>OU898279.1:68965564-69611565 GCA_918026665.1 Diabrotica balteata
AGTGATAGTACTAGTAGTAGTACTAGTTTAGTAGAAGTAACATCGTCACTAACGATGAAATATTGATTCATTGCTTTTAGCTGAAAGCAAATAAACAATCAACATAAGGGTATTTTAAAACGATGGAAAGCCAACAAAATTAGTCTGCTCTCATAGCGTTGGCAAGCAAGTGGTTCCAATTTCTTTTTAAAGGGATATATTTCCATGATTTCTTTGGAGAGTGGTAGTACTACTTTTTTCATAAAAACTTTCACACAAGAAAACTGTCTTATTGTATATACCACGTTTTAGTTAAAAACATTACTTACCATCATTAGAATCATATAAATAAATAATCTGCCTCCATCCGTAATACTTAACCGTATCTATTATCGCCTTATGATATTCAGGTCGCATTGAAATAGCATAGTCCATAAATCCCGAAGACGGGGCTAATACTTTTTCTGGAAACCAAGGCGTTACAAAAGGCATTTGAAAAGTATTACTATAGGAATGTAGCGTATCAAACGAATCAGGAGAAACCGCTCCCAACATCGAATATACTCCTCTGGAAAATTGAGTGCAAACTAAAAATAATTCTTATATATTAATCTATATAAATGTAATATTACATAACATAATTTCTATTGAAATCAATAAATGACGAATCTAAATTTAATTAGGTTTTATATATAGTTTTAAAATATAAAACCAAGAAATACCAATAGTTAAACTTTTTCCTGTTAATTTCATTATTTATAAATCACTTTAAATTAAAACGCATTTATATACTCACTTAATCTAGACAATTTAAATGCATCCGCTGTGTTAATAACGTCAACATATGCTTGGAATTCAAACTTTCTACTAGAAATATTTTGATTGTGCTGCAACATGGCAAATTTAAATGCTGTTTGGACGTCATCTGTGCCCTGTTCGAAAATTGCTCCTAAAATGAATAAACATAATAGTTTAATATCGAGTAAATTTACAGGAGATACTTGATAAAATTCGTAAAATAGTTTCGAAACACAATTCAGATTTCTGCTTTATAATCTGAGCCTTCTAAAAATTGCAAGGCAAACAGACGTTGATAAAAGATGTTAAAAGAGACATGGGGAATCTAAAATTTGCATTCCACGACATGTCTTTTTCAACTAAGCAGAAATCCTAAGCGAATTGTGCTTCTAGTACTCACACAGAGTAAATCCGAATAAAATGAGAAAAGGCAGCAAATTTTTTTTGCAGCAAGCAAAAACTTTGCGTGAAATCAAATATTTGCTGCCTTTTCTTATTTTATTCGGATTTACTCTGTGTGAGTACTAGAAACACAATTCGCTAAGGATTTCTGCTTAGTTGTAAAAGACATGTCGTGGAATGCAAATTTTAGATTCCCCATGTCTCTTTTAACATCTTTTGTCAACGTCTGTTTGCCTTGCAATTTTTAGAAGGCTCAGATTATAAAGCAGAAATCTGAATTGTGTTTCGAAACTATTTTACGATTTTTGTAATTAGATGTCGCTATTGCGTCCGTATTGAAGCCATGTTATTATTGCTTCTTAAAAGGCAGAAAATATTGATTTTTCACGTTGAGAACCCCTATGAATAGCTCTTCTGACCAGACCTATTAGGTCGAAATACGTATCAAGAGATACATAGGATTTGTTTGCTTGAAATCAAATATTTGCTGCCTTTTCTCATTTTATTCGGATTTACTCTGTGTGAGTACTAGAAGCACAATTCGCTAAGGATTTCTGCTTAGTTGTAAAAGGCATGTCGTGGAATGCAAATTTTAGATTCCCCATGTCTCTTTTAACATCTTTTATCAACGTCTGTTTGCCTTGCATTTTTTAGAAGGCTCAGATTATAAAGCAGAAATCGGAATTGTGTTTCGAAACTATTTTACGATTTTTGTAATTAGATGTTGCTATTGCGTCCGTATTGAAGCCATGTTATTATTGCTTCTTAAAAGGCAGAAAATATTGATTTTTCACATTGAGAACCCCTATGAATAGCTCTTCTGACGAGACCTATCAGGTCGACATATGTATCAAGAGATACATAGGATTTGTTTGCGTGAAATCAAATATTTGCTGCCTTTTCTTAAGATACTTGATAGTTGATAATAGAAATTAATGACAAATTAATTGAAAATTTATGTTTTGAATAAAATAAGGGTATTGTATTCTTTGAGTAATTAATACATATTATAAACCACAGTTCTTAAAATCGACGAATCTTTGAAATTAGAATAAAATTAAAAAAGAAAATTATTTCTTGATTACTGATAAGGTGGGTCATTCACATATTTTATTTGCTTGAGTGGCCTTTTAATAATATTCTATGATCTTTCAATGCGACAAAATTGAGATTTCATTGCAACTGACTTTTAAATACACCTCCGGCTTACCTGAATTTTTTATCAATTTTTGCGCTTCATTGATAATTGTGACGATTTTAGAAGATAAAAAGAAAGAATAAAAAGTAATATTTAAGTGTGAAGTTAGAACGAAACAAAAATACGAACACAGATATATAGAAGGTATTAAAAAAAAAGATTCGAGATAACAATGTCAGAACTAGTCAGCCGACTAATGATAGCAAATGAAGAGGAATCATAAGCGCCCAAAGAATTAAAAACAAAAAAGTCTTCTGGTCCGCAGGACTGTTAAGCTATTAAAATTGTTAAAAAAGACATCTAAACGTGCTTACCTAACTTTATAATACGGTCTACGAAATCGGATAAATAGCAGAAAATTGGCTGACTTAATAAGTTAATGAATCATAAAACAATTTAGTAAGTTATATACTAAAATCATTCTTCTTCTTACGGTGCCTTATCCTTAAGGACGTTGGCCATTACATTCGCCCATTTAATCTTATTTGTAGCAGCCTTGAATAGTTCTATGGAGGTCATCTTCATCCATTGCCGTAGGTGTTTTTCATTGCCTTCGATTATAAGTTGGAGCAGTTCATACTTTTGATTTCTTATGATGTGACCAAAATATTGTGTTTTTCGTTCTTTTATTATAAGCATAAGCTCTCTTTCCTTATTCATCCTCCGCAAGACTTCCGCATTTGTCGTATGGCTCATGTAGGATATTCTGAGCATTTTACGGTAACACCAGAGTTCGAATGCTTGGATTCTTTTTTGTGTTGCTTCTGTCATTGTCCAGGCTTCAACACCATAGAGCAAGGTGGAGAAAACATAGCACTTAAGTATTCTAGTTCTCAATGAGATGCCCAGCTCGCGGTTGCATAGAACTTTTTGCATTTTGTAAAACATTGTACGTGCCTTTTCCAGGCGTATTCTTATCTCTAGTGAGTGGTCCCAAGTTTCATCAAGATTACTTCCAAGGTACGTTGTTCTTGTTACTCTTTCCAGATATGTTCCGTCGACATTGACCTTTACTCTTCTGTTTTGGTGCTTGCTGCTGACCATCGTTTTTGTCTTCTTTGTATTCAATTTAATTCCAAATTCTCTACATGCTGTCGTTACTCGGTCCATTAAGTGTTGCAGGGCTTCAGCATTATCTGCCAGTATGACACTGTCATCAGCATATCGCAGGTTATTTATACATTGCCCGTTTATAATTATACCATCCGAGGTGCCTTCCAAAGCGTTCTGAAATATCTTCTCAGAGTAAACATTGAAGAGCAAAGGTGATAGGACATATCCCTATCTTACTCCCTTCTTGATATTGATTTTTCCAGATATTTCGCTTTTTATTCTGATTTTAGCCTTTTGTTCTTTGTAGAGGTTTGAAATGATCCTTAAGTCTTTATCGTCGATATTACATGACCTTAAAACATCTATTAGTTTATCATGTTTCACCAGGTCAAACGCCTTCTGAAAGTCTATAAAAACACAAGTATACATCAGAATCGACATCTCTACATCTTTCAACTAGCACACGTATTGAAAAAAAGTGCTTCTCTTGTTTCCGAACCCATTCTTAACACCAAACTGAGTTTGACCAGTGTGTTCGTCTAGTTTATTGTATACTCTATTGTGTATTACTCGTAGGAAAAGCTTCAACATATGATTTATCAGGCTAATAATCATATGGTCGTCACATTTCTTGGAGTTTCTCTTCTTTGGTAGTGGTATAAATACCGATGTCAGCCAATTATTTGGTATTATGCCTGTTTCGTATATTTTGTTAAGTATACCTTCCATTACTTCGATGTGTTCGTCTAGTAATATCTTTATTATTTCAATTGGGATATTATTTTCCCCAACAGCTTTTCCGTTCTTTATCTGATTTGCTGCTTTACTAATTTCTTGCTTTGTGATATAAGGTCCAGTCGATGCCTCCTGCATGTTAATGTTCGTCCTCTCTCGGTCTTGAAACATCTCTTCCACGTATTCTCTCCATCTCCCTATTTGATCTTCTATGTTCAGTAGCGGGTTCCCATGTTTATCTTCGATGAAAGACGTAGGAGTTTGTTTAAATATTCCAGCGGCTTCTTTTACTTTTTTATGTAGATTGAAAGTATCATGTCTTTGTTCCAACAATAATATTTTACCAAAAATTAGTTCCTAGCATAAGTAACACGCAATTCGGAATACGTAATGAATTGTTATGCCTTTCTCCCCCAGAAAACCGCTTTACGACCCACAAGCTTGCTATCTAAAGCTTCTTTCTCTACCAATACTACCCAACAATAATATGGAGAGAACCAGACGCAAAAATCCGTAGGTCAATGTAAAAAATATCTTGCTAAAAACTGAATGGTCGCACGTCAGGAGCCGCTAACAATGTTATTGAGACACTGGGCGGAAACCATTGACTTCACTGGGGAACACATTTTTTGTTGAGTTAGATCTCACATTTGTTTTTCACTAATTTGTGTCCTCTGAGTCTGAGAATAACCTCAGATCTTGTCTATCACGGTAACTTTTTAAACCACAGGGTATCCTCAAAAATCATGAATATAAACGAACATAAAATAAAATGTACCAAATCTACAGTTTACAAAACATTTAATGCAAGTTAAGTGGAGTTCGTATAAACAAAATTGTTTAACTAGTGAAGAGTACTTACAGATTAAGATAAAAATTTGGGTTTATAGCTTTTTCTGGAGTGTTCAGTTCAATATGTACGTGCCATCTACTTTTATATCGTGCTTTCATGACTTTCAAATCTTGATGGAAACGCCCACCCTGCTCATCACTTACCGCACCAAGATTGTCCGGGAAATTAACAAGGTGGCTATGTAAAAAATTCACTTTAATGCTCATGTTGCACCCTAGCTTTTGGAAGCTATCCAAGAGTTGCTGGACAATGTCGGCGTAATTCGATGCTCGTCTATTTCCAAGGAAGTTTTTAGCAATGTTTTTAAATGCCAACCATGCATTTTTTTTTAATTTCTGACATTGTTATCCTGAAATGTTCATCTGTAAGAAGCTGCCGAATCCATGGACCATCAAAAACACCGGCCTTTATCTTTTCAAATGACCGGCTAGTAAATTTCGATACGAGATACTTAGGCAAAGCTTAAACAAATTGCTTCATGAGACCTAATTTTAGATGCAGAGGTAGAAATGTAATATTCTTTTTGTCCACAAGTGTATAATGTACAATGTTTGAATCACCAGGTCTTAGGTCCGGTATTGGCGGCCAATTCTACTGCACCCAATGTTGCGCATGAGCTCTGCTGTCCCACATACACAGCAACAGACTTGCAACAGATCAATGACTTCCTTTATGTCGTCATATTCTTCACGCAAACAAACTGAATGGCCAATTTGAACTAAACCAAATAAATTTGCATCGTAGAAAACAAACTTTAAGCTCCACTTTGAGCTATCTATAAACAGTCGCCAGTCAGTTGCATTATAGTTTAAAATTCCCAATTCTTCCATTAAACCACTTACATTATGGCAAAACACAAATCCACCATTACGTTGAAAGTATTGCAGAAATACCCTTTCTCGTGTATGAAAATAGGATACCTTGGCTCCCTTTTTAAGCAAGTTTTTATCATTGAATCGTGATGCTACGAGCTTTGAAGCTTTTTTGGATAGTCCCAAATCTCGTACCAAATTATTTAGCTCTTGCTGCTCGAATCCCTTACGTACGAAGTCATCTTAAATTTCGAAATCCTCATCGATGGAGTCGCTTTGATCTACACCATATCCGTATTCTCATTCTTCCAAAGAGGGAAATTCATTGAAAACTGGCACGGGGATTTTGGCTAAATGCGACACTGAGCGTATAGCAGACGGTAAACTAGGATACTCTATCTTATATTTGTTTTTCTTGTTATATCCTAATGTTTTTACTATACAAAAGTATCAATCACTTGAATGATCTTTGGGCTCGAGCTAAATCGTAGGTATACCAAATGGAAATTTAGCACGTGTTCCCTTGGTCCAAATCCGTAAACCCCTTAACACACTGTTTACACACTTTATGAGGTGCCCATGTTTTATCTTGATCACCAAGTCTCACTTTATATTAGGCACTTTATGCTTGTCTGACGAATGTACTGATGTTTGTCCTTTGATTGGGAATGGTAATACTGCCACATATCTAACAAAACGAATCGGGGTTGTTTTCGCACTTACGTTGTGTAGGAGCAGAGGTGTAGAGCAGAGCCATAAGGAAACGTTTCAGTTCAAACACACTAAGTAGGTCACTTAAGTAAGTTCACTAAGTAGTTCTACACATTTAAGTAACGAAATACTAAATGCTGCTGACCAACACACATTGTTTTACCACGGCATAACAGACGGTCCTGAAGTGAACACGTGAAAAGTCAAATCTAGACCAGTTGCAGTTATCAGCGCGTCGTTCTCCCACCCAGATGCGCCCCATCTACATAGAAAACGAACGTGATGTGATAGAAGAAACGAAAAAGCAGTTTTAAAATCAGCACGCCTAATTCTATATAAAACAGCTAAAAAATCTAACTCAACAGAAATTGAGTTTCAAATTGTTCCCAAGTGCTATCAGCCCTGTTCCTGTAGACTACAGTGGAACTCTACAATAATCGACCAACGGTCTCTAGCTACTCGTAGGAAAAGGAGGAAAGGATTCGATCGTCAGAGGCGTCGGTTTCTTTATTCACAAAATAATTGCTCACAGAAATATGCCAATAAATCAAATCTCAACAGGGGTGTTTTTTTTAACATCTAACTATTTGTAAGATATATCCTAAAGATCATTTAAGTGTCCGCCGCTACTACGGGACATCCAGAGAAAAAGGTTTAAATATTCTACGATCAAATATTCTGTCCAATCAAGGAAAATCCTGGCCACTTCTTAATATAATAAAATATTGACACTAAGAAAGACCCCTCTAAAATAATATTGGAAAATTTTAAAAGTGATGGCAGAAACGATAGAGGCAAACAACTGAAATTTTCCTTTCGGACAGCAATCTCTGTTAAATAAATAGCTTCGTTTAACAGAAAAAAGCACAATGAAATTAAAATTTTTTTCAATTTAATTTTCTTTTCGTTAAAATTGCAGTCGTTTCCAATGAACTATAATTTGGCTTAATTCATATAAGATTTGATAATTCATATAAGAAAAGAAAAAATAACCTCTTTTATTCCTTATTTAAATGAAACATACGATTTCAGTTTTAAGGATTCCCCAAACCGACGCGAAACTTTCGCAGCGGAATCGCGGCGAATCGTAAGGCACGGCGACTTAATGCATGTGTTCAGACAAGTTCGGACGGAAACCGGAATGGTCGCGGCAGAACAGCGTTGACGTTTCATGAGACGCTGCATGCACGGTTTTTTCCGCTGCAGTTATAGCAAGTTATAATTTCGCGTGAATTATTAAGGATTCCCCACACCGACGCGAAACTTTTGCGACGCGAAACCGTTGCGGAACATTTGCAGGCGGAGCACTATTAAATTCATTATATATAATATATAATGAAAACTTACCATTTTCTCCTAGAAATGACCCTATATTATCCCAGACTTTATCCTTTTTTCTTATATTTTTATAATCTTCGTCACTTAAATCATAAATTATAGGATATTGTTTCACAATTTCAATTAGTTTTTCTGTAACAGCCATTTTAATAATTCACGCGAAACTATAACTTGCTATAACTGCAGCGGAAAAAACCGTGCATGCAGCGTTTCATGAAACGTCAACGCTGTTCTGCCGCGACCGTTCCGGTTTCCTTCCGAACTTGTCTGAACACATGCATTAAGTCGCCGTGCCTTACGATTCGCCGCGATTCCACTGCGAAAGTTTCGCGTCGGTTTGGGGAATCCTTTAAAATGGCTGTTACAGAAAAACTTATTGAAATTGTGAAACAATATCCTATAATTTATGATTTAAGTGACGAAGATTATAAAAATATAAGAAAAAAGGATAAAGTCTGGGATAATATAGGGTCATTTCTAGGAGAAAATGGTGTTTTCATTATATATTATATATAATGAATTTAATAGTGCTCCGCCTGCGAATGTTCCGCAACGGTTTCGCGTCGCAAAAGTTTCGCGTCGGTGTGGGGAATCCTTTATGGTTCCCATGAGTCCTATAACAAATTTTGTTCTCGATAGAGTATTATTTTTTCTAAATACGTATAGAATTTTAACTTAAAAAGTATTAAAAGATTTGCTTGTAGCAATATTTAGCAATACTTAAACCGTACTACTTGGTCGTTTGCCGTTTTCTATTATTCTCTTCTTTTCTATTCCTGCTACTTATTTTTTTTTATTTATTTAATGTCGTCCAAACCGCTGAGGTTATAGACGACAACAATTAAAAATTCATATTAGAAAAAAGAAAGGTTATAATATTAATTACATACTAACATGAAAGAAGATTGATATCACATTTGCCAATAAGCTATTTATATCCAAACAAATCAAATTGTTGTTGGAAAAACAATTTATTTCTGATAGTTTCCTAGAATGTAATGTATTTTTTGCCAATAGCTGTATTATGTCTACAAAAAGAACTTGAAACTTTGTTGTAAGGAAAATCCATCTGCTGCAATTTAGTCCGAGTGGTGCATTATGTATTTTGGGTAATCCATAATCATAAAGACAACCAACTTACTGAGATACATTTTATTCAAAGCCAAAACTCACAATGAAAGCTAAATCCATTTAAAAGGAAAAAATCTACTTTATCCAGATACTAATATTACATTTTATCTTAACAGTCATAGAGTCAACTGTTCGAAGAAATAAGTACTTTTTATCTAAATTAAGCGCGGTACTATCTAACACCGTGCTGGTTCTAACTTGCATGGGGAAAGAGCTCTGAACTTAGTAGGGACTTTTTAGCACTTTACGGATGACAGACTGGGTGGGGAAATTCCTTAACCCCGACACGGCACGTTTCAATGTCTGATAGGGAATGTTCCTGCAGATATGCAGGACAGGTGCGAATAAGGTCTTACCAAATACGTACTTGCGGATCAACTGAGGGCATGATATAGGGAAGCAGCTATTTTATTATTGCACTGGGGCTATATGATCTATACAGGTCTACTGTAAATTACTCACAGGCGACAACTACATCCTAGTTCAACCAGCTGTGAGACTGCGACCAGGCAGGCAACGGGAAACCACCTGATTATCTTTCCAGAGAGCGTTATGAAATGACGACTAAGAAAGAAAATTCTGTGCTCTGCGATTCCAGATCGAATGGTGTGAAATGGGCGACAAGGCAGATGATTGTGGACGACCAGGCAATATCTGCGAAATGAGATACTGGAAGATCGAACTTAACATTACGTAAAAAACACCTCATTGCAACATGGAAAGTTAGGGGGCTGCTACAGCCAGGTAAATTGTATATATTAGAAAATAAACTGATCAAGAAGAAGATAGATATGTTTGGGATATCTGACACACACTGGAAAGGTCAAGGACATTGGAAGGCCACACACTTCAAAGTTTTTATGTCAGGAGCTAACAAATTAGGACAAAAAGGTGTAGCAATATTAATTAAAAAAACGTTGGGCACAATATGTTCATAAATGCCTTTCAGTAAATAATTCAATAATCAGAATAAGCAAACGCTAAACCAGACAAAATACATATTATACAGGTATCCATGCCAACATCCGAAGCGGAGGAAGATACAGTAGAAGAAACATATCATCTGATACATAAAACCATCTCTAACATTCCCAAAAAAGAACCAATGATGATAATCAGCATCATCATCAATCAGCCAATCGCGTCCACTGCTAGACATAGGCCTCCCTTAGTTTTTTTCAGTGTTCTCTACACTGGGTCGCTTGTAGCCAGTTTCCCGCTACACGTTTCATATCATCGGTCCATCTAGTCGTCCTCGGCTTCTTTTATAGTTTCTGGGCCTCCATTCGATAATACTTCTTGTCCACCGTCCATCTTGTGTTCTGGCTAAGTGCTTTGCCCAGTTCCACTTAAGCGTCGTGGTTCTTTCGATGACGTCTTGAAATCCTGATCTTTGCCGGATTTGTTGGTTTGTTATGTGGTCTCGAAGGCCCACTTTCAGTATTGCACGTTCCATGGCTCGTTGTGTAACTCTGGCTGAGTTTATTCGCAGATTTTAGCTTGAGTGTTAAAGTCTCTGCTCCATAAGTTTGTACAGGCAAAACACATTGGTTATAAACCTTTCGCTTGAGACACATGGGAACTGAACTTTTTAGAATATGGCTTAATTTGCCAAATGCTGCCCATGTTAGGCCTATTCGCCTCTGAATTTCATGTGTTTGATTGTCTCTGCTTATATTGATTTCGTGTCCCAGATATTTGTAAGTGTTTGTTGGTTGTATGGTATTATTGTCAACAGTTATATTTCCACTCATTAGGAGATTTGTTATAAGTTTAGTTTTCCCAAAGTTTATCTTTAATCCTGCTCTGTCAGACAGACTTTTAAGCGAATGCATCATAGAAACGCATCAGTTTGCAGAATACATCAATTTATTTTGTATATTAATGAACTACCACATGTAATGGCTGATGCATTTAAATCAGTTTATGCGGATGACTCAACAATGCTATATCGCGATAAAGACATAATTTTTTTACAAGATAAAATAACAAACTCTCTGAAGACCTTCTCTGATTGGTCCAGTAATCAGTCGCTCCTGTTCAATGTTCACAAAACTAAATTTTTATCATTTACGTCACGTTCAAATTCAACTAAACCTGATTTAAGTATTTCCATCAATGGTGAGGATATTTTGAGTTGTAGTGATGTGAAGTTTTTAGGAGTGACTTTCGACTCTCATTTATCTTTTAAGACTCATTGTTGGAATGTATGCAAAAAACTCAATTCTAAATGTTATCAATTGAGAAATTTGGGTAGAATACTTAGAATGCAACACCTTCGTCTTTTTTATTTTGCTGAGGTACAATTGACAAAAAGTTACGGTATAACTGTCTGGGTGGTTCTTCTAGTGTAAAGGACGTTTTCAAGGACCAAAAACGTATTGTCAGATGTATAGCAGGTGTTCCGTATGGTTGGTCTTGTAAAAACCTATTTAGAGATTTGAATATATTAACAGTGTATGGAATTAACATTTTGGAATTATTGATACTAATTCATAAAAATAAAAGAACTTTTTTATGTAACAGTGATATTCACTCACACAACACAAGAAATAAAAGACAGTTTGTAGTACCCTATCGACATTTAGAAATAAGCAGGAAGTCATCTACTATCTGTGGTTTACTACTGTATAATCAACTTCCTCAAAATTGTAAAAACATTAATTCAACTACATCTTTTAAAAATCAAGTCAAAGAGTACCTAGTGACCATGTGTCCTTATACATTAGGTGAATATTACGAGGGTGTATCTGTGAATGCCTAAGCTGCAACATAACCAAATTTATTAATATTTTAATATGTCTATATTGTACGTTTTTTAAGTATTTTAATGTCTTAAATATTTTTAATGTATTGTTTCCATGTTTTGTAATATTTAATATTTATAATTTTAGTTTTGACTTGATGTAAACCTAGTTGTAACTTACAGACAAATAAACTGTCTATCTATCTATCTATCTATAAACTGTATCATGTAAGTTATCTGCGATTAATACAACATTATCTGCAAACCTTAAGTGATTTAATCTTTCTCCATCTATATTGATGCCCATATCTTGCCATTGAGTCCTCTTAAATATTGACTTTAGAGCTGCTGTGAACAATTTTGGTGAAATATTTTCTCCTTGTCTAACTCCTCGACCTAAGCTGAATTTTTCTGTGTCTTCGTGTAGTCGTATACTTGATGTAGCGTTCTTGTAGATGTTTTAAATTAGTGTGTTGTACCTGTAATCTATTCAGCTTTGGTTTAGGGCTTCCAGTATTGTTTCAAACTCTACAGAATCAAAAGCTTTCTTGTAATCGACAAATGCAAGAACCGATGGTATGTTGTACTCGATGCACCTTTCTATTAAGATCTTTATGGTATGCAAATGGTCATTTGTGCCATATCCTGCCGTGAAGCCTGCCTGTTCTTTGGACTGATATAAATCAAGTTTAGGTGTTAGCCTCTTTGTTAAGATTTTCATAAAGAGATTGTACATATGTATCAGAAGGCTGATGGGTCTATAAATTTCTAATTTAGTAATATCGCCTTTTTTGTGTAACAAAATGATAATAGGAGATAGGAATGCAAAAATGGAAAAACTAAAGTAGATAACAATTTAAAAGGAACGATAAGTGAGCATGGCTTAGGCGAGCGAAATGAACGAGGTGAACGGCTCCTTCAATTTTTCATCGATATGGATATTAGTAGAGTAAACACAATGTTTAAACATCATCCGCGGAGATTATCGACATGGCCTTCGCCTGGAGGACGACACAAAAATCAAATAGATTATATTCTTGTCACTAAACGATGGAGGAGCTCAATAATCAACGTGAACACAAAACCAGCTGCAGACGCTGGTTCCGACCTCAAAATGTTACAAGCAGAATTTTGCATTAAGTTACGCAGTACAAAAATCACAAATAAAAGACAAACATTAGTTCTAAAACACCCGGAAATGTTAGGAGAAGCATTAGCAGAAGCTGACTTACCAATGACCACCGGAGACCCTGACAAAACGTGGGAATACACAAAGAAGTGGATCACTGAAGACATTAACAATACTTATCCCAAAGATAAAACAGCTAGGAAAAACTATTGGATGACTGAAGAGACTCTCAATATTGTAGAAGAAAGACGAAAACTAAGGAACGGCACATGAAATTCAAAACAGAAAGCACCATAAATACAACTACAAAACACTTGTACAGAAATGACAAAAATAATTATATTAAAAATATATGTCTGTGTATAACTAGAAGAAAATGCTGATTGCCAATAATCTTAAAATTTTTTCTCAAAAGTCAAGTATCTATCGAGAGAATTCAACCTGCAAACACAAATCATCAAAGATAATCGTGGAAATATCATAACAAACTCAGACGGTATCGCAGAGGTGTGGAAACAATATTGCGAAATACTATTCTCTAACAACGACCCAGACAATAATACAGAAAAAAGAAGTTATGAAAAAAAAACCTGAAATATTAAAATAAAAAAATTAAACAGCAATTAAAAAGCTAAAATCCAGAAAAGCAGAAGGAAAGGATGGAATAACAGTTGAAACACTCAAAGAAATGAGAGAATTAGGGACGAAAGTAATGCTTAGAATTTGCAATGAGATTTGAAATACCGGAAAGTGGCCAAATGACTGGGGTAAACTCACGTTTATTTCCATGTATAAAAAAGGTTCACCGACAGATTGCAGTAATTAGCGCATAGTAGCATTGATACAACACGCGAGCAAAGTACTTCTAACCATCATCAGTGACAGAATAAAATTAATTCTATTACCACAAATTACCCAAGAACAATGCGGATTCGTCCCAGGTAGAGAAACAAGAGAACATATTCTTAATATTCGCCAAATTATCGAAAAATCTCAACAATTTAAAATAGAAACATGTTTATGCTTTTTTGACTATTCCAAATACCATAAAATGGGATAAAATGTGGCACATACTTAGAGAAATGGTTACTACAGAACATCTAATTTATTTATTACAAAAACTATATTTAAATATTACTACTAATGTAAGAGTTAATAATGTGGTTTCGAAAACTTAAAATTAAAATTTTGCTTTAAATGTTTGAAAACTGTGAAAAAGTGATGTCAACAATTAAACCTATTGTTTACAGTTTAAAACAAAAATTTGTACATAACGATGTAAAATGTTATATTTTAAATTTGTTTAAACTGGAAACCTTCATTTATTATCATTTTTATGAATGATGCCTTTGGATCCATAAAGCATATCCTAAAAAACTAAAAAACAAAGGTTATTTTAACGCTAAAAGAAATATTATTAATATAATAGAAAAACTATTTATAAGATATAAACAAAACTTTAAAAATACATTCTAATGAAAAATATTTGAACCAAAAAAAAATCTTTCTTTTATTAGCAAAGATAAACTTGATTTGATTTAAGTTCAGTGTAGTTCCACAAACAATTTAAAATGTGCAAAGTCTATCTAAAAAGTGCGGAAATTAACATTAAATTATATTTTTCAATTCCAATTTCATTTTTGCAGATACGATTTAGATTTGCGGATACGGATAACGAAATTTAGAAACAGGATATTATTCTAAAATTACCTAAAATAACAAATTTTGCTACAACTGAAAAAAGTGAAGAAATATTTTGTGTTATCGGTTTAAATTTTATTGATTTAGAGAGTTAAATACTTAAAACTTTAACTCCTGGGCCTATTTATCCGCATAAGTTGTCAGGGCCTGACCACTTTTTTTTTCATATTCTTTAATAAAATGCTCTATATGTATGAGTTAATTCATATAATGACATTTTTTTATTTAAAAAGGGCTTTGTAGGTTGTGTTTATTTTTGGTACACGCAGTTCACCTAGACGACTTTTCATAATGTTATAGCCATAGCCTATATGTATTGAAATTGATACACATTATTTATGAAACTTTATTACAAAAAAACATAAGCAAACTTTTAAACAAATTATTTTGAATATACATTAAGTGTTTTAAAAAAAGAAATGTTTCTTATATTTTTTTTTTCTTTACATTCAGTGCCAGTACACCTAGTGTTGCACTGTTTGGAATTCTTAGATGACTGTGCGCGACAAAAGAATTTTGCCATTGTGGTGTAACATATAACACATCGTCTTCTTTTGTCATGTTCTTCCAGTCTATAGTGTGTTTGTTGAGGGTTTGTAACGTTATTGTCTTTGCAAATGGCAGTCACTTATTCTTTGCGAAATTGTGTTACATCCATTTTTTTGTTCAAAGCTTTGTTGTACAGAATTAAAGTATTCACTACGGCTGTATTTGTCAATAACTCCACTCCCACTTTCCGATGCCATTTTATAGAACGTCTGATGGGATTACTGTAGGAAGCTTTTTGATCAGAGACGTCAATGTAAGATTTAACAGAATTGCATTCTACTATTGTAGACGGTTTTCTTTTTATTCCTTATTTTGTACGAACATCGACCATTTCTGGACAAGATTTTGTAGTCAAAAATGCAACCTCCCTTTTGTCGATCCATTTTCCTACAATTACTTTTATGTTGCTCTGTAGCGCAATCATCTTCTTTATTTAGCTGTGCTTCAAACACTGACTTAGGATTGAATTTCCCATTTTTACGAAGTGTTCCAATTAGGTGTTCTTCCAAAGTTCTTCCTGAGTGTAGAAAACGTTGCATAATCCCATGACCACTAGGAATGCTAGTGATTGTTCCTTTGGTCGTTTTTGCTTTCCGCCATACATTTTTGCGTGATAATTATGTAGCCGCCTTTTCCGCAGAGTTTGAAAACTTTTACTCCATATTTATTACGTTTGTCAGGTATGTATTGGCCTGGTACCAAAGCAGATTGACAACTTCTATTGAACGCCTGCAACAATGGTTCAACTTTGAACAATCTGCTTCCTTTAAAACAAGCTTCATTATCTGAAAAATGGAAGCAAACAAGAAAAGCCTTAAATCTACACCTCGACTTTTGATGTTCGTCGTCTTGTATATTCAGCAATAATGGATACAATTAGTGGTCCAGTAATCTCGTAGTCGTGGTTTTTTTATTCAAACCCATCCATATCAAAATTCCCAAAAAGTTTAATATTCATTCTCTGTTAGTATCATCATTCCAGTTAGTGAGATATGAATTTGTCTTAACGTTTTCACGATTTATAGCATCAATAATTTTTTGTTCGGCATATCGATTTGTTTCCTGCACTAAAATATCGAGTATCTCGTCTGTTAGGAGTAGTCTCAGCGGTGATCCAAAATAACCTAAACCACCCTTCAAGGTTACAGCAAACCAAGTCGCTACTCAACTCCTTACGAATGAAAGAACTACTAACCGATATAAGGACCGAAACACTAGGAGAAGATTGGATTCGGAGACAAACCATCTAGGAACTCCTTTTACACTAAAAGAACTCCACGACGGTCTGAACAGGTTAAAAAAACGGGAAAGCTGCAGGTGTGGATGATATATGCAGTGAACAAATAAAGCATTTAGGTCAAGGAGCAAAAAACTGGATCTTGCAATTTTATAACACATACTGCAAAACCTGCAAAATTCCAAAATCATGGAGAAAATCTAAGGTAATAGCCTTGTTAAAACCAGGAAAGGATCCAGAAGACTCCAGTAGCTACAGACCTATTTGGCTATTGTGTCACTTTTTTAAACTATACGATAGACTCATACTCGCCAGAATAGAAAAAAATGTCGACAAGCACCTCATCCCACAACAAGGAGGATTCAGACCTGGCAAATCTTGCACAGGTCAAGTCCTCGCATTACCAGAACACATTGAAGAGGGCTTTAAAAAAAACTTATAACAGGGGCTGTTTTTGTAGATCTGACAGCAGCCTATGACACAGTAAGGCACAAAACATTGCTCCGCAAATTATATGACACTCTCAATGACCACCATCTGGGAAAGGTCGTATATTCTTCACTGCAAAATAGACGTTTTTTCGTTATGCTGGAGGATAAAGTACGTAGGTGGAGAGTTCAAAAAAACGGCCTCCCACAGGGAAGTGTTTTAGCACCAATGCTCTTCAATATATACACAAACGACCAACCTACTCTGATCGAAACCAAGAACTTCCTCTATACTGACGATTTTGCAATATGTGCTCAAGGAGATAGTTTTGAAGAAGTGGAGGAGAAACTCGAAACTGCCTTAAAAAAAAATGACAGCGTACTACCTGCAGAACTCTCCCTCTAAAACCCAAGTCTGCGCTTTCCACCTTCGCACAAAGTAAGCCAAGCGAAAACTCCAAATTGTGTGGAATGGTAATACATTAGAACACACAAACCAACCTATATATCTTGGAGTAACTCTTGACCGGTCCCTCACCTACAGACAACATTGCATAAAAACAAGAGGGAAAGTAACAACTAGGAACAGCATACTCAGAAAGCTAACGGGTAAAATACTCGAAGTAAATGGGGCGCACGTCCTGGCGTTTTAAGAACAACGGCACAGGCACTGTGTTTCTCAACTGCTGAATATGCGTACCCCGTTTGGAGCAGATCTGCCCACACCAAACAAGTTGATACTGCACTAAATGAGACATGCAGGATAGTAACGGGGTGCATGAAACCAACGCCACTTTCAAATCTATATAGAGCAGCGGGTTTTGCAGAACCCTCAACACGCAGAAGCGCTGCAGAACACATAGAGAAAATTAAACAGATCGCGGACAATCGGTATGTCCTATACAAAGCTCGAACACCACGAAAGCGACTAAAATCTACAAAAAGCTTCCTTGGAACAGTGCAGGATGAACCGTCTGAGTATTTTCCACTTCCCCAGGTTCAATGGAACGGCCAGACCCTGGACTTTAAAACGTGGAAAACCTTGAATAGGATAAGAACGGGGGTTGCTACAGTAAAATCAAACATGGCAACATGGGGAAAAATAGACCAAGATGATGTGAACTGTGACTGTGAAGAAACACAAAATATGGAACATCTTCTTACATGCAGAAACTGTCCTCATCGATGTACCCTTGAAGATTTGTGGCTCGCCAACAAAGATGGAACTGACGTAGCCCGATACTGGGCCGAAATTTTATGAATGACATGTCCGAACACGATAAAGTAAAGTAAGGAGTAGTCTATAAAATGTTAAAGGTGTATCATTTTCCCTACTTTATACAACTGTACCAAAAGAAGTATTTTCATGTATAACGTCAAATGTGTTCAAATTTCCATCAACATTGTTCCATATAACATTTGTCTGTAAATTCCCTATATGAGGATTTACCATATCTATATTATTTTGATTTTTAATTTCTGATTCACTTTCGCTTATTTGCAAATTTAACTGTTCATCTTGAATTCTAGGTTGACTTCTAACATTATCATCCTAAAATATTTCAAAATTAGATATAACATTTGAAATTTTTTATACATAACTATAAACTTACCTTAAATGTTTCCACTTTCTGCCGTTTTGTTTGTGGTTTACAATCTAAAGAGTATTCACTGCTATCAGAAATATCAGTGTATAATGGATCGGCATCTGAGTCATCAAATTCACAATCACTTATTTCGGTAAGATTTTTAGCCAGATGCTTAAGTTCGTGTAAAGGAAGGTATCTCTTGTTATGTTTAGACATTGTACATAAACAAACTTGACTACAATAGTATTTTAAATGTGTTAATAATACTCGTCATCAGACGAAAACGCCACTAAACCTCTAAAAAATATAAGAACAAGCCGAATTTTGCTGAAAATGTCAATTTTGGGACACTAAAAATGTTTGCTGCTCCTAGCCCTGGGCTTCCCCCTAATTCTGCTTATACGTCGTAGAAAACAAAGTTTGAAAACACAGAACATGTAGCTAAGATAATTTTAAATAAAAAGGTTTGTTACTACTTTTTCTGTAGACAAGTTTGTTCTCTAAGTATATTGTATGTTTAAGTGTCTTGAATAATGGGTTAAAAATTGTAAGTTGGCATTCATGACATTGGTCTTATTTGTAATTGGTCGTCATTTTAACTTATTTATAATTCAACAAAATTCAATTGTTTTTTGTTTAAATAAGTTTTTTTAAAATTATGTTGCAAAATTTAAGAGAAACATTTATTAGAAACATTTCTTAAAACATGATATTTTTTAAACTCAAAAAAAAACGTTATATTTATAGTGACATATACTTGTCGCTCGCTATCAAATCAATCCAGACTTGCAGAACTGGAAAAAGAAACTAGAATTAACTAGTACCTCAGATAGAGTAGCTAGCTTAACCTTACAACTATCAAAGAGATACACTATACAAATTATACAAATATACATCCCAAAGATTACTCACATTGACGAAGAAATAGAGGAGCTCTACAGTATCATAAATGAACTAATGAATAATAATAAAAGTCATTTCAAGTATTTAATTGGTGCCTTAAATAGTGGAAAAAAGAAACGATAAGGAACAAGTCGTGAAAAAGTATGGAGTATGTGGTAGAAATAAGAGGGGAGAACGACTTATTCAGTTTGCACATTACCAAAACATGCCAATTGCCGATAAATTCATAAAGAAAAAGTCAGACAGAAAATGGACTTGAGTAGCAAGAAATGGAATCACCACGAATGAAATTGACTTCATACTAACCAACAAGATTGGAACAATAAAATATGCCAGTGTAATAAATAAATTTCAAACAGGCACCGACCTAAGATAGACTAATCAGACTAAAATTGTTCTATATCAGAACCTAGAAAAACTAAAACTCAGATCGCTAGCAAAGGAAAATTAATGAAAGAATACATGAACAAATCGACAGCTCTCAATTAATGGAAATCATTCTTGATAGTACCAAAGATGTCGGAGGCCCCCAACAACAAAATTAACTTAAAAAACTGTCTGAAAAAACTAAAAGAATGCTAAAACAAATAAAGGATATCAAGTTGAGCAGCAACATACAGAGAATATAATACAAAGACAATAAGGAAAAGTATTAAGGAAGACATAAGAAAATACAATGAAAGACTGGTAGAAAATGCAATCGAAAACAGGAAAAACTATAAAAAAATAAACAAACGTTGCTCGAACAAACGAAAACACCAGAATTACAGAGGAAAATAAAATAATTCAATTTGTTACTAAATTCTACAGCGAAATATACAAAGCAACTTACATACTTAAAAAAGTAATCAGTAACCAAGATGATATACCAGAAGTCCTTTCGGAAGAAGTAGAACCGACAATTGCAAAAATTAAAAGCAGTAAAGCAGCTGGAATAGATAGTTTAACAGTGTACCTGCTTAAATAAGCTGGTAATAAAACCTAAAGAATCTTCACAAACATATTCGCACCATCAGTGCAAGACTGCAGTAAGTCAGAATAAGTAAGTTTCGAGATAAAGACGATTTTGTTTATTTTCGTGCTAATATTGGTGAGATAAGACACAAGTTTTAAAAAAAATTAACATTTAATTATGATTTTGCATGCTCTTCAGCCTATATTACATTAACCAAATATAGAAACTTAAATAAAATAATATTAATGCTAAAAAATTAGGAATTTTGCAGTTTTGAAATTATAATACTGTTGCGATTTTAAATGCTATGGCATATAGAACTGTAAATATTTTATGACTAATTCTTTTTTATTGATTCTCGTAATTTGTAGGTCAAAATATACCTGAGCTTCGCTACCAGTTGTTTACAGAAATCTCTAGACACTAATTTTAGTGAGTCATCCACGTCTCGAGGTTGAAAAACGAGTCGAGCGCCTTCACCAAAATACGAGATTATTCAAGAAGTCCGCCGAATTCTCTAGATGACAACAGTTGTGTATATAAATGAAAGATTTTTATTTGGCAGGCAGTCATAAGAAGCTCGGGAACCGCGATATTTAAATGTAACGAAACGTGAAATAAATACATTTGTAAAGTTATTTAATAAATTAGTAATTAGCTATCGTGAGTTTTAATAAATTAGATTATAGACAATAAATTAGAATAAAGACATATAAATTAGAACTATATAAACTCTACAGTGGTGCAGAAGTGGGATCGTAGATAAATTTAATTTGATTTTTGAAAAAGACTTTTGAACTTTTGCAAGGTATTGTTCGTCGAGAACATCCGCGTAGTTCAGTAGTGATCGTTGTACGAAAGAACATTTAAAAAGTACGTGTGTGCCTGACCAAAGATGCTGCTAGTAGAACTTTCAGTGAAACAGTTGCGTGAGCAACTAGAAGAACGCGATGAAGACTGCAGCGGGTCCAAGAAGATCCTCCAAGAACGACTGAAGACTGTTCTCAACAAGAATGGAGACGACCCAGAGACATTCCAGTTCCAGTCAGCAGAAGAAGCCGTTTTAACTAAAATAATCGATGGAAAATTTGAGAATGTCTCACAAATGATCGAAGAGAGTTCTAGAAAAAATGATGAAAGATTCCATGAAACGTCTCAAATTATTAAAGAAGTAGCTAGACAAAACGACGAGAAACTCGAAAATGTGTCTAGAAGATTCGACGAGAAATTTGAAAATGTTTCTCAAATGATGGAAGAAACTTCTAAAAAGAATAATAAGAAATTTGAAGAAGTCTCTAAAACATTTGATAAAGTTGAAGAGAAAATCAAACAGTTAGAGACCATGATAACTAACACGAGAGTGCTACCACCAATTAATACGGTAGCTTTAGATCCGGTAGAGATAAAAGAAGACGAGACAAAATGTAAGTTGGAAACACGGCCGAAATTTGAAGGAAGTGGAAGTTCCGTTCATGTCAAAGTCCCAACTTTCGACGGAAAATCATCATGGAACAACTACATGAAACAGTTCGAATCAGCTGCAAGAGCGAATGGATGGTCTGAAAAAGAAAAGGCTGTAAACCTGACTATCGCTCTTCGAGGAGATGCCTTAGATGTGCTCCAGATCATAGCCGTAGAGGAGACGGATGATTTCGAACAACTGAAGAAGAGGTTAAATATGCGATATGGCCACGAACACTTGGAGCATGTATATCAGTCGCAGCTCAAAAATCTAAGACAAAAGAAAGATGAGGCTCTTCAAGAATATGAAGTAGATATCGCCAGATTAGTGCGATATGCTTATCCAACAGCTCCCGAAGACATGATGGAAAAGTTGGCCGTTCAAACGTTTATTGATGGTCTTCGTGATCATGAGATGCAAAGAACACTACGATTAGCTCGTCACAAGACGCTGGTTGATGTCTTATCCGCCGCCCTCGAATACGAGTCAGTTTAGTTTATCTTCATCTTCTTCCAAAAGAGGAAGAAGATGAAGATAAACTAAACCAGCTCGTTAATATGATGAAAAGCATGACATACAAGAAGACGAAGACCATAAGATGCTGGAATTGTGGCGAAATAGGACACGTACGAAGTTCATGTAAGCATCCTAGGTACGACACAAATCAAGAAACTCACCATCAGGAAAACTAGAACGGGTCGGCCTTAGGGGGGCAGCTTCGACCCAGAACTTTTCCAAAGACCCTCTCATACTAATAGCTTCTTTGAAATGTCGTGAAGATAGTGTATATGTAGATGGAGAAATAAATGGTAAAAAGCATACGTTGTTGGTGGATATCGGAGCGACAAGAACCATTATTCGCCCGACAGTTATAAACAGCCAAAAAAAACTGTTACCAACGAGGTTGCGACTTCGGACCGCCACAGGTGAAAATGCCAACATTCATGGAGAAATCCAGGTACAATTAGGAATTGGAGCATAAAAGTTCGTCCATACTGTTATAGTTGCTGACATCGAAGAGGATGTTATATTAGGAATGGACGTAATGAATACGCATGGATTCCAATTGGATTTTAAGAATAAGGTAATCAAAGTTGGTAACGAGGAGGTATTTCTCCATCCACATGATGACAACACTATGCAAGCAGCCGTTAAAGAAGATACAGTCGTGCCTGCGAGAAGTGAAACGATAATAGTGGCGCGGCTACAGGGAATTGTGGACGAAGGAACACCTGTTATGATGGAGCCTTGGAATCATGACGACGAAGTTGGCCGTGGAATCATAATTGGAAAAGAATTAGTGACTTCGGCTAAAGAAATTCCTGTGAGACTTATTAATGTCAATGACTACCCAGTGACCATCAAGAAAGAGACAAAAGTAGGAACTTGTGTACCTGTCACATCCATAATCCGTCAGACGACAACGTCTGATAATTCCAACGATAAATTTGATCAAATGGTTGCGGTTGCTGGACAGTCTCTGAATCAGATCGAGAAAAGGAAATTAAGGGAATTTCTTCGGCAGTATCGTGATATTTTCGTACCGAAAGGAGGAAAGACGGGAAGAACTACCGTTGTTAAGCATAAAATCGATACTGGTAATGCTAAGCCAATTCGTCAAACAGCTCGACGATTACCACAGGCGAAAAGAGAGGAAGCTGAAACGATTGTTCAGGAAATGAAGAAAGACGGGGTGATAGAACCTTCTACGAGCCCATGGGTCTCTCCGGTGGTCCTGGTTAAGAAGAAAGACGGAACAACGAGGTTCTGTGTGGATTACCGTTTGCTGAACAACGTTACCAAGAAAGATAGTTATCCTCTGCCTCGGATCGATGACACATTAGACACATTGGCTGGAAGTAAATTATTTTCTACTTTGGACTTGAAGTCTGGATACTGGCAGGTAGAAATGGACCCGGTAGATAAAGAAAAGACAGCCTTCACCACAGGATCTGGATTATGGCAATTCAACGTTATGCCATTTGGACTTTGTAACGCTCCTGCGACATTTGAGAGACTTATGGAAAATGTGTTGAGAGGGTTATCTTGGAAAACATGCCTAGTTTATCTACACGACATAATCGTCTTGGGGAAGACATTTGAAGACCATCTGAAGAATTTAGAAAACGTTTTTAATCGACTTAAAGCTGCCCAATTGATGTTAAACCCCAAGAAGTGCCAGCTATTTCAAGGTAAAGTCAATTATCTGGGTCATATAGTCAGTAAAGAAGGAGTGGCCGTGGATAAGGGAAAAATCGATTCTATTAAGAAATGGCCAAAACCAACTGACAAACATCAAGTGAGAAGTTTTCTGGGACTGTGTACTTACTACCGGAGGTTTATTAAGAAGTTTGCAGATATCGCTAAACCATTAACGCGACTTACAGAGGAAGCAAGAGAATACCGCTGGGATGTAGACTGCCAGAATGCCTTTGAAACCTTAAAAAAGCATTTAATCACAGCACCAATTTTAGGGTATCCACTGCCAGAAGGAGAGTTCATCTTAGATACAGATGCAAGTAATGTGGGAATTGGAGGAGTGCTGTCTCAGATTCAAGGAGGACAGGAAAGAGTCCTTGGATATTTTAGTAAAGTTCTCTCAAAACCTGAGCGAAATTATTGCGTCACGAGAAGAGAACTTCTGGCAGTAGTGAAATCAGTAGAGCACTTCTATCAATACCTCTATGGAAGAAAGTTTTTAATCCGAACCGACCATGCCGCCCTTAAGTGGTTGATGCAGTTTAAGAATCCAGAGGGTCAGATAGCCAGGTGGATCGAACGACTTCAAGAATATGATTTTAAGATTGAGCACCGTGCCGGAGTTAGCCACCGAAACGCTGATTCTCTTTCCAGAAGGCCATGCCCAGCAGAGTGTTCCCACTGCAACAAAACGGAATCCAAGGAAGCAGCAGTGCTAAGAACGACGGTGATCAACGACGACTGGACGCCTACCAAGATCAGGGAAGAACAAGAGAGAGATCCAGTTATACAGAAAATCCGAAAATGGAAAGAGGAAAACCGTCGACCACCTTGGCAAGAAATATCGAACCTAGGCTCAGTAGTTAAGACATATTGGGCCCAGTGGGACTCATTTATCATGGAAGATGGCTTGCTCAAACGAGTCCTGGAAAATGATGACGGTTCAGAGAAGAGAAGACAGTTGGTGATTCCAAAGAGCAAAATAGCCGAAGTACTTCGTCAGTTACACGACAGTCCATCAGGAGGGCATTTTGGTGTAAAAAAGACCCTTCAGCGAATTCGGGAACGGTTTTATTGGATGAACAGTTCCGACGATGTAAAAGACTGGTGTAAGAAATGTACTATTTGTGCTACGAGTAACGGGCCTTATCGAAAAAGGAGAGCTCCTATGAGACAATATAATGTTGGAAGCCCGTTTGAAAGAATAGCTTTGGATATTGCTGGGCCATTTCCAGAAAGTGATAATGGAGGCAAGTACATGTTGGTAGTAATGGATTACTTCACTAAGTGGGTCGAGATTTACGCACTTCCAGACCAGAAGGCCGCCACCGTTGCAGATAAGTTGATCCAAGAATATATCAGCCGATTTGGAGTGCCTTTGGAGATCCATAGTGACCAAGGCAGGAACTTCGAAAGCGATTTATTCCAAGGAATATGTGATAGACTAGGTATGAAGAAAACAAGAACTACGGCTTATCATCCGCAATCGGATGGTATGGTAGAACGAATGAATAGAACAGTTGGCAAGTATTTGACAAAGATGGTGTCCGATCATCAGCGAGACTGGGACCAATATCTTCCGTTCTTCACAATGGCCTACAGATCTGCTGTTAATGAATCAACAGGCCAGACACCAGCCAGAGTCCTATTCGGACGCGAGATGCGACTACCTTGTGATCTAGAGTTTGGGTGTCGACCTGGAGAAGATGTAGCAGGTGAAGATTATGTGATCGAATTACGAAGAAGAATGGACGATGTACACGAGTTGGTCCGTTCCCATCTCCAAATCGCTAGTGACCGAATGAAGAAACGGTACGATACACAAGCCGAAAAGGGGTGTTTTAAGAAGAACGATAAAGTCTGGCTTTATAACCCCAAAAAGCGAAAAGGTTGTTCTCCCAAATTGCAGCAGTTTTGGGAAGGTCCATACCTCAATGATGTTATTTACCAAATAAGCAAGATCCCGAGAGGAAAGCCGATGATAGTACACCATAACCGGTTGGCGTCTTTCGAGGGTGACCACGACGTAGATGAAGAAGTGGAAGTAAACCAAGTCCAAGATGTGTCTGACCTCACGTTTGAGGAATTCATGGGTGCCTATGGAGGTACCGGTAAAGCAAGACATGGTGTTACCACTGAAGAAAGGCAAGATCTACTCGCGCTTCCCGATGACTACTCACTGGCCCTTACCATCCCGGCCAGTATCAAAGATGCACCAGGGTTGGCATCCGTCTTTCGAAGGAAGTTTGGTCGAGTTGCAGAACTTCAATGCCAAGTGCCAGCTCCTGGTAAAACCTTGAAACTTCAAGATGCATCACGTTACCTTTTCTACCTGGTAACAAAAGACACTGCCCGTGACCAACCTACCTACCGAGATGTATGGGAAGCCTTACTTCAGTTGAGAGAGCACGTACTAGAGTCCGACGTGCAAAAGTTAGCCATGCCAAAGTTGGAGTGCCGCCAATTAGATTGGAGGGTTATACGAAACATGGTGGAGGAAATCTTTAAAGACACCGAAGTCCAGGTGTTAGTCTGTTGCAATCCGCATAGTTACTGGTGCGGAGAGAAAACCGTCCCTTGTCATTTCTATACAACTGGAAGTTGTAAAAGAGGGTCCAGTTGCCGATATCAGCATGTCGTTCCAGTTCCAGTCCCGACAAGGTTCCAGGAGGAACCATCTTTTAAGAGGGGGGCAATGTTACGATTTTAAATGCTATGGCATATAGAACTGTAAATATTTTATGACTAATTCTTTTTTATTGATTCTCGTAATTTGTAGGTCAAAATATACCTGAGCTTCGCTACCAGTTGTTTACAGAAATCTCTAGACACTAGTTTTAGTGAGTCATCCACGTCTCGAGGTTGAAAAACGAGTCGAGCGCCTTCACCAAAATACGAGATTATTCAAGAAGTCCGCCGAATTCTCTAGATGACAACAGTTGTGTATATAAATGAAAGATTTTTATTTGGCAGGCAGTCATAAGAAGCTCGGGAACCGCGAAATTTAAATGTAACGAAACGTGAAATAAATACATTTGTAAAGTTATTTAATAAATTAGTAATTAGCTATCGTGAGTTTTAATAAATTAGATTATAGACAATAAATTAGAATAAAGACATATAAATTAGAACTATATAAACTCTACAATACTTTTGCACGGAAAAAATTGTTAATCACTACATATTTAGTATTAGAATTTTAAAGTTACAACACTTTTGCACGGAGAAAATTGTAAAAAGTGTAGACACATTTTCTGTTAGTTGTTGTCTTCTTCTTATATATCATCTTGGGTCAAAATATTTTTATAAAAACTATAGTGTGCTTCTGGTATCATACCCGATTTGCACGATTGGCATAAGTATACCAAATCTTTCTTTTTGGTCATTTAAATTTTTGGCTGTTTTTTGTAGGCAGGTTTAAGTAGCACTTCTCGTATATTATGTGAAGTCGGTGATGATTTTTTTAGATTAAAAGAATTTCATATTTCGTCATCATGGTTGTACTTAATGCATGCATCAAAAACTTTTGATGCATTTTTGATGCATGTATTATTTCGATAATAACTTATGCGGCACAAACATGGACAATCACAAAAAAGAATATAAACATACTTAGAGTCATCCAACACACGATGAAAAGAGCAATGCTAGGTATACCACTTAAGGACAAGAAAACAAACACATGGATAAGACAGAAAACCAAAGTCACCGATGTGGTGCAAAAATCATTAAAGTTGAAATGGGAATACGATGGACATGTAGCTAGGAGAGATCTAAACAAATGGCACAGATCAATTTTAACCTGGAGACCATACCAACACAAAAAACCCCGAGGCAGACCTCCTATGAGATGGACAGATGATCTGAAAAGGACTGCCGGGAAAAATTGGCTACAAGTAGCGTACAATAAAAAACAATGGAAAGGAAGACTTGAAGAGGCTTATGTTCAGATGTTGACGTGAATGGCTAGACGAAAAAGAAGAAGAAGAAGTTATACTTAAAGAAAATTGTGTGTGGAATATCTTTTCTACATTTTTATATTCTTTATATTATTATTTTTATATCTGTCTAAATAGACTTTAGTATTATTGTTTCTCTATTACATTGTGTCTATGTACTTTTAATCATTTCGCTTAAATGAGAAGTATTTTTTTGAACGCCCCTATTTCGTTCAGTTTACACTAGTCGTAGAAATTCTCACCATTGATTTGAAAACAAGAGTAGATAGATAGATTATAATACAACAATTAATTTAAATTCAACTTACTCTGCATGTCACTGGTCTGCGCACACAGGGATAAAATCCCCAATGTTCTGGAACTATTAAATTTTGCCATTTTTGAAATCGTTAATTCTGCATCTATCACTTGCATGGGCTAATAATAGATTGTATTAAAAACTATACTACTAAAATGTACCTACTCGTACTTCTTCCCTGAGAACTCGTTTCTAATGAGTTAATCAGGTTAGGTAAAGAGATATCAACTGGTAGATAAAGGAAAAGTAATTCCTGGGGTTTGGTATATACGTTTAAAAAATTCCAATAAATCATTGGGTAAGTAAAGAAAAAATAATGCCCAACAGCAATCGTGGTGTAGTATGGTGTTAAACTTCACATTTATTAGATTCCAAGAAATCAGGCTACCCTAAGTGCAGTGATTAACAAAAAGATTGAAATTCACTACCTTAATAAAAGTTGGGAATTGCGGGGGGACAATATGATAAGACAATCGCCCCCGAAGTTTACATTAAGATTTATTACAATTTGGGATTTGGTCTTTATAGAACAATTTTTCTGAGAATAGATATTTTTAATCTGTCAGTATTGTTAATACACAAGTTTTAAGATAACTGTTTTCCTTTACATAAATAGATTGGTCTCGTAAATATTTGTTTATTGTAGAGATAATGTTATAAAGATATTCACAAAGATAATCAAAACCAGATTAACAAACGCATTGAATGCTGCTCAGCCGAGAGAACAATCTGGCTTCAGATGTGAATTCAGTATTATAGATTATATTCATACACTTCGAGAACTAATGAACTAAGCTAAAGAATATTGCTATCATTAACATTCATAGATTTCGACAAGGCAGTAATAGAAGCTTTAAACAACCAAGGCATTGAAAAACCCTTCATAGAAACTTTAGCAAATATATGCAGAGAAGCAAAAACTAAGCTTAAAATTTATGAAAACACTTCAGAATTTCCGACTACCAGAGCCTTCCGACAAGGAGACCCGATATTACTAAAGTTTTTTACTGCAACTCTAGAAAACGTTTCAGCAAAATGAACTGGAAGAACAACGAAATATCCATTGATGAAGAATACCTTAGTTATCTAAGATTTGCAGACGACATCGTTCTGATTGCTAATAATCCTGCAGAAGTACAAGAACTTATAAGCGACCTATATGCAGCTAGAAATGAAGGTTGCCTAAAAATAAACTTGTCAAAAAAACCATACACAACAAGCTAGTAAATCTCCAAGATGTAATAATAAATAACACTGCACTTGACACAGTAGACGAGTATGTATACCTGGGACAATTAATACATAAATCTCCCTCCTCACTTCCAAAAATTAACAGAAGAATGAAACTAGCTTGGATATCTTTTGGTAGAAATGCAGTTATATTTAATTCGAAGATGACAATCATCATCATCATCAACTAGCCTCTAAGGTCCACTGCTGAATATAGGCCTCTCGCATGCTTTTCCACTTAGTCCGATTTTGCGCCATCTGAATCCAATTTGTAGTCACTCTACTCTATTGGTGGCAGGTAGCACTCTTCTACAATCCCAGTAGAAGACAGGCTGCTACAGGGATTAGTGACCCTGCCTTATGTTAGCTTCTGGTTTTCCCTCCTTCCTTGCCTGAGGGAACCAGGTTCTCATACCCTTTTCCTATCCCCCCTTTTAAAACTCCTACCTTCATCCTACCCTCTACCAACTCGCACTGGCCAGCGCTGTAGAGTGTGGCTAAAATACAAGATGACAATCCACGTGAATAAAAAAGCATTCGATCAGTGTATACTACTAATCATGACATATGGCTACGAAACTTGGACACTAAACAAAGAGATAATATCGAAACTCACTCAAAGGTCAATGGAGCGATGCATGCTAGGTATAACAAAAGAAAGATCGAAAAAAAAAATAGAATGAATCAGATTGAAAACCAAGGTTATTGATAATCCATAGAATTAAATCTATAAAATAGCAGTGGACGGGATATTTAGCAAGAAGAACTGACATAACATAGTCCATTATAATTACACTGTGGTATCCAAAATGCGTCAAGAGACCAAAAAGAAGTACAAATTTAAGATATGACTATAACATGAGGAAACAAGCTGGAATAACATGGCACAGAAAAGCGAATTTAAGACAATCGTGGGCAGATATAAAGAATGAATATATAAGGGAGCCTACACTATAATCGGTAGAATATGCTAAGAATGATGATGATGATGATATATTAATTTATGGATCTCTAAAACTTATAAACGCCAGGTAAAAATATTTAATTTAGACAAACACGAAGGTGAATATTATGAGACATGATGAAGTATGGCGGACAACATATATGATGAAAATGCTAAAAATCATTTTGAATATATGTATAGAAATAAGTAAAGGACCCAGAGCTTGGTTAAATGCTCTTATTATACTAATATTTAAAAAGAAAAATAAATATAAACTAGAAAACTATATACCCATTAGCCCGATATCAGTGTTGTATAAGATGTTTGTGAACATAATTACATTGCAACTAACAAAGAAACTAAATAGTTATCAGCTTCGGGAATAGGCAGGATTTAAAAAAAGGTTATAGCACCATAGATCATATACAAGTAATAAGAACACTAATTAAAAAATTAAACGAATACAATATAACACCCTGAATAGCTATGGTACGATAAGGCATTTGCCTCTATAAAATTTGGGGCCAATCTTAACGGCCTACGCAATAGTAGATTTAATGACCGATATACATATACAAAAAATCAATTAAGTATATATGTGACAATAAACCCTCACAAGTAAAAATGAAATAAAAAAAAACAGAAAAAATAAAACTGCAGAGAGATTTTAGATAATTAGACTAAAAAAATTAGTGGACTTAAAAACAAACATGAGCTCTCTGTATTTAATAAACCTACCCATACTGACACGATTATATACAATTCATCATCATATCCTACATAACATAGACTGGCAGCCGATCATAGCATGTTAAATAGATTAATAAAAATTCTGATGTCAAAGTACAACAGAGAGTTGAGTCAGAAATAAATATCATTAAGCAAATAGCAATAAACAATGGGTACAACAAACAAACGAATAATAAAATCTTAAATAAAAAACTACACAAGAAAGCCTTGAAATTAGTATTTCCATCACCCGAAAGAAACCCTTACCTTTTGTTCGATTACATATGCAGGCAAAATATTTACAAAAATAGCCAAAAATGTAAAAAAGAAAGGAATAACAATAGCTTTTAAAATAAACAACAACTTGGCAAATATATTAAAAACAACGAGAGCCAAAATAAAAAGCACTTACACAGTTGTGTATACAAACTTAAATGTGGCGACTATCAAAAAATTTACCTCGGTCAAACTAGTATACCTTTTTACAAACGTATAGCAGAACTTAAAAGGGCTTTGAATAATAGAAAAAACAGATTTTACATACTCACTTTACTTTCTAGATCATAATAGTTCTTTTAAAGACGAATTTTAAATACCTCGCATGCAAAATAAAGGCCTTAATATATCATGAATGTGTTGCTTGTGTGAGTCCATTTCAAATAGGTAAAGAAATAATAAATAAGACTTACTCACAATAAATTTAATTTAACTATCAGACGACCGGTTTCGCTTTCTACAATATGCAAAGCATCTTCAGGTCTCGATACAAAGTTAAACAAATGCTGAAATGATAAAAACCCATATTAGGGTGTTGTCTAATAAAGATAAACAAATTAGATGTTATAAATTACAATAATTATGCCAATATTACATGTCTGTGGTTTTATTTAAATGAGTAAGCTGAATAAAAGGTATAAAAATTTTTTAAAAGGTTAAACAGACAAGGTAAGGCCCACAAATTGTTATAAAATAGTCTCTTCGATTGTAATAAATTAATAAATGAGCAAATAAATAAATAAATTAAACATTACTTACATGCCGGTACTCTATTAATAGATGGATGGTAGAACATGTTTGAAACTACTTTATATTGTTGAATGGAGAACTCAATACTATTATTGCAGTTGTTTGACAGTAATGAGTAGTATTGAGTTCTCCATTCAACAATATAAAGTAGTTTCAAACATGTTCTACCATCCATCTATTAATAGAGTACCGGCATGTAAGTAATGTTTAATTTATTTATTTATTTGCTCATTTATTAATTTATTACAATCGAAGAGACTATTTTATAACAATTTGTGGGCCTTACCTTGTCTGTTTAACCTTTTAAAAAATTTTTATACCTTTTATTCAACTTACTCATTTAAATAAAACCACAGACATTTAATATTGGCATAATTATTGTAATTTATAACATCTAATTTGTTTATCTTTATTAGACAACACCCTAATATGGGTTTTTATCATTTCAGCATTTGTTTAACTTTGTATCGAGACCTGAAGATGCTTTGCATATTGTAGAAAGCGAAACCGGTCGTCTGATAGTTTAAATTAAATTGATTGTGAGTAAGTCTTATTTATTATTTCTTTGCCTTAATATATCTTTATTAAAATTTATGAAAATTAATAAAATTTAAAAATACAGATAATTCCGAATGACCAACTTGAGACAAACAGTTCTCCCCTCCTCTAACCTATATATTTAAAGACGATTAACAAAGCTTGACTTAAAGGCTGATTAAAAAAAAGATGTTCGTTAGCATGGGCAGCATTTGGAAGATTATAAACAGTATTTAAATCAAATTTACCAAATATTTTAAAGGCAAAAAATTTTGAGAGCTGTTACAAAGAGAACGTTTATTATTAAGCTCAGCAATAGCAAGTCGAATCGATGAAGACAAAAAAAAAAGTTACAGATGCAATCCAAAAGAGTGCCATGTTAAAATGAAACTGAGAAGGATACATAGGAAGAATGGAAGACAACTGTTGGACAAAGCGAATTATTGAATGGCAACCAAGAGCAAGCAAGTGAAGTAAAGGCAGACCTCAAACCAGATGGACTGATGGCATTAAGCGAATGGCTGGTCACGAAAAGATGCAAAAAGCAACAAACATAAATAAATGTTAGTCTCTAATATATACATACATATTTTTTCTGAGACCAACCATGTCAGTAAGCAAGAAATTATGAAAAGTTTAAGTTTTAAAATACTTTCTGAACGCGAAAATTTATATTTTGGAAGAAGTCTAGTGTACCAACATTAACATAAACGTATCTAAATATAAACAGCAATCAAAACATTTATCAAGAATTTTTAAGAACGATTTTTTATAATTTTTATTTTTATTTCAACGATATAATTAGTCAAGACCAAAATGTGGTATTAAAACAGTCTTGTATGTTAACATTAGTAGAAAACAAAATAAATGGATTAGTTTGATTCCATAAAGTTCGCCCATTCAGCCCGTAACTAAAAACTTTAAGATTTGCTTTAGGAAACGGTTAAAACGAAAAAACTAAATACATGTATTAAATAAAATGCAACAAATTACTTATGTTAAATACGTAAGGATATGGCTTTAAAGGGTTTCTAGATGAATAATTAAAAGACAAAACACATGGATGATAATAAATATCATAGAAAGCGACTTAAAACTGCAAAAATCGTTTGATTATTTCGTAGACAATAAGCAAAAGCCAAATTAATAAATTGTAAATTTGTTTATCTAGAGTGTATGTCATTAGTATGTTAGCAATTACTACAATATCAGCAGGTATTTTAACAACACATTGGATATTTTCGTTATTTTAGAGTTCAATAGGTATATACACATATTGTTGAATGAAATTGATTTTCTGTTATAGAACTTTATCTGAACTATAATAAAGTACATGTTAGAAAAGGGCTCTAGTATTGACAAATGTTTATTTCAAAGAGTTTTCTCAGTGTAATGTAACCTAGAGATAATCCAAATTACTGTTGGTTAAATCAAATCGTATATTGCATTAAATAATAACATGAACTTTAAAACGCTTTGTTCACACTTACCCAGTGGTATTTTTTCAGCAGTAGCCCAGATTCCACTAAAAAACGTAAAAAATACAATTCCGAGGCACAAATTTGTGGTGCCCATGACGTGATGAAACTGCCGCAGCTTCTGGACCGAATCTCACAACAAAGAGTAGCTGGGCGTTGCGGCGCTTGCGTTTTGAAAGCGCTCTTTACCGTCGTTTCACCTTAGATTAAATAAATTTATTACTTTTTTATTTTCTTGTTTTTTTTTGTCGTTGGGGCTCGAAGGATTACAAAGAAAATCTTAAAATTAGATTTTACCACTAGATACATACCCCCATGAATCGAAAAGTGCGGTTGTCTATATATTTTCTATAAGGAATTAAAATAACGATACAACTTTTTATTTAATGTAACTTTTTCGTCTTATCGTAATGGAAAAAAAAAACTGAAAGAACTATTTATAAAACACAAATTTCAAACAATTAGAAATAATACAATATAATAATAAAAAGGTTAAAATGTAATACTATGTAATGTAATAACCAATTGCAAATTTCTAAAATGAGCACAACGTACTAAATGAGCAAATGGACTTTACCATTTTTAGTCATAAGAACCAAAGAAAAAACTAGACAATACTATAAAATCTAGTTACTAAAATACTTTTTTATTCGTCAATAACTAGGTACTTATTTAAGTTTTTTAAAATTTATTATACACAATAAATCCCTATAGAGATATATGTCAAGGGATGGAAATAAGAATGAGATTATATTTATTTTATCTTTACTTTATACTTTCCATATCACCGGAGCTAGTGACCACGAAAAAATAAAAGTTGATAATTATAAATGGTGAAAAACTTATAAAAAGAATTTAAAGACTGTAGTTTGGGATGAACTCGATCTGTGGGGCTGAAATGGATTACTAAATCCTCTATTATCGTTTTCAAATGTAGCGACCTAATTACCTATTCGATTTTATTTGCGAAATTGGTTTCTGCCATTCAAAGATTTGTGATGAGAAGTACGTAAGTTTGATAGTGGTTCTCCGTAAATTTTGTCTAAAAAAAGTTGTTTAATTTAAGCATATGATATAAGAATCTTTTAGACAGCCAGAAACTTTCCCTGGGAAGTACTAATTATTAATAATTATTGTTTTTCTGCTGCTTGTTACATTAGACATAATCTTATCTTGATCCATTCCAAGCAACCGTCTTAGGTTTGTCTAAAGTCTGATACACAAGCGAAAATTTTAAAGTTCTAACACTAGGGTCAAATTATTCAATAACCACAGATCGAGATTGATCACAGTATTTTTTGTTTAATGCCACCTTAGTCCATCATTGAAATTGTTGCGGTTATTTAAATTTTGTTTGATGGGTGGATCGTGTGACTAATGTTGAGTTCCTACTTAGAATAGGCAAGGAATGCGAGATTATTAACACCATCAAAGTGCGCAAACTAGAATATCTTGGCCATGTTATAAGGAATGAACAGAGATACGGCTTGGTGTAACTCATTCTTCAGGGCAAGGTATTTGGAAAGAGAGGACCAGGGGGAAGAAGAATATCTTGGCTTCAAAACCTGAGAAAGTGGTTTAATACATCGACAACCAGACTATTCAGAATAGCAGCAAGCAAAGTTAGGATAGCCATGTTGATCGCCACCATCCGGAACGGATAGGCACCGTAAGAAAAAGAAGAAATTTTGTTTCCTCTTTTTAATTTTAGTTGGTATTCTAAGGTCTTGAAAATAAGTGGTCAAGTGGCGAACAGGGGCCTAGTGCTATACATTTAAATGTCCAACCAAAATTTTTATTAAACGAGTCAATAAACGAGCCCTATTCTCAAACCAATGAGACTCTGGGACAGGAAGAAATTAAAATAAATGAAAGTTTAGCTGATCAGCCTTATCCTCAGACTGCATCTGAAGTTACAACTGAAAAGGGTCAGGTTAATATAAGTGAACGACCAAAGCGTAATATTAAACCACCCCAGCGCTTGAATTTGTGAGGGGAGGTATTGTAGTGTCGTAAGCTTAGACAGTGTGAACCCGACCTTAGGGTGTTAGCTGACGGCTGTCTGGCAACCGTCAGCTGTCAACCTAAAAAAAGGACACTTGTAAAATTGCTGTAAAAATATAAACATTTGTGTTCACCCTTTTAGCGGGTATTTTAGTAAAATAAAACTATTTACCGTAATTGTCGTATTATTACAAGGATACTACAATTATAAAATGGTTCAAGTATACAAGAGGAAATAGGCGCTAAAAGATACAAAGATTTCAGTAAAACAATGTTGAAAAGGAATTAGTAAAAGTTATTAAAAAAAAGCTAGAGCTTAAGACGGGTTACTAGGGAATACAAAGTCGATTATGGAACATTAAATAATAAATATTATGACCCTGAAAATAAAAAAATGTTATTCCGGCACGGTACTTAATACTCTGAACTAGTTTTTAACTTTACAAAAAGCGATACATCCATAACGATGTGTGGTTCAGCAACCGGTGTTTTGTTACCACCATATATTATTTGTTACTCAGAAAATATACCAGTTAACCGACTATGGCCCAACAGTGAACTCACGTTACAGTAGAAAGTGTTTCTTAGCAGGATCGAGGTATAACCGTACTCGCCAAGGTGGACAAATTCACTGTCTGGTTCACGTCATACTTTCTACATCATGCCAAAGAAAAAAAGTCCAAAGAGTTCTTTTGGGAGATAATTTGTCGAAACATTTCACCAAAGATGTTCTGCGTTTTTCACCAAAGATGTTCTCACAGTAGTTAGTGTAGTGCCACGTTAACAACACACGTTCTCAAAAATTGCTACATAGCAGAAGGAATAAGGCAAATATAATAAATTCAGACTACTGTAAGTTGATATATATTCACTACACTACTTGTTAATGATATAATAAATCTGATTGAACCAGTAACTAATGAGATAAAAGCTAAAAACAAGAATAATCCTAACCTACGATACAATAATAATTTATCAATTACTAACTTTTTTATAGCAAACAAGAATTCAAACGAAAGGTGGCCACGCACGAAAATTTGTATATTATGCATCAACCTGAACCAGAAAATTTAAAACAACTAAAAGATGCTATAAAGGCAGGAAATAATGAAATTTTAAGTAAAATCGATGCTAGCGAGGTGAGACTCTCACTAAAAATCGAAGAATTTAAACGAAAAGTGAATGATATTGAAAGAGAAAATTCGCATCTAAGACAACAAATAGAACTACTTCAGAGACAAAATAGAAAAAACAATATTATCATATTTGGTTTGGATAGTACAGAAGAAATCTTCGACTTTCATGTAGTATTAGAGTTGATAAATAGTCTATTAAAAATAAAAATAAACGAGCGTGACATAAACAATATCTATAAACTAAGAAGAGGTAAATCTGCGCCAATTAAAATAGAGTTTCTGTCGTACCTAACAAAAAAATTAATTTTTCAAAATAAAAAAAACCTACAAGGTTCAAAAATAAGCATTGTTAACGACCAAACAGAAATTCAAAGACAAGAGCACAAACTTATAAAAAAATATCTACTCAAGTTCAAAGAAAGCAACGAACCAAACTGTTACGTTAAAAAAGATATTCTATTTGTAAATGGTAGAAAGTATACAATAGAAGACTTAAAATATCTAGACCACACCGAAGAAGAGAAACGAAGCGAACATCGTACACAAAGTGAACCTAGCACCCCAATAACTTCTTTAGTCGAACGAGAAGTTGAAAGTCCACAACTACAAACACCAGTTACCCATAAAACTGGCGTGAAACTCAAACAACCGGTAAACCCATCATCTCAGGAAAAACACGGATACAAGAAATCACAACCACAACAGACTGAAATAAAATTAACATCAAATCAAAAACTAACACATCAAGGAACACCAAAAACAGGTAATTCTAACAAAGACAATACGGATCTTAATATCGCCAATAGAACCAGAAAAAATTCAAAAAGCGTTACATAAATTATTAATTTCAGCTTAGTATTTTTGTACAAAAAAAATCAATAAATTAGGCTCAAATAAGATTTATATTTCTTTTTTTTTTAAGTGTTCTCTATTTTTGTATTTGCTACTATTGTACTCAGTCAGTATTGTACTAAGTCACTGTTACAAGATATTTGATATTTTTATTTTTATTATTTTTTTCTCTGTTTTTTTTTTTATTATGGATCAATATGTAAGAGATTTTGATTTGCCCACTGTTGATACATACACTGTAAAAAACTTTAGTGAATGTGATGATATCTTACGGGTAAACCAATTTAACAACAACTTTACTCTACTTCATAATAATATTAGAGGTATTTCCAAAAACTTAGATGAACTTAAGCTACATATAACTGATATTACTACAAGTTTTGATGTAATTGTTTTAACTGAAACATGGAAAATTAATGATATTAATTTGTTTAACATACCAGGCAATAACGCAATATATAATAAGGGAGAATTAAATCAAGATGACGGAGTTGTGGCATACATACGGTGCAAATATCTTTTCACCTACGATATCGTAAAATTAGGACCAACCAATATTTTAAAAATTAAATTAACTGTTGATAATAGCTATACAATTAGGGTTTTTGCGTTTTATCGATCACCCTCTAAGGAAAACTATAATTCGAGTATTTCTGAATTTATTAATAATTTACAACATTTTTTACACAACAATGCTACCAATTCTGAAAGTTACTGTCTCTTTATTGGAGATATTAACATTGACCTGTTGAATTTAAACGATGATACCATGGAATATACAAGTACTCTGAGTGAGTGCGGATTTACTATAAAAACGGAATTATTATAAAAATAAGATTTTAGAGAATTCAAATAGCAATAAACAATTGTGGAGTGTAGTGCAAGATTTTAGTGGTACTAAAAAAGGAAAAATGCCTATCGACAGTCTTAAAAACCAAATGGGAAAGATATTGACTCATCCCTCCGATATTGCAAATGAATTTAATAAGACGTTTTCGGAGATGGGCAAAATATTGGCTAAATAAGTCATTAGCAACACCCGCCAGGTATATGATAATACCTCCTTGGCAAACTCAATGGTTTTACTACCTACAAATACATTTGAAATGAAAACAATAATAAATCAACTAAAAAGTAAAAAGGCAACTGGCATTGACGATATTAATTCAGAATGTTTGAAAACAATTTCACCGTACATACTCGAACCATTGGTTTACATTTTCAATATATGTATGGAAGAAGGAATATGGCGCAAAGCCTTCAAAACAGCAGTAGTCATACCAATATACAAAAGTGAAGACAAAACTCTTGCTGTAAACTACCGACCTATATCGCTTATTGCACACATATCTAAAATATTTGAATTATTACTTAATAATAGACTTACAGCATACATCAAAAAGTATAATTTAATTTCTGCTAACCAATTTGGTTTTAAGCTAAATACTTCCACACAAGATGCCGTCTTGAATCTAACATCAAAAGTGTATGAAGCTCTCAACAATAATAAAGTTTGCTTATGTGTATTTCTAGATTTGGCCAAAGCTTTTGATACCGTCAGTCATAGTAAACTCTTACAAACCTTAAAAAAAGTTGGTATTAGAGGCAACTGTCTTCAACTATTCAGAATTTACCTATCTGAGAGGCAGCAGGTAGTAAGGGTTTCCGAAACAATAAGCGGACAAAGAGATATACCGTATGGAGTGCCTCAGGGAACAATGTTAGGACCTGTCTTATTTAATGTATATATAAATGGTTTATTTTCATTGCAAAGTACAGGGCATATAATTGGGTTTGCTGATGACACGGCTATTGTTAATGAAGCTGATAACTGGTATGACTTAAAAATAAAAGCAGAAACTGATCTACAATTCATAAAAGACTGGTTTGATTATAAAATACTTACAATAAATTAAAAAAAACTGTTTATTTACCAAGTTCTAACTATACCCCGAATATTGATCTATTCGAACCTCTTCGAATAACACATAATAAACACAATTCTTGCATCAAACCAGTAACAAATGTTAAATATTTAGGCATTATAATAGACACACACTTAAAATGGGATTGTCACATTAAATACGTTATTAAAAAGTTACAATTTATCCTCTATAAATTTAAGCACCTAAATATATACCTTCGCACACTATATTATGGATTAGTAGAAAGTCATCTCCGTTATGGTATACTGGCTTGGGGAAGTGCCCTAAAAACTCACATTCTCCCACTAGAAATCATGCAAAGAAGATTTCTGAGGATAATTATGGCTAAACCCTACACTTGTTCTACAGATAGACTATATAAGGAGAGCAAAATATTTGACTTAAAGCAGTTATACTTTCTTTGTATATCTGTAAAATTTCACACCATGAAAGTTAAAAGCAACTTACCTTCACATGGATATCATACTAGAGGCAAGCACCTCTATAGGGCTCCAAAAATGACGAAATCTTTCTGTCAACGATCTTTCTTATTTTTAGCCCCTAAAATATACAATCATATTATCCTTGATATTAAAAATACGAAGGATGTCTTTCTCTTTAAAAATAAATTAAGATTATATCTCATGGAACAGACAAGACATTTTTGTAATATCATTATAGTAGCATAAGTTATAAAGCCATATTCACTTAAACTTTCTTAAAGAAAAAACTTTAATTTTAAATCTACTCCTTTCAAAGATAATTTAAAAAAATATATAATATATCGTGTTGTTTTTATTGTTTTATTTAATGTGTTTATCATATTTATATTGAAGCATGTGTGTCTACACTTTTGTCCTTTCAAAAATCTTGTTAACTAATTGATTCATACGTAAGTGCTGTATTCGTACCAAGGGTTTCTACTAAAATTTTAATTATGATTATTTTATGATTAAAAAAGCAGTATATATTATTGTATTGTATACATTGTATTGTTTATTTTATTTAGCATATTTACCAGAACATAATTTGTGTATTTGCAGATCTCGTTAAAAACTTATTAGTTAGTATCTAAGTTTAATTTTATTATACATCTTTGATTATAGTATCTAAATTTTCAATCTGCTTGTTTTTTTATGGTTATATTTATATTATATATATATATATATATATATATATATATATATATATACATATATATATATATATATATATATATATATATATATATATATATGTGTGTATATGTGTATATATATATATATATATATATATATATATATGTGTGCATATATATGGGTATATATGTGTATATATATTTATACTTTAGTATATTATATTGTATTTTTATTTATTGTATGTTACATTTACCGAAGCAGGTGTCCCCACACCACTCGGAGACCTACGGGTTAATTTATTCACATATTGTTAATTATTGAAACAAATTTTGTATGATTGTTGAATAAATTATTATTATTATACGAAGAGAATAACATTTTTTGTCTGCCTAAAAATTTATCTAACGTAACCCAATGTTTAAACGTGTTTAGAGCATTTAACACTTCCTGTCGGTTAATTCTGTTAAAATATAAACAGTCATAGTTCCCCACATTCATTGATACAGCTAAATGTCTATTTGAAATTAATACAAAAGCTAAAGGTGACATTATGCTGTTAGGCAGGAACAGCAAAGCAAAGCAACTTTCAAAGCAACTAAAATTGTTTTTTTCGGTCGAGAAAGAGTGAAAAAGTTCCAGAAAATAATGACTTTGATAAAAACTCTGTTCATGGTATTTTAGTTTACTACTTACAATAACAAAGTGTCTTTGGACAAAAATGAAAAGGCTAAGACTTGAAGTAGGACCGAATGCAAATGTACCTTTCCCTTTAGCTGCCCCTAATAAGGTGACAAGTTCAGATGAAGAATCAGAATCAGCATTAGATGAACAATCTGCTGACTATTTTTCTAAGAAAATAGTTGATAAAACGGATTACTTTTTTGCAAATTAAGAAAATTTGATTAATTGATCTTATATGTTAGTTAAGGTAGTACAAGTAAGTTAATAAAGAAATATGTTTTTATCGTACATAACAGATAAAAAGTTGGAAGTAATAGGTATGGACTCAGTTAATACAGTACGAAATAAGTTTCTTAGTTCCGCTCCTATCGAAGATTGGAAATCGTTCTGGCACTTATAATTTTATTAATTAAAAAAATAAGGAATTGTTAGTATAGTTTAAAAAATGAACTGCATCCAAACCATTTCGCTACGAAAAGTAGCGAAAAAAAAGAAGGTACACTTCTTTTGATTTTGCCTTAAATATTTCGACTTTATAATGTTATGTTACTAAGTTGCTCACTTTATTTTTTTATTTAGTCCTCATTGACTTAAGGCAATGTTAATTTTGAGATAGCTTTACTGCATAAATTAAACAACAATGGTGATAAAATACACCCTTGGCGCAGCCCACAACAAATCTTGATATTATCAGTCAGTTCATTTTCAACTTTTAATTTCGCTGTTTGATTTCAAAAGAAAATACATATAATTATAATGCTTCTACTGTAAAGATTTTTATTTAACAAAATTTGTTTGAGCCGTTTATGCCGAAACTTGTTAAATGACTCAAAATAAATGAAACAGGCAAATTTCCGAATCATACATAAGTTTAACAAAAAATAAGTTTCTATCTATCTATCTATCTAATCAGCCTTAAACGCCCACTCTTCGGCATAGGCCTCCCCTGTTAATCTCGATTGGTCTCTATTTTGGGCGATCTGCATCCAGTCCTTTCCTGCCTTTCTCTTAAGGTCGTCAGTCCATCTCATCTGTGGTCTTCCTCTTTTTCTTTTCTTTCCCATGGTCTCCAGTGTAGAATTGGCTTATTTCATCTTTCATCTCTTTGCCGGAGAGTGTGACCGGCGAAGTTCCATTTAAGTTTTGCAACCTGTCTTGATACATCGTTCACCTTTGTTATTTCTCTGATCCATGAGTTTCTTTTCCTGTCTTTAAGATCGATACCCAGCATCCTGTCGATGTTCTCCTTTGTTAAAGTCCATGTTTGTAAGCCAACAGACAAAAAAGGTGATACTATTACAGTATCGAACAAATATAATACTCTAACGGATACCCAAGAAAATGAAACCAATCAAAATGAAACAGCGCCAAGAAAACCTAAACCACCACCAATATGTGTTTATGGTGTAAGCGACTTCCCAGAAACAAGGAAAAAATTTACAGAAATAGCTGAAGCTGAACAATACGAAACCAGGACTATGGCAAATATTACAGCCAAAATAATTTGTAGCTATCCAGAAATATACAGAAAATTATCAAAATATATGAGAGAGAACAACATTATTTATCATACATATCAACCAAAGGAAGAAAGGGCCTATAGAGTCGTAATTAAATACCTTCAATATTCACATGCAACAGAAGATATCAAAGAACTGACAAATCTGGGTCACAAAGTAAGAAACATCATTAATGCTAAACATAGGATTACAAAAGAGCCGGTAAATATGTTCTTTGTTGACCTTAAACCATCAGACAATAACCAAGATATTTATAAAATTCAGAAATTACAACACTGCAATATATAAATTGAACCACCTATAAAAAACAAAAATATCATCCAATGTATAAGATGTAAATTATATGGCCATTCAAAAACATATTGCAATAGATCATATGTCTGTGTAAAATGTGGAGGGCAGCACAGTACAAACAGCCGTAAAAAGAATAAGAACACACCAGCTACATGTGCTTTATGTGGAGGAGATCACCCAGCTAACTATAAAGGATGCAAATATTATCGTGATTTAAATAGACATAAAAATATAACACAAACTATATATAATCATCAGTAGACTTCGGCAAATATGCAAATAAAAATGTAGAAAATATGCGCATAAATATGCACGTGTTTACCCGAAAATATGCAAATATTTTACAAAATATGCATACAAATAAATAAAAAAATCGTAAAATAGTAACAATTTTATTAAAAAAAAGTGTACATAACTAAATATTTCCTACTATTCATTAAGATTTACATTTATTTTAAGTAACTACATCATTTTTAAGTATGAATAAACTTATTTAGAATTATGGTAACAATAAATGACCAAGTGGTGTTCAAAATTTTCTAACAAAAACTTGTGGCTTCTGTCTGAGTACATATATTTCTTCTTCTTCTTTCAATGGCGCTACAGCAAAATTGAGCCTTGGCCTCCTGTAACTTCTGCCTCCAACAAAGGCGATCCCGCGCCACTCGTCTCCAAGCCCTGACGTTCAGTAAGTTGTGCGCATCTGCTGTGACTTCGTTCTCCCATCTATTACGTGGTCTTCCCTTTGGTCTTCTGCCCTGCATTTTACCATCCAAGGCCTTTCTCGGAAATCTGTCGGCATCCATCCGTACCACATGACCAGCCCATCGAAGCCTTTGTACTCTAGCGAACTCTGCAATAGGTGCTTCTTTGAACAGTTGGTAGAGTTCATGGTTATATCTAGATCTCCACATCCCATTTTAAGTAATGGGTCCAAAGATCTTCCTTAGGATTTTTCTCTCGAAAACCTCTAATCTTCGTTTAGTGCTTTCTGTCAAAACCCATGTCTCGCATCCATAGCATACTATCGGTCTGATGATAGATTTATAGACCTTAAGTTTCGATTTTCGATGTACCGTCTTGGAGCGGAATATGTTAATCAGGGAGAAATAGGCTTTATTTCCCTTCATTATTCTCTTCTGAATTTCGGCCTCTTCTGTTCCCTCCGTATTCATTTCGACTCCCAGATAAGTAAAACTCTTCACTGTTTCAATGTCATCCTCTACTTTGATTTGATTTCTTGTTCGCTTTGTCCGCGTCTGTGTTAGTATTTTTGTCTTCTGTGTATTTATTTCAAGTCCAATCTCCTTGGCCGTTTTTTTCAGCTGCGAATATGTTTCTGCTGCATCATCCACTCTGCGGGACATGAGGTTAATGTCATCCGCATATGCGGCGAGCTGGACAGATTTGTTTGTTAGGAGATTGGCTCTTCCGACATTCAGCTTTCTGATGACATATTCAAAGGCCAGATTGAACAGTGTTGGAGCTAGTCCATCACCTTGTTTCAGCCGTTGAACTATTTCGAAGCTGTCAGTTAATTCGTACTGTATGCGTACAGTTGCTATTGTGGAGTCCATCGTTGCTTTTACTAGTCGGATATATTTCGAGGGAATATTGAAGCTTTCCATGATGTTATATAACCGGCTTCTATTTATGGAGTCATAAGCCTGTTTGAAGTCGACAAATATATTGTGAACGTCAATATCGTGTTCCCAAGCTTTATTAAGGATTTGCTTTACTGTAAAAAGCTGATCTATTGTCGACCTGCCTTGTCGAACATATATTTATATATGGAAAAACTTCGTTCAACATGATGTAACGGGAGCATTTTTCAAACTAACCAAAACATTTGGTTCTAAATTAATTGTTTCCGAAATATTTTCAGCTAGAACACTGACTACTTCAGAAAGAATATGGTAACCTTAATTTTTTTCCATAGTAGCTTCAAATTTTTTAAAAATATCTTTTCCAATATTACCTCTAACGTTCCGACAACATGACGCAAATTCTTTTATTAATGCTGTACTTTCGAACAATGACAGTTTTGGTGATTCTAACTGAGTAATTGTTTTTTGAACAAAACTAAAATTTGATTTTATAAATGAAAGTTCTTGTTGAAGCAAGTTACTCTGAAAAGTTTGTTTAGAATCCAAAAGAGATTGTGAACTTTCATCTGTTAACGTATCAATTATGTTCTTTATTTTAACAAAATGATCTGCATAAAAATTAGCTGCTTCTAACCATGTTCCCCATCGCGTTAAAATAGGCTTTAGGATTTAGTTTTTAGATGCAAATGAGCGAACCCTTAGCGATTATCCAATAACTGAATGCCTCAGTGACCGAAACTTTCTAAGAATGTTGAGGGCTACTTAAATTGATCTTCTTTAAAATTGTAAATGTTTTGTACCTGTAGAGATTACGTACTTAGATCATTTCTTGATTAAAATGACTACAAAATTTTATACAAGAATTGAAATAAATTGGTTGGTTTAAAAATTTTCAAATACAGTATAAAAATCTGAACTTTAATGCACTTTATGCAAACTTTTATACAAATATGCCAAAATATGAAATATTTGCATAAAATATGCACAATATGCAAAATATGCAATATGCATATTTGCCAAAGTCTAATCATCACCAAAATATTTCGCAAGCACGTAACAAAAACTTTATACCCAACACAGTAAGACCAAATGTAAGCTATGCTAATGCAGCGAGTAATAGACAACCTCCTCCTGCTCTTTCAGATAACCAAGATTTAAACATTATTCTTATGAAGTTTTTAGAAGAATTCAAAATCATGTTTATTCAAATCTTGCAACAAAACAGCATGGTAATAAACATGCTAAGTAAACTCGTAAAATTCTTTCTACGAATAGAAGAATGAAACGCCAATGGCCTACTAAATCATAAGGACGAGGTGGTAATATTTCTACAACAAAATTTTATAGATATATTATTAATAGATATATTATTAATAAGTGATCTTATATAATCAAACTTTTGATCAAGATTATTATATAAGTGATCTTATATAATAATCTTGATCAAACAATCAATTAAACATTTCATAATGGAAAGTTATATAACATACTGTATCCAAGCTACAGTAATTAAAGTGTGCTCCTTCTTCAATACTCTAGGTCCAAAATTTATCACAGCTGGTGACTTTAATAGTAAACACACTTACTGGGAATCAAGATTAATAACAACAAAGGGAAGAAAGCTCCATAGCTTAATGCAAGAAAATAAATACTTATATTTATTAACAGGAACACCAACGTACTGGCCAACGGACCCCAAAAAAAGACCAGACCTGTTGGATTTTTGCATCATAAAAGGAATCTCTAACACATTTATGGACATAGTTCATTTTCAGATCATTTATCAATTATTGCAACAGTTAGCACCTGCGTAATTAACAAACAACCTACTCCAAAACTGCATGGACCTAGAACAGATTGGAATTGTTACCGAAGAATACTGGATGAAAACAATAAACTACATGTAAGACTAAGAGCACTTCAGAAATAGAAACAGTAGCAAACAACCTTATAACATTATTGCAAAACGCTGCAAAAGAAGCGACACCGAACGATTCAGATAAAAATAAAATAGAGAATAGAATAAATATTCCACTAGAAATTAAAAAACTCATTGCCGAAAAAAGAAGAGCAAGAGCCAAATGGCAACAAAGCCGGAGTCCAGCGGACAAAACGTGTTAAAATCGCTTAACCAATAAATTAAAAACACAACTAAAAATTAGACATTTAAAAAATATGTAACACAACTTAATAGATACGATTATTCAATTGGAAACCAATCAAATCATCCTTAAAACCTCAAGCAATATCGCCACCAGTAAGAAAAACCACAGACACACAGAACCAATGGGCAAGAAGCGATCAAGACAAATCAGAATTATTTGCTGAACATTTAGGAACAGTATTCAAACCACACAACAATGAAGAAGATCAAGAAATTATTAATTATTTAAACTCAGAACAACCATAGGTAAATCCAATAAAATTAACAATACCCAAAGAACTTAAAGAAAAAATCTTAAGACTAAATATCAAAAAGTCACCAGGAATTGACCTAATAACACCAAAAATGCGAAAACAATTACCCAAAAAAAGAGTATAGTAATCCTTACATACATATTTACCGCAATATTAAGATGTAGTTATTAGCCTAACAATCTAAAAATTGCAAAAATACTTTTATTTCCAAAACCAGGAAAACATCCAAGTGAAGTCTCATCCTATTGACCTATCAGTCTGTTATCAACAATCTCCAAATTACTAGAAACACTTTTGATAAAAAGAATAGATCCAGACCTTACAGGCATCGACTGGATACCAAATTTTCAGTTTGGATTTCGACGAGAACACTGAACTATCCAGCAATGGCACCGAATAACCCATAAAATAAATTCCGCATTAGAAGAAAAGGAATATTGCCCAATGGTATCACTAGATGTACGTCAAGCTTTCGATAAGATTTGACCATTCTTTCGAATACTTACATCATACTTGGAAAACCGACAGTTTAGAACAAAAGTAGATGAAAAAATATCTAAAATACGTCCTGGAACCTTTATTATATATATTATATACGTCTTATCTACCATCTTTATATAACGTAACAATTGGCACATAAAACTGCCTAAGACAATGTAAAATAAAAATAAATGAAAACAAGTCAACCCACGTAACTTTCACTTTCACTAAACTAAAACAAATACAACTAAGAAAAAAACAAATCAATTGGTTAATTGGAAAAAACTCAAAACTGTCGATAAATAATAAAATTCTAATTATCAAACCAATATGGACATATGGCATGGAGCTGTGGGGCTGTAGTAGTAAATATAATATTGATGTTAGGATTTGATCCAAACTGGCAACAGCGCTGCCGGCTCCTACCCCTGACCAGCCTTTGGTACAGACCAAAATTTTACTCTGCGAAAGCTCGTACCGACTTTTCTCTCTTTTACGTTCAACCGCCTTAAAAGACAAGGCTACTAATTTCAACTCTGGCACGGTGAATCATACGATCACAGATTAACTATTAAGTACTTATTTAAAATACAAACAACAAAAGGAACCACCGCTTACTGGAAATACACCAAAGTCGAAGTATAATCCGAAGTAATTTAATCTAATTAATTGTACCCGGCCGATATATTTATTTGGCTCCTCTAATGGAAACGTGCAGGGTTCCTCTGTCACCGTCCAAGTGGAGACGAATAAATATATCGGCCGGGTACAAGTAATTAGGTTAAATTACTTCGGATTATCCTTTGACTTTGGTGTATTTCCAGTAAGCGGTAGTTCTTTTTGTTGTGTGTATTTTAAATAAGTACTTAATAGTTAATCTGTGATCGTATGATTCACCGTGCCAGAGTTGAACTTAAGAGCCTTCTGTCTTCTAAGGCGGTTGAACGTAAAATAGAGGGAAGTCGGTACGAGCTTTCGCAGAGTCACATTTTGGTCTGTACCAAAGGGTGGTCAGGGGTAGGACGCGGCACGCTGTTGCCAGTTTGGATCAAATCCGAACAATTGCTATTATGGAAAGATGCCAATCAAAAATCTTAAGAGAAATTGTTGATGCACTCTGGTACGTAACCAACCAAAGAATCTATGAGGATCTCAATATCTTAACAATGAAGTATACCGGCAAAAGAAATTACAATACATTCAAAAAGTGAACACACACTCCAATCCATTAATTTTTGCAATACTTCAACATCGAGTTATCAGACGACTAAAGCGACGTTGACCAACAGACCAGTAACATGGATCCGTGATTCTCTCACTGGAGAGGACCACATCACGCCAGAACCAAGGGACAGGACCTAAACTCATCACATTAACTTATAGAATACATTGTTTTATTCTGATTGTTAATTTATTTGTTATAATAAAAAAAATGTTCATATAAAATTTATACAACAATACGTATGAGATATGTGTATTATTTCTTCAAAAATACTTAGAGTTTAAGCAGTGATCAATTTCACTCACCATCATCAATGTCACCCAGACATATTCTCGGTTGAATAAGTTGCTATTTTAATCTCCCACATTCTGCTTATGTGGCTATTCTTATTTTTTTATTTTGTGTCTACTCAGTTATACACTATACGTTACATTTTCTTCTAATGTCTTTACTTTTTATTCGATCTTTCAGCGTATTTACTGTAATTCTTCTCAGTACTCTTATCTCTGCAGTTTCCAGTAGCCTTTGTGATGTGGTTGTGTTGTGCCTAGTTTCTGAGGCATATGTCATTATTGGTCTTATCCTGGCTTTATAAATTCTCGAATTTGTCTCAGTGTTAGTGTATCTTTTTCGCCAAATGGTGTTATTAAAGCACCCTGCCTGTTTATTTGCTTTTTCTATTTAATCCCTCACTTCTTTTTCCAGGTCTCAATAGCTAAACAGTGTAATTTCAAAGTATTTATTTCCATTACATTTTTAATAGCCATTCCATTAATTTCTATTTTATATCTGGTTGGTTTTATGCTGATTACTATTGTTTTAGTTTTCTAAAATGAGATTATTACATTAATATTTTTTGCTTTTATATTAAATCTGTGGATTAGCCTTTGCAGACTATCTTCATCTTGGGCTATTAACCTTGCGTCGTCTGCATAACAAAGTATTATATGACTTTCTTTCTTATTCTATATTTTTTTTCTTCGTTAACGCTTTTAATGATTTAATTTATGAATAAATAAAAGAGCATACTTAGGGCTCAATATACAGAAGATGGATTACACATTTGAGTCTTACTTTATCAAATGCTTTCTTTAAGTCAATCAGACATAGACATACTGGTCTATTATACTCTAGTAATTTTTTTCATAACGAATTTTTCATCTATACACGATCTTCCGCTACGAAAATCCTGTTGTTCATCTGCTAAATTTATTCTCTGATTCATTACTTCTTGTAAAATTTTAGTTGTTAGTTTTAGGGTAGTATTTACCAAGTTTATACCTCTGTAGTTTTCTGACTGTTTTTGATCTCATTTTTTGAATATTTTGAATAGTATAATTACATTGCTTGTTCTCCATTCTTCGGTATTTTATTATGCTTTATAATTTAATGAATTAATATTGTTAATTGTTTTTTCACTGCTTTGGTTTTTGGCAATTCGTTTGGTATTCCATCTTTACCTGCTGCTTTTCTATTTTCAAGCTTTTCAGGTATTTTATGAACTTCCTATATATTTATATTAAGTACTTCATTTGTAGTAATTTCTGGTGTTTCCTGTTCTGGCGTCGTTTGTTCTTCTTCTACATAGAACTTTTTAGGTAGTCAATTCATATATCCTTTTTTTATGTGTTTTGGTTCTATTAGTTTCTTTAGCTCCGCTCTTTGACCTCTTATAAACGACCATATTTCCTTTTGCAGATCCATTACTTGCGAAAAGCGTTTCCAGTGATCATTTTTTATTTTTCTTACAAACGTTCCTAATTGTCTTGTAATTATGGTATGCCTCTTGTATTTTGGTTAATATAAATTTCAGTATTTTTCTTTTATTTACATTTTTCTTCATTTCTGTACAACACCATGGAGTTCTTTTCCTTGAATGTGTGTGTTTGTGACTGCTTTTATACTCGCTGTATGCGCGGGAATGGTAAGCGCTGACGTGGTCTGAGCTGACGAGGCCTGAGAGGGGTGGGGGCGGGAGGTCGCTGAAGCAGGGGTCGCCATGTCGCCTGCAATCGTTTCGCTTCATCGCGCGTATTTAAGCTGTTGGGCCGTTTTTCGATTTCGATAACTTCACGAATGATTCTTGATTTGAAGGAGCAGATGGGGGCGATGGATTTTGCTTTTTCGAAATCTATTTTGTGGCCTGTTAGAATATCATGTTGGGCTAGGGCTGAAGTAGTATCGGAACGTTCGACTGATATATAATGTTTGTTAATACGATTAGGGATTCGTCGGTTTGTCTGTCCGATGTATGTACGTGAGCAACTAGAACAAAGTATCTCGTAGACACCATGGTCTTCATTAGGGATTTGTTCTTTTACGGATCTGACGAGATTGGACAACTTGGAGTGAGTAGTAAATATGGTTTTGATATTTAGAGGAAGAAGAGTTCTACCGATCTTGTCAGTGACACCTTTAATAAAAGGTAGAAAGATTTTGGGTTGATCCAGCGGCAAGGTTTCTTTTTTGGATAGAATGGGGTTTAGATGATTTTAAATGCTCTTATTGAGTTGGGTTTTGTGGTAGCCGTTTTATAAGGGTGTTTGCCTTATTGATTTTGGATGACCTATGATTATTGTTGCTAAGTCTTATGGAAGGAGAAATGAGAGTGATGAAAGCTGAATTGAGTTGGGCAGGGTGATGATGTGACTGGGTATTAAGATATCGGTTTGTATGAGTGACACGGTGACACGGAGACACGGAGTATGACACGGAATAGGAAAAACTGTGAGGTAAGTTTTTCTGAATAAGAACATCAAAGAATGACAAATACGCTTCAGGCTCAACTTTCATCGTGAATTGAATACTAGGATGTATTCCATTCAGGTAGGAGAGTAAGAGATCTAACGCGTCTTTACATGAGGCCAAATGACAAAGGTGTCATCAACATACCGTAACCAGCAGGTGGGTTTTAGATTTAATGAGGACAGGGTTGCTGTTTCGAAATCTTCTATGAAAATATCAGATATTACGGGAGAGAGGGGAGATCCCATTGGGGTACCTTTGATTTAACGATAAAAATAATTTTGGTATGAAAAGTAAGTATTAGACATGCAGTGCTTTATAAGAGATAGTGTGTCTTATCTAAAATAAAAAAAAAATATAATGTATTTTGTTCATTATTTTATATTTTATATGTGTGTTATTAATGTTGAGGGTCAATACTTTTATAAACAATTTCGAAAGATAAACAAAAGAGTGTTTCTTTAAGATCCCCGCCAATTTTCTGATTGTAAACCCAATAAACTGTGTTGTTTGTTTATAGACAGTCACTAATATCCAGTATTTCTTTCTAATATATATATATATATATATATATATATATATATATATATATATATATATATATATATTCCCATTTTATATGGAATACATCGCGTACAAATGTGTATTTTTCTTCATTAACTCTGCCATGGTTATTCCTAACGGAATACTAAGTTGAAGCTTAATTATTACAAATGAATGCACCTGAAGTTTATTTGGCTAGCTCTAGTTTTAGTCAACAACATTTTATATCTAATTTGAAATAACACCTGCACTTCATACAATTTAATTTAATTTTATTATTATTAATAGTATTTGCGGATACAATCGGTCTTTCTTTATTGATAATTATTATAGTTCTTTAAAGAATATAATATTGTGTGAGTAAATATTATAATTATTATAGACTAGTAATAATCTAATTATAATTAGACCATGATATCCAACAAGTAACCAACAGATATTTCATCGAAAATTGCTTCGTATATATCCTAAAGAATATTATTTACAGTCTTGTATTGTAAAAATGTATAAATTTGGTAGTATAGGTTTTCATAGTTTCTTATTTAATGAATTATTATCAGAAACCGAAAATTAACAGCGAGAAGAAACAGGCATTAGTTAATAGAAAATTTAAACATTTGCAACTAGTGATTTTTCATGACAAAATATAGGGTGCAATATACGCGATATTTTTTTTTTATGGAGGAAGGTCTGAACCATCTTTCTATATTATTTGTCGTTGGTCGAGCTGTCTTTATTTCTCATCTTTTGTCGTAATTACTGCATGGATTTATATGTATACACTAGTCTAACGTGCTTTATTTTCTATCATTCTCTCAATCATTTTTCTCACTGGCACAAACTTTTGACCTATTTCTCTTTTCATTATATTTATTTCGACTATTCACATGTTTCACTCTTATATCTTAGGTAAATACGAATTTAATAGTTCTCCGCATTTTAAAGTTTAATTTCAGATAGTTTAACATATAATCTTAAGTTAATTTATACATTTTAAAGTTCTCCGCGAATCTTTGTGATTTAGGAAGTACTAAACAGTTATATTCGATTACCACAGTTTAATACATATACATTAGTACTAGTTTAGTCGTCGAAGGCTCCATTTATGGTCTTCTAACGGGGGCGAGCCCCCCGATAAAATGCAAAAGGATCAGGATGCGATGGATGATTGCAGTTATGGTTCCCATGGATTTTTATCCCATCAGCTAGAAAACTCGATAAGTAGTCCTAATAATATTAATAATTTAAAAACCGATAAACAAAGTACCTCACTAAATTATAATGAGACAGAAAAAAGCAGACCTGTATATTTATATGAAAAAACTGATTTAGGGCCATTTCACATTTTTATTAAAAACAATGATAAAAATTTTACAGGCAAATTAAGTGCAGTTAAGATATGTGAAATATTATTTACCGTACATCCGGAAATTGATAATTATATTAAAAAAATTGATTCAATTGGACGCGACCGTATTAGAATAACATTTAAAAACTATGCTAGTGCAAATACTTTAATTACTTCTAAATTGCTTATTCAAAACAATCTAATTGCATATATTCCGAAATTTCAATTATTTAAATTAGGTGTAGTTAGGGATATAGAATCAGATATATCGGAAGAATATCTTAAGGATAGAATAAAAGAATTTGATCATCATTGTAAATTCTCGGTGGATTATGTAAAAAGAATAAAGAGAAAAATAGTAGCAGATGATAAAGTAATTTTGAAGGTAAACACTTCACTAACGAATGGGAGTTATGTCCAGAATTTGACCGTCAAAAAAAAATAAAACATTACATGTCTGAAAACAGCTTGTCTTTCAAAGAAACGCTTAAATTATTTCCTAACGTAACCTATGCATCGATAACAGCTAATAATTCCTCAATAAATTCACATCAAATCGCAAATATGAACGCTCCATCCTTTTCATATTCCTCTAGCCAATTGTCCACTTCCCCCTCACCTCCTAACCAGCACGCAAACCCTACAGTTTCAAACAGATATACAATAATAAAACCTCCAAAATCCAAGCGACCCCTCTCTTCATCGCAAGACCCAATAGCAATAGAACATCAAAAAATAATAAAGTTAAACCCCTTGTCCAACAGACCTGGTGGCATTTCCAATTCATCTTCTTATCAATCTACATTTAATGCAGAACAAGGATCCAAAATACATGAATCTCCTAAAGAATTAACAGAGTTAATATCAAATATAGTTATAAGTATTATTTCTAATATGATTCACAAAAATTTTGAAATCCCAGAAAAATCAGTTTTAATAAATTTAATTCAAACAGTTTTAAGTTCTCTCTCATATAATAATGAATAGTTTGGTAATTTGCCAATGGAATTGTAGATCGGCTAACTCTAATAGAGAAAATCTCCTTCACCTACTAGAAGACCAGAAAGTTGATATCGCATTATTATCAGAAACTAGATTTAAACCAGTAAATTATATTAACTTTCTCGGATATAATATTGTCAGAGACGACCGTTTTTCAGCAACTGTCGGTGGTGGCTCGGCAATTTTATTAAACTCAAATCTGTATTATGAGGAAGTCACCATGAAAGTCAAATTATTCAACATCAATAAAGTAGCCATTAAAATTAAGTTTAAATCATTCACTGTAACATTTATTTCGATGTATGTTCCCCCAGGAGTAAAATTATCGTTACAACAATGTAACAATTTCATAACATCTATAGAAAGACCATTCATAATAGGAGGCGACTTCAATGCTCATCACATTGCCTGGGGCTTAGACAATCATACAGATATAAAAGGCAAAATCTTAATGGACTGTATAGATGATAATAATTTGATATACAAAAACGATGGCTCTCCTACTTTCTTTAGGAACTTTTCGAAATCGGCAATAGATCTGACGATTTGTACTCCTGACTTAAGTCATCTGATCACTTGGAAAACACTTCAAGACCTATTCGGTTCAGACCATGCTCCTATAAGGATGGAATTAGCGGATCAACCAACTCATATATATATAACCCGTATTCAGAAAAGTGGAATTTAAAGAAAGCCGACTGGAAATTATATGAACAATTTTCGGAAGATATCTTCTCTCAATCTGAAGATATAAATTCATATGAAAAATTTTTGCACAATATAAATATAACTGCAACCTACGGCATCCCCAAATTTAAAATAAAAAAACCAACTTCCAGAGAAAAATACTGGTGGGATTTAGAATGTGAGGAAGCAGTCAGAAGAAGACGGGAAAGTTTTTGTATATTCAAAGTTAATCCAAATCAAGAAAACCTACACAAGTATAAAAAAGATGATGCCCACGCGAAGAAGATCACTAAACAAGCTAAAAGAAATAGCTGGAGAGATTATGTCAAGTCCTTAAATAGGTCGGTTCCCATTAAAGAAGTATGGTCAAAAGTTAATAGACTAAAAAATAGAAAAACTAAGAACAAAGTCCCTATAATATTGTCGGAAGCTTCATGGATAGACGAGTTCCACCAAAATATTACTCCACTGTCTGCAGAATTAGTAATTCCTGATCTACAACTGAATGCGCAATACGATTATCCAGAACAAATCCGCTTCTTAATCAAACCATTTTCTGACACTGAACTTTACTTTTTGTTAAAGAAAAATTCAAATTTAGCACCAGGTGCTGAAGAAATCCATTACTCGATGCTATCAAATCTTTCAAAAATTGGTAAGACTGTGCCTCTGAATATATACAATGAAATTTGGTCACGGCGCATAAAGATTCCTGACGATTGGCACGTTTATACTATTCTTCCGATCTTGAAACCCGGAAAATCGTTAAATAATTGGGATTCTTACCGTCCAATAGGGCTGGCTTCATGTATACTTAAAACATATGAAAGACTTATTAAAAACCGTCTAGAATTTTGGTTAGAAAAGAACGACCTATTACCAAAAACTCAGTTTGGTTTTAGAAAAGGTAAATCCACACAAGAAAGCCTGAGTCACTTATTGATAGACATTTATGGTTCATTTACTTGTAAGAAAGCAGTTAGTGCTTTGTTTTTAGATATAAAAGGGGCTTATGACAATGTTAATCTTCACATTCTATATGCGAAAATGTTGGAAATAGGAATACCTGAAACTGTAACATGAAATATCATTAATTTGTATATTAATCGATTAGTACACGTTAGATTAAATGGTGATAAATCTAACACACGGTACACATCTTTGGGACTACCACAAGGTAGCATCTTGAGTCCTCTATTATATATTTTGTATACTGCTGATTTACAAAATAAACTTCCTCGACACATAAAAATCTTACAGTATGCTGATGATGTTGCAATCTATGTAGAAAATAAGTCAATAGATAAATGTAATATAAACCCTAAATCAGGATTGAATATTATAAAAAAATGGGCGGCGGATAAGAATTTAACAATCTCGGAGAGTAAATCAACCATTGTTACTTTTACCAGAAAACGTTATTCTCCCCCAAACCACCTACAATTTGATAATTATAAAATTAATTATAAAACTTCAATAAAATTTCTTGGCATGTTCCTAGACTCAAAATTAAATTGGAAAGAACACACAAATTATATAATAAGAAGAACGGAAAACGCAATGAATATCATCAAGACTGTAAATGTCAGTAACTAGGGAGCTGATCCAAACATCTCAATATTGCTATACAGAAATTTAATGAGATCGATTCTAGATTACGGATCTATATTTTATGGCTCAGCATCAAACGCTGTACTCCAAAAAATCGAAAGTATAAAAAATAAGGCACTTAGATTAAGCACTGGTTATCTTCGTAGTACTCCCATATTGGTCATGGAATGTGAGCTTAATGAACCTCCACTTTCATTACGCAGAGAATTCTTAAGTGAAAAATTTATAGTTAAAGTGGCAGTTAACAATAAACTGTTGTTAAATAAAATTGTACAATTAACCACTACATACCTAACTCATCATTACTGGGAAAAAAAGAAGCAGCTTTTAGTTGTGGAAAGTTTTCTCAACGTTTCTAGTTATATTGACGACATATGCAAAATGGAACAACCCTCATCTCAGAAATTAAACAATAAAGGTTATTTATCTCCATTTAACTGCCATTTAAGTAATATTCTTGCTACAGATTTTCTTACTAAAATAGATCACCTTCAGTATGTACAAAGTCATTGGGGAAGTTATCAAAAATTATATACAGATGGTTCAAAAATGGACGGCAAAGTTGGATATGCTATATTCTACCCCCAAAAAACTATAAAGATAAACAACAGATTACCCGACAAAATGACAACTTTCACAGCTGAACTCATAGCAGTCAAAGAAGCCTACAAAATATGTATGAATCAAAAAGAACTAAACTATGTTGTATTTACAGACTGTCAAAGCATTGTACATAAACTGAAATATAATTTACATACTTTTGTAGAAAATTATATCATCAGTGACATTATAGCACTGAACAGTGAAGCTTTGAAATCGGGCAAAAATATCATATTGTGCTGGATAAAAGCACATATTGATATAAAAAATAACGAAATAGTAGATGATCTGGCAAAAAAAGCAACAATGAAAGAATTCACTCTTCAAACCTATCAACTTCCTATGGGAGATTTAATATCTGTTATCAGGTCTCTCAAACGGACCAAATGGCAGGGACACTACAACAATTCGGACAAAGGCAAATTTTATAAAATAATCCAACCCAAAATTTCCATCAAGACATGGTTTAAACAAGTTTCCAACCGAGGCTTCATCAAAACTATTTGTAGAATAAGAAGCAATCATTGTATGACTCCAGTCTACAAAAGAAAAAAGGGACTGGCAAATAATAATGAATGTATATGTGGAGAGCTAGCTTATCTACAACATATGCTGTTAGAATGTCCTCTACATTTTATTCAAATATCAAATTTTTTTACCAAGCTAGTTCAAGTTAATGTTCAATTACCTTGTAATCTAACACATCTTTTAGAGTCAAAGAATCTAGATGTATATAAAATTTTATATAGTCATATTAATTGTTTAAACTTAAAGCTCTGATAAAAAAAATAATAAAGAATAAAAAAAAATGAAGAACAAAATAAAAAAAAATACTAAGAAGATCTAAACCTCCGAGGTGTCGAATCGGGTTTATGTCTTAGCGTAGTAATAAAAAAAATAAATAAACAAAAATTAATAAAAAAAATAAAAAAAATAAAAAAAAAATTAAAAAAAAATAAAAAAAATAAAAAAAAAGAAATATAAAAAAAATAAAATAAAAAAAAAGATACAAAACAGCAAGAACAGAGTAATCTAGTAAATAAGTTTCTAACATTAAATGGCTTAACTGTCAATACAATACAATTTATAGTTATAAATGTAAATACTAACAATATCTTTTGTAAAGAGAGAACTTAAAACAAATTGACTGGCCAGTTGGTTGTCAAAACCAGTGCCAATAAAACACACACACACACACACACACACACACACACACACACACACACACTCTTATATCTTATGTATCGCAGTATTAGGGTATTTTCTGTATAAGCAATCATCCATGTTAGCCTTTCTAAACCTAGAGAAGAAGGCCCTAAAACATTTTGTGTATTGTGAGACCTTCGTTAGAAAATAATTAAATCGCCTATGACCGCAAACCATGCAATTCCTACGGTTCAGATCAGCATCGTTGTCTACTCTATCACATCCTCCATTTTACTCCGTTCTTCTTGTTTTCTTTTAATTCAAAATTTTCCTTTTCTGGCTCTCTCGGCCATAATAAGGTCTAGGGTTCTTTGACCGAACGTCACGTCGACGACCGTATCCTTCTCCACCAATATCCTTCTCTCGGACAGATACTCTGTCATCTCATTTATCAGGTAACCAGGACATTTTCTCTCTTCCATTGCCTTTAATAAATCTTTTTAGTGCAGCGTATTAAATGCATTCCTAACATCGAAAAACAGCAACGTCGCCTAGTGGTATTTATCCCCCTGTAACGCAGTGCGTTAAATACACTCAAAATTGCATTATTCTTGCTTTCTCTTTCCAAAAATAAATTGCTTTGGGGATAAACCTCTTAACCTCTTAATTATATTGTCGATGCGTCCGTGCATCATTTTTTCATACAACTTACCCATGCACGAACGAAGGCAGATGTGGCGATACTTCTCTCCATATTTGGAGACCAGTATCCCCAAGACTCAGAAAATGTTTGTGCTTCAAATAGTGTAGATTTCTTTATCCAGTTTTTCACACAGCTCTTTCCATTGCCTTTTTTTCTGCACGAATTTTTCTGTAAAGTTCCAACTTCCATGCGCGGTACTCGATGTTTCGACTACATCAGGGTTAATCCCTAAATTGCAGCCTCTTGCTCTTATTAACCTTCTTCTTATAACTATACATTTATTTCTTAATTTTTATTGTCAGAATGTTACCAGTATGACATCCTGTTGAAATTTATTCGACCTATCCTGCTACCTTACATTGCTTCTTAAATACCTTTTTTATTTAATCAGCTCTTCTCGTGTACTTTTCAGTCATTCATATCGTCCTATTTACCTTCGACGCCCCGAACTTATTGACCGCGTTAGTCGTGACCGCTTCGGTTATCAAGAAAATAATATACCAATGCTCCGTTCAGTGTAGTCTGGTATAACCTTCTAGCCTCTTGCTTCAGCCACTATTCCTTGTATCGCCATGCTCACTTTAAACTAAGTACCCGTACCAATGTACATACCCGTACTATTTCCTAAAAAACGAAGGCTCCAGACATGGGTTCAATACCACCAGGTCAAGTACCCAAACAGTCAGCCAGTATCCTGCCGCTGCGAGTGTCGATAATGGGAGATCTCCACTCCGTTGCTTTTGAGTTAAAATCTCCCAGCAACACGCATGCTCCTTCGGTATTTCCCACTTCCTGCATGATCACGTCCACTTTTCTCTCGCATTTACCCATTATCACGTTATCATCGTTATCACGCTTCATCCAAGCAATCACATATCTTTCTTTCGGCGTAATTTTATACACTCTTCGCTTCCAAACGATTTGGGTTATAAGGAAGATTGTATTGAGTTATAACGCAGTATATCCGTTATTAATGATTTCGAATATCAAAAATTCTGTTTATTTTATTAATAGTACAAACTTCAAACCTTTTTACAGCAACATCTATTCACATAACTGTTTATCTTAAAACCTAGGGAAATAATCACATTAAGACCATAATAATGAAACATAATATATTAAAACGGGAATATCCTTACCTTAGAAAATCTCAAATAAGGTAGAAACAGATGGCTTAAACTAAGCAACCTTAAATACTATCACTACCAAACTGTAATTTTGTTCTGCTAAACGACTGTAGACCGACCAAAGTAAAAAGACCTTATGAACTTCCATCGATGGTGGATCTATCCCTTGTTACACCAAATGTAATTGAATACACCACATGGGATCCTGTTCTTGATACTCTGGGTTCAACTCACTTACCTACAGTAATCACCGTCGATTTGTACTATCACCCATGTACAATAATTCCTTCATCTAAATGGAAAGAGTCTTCAGCAAACTGGAATATTTTTAAATGTCATATAGAAAAAACAATATCTGAAAATATAACCGATAATATCACTTCAGCGGAAGGTTTTGACTTCCTCTTAAAGACAGTTGACGATGCTGCCTCATTATCTATGAATATCAAAAATTTCTTTCAGCCAAAATCTCGAATGTCAGTCTGGTGGGATTATGAATGCAAAAATATGATCATTTTACAAAAAGTTGCATACAAAAGATACATAGAAGCATCAAATTTTGAAAACTATATTAAATACAAACAAATTCAAGCCAAAAGTAAACTCCTCTTTACAAGCAAACAAAAAAGTTGGTGGATTAACTTTGTGAATACTTTAAGCAAATATACTCCCATTAGTAAAATTTGGAATTTTGTGAATAAACTAGTGAATAAAAATTACCGTACAAGACGATATCCCCTGTCAAATGAACTAATAGAAGAGTTGCTCGACAAATTTGCTCCGCCATAATGTTGAGCTTCCCATTCAGGATAACAGTAAATACAATATTTTTCAGGAAAGTTTTGATATGAAAGAATTTAAAGCTGCACTCAAGTCTTTAAATTCCTCGGCTCCGGGGCGCGATCAAATTACTTATAACATAATATATGAATTACCTCTTATAGCTAAACAAAATTTACTAACAATTTTCAACGATTGGCTTTTCAATGGAAGACATGTTGATTGTATGAAATAAATAGTTATTTGTTTAATTCTTAAACCTAATAAAGATAAAACACTATCTTTTTTTTACAGACCGATATTATTTATGTCTTGCGTATGCAAGACATTTGAAATACTTATTAACCCGGCACTACATATTATGTGGGGTTTCACAAACCCCAGCTCCCAAATATCGCTCTTAAAATAAATCAAACGCAAACTTATGCGCACGTCCACCCCAATAGCTTCCCAAAAATGTCCCCACCATGGAATTCAGGCGTTACCTAAGTACATTGTAGGCAGTGAGTGAAGTTACACGCGCCTGAAACGCTCTGGGGTGTGTCAAATCCCACCTATGTACTCGCGTTTGCAATTTTGACATTATAAGTAAGTTTTTATTTTTGACTTATTTGAATCTGCATATTCAATTGTTCAACTTTTTAGCTAAAATATCATGTCATACGAAGCGGAACAGAAAAAGCTTGAAGCTCTATGGTCTATGGGCTGAAATTGATGACGATGCCATCGAATCGGGAAGCGATGACGATATTGACCATATCTCTGAAAGCGACCACAACACCGACTCAGAGCAGGATATCGCAATAAAAGATGTAGTTTCTGATGGAGATTCAGACATGGAGACATCAAAAACAGAACTTCAGAATGAGACGGAAAATAAAAGCACTGACGGACCTCCAAGAATCGAAGAAATGTATCTCGGAAAAGACGGAACACAATGGAACAAACTTGATTCAAATAATAAACGGGTTCGAACAAGATCAGAGAACATTATTACTCATTTGCCGGGTGTGAAGCATTATACAAAAAATGCTAAATGTGCTTTAGATTGTTGGCAATTGTTTTTTGACCGACAAATGATCGAAGACATAGTGCGCTAGACCAATCTCAAAATTCAACAAAAATCAATTGCATATCAAAATAAATGCATGGTGAAACCAACCAATGAATGTGAAATTAAAGCATTTATCGGACTTCTTTATTTAGCAGGTATGTTTCATTCTAATCGTCAGAATTTGAGAGACTTATGGCAAACAGATGGGACTGGTGTCGGTATATTCCGCAATACGATGTCTATAAATCGTTTTCAATTCCTGATGGTCTGTCTTCGGTTCGATAACATCGAGAATCCTAAAGACAGATTGGCGATTGACAAATTAGCTCCAGTTCATGAAATTCTGGACAAATTTATTAAAAATTGTAAGCAGGCCTACACTCCTTCTCAATATGTGACGATAGATGAGAAGTTGGAGTCTTTTCGTGGAAGATGTGCTTTCAAACAGTACATGCCTAACAAGCCTGCAAAGTATGGGATCAAAGTGCAAGCTCTAGTTGATGCCCGTTCGTACTACGTTTTAAATTTGGAAGTGTATGCAGGAAAACAGCCAGAAGGTCCCTACAGTGTTAGTAATTCCCAAATAGATATAGTAGAGAGGCTAATACAACCTATTTCTGGTTCCAACCGAAATGTGACCTTTGACAAATGGTACACTAGTTATGAATTAATGATAAAATTGCTGAACGAACATAAACTTACGTCAGTAGGCACGTTGAGAAAGAACAAACGATGCATTCCAGCACAATTTTTGACAGTCCAGAACAGAGAACAAATGACATCTTTATTTGGCTTTCAGAAAGATATTACACTTTTATCGTATGTGCCGAAAAAAATAAAAACGTCCTACTGTTGTCCACCATGCACCATGATGGAGCTATTGATGAAGCAACTGGCGATAAAAATTTACCAGAAATAATAAGCTTCTACAACTTTACTAAAAGTGGAGTAGATGTAGTGGATGAACTGTCTGCATCATATAACGTATCTAGAAATTCACGGAGATGGCCTCTTACGATCGTGTTTTCTCTCTTGAATACAGCCGCCATAAATGCTTTGGTGATATACAGAGAAAACAATCAATATTTCAAACTTGCCAGAAGATCAAAATGTTGGGCTTTGAATTGATCCAGGACCACATATCTGAAAGAAAAAATAATCCAAGAATACCAAGGAGTATTCGTCAAAACATTGCACATTTTGGCCAAGATGCCCCTGCAGTGCCACCTGCCAAGATTCCAAAACTCATGGGAAGATGTTCAGTATATCCAAGAAACCAAGATTGGAAAACTAAATATTTCTGTTCAAACTGTGAATCATTACTGTGCCTGGAACATGCCGTCATAAGTTGTCAAAATTGCATGAATTCAAATAGCGATTAAGTTTTTTTCTTTCACTGTACAACCGTGCAGAGTTTTTCCTTGTATTATCTTAATATTAGATTTTCATTTGCTATTGTATTTTTGATCATATGGTGTTTATATTTTTTGGTAAGATTTTTCAGTTAAGTTGTGGTTTTTGCTTATGGAGAATTGCCTATTATTAGTTTATTTTTAATTTCTTTTGAATAGAGGTGTTCTGACTATTTCTTTTTTGCTTAAATAGTCCTTAGATGATCACTTCAGACCATGAAATTAAAAAACATGTAAAAAAACTGTCAAAAAAAATCCTGATTTTCTTAGAAATTGGGGTTTGTCACACCCCACATATGTACTAATGACAGAAAAATCCACGTATGTGACGCCGGGTTAAAACTCGAATGGCTTATAAAATATGTCCGTCCAAGTACACAATATAGATTTAGAGCTAGTGTTGGTACACTGGATGCAATATCACATTTAGGTAACGACATTCAAATAACGTTTTCTAGAAACAATTATCTCGCTTGTTTGTTTTTAGACCTAAAAGGGGCATATGATTCTGTTAATTTAACCATGTTACACAAAAAACTATATGATGTAAGATTACCTTAAAATATAGCCACTAATATTGCTCATCTTTATAATACTCGTGTTATATATATATATATATATATATATATATATATATATATATATATATATATATATAAATATATATATATATATATATATATATATATATAAATGAAACCTAGAGCTAAGATTAATATTATTACAAAAATTAATATCAAACTCACCAGTCTTCCGGGTTAAACCGTAGTACTGTAGTGATCAGTGAACAGTGTAGTAGTGTCTGGGGGTCGGGAGACTGAGACTTCAAAAGCCCTGCAGAAGACATCAGAGAGGATGTCGAAAGTTCGGCAAAATGGATATCGACGCGGTTCAACCCGGAAGACTGGTGCGTTTGATATTAATTTTTGTAATAATATTAATCTTAGCTCTAGGTTTTATTGTACTAACCGCGGAAATCTTTCCGAACATATAATAAAGATCATTTCAACCAACTACACGGTCCTAGAATGGCTCATACAGTTCTTCCACAAGGATCTGTTTTAAGTTTGTTATTGCTCAACATATTTTCAACAAGTATTTATGGCATTTTTGACAACACAATCAATTGCATTTAATACGCTGATGACATATGCATCTATATAGAGCGTAACTCGTATACTGACTTGGAGGCTCTGGAATTCATCCTGCAAAACGTTAATAACTGGATAAGAAATCGAAGAATTTCCATTTCCCCTGACAAATCAGCCACAATAATATTCACTTGACATAGACATAGGATTCGTACGCCTGACAAAATAAAGTTGTCTGGATATGATATACCTATTTTCAAAGAATACAAATATCTTGGCATTTTTCTTGATCCCAAACTTTTATGGTCAAAACATGTTGAATATATAAAACCTAGATGTGAAAAAGGTATTAATATTCTTAAATGTGTTAAATTGTAGATGTGGTGCTGACCCTAAAGTTGTACTGATGTTTTACAGAGCCTACGTGCGATCCATTAAAGACTATGGTTGCATTCTGTATGGTGCCGCCAGTTACACACACTTATTAACTGTAGACTGTATTAAGTTGAAATGTCTAAGAATATGCCCTATGCCCCAGTTATCCCTAGACTCCAGCACAGATAAGAGGTAATGTAAGTCAACAAAACCTCACCAACTACAGGGGGTCATGTAAGATGCCCCCATTTTCAGTTTTTATTAATCTACAAATCAACAGTCTACTGCAGTTACCTTCATAAACACCTTGAGTATAGTTTTTTAATACGGAGTTCACTACTATGTTTTCACGTAGCCATACAATTTTTTTGACAACTTTTTATTAAACTGATGATGGAATGAGTTTATTCCGAAAAGATCTTCTTTAAATTACAAGTTTTAAGCTTTTAATAAGCATCTTTTTATACCTTAATACACACGACCACCACGTGCTTTGTATTCAACAGGTATACTAGCTACTCCTGGATATCTCCACTTCATGGTTTGTTTCAGTTTCATTTTTTTAATACTAAGAATATGCTTCTTCTTCTTTTTCAGCCTTCATTTATCCAATGTTGGACATAGGCCTCCTCCAATTGCTTCCAGGCTTCCTTATCTTTTGCAATTCTCATCCACTGCTTTCCAGCTACAGCAGTTATATCGTCTATCCATCTCTTTTTAGGTCTTCCCACGCTTCTTTTTGTTTCTCGAGGTCTCCAGAATGTCACTTTATGAGACCATCTGTTGGTGTCTTGTCTTGCTACATGTGCTACCCATTGCCATCTCAATGTCGCTATTTTTCCTATGATGTCGGTTACTTTAGTTCTTCGACGTATTTAGCTGTTAGTAATTTTGGCTCTGAGGCTTATATTTAACATGGCACTCTCCATGGTCCGTTGAGTTACTCTTAATTGTTCTGCCATTTTTCTTGTTATTGCCATAGTTTCCAATCCATAAGTTGCAACTGGTAGTACACAAGTGTCATAGGTTTTTCGTTTTAAGTTAATTGGGATTTTTCTGTCTTTTAAAATGAAGCTCAACTTACCAAAAGCAGCCCATGATAATTATGTCCTTCTTTTAATTTCTAGGGTTTGATTTTCCTTTTTGTTTTTAATTGCATGTCCTAGATATATATATATATATATATATATATATATATATATATATATATATATATATATATATATTGTTCTATCTTTTCTATATTGATGTCATCTGTCGTGATATTTTCTAGGCTGTTGCTTAATATTTTTGTTTTGTCGAGATTTATTTTTAATCCTATTTGATTCGATTTGTGATTTAAATCTTGTAGCATTGATTTTAGTTTATGGATATCTGTGCTTATTAGTACTATGTCGTCTACAAAACGCAAATGGTTAAGATATACTTCATTTATTTTTAATCAATTTTCGGCCCAATTTAGTTGTTTGAAAACATTTTCTAATGCCAAAGTAAATAACTTGGGAGAGATGGTGTCCCCTGTCACCCACCTTTGCCAAGGTCTATTTTAATAGTTTCCAGATCATCATCTATTTTTACGTGAAAAGTAGCATCATCTTATATATTCTTAAGGAGGGCAGCATATCTTGAATCTACTCTGGCGTCGTCCAATGCTGTTAAGAAAGCCCATTTTTTGATATTGTCGAGTGCTTTGTGATAATCGACAAATGCGAGATGTAGTGGTATGTTGTACTCTATTGTTTTTTCAATAATGGTCCGAATTGTTTGCAAGTGGTTGATAGTGCTAAAACCCTTACGAAAGCCTGCTTGCTTCACTGGTTGGTATGCATGTAGTTTAGCTGTCAATCTCTTTATTATTATTCGGGTTAGTAGTTTGTAAAGGTGTGACAATAAGCTTATTGGTCGGGAGTTTTCTATATTTGCGGCGTCCCCTTTTTTATGGAGTAGAATGACTTCCGCATTTTTCCATGTCTTCGCTATTTGTCCTTCCAATAGACATTTATTAAGTATTGCTCTTATTGCCTCTTCTAATGCAGTGCCTCCCATTTTTAGCATCTCTGAAGTAATTTTATCTTCTCCTGGTGTTTTTCCATTTTTTATTTGTTTTAGGGCGGCTCTAATTTCTGATGTTATTATTTCAGGGAAGTCCTCTGAGCCCACATTTAAGATATGTTTTGTTAGTATACCGGGGTTCGGAATAGTAGAAGTATACAGCTTCTCATAAAATTTTCGGATTTCTGTAACAGATCTCTTCCTTATGCGAGCACAATGTTCCACGGTCGTCTTTTATCTTTATGATTTTATTCCTGCCAGTGGATTTACATGTTTTTAGTACTTTCATGTTCTTATTGTTTTCTATGGTTTCAAGAATCTGGTTTGTTCTATAAACTCTAAGGTCTCTTCGAATATTTTTCTTAACGCTTCTGTTGAGCGCTTTATAGTCCAGGTTATCTCTGTTCGTTCTTCTTCTTTTCTCTATCTGTTCTAGAGTTTCGGGTTTAAGTTTAGCTTCCTTTTGTTTTCTTGTTTTGCAACAAAGTTTCATAGTGACTGTTTGTATGTCTTTAGTTATTTTCTCAGCTAGTTTATCTATATTCTTGTGCTCAAAGGTATTTGCTACTAGGTTTCGTGCTAATTCCTCTTGGTATTTCTCTTTATTACTAGCTAGGATGTCTGCCGTCGTTAAAGGGTTTGTTGTTAATAGTTTTCGTCTTTCTCTCTTTACGTTAATACGTATATCAGCACGAACTAGTCTATGGTCACTGCCGGTGTTAAATTTGTTCAATACCTCGAGGTATTGAAGAATATGCTTGGGCACCATGAAATCTACTCCTTGTGCTGTACTTCTTGCTGAAAGTTATGAAATGCCTCTTCAAAATCGTCAAGAAGTTATGGCAATTAAACATATCCTGAAGCTAAGATTAAATAATAATAATCTACTTAGCAAACTGTATGAGATATTTATTGAAAACCTCTCAAATAAATACTGGCGCATAAAAAATTCTCCTTCCCTTACTGATGCTTTCTTAGAAACTAATATCTAATATCTATGGCAAAGAAAAAAGATAACCAATATATAAAGCTAATTTTCAGGTAACAATAAATAAATCAAAAGTCAATATAAAAAAGTGCACAGAATCCGCAGAAATAAAATTAGTCTTACTTAAATCCATATTGAGTGACTATAATGGTCACGTAATAATGTATGCAGATGGTTAAAAAAAAAGGATGGTGCCACAGGTTGTGCAGTTTATATTTCACATAAAAGCAAATCTTTGAAAATTAAACTTCCATCACATTGTTTAATATACATTGCTGAAGCGGTAGCAATCGAAAACGCATTAGATTGGCTAGATATACATAATTTAAATAAAGCAGTAATATTATCAGATTCATTATCGGTCATTAAAGGATTAATCTCAGATACGACTCAACATAAAAGAAATTATATTCTTTGTGCTATTAAAAATAAAACATATAGTAAAGATATTACAGTTAGTATTTGGGTTAAGAGTCACATTGGTAACGAGGGAAATGAACTTTTTGACGAGCTTGCTAAATATGCGACCTATGTTAGACTCTATATTCCCATATTCACATTGGAGGACTTACAACAACATTATTATAACAACATTTATATAAATTGGAAAGAAAAATGGAAAAACATAGCAACGAACTCAAATAATCAATATTATACTATCCACCCTACCCCACCACAAGATGTTGCCTATATTTTCAAATATGCAATGCCAAAGAAGGTGACAGCCACAATTACATGACTGAAAACCAATCATGGTGCATTCGCAGCTCACTTGGCAAAGTTAAATACTATCTCTTCTGGGGTATGCTTATGGGATAATATATCACAATGTGACATCAACCATGTTCTTTTTAAGTGCGATAAACATAGGTGTGAAACAGATCAGCTGTATTCCAAACTTTCAGAACTTAAAATTCAGACTCCCATAAACATCGCCCATTTACTCTCCTTAAATAGTAGAGAAGTATACGAACTAATATGTAACTTTTTTATTTAAAGTTGGTTACATTATTTAAAAACTAGTATCTTATATTACAATTCTGTGGTTAAAGGACTAGTTTCCAAGCCAACTCACCAAACACACACACACATAAATACTATCCGAAGACTATTAAAACTTATTGATTATTGTGGTGATTATAATCTACACATCATAACATTTATTTTTATATCTATTATAAAACGTTTGTCTGGAATAAAATATTTAAAAACTAAAAATCTTCATTCACGAAAGTTCTTAAGAGATTTATTAAATAAACTAAGAATTTCTAGAATTTAGTCATATCTACCGATTGCTAGTATCTATATTGCTCTCAAAAAAACTAAAAGCATTGACAAAAAATTTAACCCTAATGTTGGATTATCGTAAGAAATAAAATACACTATACAAGTAAAAATATTTTCATTTATTAGAATCTAATAATTAGAAATTATTCTATGTCCTTAAATCTAATAGATGACACAGTATGTTCTCAATTGACGTCATTTTTACCGAGTTTCAGTAGTTATTTTTAGCTGTAATGAACTTTAAACAATTTAACTCAGTAACTGCATAGAGTCGAAATTAATACAACATCACTTAAAACACACCACAGTCTGTTTTGTTGAGACTTTATAGCTGCCTGTTAGCAAGGAATGTTTAATATAAGTAAGAGTTTGGGTAGGCGAAGCAGAGCAGAAAATCTTCAATTAGGGAAAACAAAAGGATTATTATTTAGTTAGAGTGATAGAGATGTTTTCTTTTAGTCCGTATTTAAGATTTTGTGATTCTCTTAAAAAAAAACTGAGTCAAGTAAGAAGAAGAACATACTGGCTTAACACTATTCGAGATTGGTTTGGACCTAAAACAATTAAACAGTGTTTTAGTATTCTATAAAACAGTAGTCCTTTAGTATTACTTTGAGCTGAATTTGTTTTGGAGGCTGTTTGAGAGTATGGCATCGTAGATTATAGGTAAAGATTTGTTGAGTTTCTTATCAGAGATAGAATACGTTCTGCGGTTTAGCAATTTGTATGATAACGGTGCTTTTCCAGATTATGAGAAAAATAAAGGAATATATTATTCGTATGAGACATGTTTTGATGAAATAATTTCTGTAAGAAAAGGCAGCTTTAATAGAGCAATAGTAAAGTAAAGTTTGTGCAACCTTTTGGCTTAGATCTGGTGTTAAGGTATTTAGCACGGTTGCAGCTCAGTTAAATTAGAAATTAAAAAATTTCTTATTGTCAGTGTCTGGAAATAAACCCGGGCCATCCAGCTTATTAATCCAGTAAAACAGCTGCTGAGCTACGGTCGCCATCTATACAATGTGATTGGAAAACCGCTAAAGGTATTCCCTCTGTGTGCAGGGAACGATTTGGGAAAATTCTAGGAAATATACATACTTGTCCGAAAAATCGTCAAAACAATTGTATAATAGAATAAAGTTGATTAAACTTTTTTTTTTGGTTTGGGTACTCGTATGTTTCAAAAAGTAAACAGGTCGTTTTCCTTGTTTTTATTTTAGCTGCTAGTCAGTGGGATCCACATGTCCGAAGATCAAACCGGTCTTACTCCAGAAGAGCTAATCATTCTGGATCGGTACCTATCTGACCCCCAGGTTTTTCCTCCACCCCTTTGCTACGTGTGACATACGTAACAAAGGCTTATGAACTTTACGTCGGGCTATTTGGGTAATGAACAAAACCCTCCATATCGACATGGTTGTGGTTAAGCCACCTGAAATTAAGGGGTAGCTAGAAGCTTTTCTCCCTAGTTACTTTACTGATTCTAATTTGGCAAGAGCATTACTTTGGACCTGATGTCCCTAAAAAAGTGTGTGCCCCCGCACGGAGAGGCACCAACCTAAATTGGTGCCCCTTCGTACAGGGAAATGTGTGTGTTCGGACACTCAGCTGCCGATTTGGCAAAAGGTAATTTGTTCTCCTTGCCAGCTGAGCATCCGACCGATCCAGCCACCGAGCTCATGTTTGCCGCACATGGTCTCGATGCTCGGGAGTCGCGCTGCTGGTCTTCTAACGGACCTGCCTTAAGGACCTAAGCCAAATAGTTGGAGGTACGAGTAGAGTATAAGGCTCTCTGTGTACTGTTATCAATTGTGTATATATGTATGACAGGTATCAGTATCACTGTCACGTATCGTATCGCACCCGGGTTATGAAAAATACAAATATTTTCATTGACACTATAATTGACTCGCGAAGTTAGAAGGTATTTTATCGATTTTATACTAATACTAAAACTTAAGACTACTTATTTTTTTTTGGTGAGTAATTCCCGGCGCCCGGAACTCTAAAATGCCCGACCCCAGTTGCTACCCTTTTTTTTTTTGTTTTTTTCCCACTTCTAACCCGCGTTGTTTTTGACTAATCTGTGCCTATCTCTGACTTTAACTTATTTTATGCTACTGGGACATATCCTGATATTTGTTGTTTAGGCCGCCTATGTGTCGTCCTAATGTTTGCATCATAATCTGTAAGTTCTCGCAGCTTTCAATTGGGGTGGTTTCTTATTTCATTAAAGATTTCATATGCTTTTTCATTCATTGTATGAAGAATTCTTGTTTGTTTGGTATCCCTATATATGTATCGTAGAGGTACATATCTTGGTACATTTAGTGCATCTCTGATTAGCTGATTTTGTGCTACTTGCAGTTTCTTCCTATTTGTTTTGCATGTGTGACCCCAGGCTGCTGATGCGTAAGTTAGCGTTGGAAGTATTATACTGTTTGCTACCCTTATCTTCGTCCAGAAGTTTATTTTGTTTGCCTGTTAATGAGGCAAGTTGTATCTTTGTTAGTTTTGCTTTATGCACTACTTGATTTACATGTTCCGAGAATGTGAGCTTGTGATCAAGGGTCACTCCTAGGTATTTAGCTTGATTGCTCCATTCTATATTTTCGTTTGCAAGATTTAGTTGTGTGTTTGGTATTTGTCTTCTTTTTCGAAATATGACGGCCTGTGTTTTATCCGGGTTAAGTGCGATTTTCCACTTTATGCACCATGCATATAGCCGATTTAGAGAGCGTTGTAGGTCTCTACTTGCAAAGTTTATATTTCTATTGCTAGTAGCTAGCGCTGTATCGTCCGCGTACAAGCTGAGCAATGTTTTATAGTCGCTGGGTGTGTCAGCTGTATATATGGTATACAGGTAAGGGGACAGCACGGCCCCCTGGGGCACACCAGCCTCCAGAGTTCCGACCTCGGATAGGGTAGACCCTATACGAACTCGGAATCTCCGGTTTGCTAGGTATGACGCAAGGAGACATGTCATCGCCTCACTGTATCCACTTTGACTCATTTTATATAGTAGGCCTTCGTGCCATACTCTGTCAAAATCTTTACTAACATCTAGGAAAGCTGCAGCTGTGTACATTTTATTATTATAGCCTTTGGTAATGAATTCCGTTAATCTGAGTACTTGTAGCTCACAAGAGTGCCTCGATCTAACACCGAACTGTGCTTCTGGAATCATTCCGATTGCTTCAGACTCTGTTTGAAGTCTTTTTAGGATTATTCTTTCTGCTATTTTGCTTAAACATGAAAGTAGGCTTATGGGTCGGTAGTTCTGTGGAAAACTCGCATCTTTTCCCGGTTTTCCAATCATTATTACTTCCGCCTCTTTCCACCTATCTGGAAAGTATTTTAGTCGCAATATTCCATTTATTATGTTAGCAATGTACACTATGATCTTGTTTGGTACATTTTTGATAGCCCTGTTAGTGATTTTATCAGGACCTGCTGCTTTTTTAGGATTTAGTATTTTGATTAGTTCTTTAATCTCTTCCGGACTTATATGCTCTAGGCCTATGATGCCTTTTCTTCTTTTTAAGCGTCTAGCGCTTCTTTCTACTTCCTCCGTGAAGTCTAAATCTTCTGCCGGATGAAAATTTTGCGTATTATTTGTTTCTAGTGTTTCTTTCATTACTTTCGATTTTTATTGATCGGTGAATACTCTACCGTTTTTCCCTTGTAACGGTGGTATAGGTTTTCTATCATTTCTTAGTATTTTTGATACTTTCCAGAATGCGGATTGGTTTGGATTTAGTTCTTGGATATATTTGTCCCATTGTTCGCTTCTGTGCTCATTTAGTTTTCTTTTAACTTCCCTGTCTAGTTCGTTAACAATTCTTTCGTCTTCTTGTTTTCTTGTTCTTTGAGCTCTTCTTCTTTTCCTATTTTTTTCTTTAATGAGATCTTTTAGCTCATTTAAGATTTCTTCGAATCTGCCTTTTTGTGTTATTTTGTTTTCTATCTTAGTACTGGCTTCGATGGCATTTAGCATCGTTTGTTCTAACTTTATTATACTATCCTCCAGTTCTTCTGTATTATTGATTGTCGGAATTGCTCCGATGTTTTCGCTTATGACTCTTCTAAAGTTAGGCCAGTTTGTCTTCTTTATTTTATGGGGCTGTAGTGGATTTATTTCCACTGAGCCTAAGGTCATGACGATTACAATATGCGTGGAATCGCCTTCATTTACTGAGTGTATCTCATGTTGATGATTTATGTTATGCAGAATTGCTATGTCAATATGCGAGGGAAATTCTCCGTGGAAGCATGTTGGGTCTGTAGAACCCGTTACTATGGTGTTATTTTTTGTTTCGAGATAGGCACAGAGTCGTCTACCGTTTGCGTTTGTGCGCCGGTCGTACCAGTTGGGCGATCTAGCGTTCAGATCGCCGATAATTATGGTCGGTTCGTCGGAATCTAATATAAGGTCTAAGTCTTCTCTAAATATCGGCTTATTAGGTCTAACGTAAGCTGAAACTATTTTCAGCGTCCCGTTATCCATAATGATTCAAATTATTGTCGCTTCCATGGTGACTAGTCCAAGTGGTGTGGGCACTAGATGGTGGCCTATTTGCCCTCTTACCATAGTGGCCGTGCCATCTGAATGCGCTCTATGATCTTCTCTATAGATGACATAGCCAGGAATTTTTATTTTAATTCTTTTGACTAGTTTAGTCTTTTGTAAGGCAATGACATCTATAGCGAGTCTGTTGGTAATCTCGTCTAGAATGTTAATTTTCGAACGAATACCGCCCGAATTCCACGATCCGATCTTTAGCTCGTCCAACTGTACTGCCATTACTCGAGTCTACACTTACTCATCGCCTCGATAGCATGGGAGAATTTTTCGAACATGCCTGAGAAATGATCTGTCATTTCCTTCAGCTTGTTGTTCATGATTGTCATGATTTCTTCCGTCGAGGCGTTGGAGCTAGTTACAGGGGCAGCTTTTGGTGTTTCAGCTGCTTTCGTTGCTGCGGCATAACTTATGTTAGGCCGTGTCGTCGGTGCACTTGGTGCATTCTTGTATTTGGGTGGTTGAGTTTGCTTGGTTTTCCTTTTGGGTGCTTTGGTGCACCCCCTGTAACTAGCTGTGTGTGCTCCGTCGCAGTTAGCACACTTGGCCGGGGTTTCTCTGTCCTTGGGGCAGTCAGAGGATCGGTGGTAGTCTCCGCACTTAACGCATCGGGAGGCGCAATGGCAGGCGCTAGAACCATGGTAGAAGTCCTGGCAGTTGTAGCATTGGACTACGTCTCTTTGTTGTCTTATTTCGTCTTCGATTCTTACTCAAAGATAGCAGAGGTTCGTTATTTGGCGTGCTTTCTCGGCTTCCTCTTCAGGAACCGTGAATTTAAAATAACGGGATTTGCACCTTTTTCCCGTCTCTCATGCCAGCGACTGTCTCTCCTTTTATGACGTCCACGCCTTTGTTTTCCAATTCGGCTATGATTGTTCTTAGCTCGATTTTTGTGTGTAATCTTCTGATTACTAACCTTTTGTTTTTTGGTGCATCTATAGGGTAAGCTATGAAGTTCACAGCTCGTCGATGCTCCTCCAGGATTATTACCATTCCTAGGTACCCCTCTCTGCTTTTGGTCTGGATGATCACAGACCGCCCAGATTTTGCGAACTTATTGTCCGATTGAATGGTTTTCTCTGCGGCTTTGCGCAGGATGTTTTGGCTCTCGCCCACTGATTTTAGTATGATCGCTGATGGCTTTGCTTCTTTCGGTGTTTTATCAGCGGGTACCACTGGATTTTCGTTTTGTTTTGTAGTCTCTTCTTTCTGGGCTCTTTTGGATTGGCGTGATCTAATCACGTCATCCATGATCTTTTCTTGTCTTTTTTCAACGATTTCTCGTTGTTTTTGAGCTACGCTCACAGTTTCTGTGGGCGTGGCTTCTTCGATGCTTTTAGCAGAGGTATCTTTTTTCTTTTTCTGCTTCTTTTCTACCTTCTGCCAGGACTCTTCTGGTTCTTTGCTCGGTTCAGCAATTGTAGACGGTTTTTCAACCGTCCCCAATTGCTCAACCGTCTTAGCAGGTTTTATTGCCTTGTTGGCCTGCCATTCTGTGGGCTCCTCGCGCAAGCGTTTAGCTGGGACCGACTTTTCCTCCGACTTTGCTTCTTGTCGGTTTTCTGTTAATTGCACTATTCGTGCAATTAATTTCTTGTTTTCGTCTCTCAACTCTTTGAGTTGCTCCAGTAGTGCCTCGAGTTGTCTGTCGTGCGATTTTTGCATGTCATCCATTTTCTGGATGAGGATTTGCAACATGGAGTTTTCCTCTTCCTCCCGGTGTTTCTTTTTGTTTTCGGTCTCAGAGCTTAGCTCTGGACTGGAGCATGGTCGTTTTTTCCTCCCATCTTCGACGCGACGAGAAGCATAGACGTTGTTCGCGTCAAAAATTAACCGTTTAGTGTTAAAATTTGCGAGTGATTTGTCTTCTTCGACTAATTCAATTGATACTACTGACTGAATGTCAGAAGCATCGTTACTATATTCGTTGTCAGACAACGGGGGGCAATCAAAATGGGTATCCATCTCCGAGATGGTTGGGGACGCAGGGATAGAATGCTGTGCTGTATCAAGAGATACAAACTCCGATTCAGGGTTTGGGTTTGGGGGATGTACAACGACGTGAGCTGAATGCTTGGTGGCCTCGAAGGAGACCGACGACATTACAAATCTGTCTATCTTGGAGAGTGCCGTTTTTTGTTTTTCCACCTGACACGTGTCAAGTGGATTCTGGGTGCCTTCCCAGGACCTGTCGGCGCGGTTGTTCACTCCTGTTTCCAGGAGGGTGCATCTTGCTGTTCTCGCTCTGTAAGCTCAGGGGCCGTTGCTGCCCGACCTAGATTCAAAACTAGACCTTGCAGTGTCTACCCTGTCGACACCATACAGAGATCCCGAAATTTTCGTATAATGCAATTAATTATAGCCCTCCGAGAGAGACCTATAAAATCAATCTCTCTGCGGTTCAAGCAAATAATTAAAATCGCATATACTCTTCGTTTTGACTCGTATCAAGCACCCAAGCCACTGCGGTGTCTTACTCACCGCGTGGAGCTGACAAGCTTCGTTAACTCGGGTCGGTTGCTACCCCTCAAGAACACGACTGACAATGTGTTCCATAGAGAAGTGGTAAAATTTAAATATTCAAGGTTAGTGAGATAATAATGGTGTATTATTTTTCCTTTGAACGAAATTCCGCGCGCTCTGTGAACTAGTGGTTAACTCATAACACCACCCGTCATCGTGCCTGACGGGCCAAAATCGAAATATAAAGTTGTCACTGATTTGGAATGCTAAAGTTGAAAACATTAACAACAGTGTCACTAAAGTAGATCACAAATTTATGGTGAATGACCATTCGTTCTTGCCCAACGATAGGGACTTTGCGCTCATTGAAAGAACAGCAAAAATAACTTTAATATACACACCAGAATATTGGACATGAATAATACGTAAGGCAAGAAAAAACAAGTTTTATGTATAGGAAGTGCAACGAGATCATTTTTGGTCAACTCAAACGTTAGAAAAGTCTGTCACAAAACGAAAGGTGAACGCCGATGAAATGCTTTTTAGATGGTTACAAGTTCAGTAGCTACAGTTTGGCAATTATCCCAAAGTAATTTTGTACAATAAAACCTTGAGTGATATTGAGCAATTTAAAAGTTTGAATTTGAAGAAATCAGCCAAAGAAAGACTCCGCAATTCTTTGTCAATGGACCGACTGTGTAATTCTCCCAGGCCCGTTACTGCAGCAAAGAAGAAGGATATGCTAGAGTTTCTTCGGTGGATTTCACCTGTTTAGCAACAGTTTTTCATTGACTTAGTAACGGTTGATGATGCTGTTCATGTGAGACCTTTGTCTGATTATGAAGAATATTAAGATTGATATTGTTTTTTAATACGAATTTTCTTAAAATACCTATTTACGTTTGTTTAGTAGCAATTTTTTTTCTGTTTCTGTTAGGTAGGGGAAGGGGGGGGATCAAAACGGGGTAGTGTGGCAAAACGGGGTACCCTTCTTATTTTCCAAACCATTAGTGCAATTGAGCTACATCTCCAGAAATTTCGTAACCACGTGGTACGACATCACCTGATGATGCCGCCGTTTGGCTGTACAGCGCGCCAAAGTCGATGAATTCGTTGAATAGTGAGGATTGATAGTGGTATTGCAATATTTACATATTTCGTTTACAAAAGTAAGTAGACTGGAACTATATTCACTCAATAGCTATTTATTTCATGTCATTTTCTAAGGTGTGAACTTATAATTTTGTTAGTATTATTACGTTTCAAGTGTTATTAAATTTATTATTGCACTATAATCACAAATATGCAGCTGGGGCAAAACTACCCCATTTTGCCCCATGAGTTGATATGTTTGGTGTTTGATTATTCTAATTACATTTTATTTTTCTTCAGATAATAATGGTAAGAAATTATAAAAGAAAAACAGATCGACAACAAAGTTTGAGTAAACAACAGATGCACGAGGCAGTGCAAATAGTTATAGATGGTTTCATGGGATATAAGAAAGCGGCTGAGCAATTTAATATACCCCAAACAATATTAGAGCGCTACGTTAAAAAAAAGCGAAACAATTCCGAATACAAAATTCAGAAAACGCTTGGACGTTATACATGTATCTTATCAATAGAACAAGAAGCAGAACTAGCAGTTTATTTGACCACCGTGGAAGCTCAACTATTTGGTCTGACCATGAATGAATTAAGAGAACTTGCTTTTGATTTAGCAGAACGCAACAACATTGTTTATCCGTTTAAAAATTCAAAAGCAGGTTTAGACTGGGTAAAAGGATTCTTGAATAGGCATCCTAATCTTAACTTACGAAAGCCAGAAGCTACCTCGTCAGCTAGAGCAATGGGCTTTAATAAAGTCGCAGTAAAACAATTTTTCGACCTTCTTTCAAATATTTTGGATACCCATCAGTTAACAGGGGATAGAATATATAACTAGGACTAGGACCTAAATACCATTTACTTCGCCTTATATTACAAGGAAAAGTGGAAGGAAAGAGATGGATTGGTCGAAAGAAACTTTCATGGCTGCGTAATATTATACAATGGTGTGGTTTCACAGTAGAAAAATTATTTCGCGCAGCAGCCGACAGAGAAAGGTTTCAGGAAATTGTAAACATGATGACGGCCAACGTCTGAATACGGACACGGCACCCAAAGAAGAAAAAGAAGAATATATAACTGCGACGAAACGGGCTTAACAGTAAATCCTAAAGGTCATTCTAAAGTAATTTCCAAAAAAGGACGTCGTCAGGTCGGAATTTTAACTTCAGCTGAACGAGGTCAAATTGTTACCGCTGAAATTTGTTTCTCCGCTAGCGGGACATATGTCCCCCTAATGTTAATTTTTCCCAGAAAACGCATGCAGCAAGAATTCCAGACTGGACTTCCATCGGGTGCGTTTGCTGAGGTTCAGGAGACTGGGTGGATGACCAAGGAACTGTTTGTTGTTTGGTTTCAAAGATTTATTTCTTTTACCGGAGCCAAAAAAGAGAAACCAATTCTGCTTGTTTTAGATGGACACTCCAGCCATACCAAGAGCTTGGAATTAATTGATCTTCAACGAGATAATGGGGTAATTTTGTTGTGTTTTTCGCCCCATTGTTCTCACCGACTTCAACCACTAGACGTGGCATTTATGAAACCGTTAAGTAAGTACTACGAGGATGAAGTATGTAAGTGGTTGAGATGTAATCCTGGAAAAGTCGTTACCTTGTTTCAGATAGCTTCGTTATTTGGGGCCGCTTTTATACAGGCTGCAGCGATGAGCACAGCTATAAATGGTTTTTCGAAAAACTGGAATCTGGCCATGTGACATGAATGTTTTTAAATATGAAGATTTCTTACCTTCTACAACGACAAACATTGAACTTTCTCTTAATGATACAAAGGAGATGCAAGTTCAGAGTACTACAGCTTTCAAAGATTCTGCCCAGTCACCTCCAGGCCAGCAAGCTCCAACTTCCATCCATCTAACTTCGTCCCAACCATCCATGATTGTACAAAATATTTTGAGTCCATCGACTTCGGCACAATCTTCCATTTACTCAACTTCCCAACCAGATCTAAATTGTAGTAGTTTTAAAGGTGCTAGTCCCCAAATCATTTTGCCAATTCCAAGTATCACAGACAAGTAAAAGGACTATCAGAAAACGTGGAAAAACTGTGATTTTGACATCATCGCCATATAAGGACGAGTTGCGGAATGCTGAAAATTAAAGGCAAGGAAAAGGAGACCAAACCGTCAAAAGAAATCTGCCTAAAAATAAAAAAAGGCACTGTTAAACCAGCCAAACAACAAAAAACATCATCTACTATTTAGAAAAAAATGCCAATTCCTACTCCTGCTTCATCTGATAGTGAAGAAGAGGCTGCAGAAGATGAGTGTCTATACTACCATGACTTCTCTGAAGGGTGGATTCGTTGCCGATCATGCTCCAAATGGGCACATAATTCGTGTGCAGGAATTGATGAAGATGACGATGATGCTACACACTTATGCGCTCTATGCCAAAATAATTAAAGATACATATGTATTTTATTGTTCAATACTTATGAATACAATGATAAAGATATTTTTTACCTTCTGACTTTAACTTTTAGGAGGTACCCTGTTCTGCCCCATAGGTGGGGCAAAATGGGGCAAATGACACATGCGTCAAAATATTAGTATACATCAGAAACGTCAAAACTACTATGTCACGCAATATTATTTTTTTACTTATTATTTGATAGAGATTACGCTTACAGCATGAAACAAATAATTTTTAATACCGCGTATGAAATATGTAAGTTCAAATCTTACGTACCCTATTTTTGCCCACCTTTCCCCTAATTTTCCTTAAAACTTCTCCTTTTTTTTACCGCATCAACCCCTAGGGTTATTAGCGGGGTGGTATATCTTTATTTTAGAAAAGTTACATTAGTATGTTATTAAAATTTACATAACAGTTTTGAAAAATACAAAAATAAATACAAAATTATGTTTTGTTACAGTTTGTTATACAGTTGACAATTTTTAATAAAATGTATTTTTAGAGTTTCTTTTAAATTGTGTTTTTATTTTTGCTGTCGATCTTGCTTGAGTACACTGGACAGTCTATCATTATGTGTTGCACTGAAATTGGTATTTGACAGGTGTGGCAAATCGGCTAAGGGTCCTTGGAGATGATGTATCCATGTGTGAATTTTGTATGGCCTAGCCGCAGTCTGTTAATAATTACTTGGTTATGTCTTTGAGCTGGGAGCGGTAGTAAAGCAGAAGTAACATCTGGTTTGATAATTTTTAATTTTGCTTCTGTTTGGTTCCATTGTACTTGCCAGGTTTTGTTACTATAAGTTTTTATTAATGTTTTTTGATCTGAGATTGGTATGTTTTGCATAATGGAAATTGTCATGTTATTGATGGTTTCTGTTGCTGCTTTATCAGCTGCTTCATTACCCTTTATTTCAACATGGGATGGTACCCACTAAAATTTTATGTTTTTACCAAGTGTTTGGGAAATGTATAGCATGTCTTTTATTAGTGCTAAATTGGCATGAGTATGATACATCTGCTTGACTCCATTTAAGGCACTCAAAAATCTGATATAATAAGAAAATTTATATAAATCATGAATGTTTATATAATTGCTGGTACATTGGTTCAGTGCGTTGAAGATTGATGCAGTTCTCCAGTGTATATGCTACACTCCTTGGCTAGACGGGTGACAGAGGTGTTGTCTTCAAAAATAGCTGCAGCGGCTACACCATTACTGCTTTTAGAGGCATCAGTAAAAATTATTGGGGTATCTGGAGATGGTATACTGGAATTGTTGTTTTATTTCAGAAGGATTGTGTGATTGTTTGGGATAGTTAAGTAAGGTAAAATCTACTTTTGTTATTTGAACTTTCCAGGGAGGATTCTGGCATCTATTTGTAGAAGTGGCTTTCAGTTGATGTATATCGAATTCAAATCGATTTATTCTTTCATTGAAAGGTAAGTTTCTAGGGCAATAATTTGAGTACAGATTTGGAGGGTTGCTCCTTATTAGGCTTGTTATAAACGGGTTTTCATTTGCCCTGAGATATTTAGTAGAACAACACATCGAAAAATATTGAGAAAAATGAGAGCTAATGGCGGTTCTCCTGCTAGGACTTAAAGGCTGCTAATTTGCGTGGTTCTGAAAGCTCCGAAAACTATACGTAATTCTGTGGACTGAATGATGTTCAGTTTGTTCAATTGACTTTTAGTAGCAGTTTCGTAGCATATACATCCGTATTCTGGTTTGCTTCTAATTAGAGCTTGATATAATCGTTGAACAATAGTTGTGTCTGCGCCCCATTTTTGTGATTGGAAAGAACTTTTAGAAGATTTATTCTCTATTGGCATGATTTAATTAGTTCATTTATGTGCGATGTCCATTTGAGTTAAGAGTCGAATGTTATTCCCAAAAATTTGATTTCGTTGATTGTTATAAGAGTATTTCCGTTTAGTTTTAAATTTAAGTGGTGTTGTGTTTTTCTTTTGTCAAATATTATTACTTTAGTTTTTTCTGTTGAAAATGTCAATCCTATATCTAAAGACAACCCTTCTAATTTATTTAGTGTATTTTGTAATATTGATGTAGCTTATAGTAGTGTGTATTAGTATGAGCAAAATGAGGAGGGGGTCAATGAACCGAGGCCGGTCTAGACAAGATTTAATAGGGTTACTTAAAATAGGGTGGAGCGAATTAACCAATTAAGATTGTACACAATTTCGTGGTCAAAATGACTAATTATAACAATAATTAATTATAAATTACCCTAGAGTAATCTAAAATAGGGTGGGGAAATATATGATATTATTGCATGCAAAATGAGGAGAAGCTATATAGAGTAGGGTACGGTAGGAAAAATGTGTATAAGAAGCCAAAACTTGCACACATCAATCAGAATTTCAAAATGAGTGCTATATTTCGAAACGTATTTTTGGGTGAACGTCGGTTTTACCTGAATCCATCGAACTCAAAATTTGTTTCTGTTTGTCTAGCACATGAATTGAATTTTGAACCGGTAGTGTTCATCAGTGGTAATAAACAAGATCGTGTTTTATTTAGTGAAACTGAGTGGTTAAACTTTCTATCATATAAAACTGTAATTGACAGTTTCATGGGAGGAAATTCTCAACAATCAATTAATGATGGTAAAATACAACTAGAGTTCATGCAGCTACCACAAATGTCAGTTGTGAAAGTTACCAATGGAGAATCACAGATAATTTTGGGTGCCAATTCCATTGCGTCGTTATGGATACTACTTCCAATAATTAATTACCATTTGGAAACTTTGAAAAAGGATAAATTCACCAGTTCCCTAGAAATACTAAAGTTGGGGGTTGATTCAAATGATCCTATTAAAACCGGGCTACAAATAATGGAACCAATAAAGAATATAAATACAACAACTTACGGTATGGCGTTGGAGTTAATTCACAGATTTCCAGAGCTACTCAATGATAAAATTTAGTGAAAATGTTCGTATTCACTACATTGAAGCAACTTGTTCATGTAGAACGAAGTATTGGGAGTTCGTGGCTGCTGACAGAGTAAGATTTCAACATAGAATAAAAGAACTTGCTAAAATTATTAATCCTGTATTGGATGTTAGGCATAGAAATAAATACATTTTGTAAAAAATTTAATATATTAAATTACCCCTTCCACTGTAAATTATTTAAGTTATATGTAGGAACAGATCCTTCACAAATTAATAGTCACCATGTGTCTGGAAGATAAGTCAGACAAACTGAATAATTTTTATAGCAGGTTATCCACATTTAAAAACTGGAGGGGGTTGGTTCCCTCGATTGAGTTAGCAGTATATGGATTTTACTATCTACAAAAAGAAGATATTGTAAGGTGCTTTTGGTGTCATGTAGAAATTTATCATTGGTTATCTACGGATGATGTTTATAAAGAACACATCAAATTCAGTCCAAACTGTAGTTTTGCACAAATAATTCACACCGAATTTTCTAACCACCAGAAAAATTATAGATCAACACCAGACATGAAAATCGAAAACAAATTTTCTAAATACCAGATTAATAAAGACATAAAAACCAAAAACACTCAACTAAATAGAAATACAAATTTATATCTAAATGTGCTTTTTATTTTTGTGCATTGTATATTTTTCTTATTGAGTATCTGTATAAGTAGAAAAGAATGTAAAATATAATGCAATGTTGAAGATGTAAACAAAACTGTGTATGTTGGATTATTTATCCTATAAGTAAAAAAAATAAAAGATTTTTTTGTAAAAAACAGTTTTTATTTTAATATTATAATACATTATTTTTATTAATCCATGAATTATGTGTAACATCCATCCCTAACCATTTCACAAACACCTTGTTACCCTTTCTTTTCAATACCTTCTCTACTAAGTAGATATCAGGGTACCGGGTTTTCTTTAATTCTTCGCTGTAAAACGCTCCTTGAATTTCTTCTTTGCGTGAATCTTCTAGTAGGTAAGTGACTGGATTTGTCTGCTTAACTTTTCTTATTTTAAAAATCTCATTTGTCCAATTGGGTAAATAACCCTTTGTAAACAAATTTCTAAATCTCGAAATCCGAACGTGATCACCAACTTTGAATTTATGTTTCTTGGGGTCAATGATTTTAAGGTAATTATACGCAGTTATTTTCTTGGCATTCTTTTCATTAACTTTGCTAGGAATAGCACCTGTGTTGAATGTATAGTGTTATTGTATTTTTTTACTATATCAGGAAGAATATTCAACCACTTGTAAGTACCTTGCAAGCTGAACTGCTTCCACAACATTGATTTTATTGTTCTTATTACTCTCTCTGCAATGGAGGCTTTTAAATTCGAGAATGTACTGTAATGGTTAATATCACGTGACATCATAAGCTCACGAAACTGTGAATTGTAAAACTCCTTACCCAAATCTTTTTTTTTTTTTTTTTTTTTTTTTTTTTTTATTGCCGTATTGCCAGAATCCAGTAAGAGCCTAAGAAGGTATCCATTAGATTCTGACAGGCAACGGTGGGGGAAATCTTTTTTGGACCTCTACGTCACGGAACAAGACACCCTGGTATCTTTTGGCACAGTGGGATACTAAGCCACAAGACATCAGGGTAGTGCCGGATTAACCGTGTTCCGGCTAAAACCTTAACCACCGTTCCAGAGAGATGGTCTTGCCACTCAATAAACAACTAAAATTTATACATAACCATACCTATTACCGTAAATCAGAAAATGTTAGACCATAAATAATATTAACTATAAATTTAAGATCCCTGACTTAATTTCCTCTTCTATCCTCCTCTTCCTTTTTCTTCATCACCCCAGAAATCAGACAGTGTACTTCTCTCCATTCTTTCTCTCCTCTTAACATAATATTTACAATATTTCTTTCATCCAGCCCGAAACCCATTCGCCTCTCGAAATCTCCCATCTCATTTACCCATCTCTGGCAGTTAAAAATGTGGGCGGGAGCATCCGGTACCGCACAAACAGTACAGTCTGCCGAGGCAGATTTGCCTATTCTATTTGTGAAGGTGCCAAAACTACCATGTCCGGTCAGAAACTGCGTCAGGAAGTAGTCTAGTTTCCTGAACTTACATTCCCACCACGGTCTCAGATCGGGAATTAGCTCCTTCGTCCACCTTGCCTTTCCACTATCATTCGCCCATTCTCTCTGCCACTCTATTATCGTTCTTTCTCTTTCATTCTCATGTATATTTACATCCATCCTTACCCAAATCTGTTTGAAGGTTTTTTGGTGGCTTCTTCATTTGATTCAAAATTTTTTCCATAGCTTTAGTAATTTCATTCCCTGTTTTTCGTTTAACCGGTTCCGCCCACACAAATTTACTAAACGCATTAATAACAACGAGAATATACTGGTGTCCATTATTTACTTTGACATAAGGAGTCATTATAGCTAAATCTGCTTGAATCAGATCGTTTAATCCTTTGATGATTACATGTCTCCGTCTAAAATTTTTTCTTGCCGGTTTGTGGAGTTCGTGTATGACTTGTGATTTAATGTTTGACATCTTGTTCTAAAGGACAACGAAGGGTCATATATACTACAAAAGACGAATCTTTTTCTAGTTTAAATGAAATTATATCACCTTTAAAAATCTTTACTCCTGGTAAGTCATCATATTTATACTCTGTGTTAACCGATTTCGAGTTTATTATAACTTTTCCACCTGAAACATTAATTTGTACAAAATCAATAGTACCACTTAGTGAAAATTCATATGAAAACAAACCACTATCCAACATATAATATTCTTTGTTTAAGTTTGTTGTTTTTGTTCCTTTGAAAGTTAATACACATTTACTATAGAAAGAAGAAGGATCACACACAAAATATAATGGCGAGGAAGATAGATCAGGAGTTTGACAATTTTTTAAAAAATGACTTCCAAATCTATTTATAGGCATTATTGTATTATATTACCTTCTCGAAGTTCTTCAATTATAGATATAATTTCATTTACGTGTCCGTCGTTACCCGCAGCTTTTGATGCTACAAGCAGTCGTAATCTATCTATAAGTTCATTAAAATCATCGAAGTATTTATACTCTAATGGGTTGCCACTATATTTTCTAAAAAGTGCACCACCCTTTTTTTTTAAATTTTTAGCTAAATTTCGGGTAACAGGCCCTTGTGCTAAATTTCCGGGGAGTGAACTTAAACGAGTTCTAAATGATTGGGGTCTCGTTTCCAAAGCTGGTTTAATAATAAAATTATATTTATCTTTTATTTTTGATGGAATACTTTTTATAGGCAATTCAGGATTATTGTTTCTATATATTGCATTTGTTCTACGTAAAATATCAACATACTCATTAACATCTGTTTTTTTAAACGATTGGGGGTTTACTTTGAAAAGCAACTCATAAAGACCCGGTGTTCCCTTGTATCTTATATTATTAATAATCAAATCTGCTCCATCAAAATCAATGATGGAATCTCCGATAGAAAATTTTTCTGTTTCCAAGTCATGATAAATTCCTAAATCGTGGTCGAAATCACCTTTTGTGTCTTCGATGTTAGCTTTAATATATTTCTTTGGTAAGGGTGAAGTATAATTTTCGTAAAATTGATTCATTATATCTGGATTAGTAATCATCTGATTAAATTCTCTAAGCGTATCCTCAAAATATCGATTAATATTCTCATCCGTGGTATTCGCTCGTCCTTCTGACTGAAAAGTTTCTTCTGGTTGTTGTGTGAATACTTCTTCTTTTGGAATAATAGATTCATCTCCAAAATTAGTAGGTGTTTTTGACCCCCCAGGGAGTATACTTGTATTTGGAGAAGAGTAAGCTAAACGATAATTAGATTTTCGCATTTTATACCTTTTTGGTGTGCTTAATCTCAATGGTTCTTGAAATGAATACTTTGGTTCTTGAAAAGAATACTTTGGTTCTTGTTTAATAGATGGAACGGTTTCTAGTTTATGCAAAAGTTCATTAAGTGGTTGAGTAATTGGTTTATAATTTTTTTCTAAAGCAGATTGAGACTGAACGATGTCATGTTTTAAACTGCGATACTTTTTCTTTAACGCTTGTCGCGATAAAAGCAGTTTTCGTGTAACTTTGGGATCCATTGTGTATTCTAACCCCCTTTTACAGCCTTATATACTTATCGAACCCACAGCGATATCGACCCGTTGATTTGGAAGAGTCTTTATCAATGACTATAAATCCATATCTATCTTTCCAGCAAAATGAACACAAATCTTTAAACTGTAAGAAAGTCATATCAATATTTACGTGATCATCAAAGATATGTTTTAAATTTGTAAAGTCCTGTTGAAAAACTACAAGTAAATTAGAATTATCTCTAATTAATTGTTTTGAAATTGCACTATATGTTTGACATAAATAAAAGCAATCTAAGTGTTTATGTCTTCCGTAACAATAATAATTTTGTATAATTTTTTGGTCACAGGATGGAATATCATCAAAAATAACTACCGAATTCTCTTTAATATCATCTGGAGGTGGTACATTAGATGAATCATTATATTCTTCATAACCAATTTCCTTTATAGGCTCAATCAAGTTTCGCAAGTACATATACTTTGGTTGATACAACGATTTGGAATATAAATAAATATTTTCAAATCTAAAACCATTTGGATGTTCAATTAAAGACAATAATACGTTAGTCTTGCCACACCCACTTGGTCCAACAATTAAAACCCTTTTGACACCATTAAAGAGATAACCATGTTTTACCTGAAGTTCTTTGGTAACATCATCGTGGTTTGTAATGGGAAGAGAGAGGTTTTGTGGTTCAATCTTCATCGCGAAAATAAGTTTAAAATATTTGGGTATATATAGCCCAACACCTATATATATATAAGAGGCAGACCATGAAAAAAAAACAAACTACAAAAAGAAAAGGACGTGGGTTATTAAACTCACTCATTAACAAGCTCCCTCTAGAGCTACATCTTCCAGGATATTCATATTGTGGACCAGGAACTCGTTTACAACAAAGATTAAAGCGAGGGGATAAGGGAATCAATAAACTAGACGAGGCTTGTAAACAGCACGATATTGAATACTCTAAAAATACTGATTTATCAACCAGACACGAGGCGGATAAGATTTTAGAAAACAAAGCTTGGGATATTGTAAAATCGAAAGGGACCCCGTTTGGACAAAAAGCAGCTGCTTGGTTTGTAACAACAGCTATGAAAGGAAAACGAAAGTTAGGAATGGGCCTTAAACGCAAAAAAGGTGGTTCCCTTCGTAAAAGAACATATAAAAAAAAACGAGTAATTAAAACACCGAAAAAGGGTGGATTTTTGCCCATACTTCTACCTTTATTGAGCGCACTCGGAGCCGTCGGAGGAATGGGTGCAGGAATTTACAAGGCCGTTGGAGATGCGAAGGCTAATCGAATGAGTCTTGAAGAACAAAAACGCCATAATATTGCCATGGAACAGAAAGGCAAAGGATTGTATTTAAGACCGTATAAAGGGTATGGATTATACTTAAAACCTTATTCAAAAAACTAAACCTCCCTCATCACGCTTTAACAAATACAGATATAATAAAGTATGGTAAAACATTACCATATTTTAGAGGTGTATTCATGAGAGATATGTTACCTAAAAATATTTATAAAAACGAGTGTGGTGTTATAAATTTAGATTCAACAAGTGGTGAGGGGACACACTGGGTAGCCTATGCAAAATCTAAATCTCAAGTAATTTACTTTGATTCATATGGAGACTTACCCCCACCACAAAATGTAATCAAATATTTTTTAAGTAATGGTGATGTACAGATATATTACAACTACGATAAAATCCAAAACGATTCATACAAGTGCGGTCATTACTCACTAGATTTTCTATTCAACTACTATAAATAGCAAAGAATGTAATATGTTTACGTAAAATGTCTTTAAACTTTACGCTTACTGGAAGCTCTTCAAATCTGAGCTATAATTTTAATCCTCCGATTTACCTTGAAGATGAATTTGAATATGAAATTGGTCTAACCAGTTTTTATAGTTTTAATACTATTCCAAATGTTGATGAAAGCAATAACGTTTTTCTTTGGCAATTCAAAAATTTAACCCATACCTACAAAATACCTAAGGGCTCTTATGAATTAGATGATATTACAAACCTTATTCAAAAAAATATGAAAAAGATTGATAATGATGCGACTTTAGAAATTACTCCACAATTATCAACTTCTAAAGTTGTTATTAAGAGTAACAGAGAAATATCATTTCTCCCAATGAATTCTATCGGGGTATTATTTGGTTTTAAATCACGACTACTAGCTCCAAACCAAACACATGTTTCAGATAAACCGGTGGAAATATGGGGAGCAAACACTCTGTGTGTTGATTGTAACATCGCTTCAGGATGCTATTTAAATGGAAACCCTGTCCATTTCATTCATAATTTTTTTCCATTGGTACCGATTGGGTATAAAATAGTGGACGCTCCTCAAAATATTTTGTATTATCCAGTTGGCATCAAGACAATTACCAACCTTACAATAAAAATTATTAACCAAGCAGGTAAACTTATTGACTTTGGAGGAGAAGAAGTAACTGTAAATCTACATCTTCGAAAACGTATATAATGGTTCTAGTTTTTTCTCACCTACCAAAAACATATATAAGGAGATCTCCTTCTAAAATAATAACATCATCTAATCGTCGCTTCTTACAATCGCTAGGATTTAAAGTCTTGGTATAATGGAAATTCTTCATGTTACTGGTCAACCTTTTAATGACAACACCATTGAAGAATATCAGTTTCACACATATCAACCATACATTCCTGGGAAGTTGGGTTATAATGATGAAATACGTATTCCTATTCAAGATTTAGATGCATTTACATATCCAGCCAATAGTTATCTTTATATCGAAGGACGCTTACTCACACATGATAATCACACACCAACAAAACTAAAATTTATTAATAACAGTATAGCTTACATGTTTCGCGAACTACGTTATGAATTAAATGGAGTAGTAATTGACTCAGTACGTGATGTAGGATTGGTATCAAGTATTAAAAACTACCTGAGTCTCAACGAAAATCAAAGCCTGCAATTGGAAAACGCGGGTTGGTTTCCAAAAATGAATAGAATGGAAACCAATAATGAAGTCCCCAAAAACAGCGTGTTGGTGGATTCAAATGGACACTTTAACGTATGCATACCTCTAAGACTCCTATCAGGGTTCTTTGAAGATTTTAAGAAAATTATTATGAACATGAAACAGGAATTAATACTTATTAGATCAAATGATGATATTGATGCTGTAGTAAGCATAGATGAAACCGAACGACCAAAAATTGATATTAGTAAATTATATTGGGAGGTACCACATGTAACACCAAGTATACGAGAACAGATACGACTTAACAAGATTTCACATACAAATCAAGAATTACCTATTAAATTTCGTTCTTGGCAAATGATTGAATATCCTGCTCTAAACAACTCTACTCGCCATACATGGTCGGTGAGGACTAGTACAAAAATAGAAACACCTCGTCACATTATTGTTGCTTTCCAAAATAACAGAAAATCCAAATTGACAAAAGATATGAGTAAATTTGATCATTGCACTTTAAAAAATATTAAAGTATTTTTAAATTCTGAAAGATATCCCTATAATGACCTACAATTAGATTTTAAAACAAATAGATTTGCGAAACTTTATGAAATGTTTGGCAATTTCCAAGAAAGTTATTATCACATGGTGCTGAATCAACCCATATTTAATCCTCATGACTTTAAAATGATTGCTCCACTCATACATATTGACTGCTCTCGCCAAAAAGAAATAATTCAATCGGGATCAGTCGTGTTACGTATAGAGTTTGAGACAGATGAGCCAACAACCTCTGATATCTCGGCTTATTGTCTAATATTACACGAGAAAGAATTTACATATAATGCCTTAACTAAAATAGTAAAACAATTATAAATCGATATTATTATGCTTGACAGGTTTGCTTTTTTATTATATTTTTATACCGGGGCATGTGTTGAGACTGGACCTAATGAAACTTCCCGCATGAGGGGAGATGTTCATAATGTATGAGGAGAAATGGTATCTATAGTATTATATGTGAGTCTCATGCGCATGACTAAAAATTGTTTTATAAATACAAGTTAGATACCGCATTAACACACTCTTTAAAATGTGTCTAATAGTAGATGTGCAAGGTTTTAATATCGAAAAAAATAAATTTATCGCAAAAGAGCTGGCATTCTATGATGGCAAAAAAATTAGTCATTATTTTTTCAAACCACCATATCCAATGAGGTTGTTAAATCCAGAGTTCCATAAACAAGCTGTATGGTTAATGAATAATTATCATGGTCTTAACTGGAATAATGGATTTACCCCACTACATCAAGTTCGTGATATTATCCAATACTTGACAAGTAATGTTAATATCGTTTATGTTAAAGGAAAAGAAAAAGCTCAGTATATAAAAAAGTATAGTTTGGCACCAGTAATGGAATTTGATGAACATCCAGCTTTGGAGAAAATGGAACCTACATGTCCTTACCATTTAAATAATATTGGTGTATGTGCACTATCTAATGTATTTAACTTATACAACAATTTTATTATGCAATAAAGATTTTTTCTTACCTAATGTTTTATTTAAGTAATAAAAATACCTTATTAAAAAATAATACTTTATTAAATAATTACTACATTCAAACGATATAAGTGTTAGTTAAATTTTCAAGCGCAAACCTGCATAAACGACAACTGGATTGAGCAGGGGCGAATCCTTCTAGCTCTGTTCTCCATTCGGGACGATTGAAGTGTACAAAACATGGAAGTCGAGCTCGAATTTCGAAATCCTGTACAAATTTCTCGGGTAGTAGATACCAAGCCTTCAATAGTTCCAATGGGTCAATACATTTTCTAATGTACGGTATCGTAAAGCTTTCCAATTCTGTTTTTGTAAACATGTACAACGGTTTTTGTGGATGCTGATTCATCACAATTCTTTTCGGACAACATTCCATTATTGTTAAAACGGTTAATGTTTTTAAACACCAAGTCTATCCACTTTTGCTCCTCGACTGTAGAAATGAAAAATAGTCTATTTTCTTCTTCCGGTGAATAAACTTTTCCACTACGCAAGCGCATCACTTATACTAAGTCTTGAAAAGTTTTTAAACATACAAAGTTTATTTTGATATTCCCTTTTTAACTGGTTAATAATTTTATGTAACTTTTTAACATTTCTTGTTTTTTCGTAAAATAAAATATCGCGTTTTATTCTTTTAATATCTGCACGAAACTGATCGACTCGTTCACGAAACTTTTTTGAGCGCATACTGTTCACATTAACGAGCTTTCAAAACTCTTATATCCCTCTACTCTGAGTGACTTGCAGACCCCCACTCCTAATGATATAGTAACACTAGATTGTACCACATCCCCCACGCATCGCAAGTTCCACACTCAAACTAATTAGCATACTTATAGTATAGTTTTGTGTTCAAAATATAAGAAACAAGAGAAACATGTCGTATAAATATTGTGATAATTTGGATAGTCAACCTAGTGGTGACGAGTGGGATATATTTCCGACACTCTCTTTTTATATTGTACGACAAAAGCTGTGCCTTATTTGTCGTAAAATGTCTGGAACTAGACTTATTCCAAGAAATTTAATGTTTAAAGGGTGGAAATTGGTATTTGAATTTTGCACATTTTGTAGTGAAACTAGACCCATGGGATTATCTCATCGAAACGTAGGATATCGTGATGGGTTATTGGAATCTCCACCACATAAATGGGACTCCCCACGGCCTGTGTTAGATTTACTATAAATAGATGTTAAAACCTTGGTAGAGATTATTAAAATGGTATCATTAGACTTTATTGTTTTACAAGCAATTCTGGGAAATCTGCTTTTAATCCAGCAACCAATCAATGTTAGGGAAGTTTTTGTGTGCTTTGACAGTAATGGTACACTAAATGAAACATGGCCTGAGACGTGGTCAAGAATGGAATCATATCCGGGAAACCATTTTTTACCAACTTTACAAGCTGAAATACCACTAAACAGCACTAAATATAAATTGCGTTTTAGACATATGAGTGGTAGAAGCAGTGACTCCAAATGGTTAGAACTTTATAATGAAAGATTTAAAAAGGATAAAGTTATATCTCCAATATTTTATTATATAGCTATTTGTTCTACTTTTTCTATACTTGTGGTATTAATAGAATTTTTTAAGATTTTAAATAAAAAGATTTGTTTATATACATGTGTTTTATTGATACATACAAATATACAATTATTATACAAAATTTACAAATATGAATCATATTGAAAGGAATTGACTTTAAAAAGTTCATCCAAAGGAATATTTTCTAAATCGGATAATGCCGGAGCGTCTAGCAGCTTATTCCCAAATGTTATAAGGTCATCTATATTACCATTATGTGAAGTGATTAAAAAATGCCCCCACGCAAGTGTTTTTACGTCACCGTTTATAACATAGCGTTTGTCATCCTTAGCAGATAGTGCAACTTTATTTCTAAGTTCTGTATATATGGTGTGTAAATTAGACACAAATACATACATTTTTCTAAATATTACACCACCTTTTTTTACTAACAGAACGTAATCACTCATTTGCAGTTGTGTTTTGGTTATGTGTTTTGAAATGCCTTTTGCTTTTTTTATTAGTTCATTTGCTTCTATACAATAAGCTTTAGCACCTGTACCATAAAAACATTTAATGGGTATAGATGCAAATTCATCTTTCATTTTTCCTAATATTGAAGGGGTTTTCGGTATCCCGTGAATATTATAAGTCGGATAGTTGGAGGTGTCGAAATGTTCTAAATTTCTTTTCATATCCGCATAGAAATTGGGGGTATATATCTCCATAATCAAGGAGTCTGTGTCTGTGTATAACAAGTTTGCAGCTTCTCCATACTTCTTTTTGATGTATCCATAGTAAAAATCATATATCACAATTTTTGATAAATCTAAAATTGTAAATCCAACATAGAGAGGCTTATCGTAAACTATTTTGGTTTTACCCAAATGAACCGCAACCAAATTTTCATTAAACACAGAACAAGACTTGAATTCTGGTTTCGAGATAAGTGCCCTGGCTCCCAACGAATTTGTTTTGGTTTCCCACCGAGTACAAAGGCGGATATCCTTTCTTTTTTCGAGATTCTCTAAAGTTTTTCCGAATATCGCATTATTTAGCAATTTAAAGAGATCCCGCTCAAACTCGTTTTTGGCTTTGTTTCTAAGTGATGTGTTTAGGTCAATATATTTTTTTAGCCATGGTGATTGCGAAAACTCTAGTATACGATGAATCCTTTTTAGTACCAGACCATACTTAAGACACTGTTTAAGATTGCGATAATGAATGACGTATTTAGTTTTATTGTTGAGATTTGGTATAAGTTTAGGAGATTTGCTTCCTGGTGGTACCATGCTTTCGGGGCAGAATGGCATATCATTATGTGCAGAATGTAAATGAGCTGGATATTCCAAATCTACTTCCAACACATACCCTTTATCCGCATCATCTTTCACCGAAAAACAGTTAAAGTTTTCAACATCCGTTACCCATTTGAAATGTCCATATGGAAGATATTGACACATGGCAGCACCATATAAATTTGTGGCATCTAGATACATGATGTAAGACTCGGGTTGTTGAGGATCAAAGTTGGGTACATAATGATTATTTGCCACTGCTTCTCTTTTACAACATTGTGCCACACCTCCTCGTACTCCTTTCTTTAAAAAGTGTACCATGTCAATGTCGGTAAGAAGCTCCAGTTCAATTTTGGTGTATCTTAACATGGCATCCCAACTTAGTGCAGGAGCTGTTAGGTAGTGACAAGGATCTAAATTGTATTCTTTGTGACATATGTTTCTAAAGTTCTCAAATACGTCAGCTAATAATAAGACATCTGAGATTAGGTACAACATAGCATAGTCACTAATAGATTTACAATCAAATGTGTTCCATACATCAATTGCTCTTGCATAATCGTCATCAGAAATGTCTTGGTTAGTTAGATTATTGTAAAAATTTTCTTTGGGCGGTAGTGTTTTTTCTTTGAGTTTGTCAAATCCATCCATATATGAATAAGGAAAAACACCCTTGCGTCTCACAAGTTCAAATTGTTTAGTATCTGGGAAATACTTTCTAATTTCTTTACATTGCTCTGAGTTTAAAGTTGCGCTCAGAGTATCTAAAGATTTCGATAAAAATCTGTATGAATCAACAAATTTCAAATAAATATATTTGTGTGGGTCCTTTTCTACCAATATTGATTTAGAAATTGTTATATATTTTTCTTTGGTCTGGGCAACTACTGAAACTTTTTCACCAGCTGTTGAAAGCTCTTTAACAAATAGATGACAATCATAATTGCTCATATTGTGTAAAAATACAGGTATTGAATTTGAGAGTTTGTAATTTATATTACAGGAATTATGAGCTGGCCCAAGATATTTTGAAGTTAAATGATGATGATCTCTTACTTTATGATTAAAAGGATTAAAGGGTTTTTTACACAAGTAACATTCAGTAGCGCTCACATGTTTTTCAAATTCTTCTTTTGTTAACGGTAACATTGGTTTAATATGTTTAAGGTGATTCGTGTATAGTTCATTTACTAAACACTCTAGTTTCTGTATAAATACTTTGGGAGCATCCTCTCCTTCATATTTTATTAGTTTTGAAAGTGAATCATCATAGTTGCATTTAAGGTAAAATGCAAACGAATATGCTTGGTGTTCAGCTGTTTTGATTGAATATGAGTTTCCATTAAAAGGTTCAGCATAATCTATGGGCTTAAGCAAACTTTCAAAGTCCGCATACACAACAAATGGTACAGGCAACATTTTTTGAATGTTGATAAATTTTAGTATATTTTCTGGCACCATTTCGCCAAACTTATTTATCTTAGGACTTGATGTGGGAAGTTCTGTGTAAATATGTAAACAGTCGCTCTTTTGGTGATTATTGAGCTTTTCTTCTTTGGTAAAGAATTGTAGACATCCATCACATAAATATTCTTTGCGAGTGTTTTTTGTTTTTTGACTTTTTACAAGTCTGACCAAGTCTAGAATCAGACAATAATGACTTTGTTTATCATTTGTTATAAGCAAAAGGTTTACATGAGTGGCATGACGATTACTTGTAAAGTAAAGTGGGCCAATTATTTCATATTGCCTTTTATTATTTACGAAATTGGATTCTAGCCCATAAACATTTACTGAAATATTATTAAGGGTCTCAAACTGTTTAATATCTTTCAGTTTCATCGGAAAGTCAATCCCTTCAAAATTTAACAAAGTATCATACGGTGGATATGATTCTGGTTTGCTTGGGTTGCCAACGGGAGGAAAAATAGCTGCGTTAACACTCCACGCAAAACACTTATTATCTCTGTTTTCGATATTTAAAATAGCATGTTTTCTTACTATGGGTATTGGGAGACGAATATATGTTGATGCAGAAATAGAGTTAAATTTGTTTATGTTAACATCTAAAAACATTATTTCCTGTAATGCCCAATTTGAATCTTTTTCTTGAAATTCTGAGGCTTGCGTCATCAGTGCTTTCTTAAAATCATCAAATGTTTCTTCCATCTCAGTGCTAATAGATATAATTGTATTGCACGTGTTCATGGACTTGATATCTGATAGGCTACTATCAGGTTTTAGATAAAGACTAAATATTTCAAAATTTACCTTTATGATATTGTGCAGATGTAGATATTCCTTCAAGATGTTCAAAACTTTGGGTTTAACATCATTTAAAAATTCATGATAATCCATTTTCTTATTACTATAAAAACGATAAGATGCGATTCTGTTTTTAAAACGCATGTGTTAATTTGGAAACACTGGCATCTATCACTTCCAATCCAAGTGGTCTTAATCTTTTTTTGGGAATATAATAATCCCCATTATGCTCACTATCACTATTCACATTTCTGTATTTACATGTTTTCCTGTGTCGGGAGAGGTTATCTGAGCGCGAAAACGATTTATTACACATAGTACACGTATTCATGATTCTCGATAAACTACTGAGGAGTTCCGCTTATTTGCCTTAAATAGTATAATGATATTATGAGAATGTTACCCCCACCATGCTATTTTCAGACATTGGTCATTGATCTTGAGTAGAACTGATGTTGTCTAGACTATTGCGTGTCGTTCACCCCAATTTTTAGCAATTAATCATTAATCTTAAATAGACCAGATGTTTTCTAGACACCCACATGTTCAGGGGCTTATTTAATTGACCCTTGTTTAGTAATTAATTAATTATAATTATTTCATGGTTCTAATTATTCATTGTTGACCAAATGTTGTCTCTAGACACCAAAATGTTGATATAGTTCACCCTTTTGCTCTATTTTAGATGTGAGAAGCAGATAATTATAACACCCCCCTCCAATACATACAGAACCCACCTATCTCCACTACTTGAAAATATATAAAATGATACACTTGTATTTTTTGTGAATTAAAATGGTGTTAGAAAACGAATACCAAGCTATGGATGAAGAAGTTATAAACCCTTTGGATGCCATACTTGAATTAGAAGACAGTGACAATGTCTCCACGGATGAAAGTTTTGTTTTTTCGGTATCTACGGAAAATCTATCAGATTTGGATGAAATTGAAGTGATAGATACTGATTCCGCCGAAGTGGACAACAAAATTATGCAAGTGGATGAGGTCAATAATGTGCGCTTTTTGGCATACGAATGTAGAGAGCCAGTTTGTTTGACTCAACATTATTATATTATACACAATCAAAGTCTTTGTCCATCGTGTTTTTTTGAAACTCTTAGGGGAGTACCAACATATATTCACACGAATCATATAACGGAACATTCTAGTGGAACTGCGGATAATCTGAGTGCACGTATTTGTGCGACTTGTAATAAAAATTTATACATTTACTGCTTATCAAAATACTGCATTGTTTGCAAATCTATAACAATAAATACACCGTTTTAAAAACTTTGTGTCTTTTTTTTAGGCTCTTAAATACAGCGGTGGGAATATGTTATTTACCTGCTAGTAAAAAAATTAGCACTTTTGTATTTAATTTTAAAAAAATGAATTATATATTTTTGAATTGGTTATTTTTTTTTCAAATTAGTAATATATGAGAATATATTGTTTTAACAAAATTTCTGTAGATGGGGTTTACTACCTTTATTTAAAATGATTAGGTAAACATTTTTTTTCAAGTTTTGACTACACCTGTATTTGCGAAATAAGAATCCAAAATATTTTTTCTTAGTTTTAATAAATAAAGCGGCAAATAATTTTTTAAATTTATTTAATTTATTTTTTGGTTATAATAAACTTAACTCCGTCAATGGTTAAGTGAACTTGAAACGAAAATACAAAAGAGGTACCTACCTGGTGCTGCCTTTTCGACGTGCAGTTCCCTAAGGTATGTGGGTCAAACGCGGTCAGTTTGTGTGTGTATCTGTGATCCGAGAAAGATATTATTTTGAATATATTTACTAGTTAAGAATATAGACGCTTAAAGTGTTTATGTTATTTGATATTAGCTTGGTGCAATGTTTGTGTTTAAGGTGTGTGATTTATTTTGGATTACATATTTTTAAAAAGGTATGTTTTTTTTTCTTATCTATTAAACATCACAAAAAAGAAAGTATAATATTTTGCTTTTAGAGGAAATAGTCATATCTTTTAAATAAATAAACGAATATGAAATTATATATAATATGTTAGGTGTGTGATTATTTATTTTGGAATACATATTTTTAAGAAAGTGTGTTTTTTTTTATCTATTATACATCGCAAAAAAAAAGTATAATATTTTGCTTTTAGAGGTAATAGTCATTATTTTAAATAAATAAACCAACATGAAATTATATATATATGTGTGTGTATATATATATATATATATATATATATATATATATATAATATATATATATATATATATATATATATATATATATATATATATATATATATATATATATATAGGTACCTATATATAAAATTTTGTACTGATTTTTACCTACGTATTTTGGAAATGAAATAAAAAACCAAAAATGTTATAAAATTTTTTATTTTAGTACAATAATCCTTAGAAACTGTCAGTGTTAATATTTTAAAAATAAAAGTAAAACTTTGTATTTTTAGAATATTTTGTTTGACTATATAAAATTAATAGTATTAATTTATTAATTTTATATAATTTAACATTCGACAAACACTTTAGAACAAGATATAACAATTAAAAATGAAATTATATTCCAATAGCACAAGTTTGAATGTTTTTTAAACTATTTTATAGTGAACTTCATGGCTATCCAAAAATGATTGTTTTTCACTAACAAAGTTTTTAATAAGCACATTATATTCTTCATCCTAGCTTTGCACACTAGATTGCTTGCATTGAACACAATTTGTCACCCCGAAACAGATTATATTATGATTTTATGAAATTTTTACACTTTTAAACATTATTCCACTGGTTTGCATGTGTAAATAGACGTTAGAATTTGATTACAGATTGCAATGTTCTTGTTGACACTAGTTAAGCTCTGTAGAGCTCTATCGCGTTTCCTTTCATACGCACTGATTTTTTTAATTAATACTTGTCTATGAATTTCTTGGCTTTCCAAGAAACGCTTATTTTCACCAACAAAGTTTTTAACAAGCACATTATATTCCTCATCTTGGCTTTGCACATTTTTGTCGATTGTATCAAAATTAGTCGTCGTGTTAAGGTCTATTTTATCTGCATTACTTTGACCAGGCAATACACATTCTTCCATGCTTTCATCAAAGTCCCCTTCTTGAATGATATTTTCTATTTTTTTTTCTTCTAAACAGGTATCACCTTCATCTTCGCTTTCCGATGAAATGTTTTCATATTTGCTCTCGTTTGGAGTCGAAGATATTGTGACATGCTCTTCGAATTCTTTATATTTCATAGGTTGGTGATGACGGATGTCCCCCTCAATTAACTCCAGAGAAGAGTTTAACACTTCTGCAAACATCTTTCCTTTTGGTGACTTTTTAAAGTGCGAAATAATCTTCGCGCTGGATTTTGAACTTTCTGGAACCGGAAACTTTACTTTCATTTTTATAATAGTAATACCGACACTTTCTAAGGATTATTTTACTAAATTAATCTGCAGTACTCGGCTTTTTATAACTTTTTGAAAAAGTGGAAAGGGCAGAAGAATCTAAAAGTATTAAAATTGCTCCCTTTTAGCACATTTTTTAGCGAAAACTCGAGATTAATCACTTAATAGCATATGATTATACATTGTTACAACCCTAATGTGCTAGTTACCCTATATAGATTTCAATTAAATTTTAATGACCTTTTAATTATAATTAAGAGTTTTCTCATATTCTATAACACTTGTTATTTACCAATTCACATATTTGTTGGCAACTTATCGTGGATCTAAATTTGCAAAATATTTACCATAATTAGAATAGGGAATCGCTTATACGGGCACCCTGTATTATACATATCTTGTATAGATAAAACTCCAAAACCTCACCCGCAAATATGTGGGTTCTACAATTGCACTCGAAAAATGTTAATTATATTCACCCCATGTAATTTTTGTTAATACTACATGTACCATCTGTTTGGTTTAAAAACCAGACAATATTTCCGTTTTAGAATTAAGGGTTTTATAACGATGGAATAGCAGATAACACGCTGAATTCATTTCTATTTAATAAATATATGTATAAAAAGCAAAATGTTATAAAATGAAGTTGTTTGTATTTTAAACAATTTTATATAATCAACCTATAACGTTCTACGTCTTTTAATGCCATCTCTTCATGCTTCTCTGTCTCTCCACAACTCGTCTCCAGGGTGTTCTTCCATATCCTTGTCTATTCCTTCCTATCAGCTTTTTCTGAGTCTTCTTCTTCTTCTTGTGGAATTCGGGTCTCACGCATTCTTTGAACGTTGAACAGACAAGTTGTTTGGTTTTAATTTCATCAACTATTGTGTGTGTGACTTGCATTATTTCTCTTATTCTTTCATTTGTCACTCATTCCAGTTTTGATCTTCCCACAGATCTTTACCAGAAATCCATTTCAGTAGCTTCTAGCATTCGTTTTGTTTTTTTCTTTCAATTGCCACACTTCACACCCATATGTAATTATACTTTTAACTACGGTGTCCTATATTCGCTTTTTACCGTTGTTTGTTAAATTGTTAAACAATTTTAAAGGATATTATAAAATTAACATTTTTTGCCTTAACAATCCTTATAAATATTGAAATTACGTGCATAACTGAATATAAATCCAACTGATAACTACATAATGTAATCAACAAACGCCAAATATCAGTATTGTTTATAGACTACTCTAAACATTTTATTTGTCACAACCCGTAAAATAAAAATTAAAAAACGTCTCCATTTTAGTTTTTATAGACTTTTAAGGTTTCCTTCCCTGAATACTCTTCATGCTTCTCTGTCTCTCCACAACTCGTCTCCAGGGTGTTCTTCCATATCCTTGTCTATTCCTTCCTATCAGCTTTTTCTGAGTCTTCTTCTTCTTCTTGTGGAATTCGGGTCTCACGCATTCTTTGAACGTTGAACAGACAAGTTGTTTGGTTTTAATTTCATCAACTAATGTGTGTGTGACTTGCATTATTTCTCTTATTCTTTCATTTGTCACTCATTCCAGTTTTGATCTTCCCACAGATCTTTACCAGAAATCCATTTCAGTAGCTTCTAGCATTCGTTTTGTTTTGTTCTTTCAATTGCCACACTTCACACCCATATGTAATTATACTTTTAACTACGGTGTCCTATATTCGCTTTTTACCGTTGTTTGTTAAATTGTTAAACAATTTTAAAGGATATTATAAAATTAACATTTTTTGCCTTAACAATCCTTATAAATATTGAAATTACGTGCATAACTGAATATAAATCCAACTGATAACTACATAATGTAATCAACAAACGCCAAAATATCAGTATTGTTTATAGACTACTCTAAACATTTTATTTGTCACAACCCGTAAAATAAAAATTAAAAAACGTCTCCATTTTAGTTTTTATAGACTTTTAAGGTTTCCTTCCCTGAATATTTTGTTTTATTGACTCCGTCCAGTGTTTCATTATTTATGATTTTTTATACCCGGCTATTTATATTCCTCATATTTACTGATCGTTTTTCCTGCATCTAGGATCAAGTTCTGACGATATTCATATTTGGTTTTTTTATTTTTTTCCATTTCTTCTTATACATATCATATATTTATTGATTCAAAATTAATATAATTTCTTTTTTGTTATTTGAGTTAATGGCCTTTTAATGTTACCCAAACGTTTACCCCAATTTAAATAATGTCAAATGAGGGTGCCAGAAATAATTCGTTGTCGTTAATTAAACTATTATCCTTTTCAATTTACTCAATTGGTTAGTCTAATTTGAATATTGTTGGGTGTTCAACTGGCTGGCTTTTTATATTTAATGGAGTTAATTAAACTAATCATATTATTCTGCGGGGTGGGTAGATTGACCAGTGCTTAATTGGCAATTGCTGAATTATTTTTGACCACGATATTGTGTACAATCTTAATTCGCTTTACCCTATTTAAAATCACCCACCCTCATTTTGCATGCAGTAATATCTTATATCACCCCACCCTATTTTAGATTACTCTAGGGTAATTTATAATTAATTATTGTTATAATTAGTCATTTTGACCACGAAATTGTGTACAATCTTAATTGGTTAATTCGCTCCACCCTATTTAAAGTAACCCTATTAAATCTTGTCTAGACCGGCCTCGGTTCATTGACCCCCTCCTCATTTTGCTCATACTAATACACACTACTGCTTATTTTTGGTTTTTACTTCTCATATATATGACAAGATCATCAGCGTAAAGGTTTGCTTTTACTGGAAGCATAAAATGGCTAGATACGTTGTTGATTGCTATTAAAAACAGCAAGGGGCTTAATACAAATCCTTGAGGGATACCATTTTCCAGTGATTTCTTAATTGACATGACACCGTTTGTTTTACCTTTTATGCTTCTGTTCTCCAGGAAGTTTTTGGTGAAGGCTAAGAATTTGCCATCTATTTTCCAACTTTTCATTGTTTTTAAGATGTGATATGTCCACGTGGTGTCAAATGCTTTTATGATGTCGAAGAAAATTGCTATTAATTTATGTTTATGTATAAAAGCTTCGTGTATTTCAGATTCTACTGCTATATTATTATTTATTGTAGACCTTTCTGATCGGTATCCACTTGGGATGGATGTAAGGAGATTTTTCTTCTCTAAGTACCATTTTAATCTTTTGCTTAGAATCTTTTTCATTATTTTGCAAATGCTACAAGTAGGAGATATGGGTCGATACGAAGAAGACAAGTTTTTTGGTTTGTTGTCTTTTAAAAGTGGTATTATAATTGCTTCGCGCCAGAGAGATGTAAAGATCTCTACTAAAGTAACCTTCGCGCTAATAGGTAGTTTTTCGATGAAAATTGGTGGTATGTCATCAGGTCCAGGTGAGGTATTTTTGAGATTATCTTTATTTAAGTCTTTCATTTAATTCATCAAGGGTTATGGAAGTGTTTAGTGGACTAGCAGTATCTTCCATGTTAATTTTTGATGTTTCTCTTCTTTCTTTATGTTCTAAGAAATTTGAGTGGTACTGCTGATTGCTTGAATACAATTGATAGTGTTCTACTAAAATTTCTGAGATTTCATGTTTGTCTAAAGTTGCTAGTCATTTGTAGTTATTGTGTCAATATGATTAAATGTTTTTGAACCTTGTATTTTCCTTATTTTTTGCCATATAACCCTTATGGGCGTAGACGAGTCAATTGACGACAAATTGGTCCAGCTTTCTTTTTTTTTGCTTTATTTATTAAAAATCTAGATCTGGCCCTTAAAGATCTAAAATTTTTTAAGTTATTAGGTGTGTTATTCTTCTTGTATATATTAAAAGCATGTTTTGTTTGCTTAAAAGCGGATGCGATTTCAGTGTTCCACCAATGAAGAGGAGCTTTTGTGATATTTTTGGTTTTTCCTATAGAATCTTTGGCTGCGTCTAAAATTATACCGTTAAAAGATGATAGAGTAGTGTCTATATTATGTGTTATAACGAGATTTGGTATACGTATGCTTACTGAGTTCGAGTATTTTTCCCAATCAGTTGACTTTAATTTCCACGTTTCATATGGTGTTGTACAGGTTTTTTCATCTTTGTCATGAGTAATTAAAATTGGAAAATGATGACTGTCGTATAGGTGGTCCAACATATTCCACTGTAAAAATGGAGCTAAAGTTAAATCACTGATAGGTAAGTCTATGGAGGAAAATGTGCCATTATGTGCATTGAATCTAGTAGGTGTTCCTGTGATTAGCAAAACTAGTTTTATGTTATTAATTGCTTCTAATAATATTTGTCCATTTTCATCTGTTTTTTTTATCCTCATACGATGTTGTGACAGTTTGTGTCACCCAAAATTAATTTTGGAGATGGAATTTGTTTAATTACATTTTGAAGTTCTAATAGAGTAGTGTCGTCAGGATGTGGTAAATATACGTTGCATATATTGATTTCAAAATGATGTATTACCGAAACTGCTATTGCTTCCAGATTCGTGTTTAACGGAATTTCTTTGGATTGGATAGTTGAATGTACAAAAATTCCGACTCCACCACTGGAAATTTGCTGTACTGCTCGATTTTTTGTATAGGTTATACAATTTTTTTGTTTTGCTTGATTGTTGGAAAGACGAGTTTCTTGTAGACATATTATTAGTGGTGACAGTTCATTGATTAGCATTTTAATATTTTTAATGTGGCTATAATAGACATTCAAGTTCCATTGAAGAATGAATTTAATTGGACTATTGAGATAAATCAGAGTCGCTTTCTTCAGTGAGGGAAGATTCATATGTTGGATTTATTTTCTTTATAATTCTTGTGATATTATTTTTCATGTGTCTATCATTTAATTTTGAGTGAACCATTTTTAATAAGGAGTATAAGACGTCAAAATTTTCTGTATAGTTTTTAGCTGTGACTTCAGGAAATTTTGATCCCATTGCGTTTATAACGAAGTCGCATAATTCAGAGAAATTTAGCGTATATGGAGGAGATGCTGTCATTAAAATCTTTTTAATTGGTTTTAATGTGGCTTCGGCATCTAAAGACTTTTTCTTCTTTTTTGGTGCGGATTTTTTTGGAGTTATTAAAATTTCGTTTAGGTTTTTAGTTTCTGAGATTTCAGGAGAGGTTGAAATTTGCTTTTTTGTTTGATTGGTTGTTTTAGTGTTATTTCTATTAACTGTAGATGAAGATATATTGTGTACTATAAGCGAATCGTTTGTCGTTGGGTTATCTGCAGAAATAGGGTTGGAACAGTTAGTTGTATCATCTGAAATATTTGTTGCTGAAATATTCTGATTTACTTCCATAGGTTCAAGTTCTGAGGTGTATGTTTGTATCACTTGAGATTGATCTTTAAGTGTTTCTGTATCAGTTAATGTTGATGTGCAGTTTTCATCTTTGTGGCCAGTAGAATTGCATCTAGAGCGATTTAAACCATCTAGGGATAGGAAGATTCGGTAAGGAGTGTTCTCATAGGTTATTAAAATTGTATGTGGAATTGGATTGGTGATTATCGAAGAGACAAACATTTGCCGCCTAAAGCTTAAGACATGACTATACTCAGACACGGGCATGCCAACTTTTAAAAACGTTAATTTGGATACTGCAGTTAGTTCTAGTTGTTTCAGTTCGTCTTCTAGAATACTGTTCGGGATGCTGATGCAGATGTTTAATATTACTAGTCTCCTTGCTGGCGTAATGAGTCTTCGCTAAGTTCTATCTCATTGCCTTGGAAGACTACAGTTTTATGTTTTTTTAGTAAGGTACCTACTATGCTAGTATTATTCAAGTAAATGAAAACTCAGTTATTCGCTATTCGTGATGCAAAAATAATATTTTTTGGTGTGAGTAAAGACCCTATGGCTACTATGTATTCATGTATTTTAATACATTAATACAATAATACAATGATTGGAGATAATATTGCATGCATCGAGAAATTCAAAAGTCTTTCATAAGAATACATTCAAAGGTGTTACCTAGAATATCTGTAAGAGAGGTTGGTCTATAGGAATCCACATAGGATTTTTTTGTTAAATATGATATCGTCGGCTTATGTCATTAGGTCCTGCAGAATTTATTTTATCAAAACTGTATAGGGCCTGCCATGTTTAGGGACCATGGAATATTTAAAGTCAAGTTAATAGATTATTACTATTCAGATAAACATTTGGCAAGTATTTGACATTCTTTGACACTTATTATTTACTATTTTTCGGAAGAACTATAGATATCGTACGAATTGTTCTGTACCGAGTTCAAATATATGGTTAAAATATTGATTTTGATTGGTTTGAAATGTGTTTTGAACCGAATTTTTTAAAGTTTTAGCTTTTTGTTATTTGAAATTTGTTATTTTTTTATTATTTAACAAGTGGGAACATTGGGCATGTTGACCTCGTAAAAAATATACCAAAATTTATCAGGTTGTCTAAAGTGCAGTAAAAAGTAAAAATATACCTATTGGACAGCCTGTAGGATAGATCTCTTCTCTTAATTCTAGGACAGATCCGATTGTATAATGATTCTGAAAACCTGTTTTTTTTTTTATTCACGTAAAAGCAGTCGTTTTGTTTAATTTTTTCCAGAATATATTGGGCGAGTGCCAGAGAGATAGTTTTTAGTAATGAAGCCTTGCATATGAGAGTGTCAATTTGAAGTGCACTTATTGTTCAAATTTTAAGAGATATTGTAAAGGTTTGAATTTTATTTTAAAAGGTTGCATTTTATTCAATAGAATTTTAAAATTTCACCCATATTAGTTTAGGTTTTCGTTCATTCATTTTTATGTTTTAAATTAGCTAATCCATAAAAAATTGAACATTGTAAGTACCGATCAAAATTTAGTCTTGTGGGTTTTTTGTGTCTTTTTTTTTATTTACAGTGTCTACATTACAAAGATACGTCAATTTCTATCAACTAAGTGAGGCCCATATATTTGGCCTAAAAGAAGCCGGGCTTCATTTTAGGAAAATTGCGAACAGGGTCCACAAAAGATTAAATATCATGTAAATATGTTATCGGGCATGGCGTCGACAAAAGAGCCAAGTTAAAGTTGATGGATCTTTAAGACCTCTTCTACACTACCACATCTATCTATTGCAAATAAATCATGATCATCATCATCAACTAGCCTCTAATGTCCACTGCTGAACATAGGCCTCTCGCATGCTTTTCTACTTAGTCCGATTTTGCGCTATCTGAATCCAATTTGTAGTCACTCTTTTTATGTCATCTGTTCATCTCGTTGGGGGTCGATCTCTATGTTTGTAAGCTTGTATTCGGGGTCTCCATTCCAAAATTCTTTTTGTCCTCCGGTCATCAACTGATCTTGCTACATGATCTGCCCAGTCATGGGCAAATAATGCAAATAAATGGTTTGCAGAAAATTGAAGACTAATTGGGATACAAAAAATTTATCGTCGAATTAACAGTTTTGCTATTTTTTTATTTTGACCACACTTTATGCTACCTCTTACCACTGAGTATCGACGTAATCGCTTTAAGGGGTGCAGAGAACAATTGGCTTAAATCCAGGAGTAAAACGAGGTTGTCGATTTAACTTGTGTTCATCCACAATAATATTTTTGGTTAATATATTACATAGTTTGTGTAACGATACACCTCTTTGAGAGCAGCTTTTAGTTATTCTGAGGTTTACGACATCTATACACAGATCTCTGGGTATTATTCTGCTCTGAAGCATCTAAATAATTCATCTGCATGTGTTGTTGATTTTCTTCTTTATTGGTGCACTATGTATTGGCTCGATAGAGATTTGGTCAAATGATGCGACTTTGATGTTGAAAATGCAGCAAAGCTTATTTCTAATGTAAACTCTTATATTATAAACATCACTTAATTTTCCTGCTTGGTACTCCTATTGCTTCTGGTACAATGGCTTGTCATTAAGATTGTTTTTCTTGACATATTCATTCAAAATTTTTTCCATGTTTTTCTACATAAATGAAGTTAGTGCTTTTGCAAAAGTGTAATCTATTTTTTCTAGTTTAGGAATATCTCTGGGTATTATTCTGCTCTGAAGCATCTAAATAATTCATCTGCATGTGTTTTTGATTTTCTTCTTCATTGGTGCACTATGTATTGGCTTGATACAGATTTGGTCAAATGATGCGACTTTGATGTTGAAAAATGCAGCAAAGCTTATTTCTAATGTAAACTCTTATATTATAAACATCACTTAATTTTCCTGCTTGGTACTCCTATTGCTTCTGGTACAATGGCTTGTCATTAAGATTGTTTTTCTTGACATATTCATTCAAATTTTTTTCCATGGTTTTCTACATGAATGAAGTCAGTGCTTTTGCAAAAGTGTAATCTATTGTTTCTAGTTTAGGAATAAACGCCCTCCCCGCTCTTCTAAAAGCTTCAGGAATGTCTCCACAGCAAGGCTAGTTTTAAATATTTGGATCAGACAACCCACAATTATTTCCAGTCACTTTTGAAATAGTTTGGGAAATATACCATCTAGTCCCATAGTTTTATATGGTTTAAAATTCTTAATGGCCCACCTGACCTTATGAGAACCAAAGATCTCCTTAGAGGTCAGTCAGTCAATTCTAATTGGGATAAAACTTGTTTTTTAATCATTTCCACTCACCAATTGAGTCGACTATGGCAAGCGAACACAAAGATACTCTACAGTCTCCTTCTCAGAGTCCATATACTTCCGATGGGTCACTTTAACTGACTAGGTTTTATTAGTGTTATATCTTTTAAGAATTTTGTTCTTAACAGTGTTTCACGGATTTCACAGAATATTTTTAGGATGTATATTTAATTATAATTATATTATTATATGTTTTCAGTTTAGTCTTATCTTTTTCTTCTTCTTATTGTTCCTCTTTATGAGCAATCCTGCTTGTTCATTATCGGATTAAAACATCTATGAAAGGTTGTCACTGCATCTCTTGCGCGGTCGTCCAATACTTACTCTGCCGATCGGTGACTTATCTCTTACTATTTTGACGACACGGGTCTTTTTCATTCTGCTTATGTCGTTATTTAATTTTTGTCGTTATTTTATTTTGTGTTTATCCATTAATACAATTTACGTTACATTTTATTCTAATATCTTCACTTCTCTTTTGATCTCTCAGTTTAGTCTTCATCATCATCATCATCACCCAGCGCTTTGCGTCCACTGCTGGACATTGGCCTCCCTCATTTTTGTCCATTGTGTTCTGTCTTGAGCACTTTTCATCCAATTTCTTGACATATTTTTGAGATCGTCAGTCCATCGTGTAGTGGGTCTTCCTCTACTTCTTTTGTCTAACCTCGGCCTCCACTCAAGCAATCACTTCGTCCACCTTTCATCACTGATTCGGGCGACGTGTCCGGCTTAGGTGTTTAGTCTTACACGCTTCCAAATCCCCTAATTTCTTCATGCTATTAGATAGCCGTCGCGTCGTGTCGATGTATAAATTCGAATGCCTTTATATCCAAGTTGTAGCATTTTCAATTTCATTGATTCTTTGAAGTATATTGAAGTCCCCTCGTATACGAAATATTAAAATTACCTTATATATTTTTGATAGATCTAAAAATATTTCGTACGTATTTAAACCCAAATATCTTTTCATTTCTTTCTTAGGTCGGTCAAGTTGAAATAAACCATTTTAGAGTTGTTTATTTTACTTCGGCAATTTCTTTTCAATTTTAATGCGTCGCAAAAGGATATGTACGTCGTTTCGTGGTGTCTTGTTATGTCAGCGTTTGTATGTATAAGTTCAATTTTGATAGATAATTTAGTCACTCTCGTTGTAGCAGCTTTCAACAGCGGTTCAACGATATGTCCAAATTCACGTCGAATTTGTAAAGTGTTCTGTTTTCATCGTTTATTATGAAGAATATAATGTAGCAGTTTGTTATTGGTTTTGTGGCAGTAAATGCTTCCATTATTAATGTTTTGAGTGAGGATTGGAGGACATCCTCGTTTTTTTTGTTTCTGCTTTTATCCAAGGCTTTTGGCAGTTTTGGAGATGGAGGTTTTCGTCATGCAGAGAGAGTGGAGCCCTCAGTTCCAGGTTCCAGTTATGGTTTCAGAAAGTTGAGTGTGTCATGTGAATTAAGGTAACATTTTGTTCAAATTTTAAACTAAAGACAGACATTTTTTTTTTATAAAATAATAATTGCTTTCGTTGACATTTAAAATTGTAAATTTTAGGTTTTGAGTAAAGCTGTCAATTTGTGTTTAGTTTTTTTGAAATTTAATGTTAATTGATGACAGCTCGTTTTAGTATTTTTGATGTTGATTTGTTTTGTTTTTTTGTTTAAAAAGGTTAATCTCCATGCAATTTTGTAATTTTTGTAGTAATGGAGTTTGTTAATGGATGACACATGTAAGTTTTTGAATTTTGTATTTCCCTATGTAACTGTTTGTGGTGACACATTAATAAAAGTTAAATTTTATTTTCTTAACTTTTTATTTTTTTTTGAGCTAACCCTTTTTGAGTTTATTTGAAAAAGATATGTTTTTTATGTTTTGATTTTGTTTTCTAATTATTTCCCTAGTTACAACTAGTGGTTGTAATAGGTATAATTAGGCACCTCAAGTGGCGCTCTATATTAAATTCCTTGAGGTGTTTCTTGTTTATTTTATTTTGTTTATCCCAAGGGCCCTTTATTTCATTTTTTGTAGTTCCCCCATTCCAATGCCCTGATCTTTTAATTATCCACGACCCCAGCTCTCCTACGAAACTCTGAGTGCCGTTCGCATCAGTAGCGATTATTGTGCTTGCCCTATTTCCACCCCCAATAGTTTCTTCCCCCAATTTTCTATCTCCCGTATTAATGCCCCCTGTGGTAGGCAAAATACTATCGTTACAAAAATGGCGCCCAACGTGGGGCATTTTTCAGGCCTTTGAATGTTCCGGCGTTTTTTAGATTTTGGTCCCTTTTCCCGAAGCCACATATCTTTTTCAGTTTTTCTGCCATAGTTTTCAGCCATTTATGTGAAACCCTGTCTTTCGAATAGTGCCCCGGTGTCCCACAAACAGTGTGTTTATTGTATTTGTATCAACATATGTATTGTTGTTTTTTCTATGTATTGTTCTTGTATTAACATATGTATTATTGTATATCAACAGATGTATTTGTTGTATCTTGACATATGTAATGTTGTTTCTTTTATTTCGTGTACTGTAGAAATTTTTCTATATGTATTTTTGTGTATTGGTAAATGAAAGCAAATATTTTGAGTTTGAATACTTAAATTAAATTTTAAATAATGTTTTGACATTGAGAAGAATTTTAAGTTATTTACAGTAACAAATTAAGTGTACCGTTATTGTGCCATTTATTTTTGATTGATTTGACATTTCTTACAGAAAAATCGGTTTTTGTAATTTTGTTTTGTCTGGTCATTTTGAGTAAATGTGTTTATTGTTTGAGTGACTTTTCTTTGAGCTGATGAGTATAGTTGTATTGTGTCCCTTGTCCTTAGCCATTTCATTGTTTCCTCTAGGCCCTCTTTGACGGCGTTTGTGTTATGCCACGGGCTAGTAGGAGATTGTGAATGTGAGAATTAGTCCCCTGTTGTTCCCTAATTAACCAGCTTTGACGGCGTATGTAATGCCACGGGTTAATAGGAGATTGTGAATGTGAAGAGTAGTCCCCTGCGTTCCCCTGTTGTTCCCTAATTAACCAGCTTTGACGGCGTATGAAATGCCACGGGTTAATAGGAGATTGTGTTCCCCTGAGTCCCCTTTGTGTTTCCTGTCTTGTATCTGAATGATGACAAGTGTTATACTCGTGATCGGAGGTGCTGTTTAGTTTTGCCTAGGAGCAGTCTCATTTAGTTTTCAGAACAAGAGCAAGGTATTTTATGTTGTGTTATTTTGTGTAGCTCACTCAAAAGTCAAGTTGTCAATATTATTAGTGTTTTTGTATCACTCTGTATGTGAAGTTTATCGAGTATGTTGTTTTGTATACATTGTGTATTTGCTTTCACCCAAACATTGTTTTAGTATTTTTGTCCCACCCTGTATGTGAAGTTCGTCTGAGTTGGTTTCGAACGGTATTTTCAGTTGTATTGTGATTTGCTTTTTATCCAGTTTTCCGTTAAATCAAGTCTATTCCTGTCCCAAGTTAACTGCTACGATTTCCATTTTCTTCTATGTCCAGTTTTCGTAAAATTATGTAGAAATAATTTTCGTCTATTCCTTATTTGCCGGTATTTAAAATGTGAACGATATCGAGTTTGTTTATTCTTGTTCGTCTTAAGTATCATCCCATGTCTGAGAAAAGAATTTTGTTTACGTTAACGAAATAATTTATTTCGTATGTAGACGCTGTCCTTTCTTTAAGTGTTTATAAGTTATCTACCTATTTCGTCTTCTTATTGAGTGTTTGAGCAATTTATTGCGTTTCAGAAATTAGCTGTTGTACGAAAAATATAGGTCAAATTTTTTCGTATCTTTAAAGTTTAATAGTCCAGGTAATGTGTGAATTTTTTTTTAAGCCCGGAAAAAGAAAATGTTTTCTGTTACAGTCCACGTTTGTCCATTTTTCCCTTGTTGTCTTTTGTTTTATAAGTAGGAGGAAGTAATAATACGATTTCGTTTGTCCATGGCTAAGGCCGATTTGTTAGTGACAAAGCGAAGTATTGTTATTTTACTTTCTGTCTGTTATTTCCGTGTTTCCCCGTGTTTTCTTTGTTCCTATTCTGTGTTATAAGAAGGCGGAAATGATGATACGATTCCGTTTGTCCTTGGCTAAGGCCGATTTGTTGGTGACAAAGCGGAGTATTGTTATTTTTCTTTTGTCTGTTAGTCTTGTGTTTCTCCCTAGTTCTTTTTTGTGTACACGTAGAAGAGAGTGATGATACGACTTCGTGTATTCCTGGCTAAGGCCGATTTGTTGAGAATACATAGCGAAAGTATTGTGATGTTTTTTCTGTCTGTTAGTTTTGTGTCTTTCCGTGTCTTTGTGTGGTCAGATGTTGTAGTGGAAATATGTTGATGGTCTAAAATGTATTAGTGGGTGATTTGAGTATTGTGTTGTTGAAATATCATATAGGACGTACAGGCATGTGACCTGGATTTGTGTATCCTTGGATATTTCTGTTGTTGTGTAAGACTGCGTAGCAGCATCCCCTTTCCGTGATATATTAGAAAGGATAAGCCTTTCTAAGTGTTGAAGTAAGACTATTGACCTAGTCTCAATAGCATTCTTTCTTGTTGTAGTGTTTGTGATGTAGTGTTGATGATTTGGTGGAAGCGGAGGTACAATTACTGGCATTGTCCATTGTGACGTTTTGATTTGCTGAGGTGAAAGTACCTGGCCGCTTATTGTGAAAATTTTGTTTATGTCGATTATGAGACCATGTTAGTGAAACATCTGAAGTATTTTTAGTACTACCGTTGAATGACCCACTAAGAATTCCCCAGACTTATAGTGTTGTGACCATGTTCGAGTTTAGTTGAAGAATAGTGAACGTTTCTTTCTGATTTGTATGACGATGTTGTATTTGATTATTATCCATGAAATGATGAAGTTTATTTCTTGATGTTGTCCCTTTATTCCCTTCCCAAACTGTGTCTTTGACCTTATTAGTTGTCATAAGAGGAACAGCTAGGTCGATGAGTTTTGGATTCGTCCGCCAGGTGACCTGTTGAGCTTTTAAGGAAGATAAGCATTAGTTTTTGCCTTGTGTATATATACTCTTCTTCTTCTTTACCCTTTTTGCCCTGCTTTTGAGATTTGTGTACCCAGTTGGAAGTTTTATTGTTGCTGACGGACTGTAATGATTTTTTTGTTCCTTTGGAAGATTATAGTGATTATTCTGTCCCCTTGGAGATTTGTAATGACGTTTTTATTCCTTTTGGAGTGTTGTCGTAACTTTTTGTTTTCTTTGGAAGACTGTTACGAGTTTTTTTTTGTTTCTTTTGGAAGTATTTAGTTTGAGACTGAACTGATTGTGTATTGATTATGGCTTGTATGCCATGTGCCCCTGCTCTTTCTTCTTTTCCAAGATTGTGTATTAGCATTTTGGATTTATTTTCTTCTTTTGTCCTTTTGGGAGTTTCCTGACTTGGAATTTTTTTTCTGTGTCGATTCCAGAGGATATTCCTATGGAACTATTGGCCATCCTGTTTTCTTCTGTTTGTGTGGTTTGATTTTCAACCAGTGGTTGAAAATTCATTGCTTGACTGTTATAGTCAAGTTTGTTATTGTGTGATATTGTTTTGGCTATCTATCTAGTGGATAACCATAGCGAAGCTTGTCTAAGCTGTGTTGTTGGCCACCCGCCTTTGTTGAGCTAGAAGCATCCTTTCTTTTCGCTTCCAGAAACTTCAACACTGGTCTGTTCCACGTTTTGGTTAGGCTAGAGCCATGTTTGTAGAAATCTGCCATTGTGTCGTTGTGCTTAAGAGCCAACGAACTGTACCTGATGCCGATTCGTCAAATCGAGCATCCAGTTTTATTTTGTATGTTATTGTGTTAGTACCATAGACAGTTATGATGAGTAGTTTTGGTTATGATTTTTGTTTGTTGTTTTTTTGTTTTGTTTGAGTTATTGAAGTCATTATGTATTGTCGCAGTAGTTAGAAAATCTGTTTCCAACCAGATTGTTGTTCGCCCTAAACGAAAACTTTTCCTGTTAGTCCAGTTTTCGCTCTTACGTGGGGGTATTGTAGCATTTTCAATTTCATTGATTCTTTGAAGTATATTGAAGTCCCCTCGTATACGAAATATTAAAATTACCTTATATATTTTTGATAGATCTAAAAATATTTCGTACGTATTTAAACCCAAATAGCTTTTCATTTTTTTCTTAGGTCGGTCAAGTTGAAATAAACCATTTTAGAGTTGTTTATTTTACTTCGGCAATTTCTTTTCAATTTTAATGCGTCGCAAAAGGATATGTACGTCGTTTCGTGGTGTCTTGTTATGTCAGCGTTTGTATGTATGCGTTCAATTTTGATAGATAATTTAGTCACTCTCGTTGTAGCAGCTTTCAACAGCGGTTTCAACGATATGTCCAAATTCACGTCGAATTTGTAAAGTGTTCTGTTTTCATCGTTTATTATGAAGAATATAATGTAGCAATTTGTTATTGGTTTTGTGGCAGTAAATGCTTCAATTATTAATGTTTTGAGTGAGGATTGGAGGACATTCTCGTTTTTTTTTGTTCCTGCTTTTATCCAAGGCTTTTGGCAGTTTTGGAGATGGAGGTTTTCGTCATGCAGAGAGAGTGGAGCCCTCAGTTCCAGGTTCCAGTTATGGTTTCAGAAAGTTGAGTGTGTCATGTGAATTAAGGTAACATTTTGTTCAAATTTTAAACTAAAGACAGACATTTTTTTTATAAAATAATAATTGCTTTCGTTGACATTTAAAATTGTAAATTTTAGGTTTTGAGTAAAGCTGTCAATTTGTGTTTAGTTTTTTTGAAATTTAATGTTAATTTATGACAGCTCGTTTTAGTATTTTTGATGTTGATTTGTTTTGTTTTTTTGTTTAAAAAGGTTAATCTCCATGCAATTTTGTAATTTTTGTAGTAATGGAGTTTGTTAATGGATGACACATGTAAGTTTTTGAATTTTGTATTTCTCTATGTAACTGTTTGTGGTGACACATTAATAAAAGTTAAATTTTATTTTCTTAACTTTTTATTTTTTTGAGCTAACCCTTTTTGAGTTTATTTGAAAAAGATATGTTTTTTATGTTTTGATTTTGTTTTCTAATTATTTCCCTAGTTACAACTAGTGGTTGTAATAGGTATAATTAGGCACCTCAAGTGGCGCCCTATATTAAATTCCTTGAGGTGTTTCTTGTTTATTTTATTTTGTTTATCCCAAGAGCCCTTTATTTCATTTTTTGTAGTTCTTCCCCCAATTTTCTATCTCCCGTATTAATGCCCCCTGTGGTAGGCAAAATACTATCGTTACAAAGTTATGTCATATCGATCAACGATATGAAATAATTTCTAAAGTCGTGGAGTAAATGTTTTGTTGACAACTAATATTGCTTCATACTGTGTGGCTGCGTTTGTGTAAACAAGTGTATGTGGTGCTGGTACTAAATATTGATGATGATGATACTTGGAAATGTATAGCTAATTAAAGTAAAAACAAAATAGTAAGTGAAATGTCACAAAGTCGATAAACAGAACATGTAAAATATTACCAGTTTAAATAATATAATTTTGTCATAACCTTAAAGATAACATTTGAAGTAGGTATATTTAAAAAATCAAAGACGATTTGCTTTATTATCTAAACCCAAATAACCAGTTACTAAACACTGTTTGAAATATACTAAACACAATAAAAAAATATTGTAATTTGATCAAATAAAAAAGCAGATATCAAGTACAGTTTATTAACTAAATCCTGCCCAAGTACTTTTGTTTCCTAGAGCATCTTCAGGGGCATTTGCACAATTTTGGCCTATTCAACAAACTGTTAAGAATGTCATAAACATATATTTGTACATTATTTAACACTACACAAGGACAAACAGGATAGGCCAAAATTGACGAAATGCCGCTGAAGATGCTAAAGGAAACGAAAGTACTTCGGCAGCATTTAATTCAAAAACTGTGCTCGATATCTGCCTTTTCATTTGATCAAAGTTCGAGCATTCAACCTTATATCAATCAAAAATATTGCAGTTACAAATAATAAATTATTGTTGAAAGAACTAAGAAAAGTAAACAGCGATCTAAAGATAATTAAATTCTTTGTGCTTCAGCAGTGAGATGAACTCTACAAATTAAAGAAATACAACGCAAAGTAAAATATATAGAAACAGAAAATGAATACCGACCTAAAGAAAAAAACGGAAATAACAGAAAAATATAAAAGACAAACTAGTATAGTTCTTTTGTAATCGTAAAAAAAACAAGAGTTACATATTTAAAGTGTCATTAGTCGGCTGAACAATTTGGTGAGCTTAACTATCACCGAGACTGAAATAAAAATAATTTCTACACACTGGGAAAACAACTTGACAGTTCTATAAAGATCGAATGCGTATACTTTCTTACAAAATTAGAAGTATTGAACAAATATAAATATTGCGCAAGATCTTACAAGAGAGCAACATGAATTTAAACTGGAATTGCTGCTGCAGTAAAGCTTTTCATTCATTTTTTTTAACTAAACTGTATTTGGTCAGGACCAGTGTTACCCATTTTGCATATATTATTATTATTTTTTTAATCTTATTCCTGTGTTCTTATCGCAGATGCCACTATATACTTTCGGAACTAGCTTTTCAGTTTCTGTAAATCTGTTTCTGGTTTTTGGTAGATTTTCAGTTTTCAGTTCGGTAGATTTAAGTGTTCTATTTGAACTTATCAGTTATAGTTAATGCCAAGATATGTTAATTTTTTGGAGAACCCTGATTATTTTTCAGCTTTTAGTATATCTAATCCACCTATATAATGTAACAATCTTATTATCTTATTGCCACTTTTCCCAACTGTCGTTGGTTTTCTTAATGATGTTTCTCCTAACTTTTACTTGGGCCTAACTTTTACTTGGGCCCCTTTGTATGGAAAAATGTAGTCCTTTTTTGCACTCAAATATTTCAGACACTTTTGTCTCTTATTCTCGATTCAATTTTCGATTTCTGTCTCGTCGGTTTACTTTTCTTTATTTCTTATTTGTTTTTTATGGTGTGGTTTACCATAGACATTGCAATTTGTATAAAATATATTTTTGCATTGGATTTTTTTCCTTTGAGATCGTTTCAATCATTTATTTTTTGAACAGTTTCGTTTAACATATTTATGTATAACCATCAATATCGTATAATAGGGAAGTACAGCTGTCGCCATTTCTCGCATCCCAATTTTCAGCGATTTCTGTCGAAGTAATCTTCAGTTTTTAAATCTCTGTCGGTCATTACATCTTTAAATCTTCTCTTCATGACCGTCTTGGTCTACCCCGTTTTCTCCTAGTGGGCGGAGTCTGTTTTCTTTCTTTTTTAGCCATTTTTAGGCATTCTCAGCAGGTTTCCACAACAGTTTAGTGTTTTGGCTACTATAGTATCTATTATGTCTATGTCAATTTCCATTTCTCTTCTAATTTTTAAGTTCCTCATCCAGTAAATCTAGTTTACTGGCAACATCGTCTCTAATACCCTATTTCCAGGGCCTTAATTTTTTATTTGTGTCTTGGATACATTTTCTCAAGTTTGGCGCCGTACAATCCAATACTTTCTGTTATTGTTTTATTAATTCTTCTTTTATTTTCTTTTGTTATTTTATTATTCCACAATAGTCCATGTAGCTGTCTAGTGGTTGATATTGCTTGGCCAATCGTAGAATATATTTCTTTGTTATTTCATGGTTTTGGTGTTATTTCTACTCACAAGTATTTAAACGTTTCAGTTTATTTGAAAGTTCTCATTTCAATTTGTAGGCTTTCTGGCTTTTCTCCTGTAACTAAATACTCGGTTTGTTGTAAAGGGAATACACTTGGTGTACTCCTGTGTATATACTAGTGTATTATATCATACAGTGTATATCATTCTCGTTCATTAGCAAAGTCCATCGTGTACAGTCTCTCGTCTTCGATTGGAATGCCCATATTGCAGCATTTTCTTCTCAATTTTTTATCTCTTCCATTTTGTACTCAAGTATAAAGGTTTTTTTTTCTGTAACAATAAAACACTGAAAACTTTGTTTTCAAACTTCCGCAAAATTTATTTTAAATATTATCACTACAGCTGTTTCGGCTGATTGCCATTCTCAAGTGATCTATTTTGGCTTGGGTTTACAAATTTATAGTCTCCAATGAAATAGGTTGAGGAGGGGAGAACTGTTTGTCTCAAGTTGGTCATTCAGAATTATATCTGGTTTTTTAATTTGTTGATTTCCTTAGATTCTAACAAAGATAGCTTAAGGCCTTTATTTTGAATGTGAAGAATTTTAAATTTGTCATTAAAAGAATGATTATGATTTAGAAGGTGAAGTGCGTATGTCGAATCTGTTTTTCTATTTTGAAAGCCCTTTTATGTTCTGCTATTCGTTTATCAAAGTTTTCTACCAGTTTGACCGATGTAAGTTTTTGGGCAGTCGCCACATTGAAGTTTGTACACACCACTATTTATGTGTTTTTTATTTTGGTTGTTATTTTTAATATATTTGCCTAGGTTGTTATTTGTTCGGAAAGCTGGTGTTATTCCTTTCTTTTTTATGTATTTGGCAATTTTTGTTGTTATTTTGTATGTATATGTAATCGAGCAGAAGGTACTGGGTTTTTTATCTGGTGGTGGAAATACTAATTTCAGGGCTTTCTTATGTAGTTTTTGATTTAACATTTTATTAATTGTTTGTTCGTTGTATGTTGTTGTATTTTTATACAGCTCCGTCATATAAAATTTCAAAAAAACTGTTTCACCTAAATTTTCACCTAAATTTACCATAAAAAATACAATAGAACTAGTTAATAAAATACAACATTTTCAATTACCTAACAACTCCAGATTAATTTTATTTAACGTAAAAAATCTTTTTCCTAGTATCCCTCCTACAGAAACTTTGATTCTAGTAAAAAACCTTTTAGACCAAAATAGTACAAATCCAATAATTACATCTGAAATTTTACATCTTCTTGAAGTTTGCATAAACCAGGACTACTTTGAATTTAATAATAAAATATATACAAATAACAGTGCAGGACTTATAATGGGTAATCCTCTAAGCCCATTGTTATCAGATATTTTTATGGATCATCTAGAGACAAAGATTTCAAAACACCCGTATTCAAAAAGTTTTAATATTGGTGGAGATACGTAGACGACGTACTGGTATGTTTCACAGGAACTAACAGGCAACTCGACCAATTTTTATCATATATTAATTCACTTCATAGTCATATTGAATTTACAATAGAGACAGAACAAAATCAATCCATAAATATTTTAGATTTAAAAATTAGCAGACTTCAAAACAAACATGACTTCTCCATATTTCATAAACCTACCCATACTGACACGACTATACACAATTCGTCATCCCATCCAACACAACATAAACTGGCAGCTTATCATAGTATGATACATAGATTAACAGAAATTCCGATGTCAAAATACAACTTTGAGACAGAATTAAATATAATTAAACAAATAGCAGTAAACAACGGATACAACGAACAAACAATTAATAAAATGTTAAATCAAAAACTACATAAGAAAGCCCTGAAATTAGTATTTCCACCACCAGAGAAAAAACCCAGTGACTTCTGCTCGATTACATATACAGGCAAAATAACAACAAAAATTGCCAAACACATAAAAAAGAAAGGAATAACACCAGCTTTCCGAACAAATAACAACCTATAGTTCAACAATTTTCAATTAAAGGTGACTAATCTACAAATTGAACTAAACGGTAGTGGCAAACATGTAAAATTTCATTAGTAAATTCTTACCGGGGTCATTTTTATTGTGTATGCTTCGCCCATGTAAGTATGTAAATTTGTAACCCATGTAAGATAAATTTGCCCCCGTAACAATATAAATTGGTGCGATTCACGAGTGTATAGTGAGACAAGTTCAACGAATAGTTTGAAACATCGATAAACTTATCAATATTTTGCTGGTCTATATATATTTACGTTCTTAGAAAGAATGTTAATGAGAGAAATATGATATCTTGTTTATTCCTTCCAGATTATAAACATTTGTGCATAAGCGTAGTGTGTTATTGGGAATATATTTATTAAATAAACTTTATTATTAACTTTAAAATAGTTTTAAGGTAAGTAAAGTAAATTTGAGACCAGTTTATTCTTTATATAGTATTAAACCCTTAACGGCCGCTCAATATACAAAGAGAAATTTGACAATTAATTTATTAGATTCGATTAAAAACACATAAATTAGGACTGATTTATAATTAAAACAAATTTTTTTCTCATTTTCAAGGAAAACAGTACAATTTTTAATAAATGAACATATTGTATCTTAAACGTAAATTAAATTTTAAGGTGAAAATTTTCGAAACATTCGGGGTGTAGATGCATTCTACACTTTTTACATACATAAATAGTATTACTTTTGTACATCCCACATTTTTGCACTATCGTCTCTTTTTGTAATGTAGCCAATATTGTCGAATCTGGTTTGATCTGGTAAAGCAAATTTAGATTGACGTCCATGTACTAAGTGACACTGATGTAGCGGTTTCTTCACTATTATAAATTAAAATTATAAATCTATATCGGCTCATGCTTTCTCTTATAATATACACTTCTTTATCTTTATCCTTAGATCAATGCATATCAACTTGAAGCGAAGTGTAAGCCAGATAATATACATATGCTAATAATTTTATTTAAATCTATGTTATTCATTTCAAAATTGTGACGATTATTCTCAATTATTTTTTATCAAAAAGAGTGAAAAAACTTCAATATATGACTTGCCTCCACGGTTGGCATTTATATTGTCTAAATATCAATCAGACTGATGTTGAGTTACTACTGAGCACGAATGAATATCCGTTATTACAACTAGAGATAAATTTGGATTTACTATTTTTGCCTGGTTTTTTCTTTGGACGTTTTATCTGTGGTTCAGAGGAATATCATAATCAGAATCGTCAGAATTCCAAATCACTTGTATTTCATATGTACCTGCAATATCCGATGTTATTGATTCTTCACTAATAATATTATCATCAATGTCTTCAAGGAATACAATAATATACCAGCAAACGAATGGGAAAGATACCCGACGGAACTGTTTAAAGCAAAGGAATATAATAATCAACACAATAACGTATCTAAATTAAGACACCAAATAGAAATCAGTTTTCAGGAAGTAGAAATAGTCATAAATTCACTCAAAAATAGAAAAGGTCATGGCTGCAGAATGGGTAATAAAGAAATCCAAATATTATGTTATGTAGACGACGCCGCATTAATCGCCGAGACAAAAGACGAGCTCTAAAGATTAACACATCTTTTAAATACAACAGCTAAGAAATACATTATGACAATATCAGCAGAAAAGTACACATGTATGACAACATCTAAATACCCACTACGGTGTAAAATCGAAATGGATGAGAAATAAAGCCGGAAACAAGGTTTAGATATCTGGGAATAGATATAAAACTAGTTACGGAGATGTTGAAGAAGTACGACAGCAAAGCTTAAAAGCAAGTAAAGCGGCGGGTTCTCTTAATGACACAATCTGTAAGAACAAACACCTAAGACAAGACACAAAAACAAGAGTCTATAAAGCAGCAATTAGACATATATTAACATACACGGCGAGATAGGGAGAGAAGCAAAAACATAAGAAGATCATGTAATATAGAAGACGTAAATGGATGGGTGACAAAACGAAAACAGGAATGGAACGAACACATCAGTAGAATGGCAGAGGATAGAATAGTACGAATAGCACGAGATAAGTCACCAAATGGACGAAGAAGTATTGGCAGACCAAGAAAAATATGGTAGGATAATTCAAACAAGTTAGGAGGCTAATATTGAAGAAGAAACAGGCTTTACAGCCTACATACTAGAAGGAAGAAGAAGAAGATGCTCAATGTGTTCTACATCAGAAACTTTCTAATCTAATCTCGGCGGCAAATACACCACATTAAGTGAATCAGCATTTTTACAATCTGAGTCTTCTTCTAACAAAGCTATTAATTCTTTAGTAGTTAGTGCCATCTTCATTTCATATTTCGAGAATTTACTGAAATAAACAAATGCACTACTATATAAACGCATTCACCAAATAATAGTTTAGCTTACTTCATTTTAATTTATAGGAACTTCCTAATACATTTTCATATTTATATAAACAAATAAACACAAGGAAACTTTCAAATTAAGTTAAAAAAATCAAATATAACGTTTACAGCACACAGCAATTCTATAAATAAAGAATGATGTGTAATTAAAATTGCAGATTGTTTTTAGTCTAATGAAAAAAAAATAAGTATTTTTCAAAGTTTTCTGTTTTTTGAAGTTCTGTATTAGAGACTCTCTAATAAGAATAAAATTTTACTTTACTTTGTTAGATAACTATAAGATACCTGTGAAAATAGACATGATAATTTAATAATTAAATCGGTCTTAGATTTAATTTTTACGTAATTACTTGTGTTTAAATAAATAATTAAATTTTTTTTGGTACGCCTCTGCAAAATTGATAATTTAAATACAATTTCGTTAAAAAGTTATCGTTAAGGACTTCGTTAAGTACGATGTTGCCAAGTAATCACCTTCAATTAAAAATTGTTTTAGTATAGGCAAATATTGTAAAAATAACAAGAGCCAAAATAAAAAACACTTAAATAGTGGTGTGTACAAACTTCAATGTGGCGACTGCCCAAAAACTTACATCGGTCAAACTGGTAGAATCTTTGATAAACGAATAGCAGAACATAAAAGGGCTTTCAAGAATAGAAACACAGATTCGACATACGCACTTCACCTTCTAGATCATAGTCATTCTTTTAATGACAAATTTAAAATTCTTCACATTCAAAATAAAGGCCTTAAGCTATCTTTGTTAGAATCTAAGGAAATCAACAAATTAAAAAACACAGATATAATTCTGAATGACCAACTTGAGACAAACAGTTCCCCCTCCTCAACCTATTTCATTAGAGACTATAAATTTGTAAACCCAAGCCAAAATAGATCACTTGAGAAAGGCAATCAGCCGAAACAGCTGTAGTGATAATATTTAAAATAAATTTTGTGGAAGTTTGAAAACAAAGTTTTCAGTGTTTTATTGTTACATAAAATGAATTTCCATCAAGTAACGGTCGAATCCATCAATTATTTAAAGTTTTTTTTTCGTTCTTTAGGTATTTGTTTTTGTTGTGTGTTTTGGGGTTGTAATATTTACCTGGTAGCAAATATTATAGTAGATAGTAGTTGAGAAACTAATAACTACTTATCAGTTTTTGGCTAAGAATTTTGTATTCTTGTAATACTGTGACCTATTATGAATTGAAAGCTTCTTGCGTCTTGCATTCATGTATATTTCGCATATATTTGTGTAAGTAAAAACTATGCAATGTCCTCAGTATTATTTTGGTCACAAGTGTTTATGATTCCTTCGCGACTTTGTCATTTTTGTCTTTTTTTTTTAATTGTATGTTATAATATTGCCTATTAACTAAGCCTATTGTATATATATATATATATATATATATATATATATAAATATATGTATATATATATATATAAATATATATATATATATATATATATATATATATATATAAATATATATATATATATATATATATATAAATAATATATATATTATATATATATATATATATATATATATATATATATATAATCATAGTACCATATAATTTTGAAGTTAATACGTACTCATCAAAAATTGTTCGCCATGGGCGATCTAGTATCTGGCAGTCATATACCGAACTATTATTCATATATTTGTTTTCTAGAATGTTCATCAGTTCATATATTCCCCGATAATATGACACTCGCCCCAGTATGATTATTATATATGTTCTGCTGGTTTATCAAGATCTTTGCATTTATACACTTTTCTAGAATATTTCTTATGACTTCTTAGAGTCCCCATAGCTACTTAACTGTCTAAGGATATATTAATCCGCCAAACATTAAAAGCCGTAATGTTAGTTTTCTTGCAAAATGCAATAATTACCTAATTGTATGTACAATTGTATAGGTTATCTATAAAAAATAGTAGAAAGTAAATGTGTATACTAGGGTGGAGTGAAACATGAAGAATTTTGTTTTTTATTTTTTATTCGAAATGTAATAGCGCGGAAAAGTTGCTTTCTGCATAGAGGAGTACCATGTTTTTTTTATTTTTTTCTACCATTTCATCTTCAGGGTTCTACAGGGTAAAACAAAACAAAATAATAAAATTTTGTTTAATGTAATAGCGCGGATAAGTTGCTTACTGCATAGAGTAGTACCATGTTTTTTTTATTTTTTTTTTACTATTTCATCTTCAGGGTTGTACAGAGTGAATAAAAAAAAATAATAAATTTTTTTTCTAATGTAATAGCGCGGAAGCTAAATATATTAATGACTATTAGGCTTTTTACCAACTTTTATAGTTTCAAAAAGTCTTCTACATTTAAAAAGACAAGAAAATACAAATCCCTTATTTTATAAAAACTTTTAATATAGAAAACAATAAAAATCTCTAATATAGAAAACAAACCGTTTACTAAATAAACAGGTTCTCTTTAAAAAAAAGTTTAACCAAATATTATTATCTAGACTATTAAATGGAAATTAAACTGCTACTTGTCTTTAAATTCCTAAAAAATGTATGCACTGTATTGCGCCTTAGTGTTAAATCGAGGTAATATGGCTCTTGAATGATTCCTTGCTAGAAGAAATCCATCTCTGGAGTCATAGTCAAGGAAAGAATTGGAAGCTTCTGTTACAACCTTCACACATTTTTCTACTGTTGAGTATGACAAGAAAATGACAAAAAATTAGTTGGAAAAATTTCTTCACCATTATTACATTTTCTAATATCCTCATCAGTTGTTGTAGATAAAAAGGGGGAATTGTGACAGAGCAATTTTGCCAATCAATAAGTTCATAATATTCACTAGCATTGAAATTTAAATCAGGAAATAAAAATTATCTTACAAAGACGTGTCTGGCTCCTTCACTACACGATGGCTTAGTTTTAATATTAAATCACACTGGCGCATAAACTTTTACCACAAATTCAGCCAAAGATCTTAAAACCAAAGACAGATTTTCACTTCCGACCTAAACAGGCAATATATGATTTGCCTTTGTAACCCATCGTGCATGTGATAATTTACCCAGATTATCACATCTGGGATTAAGCACTTTCCACTAGAAACCGAATGACAAATTTCGTATAAGTACTTTTGATCACTGCTAAGGTCCCTTATAACTGCAGCATCTAATTGTGGTAGAATGGTATGAATAGGAACAAAATGGTATGGCAAATTACTGGCAAATTTTCGCAAGACTCAAATAGTTTACCCATTTTGCCAGAGTATTTACGAGGTCCCAAAGTTTCTCCATCGAGAGATTAAAAGATATGCCGGAGGAACAATTCATTCATGTGTAACAGACAAATTGACCACTGCAGAGGACGTTTCAGTTCTGTCTTGAAAAACCGTAAAAATCCATTCTTCCTCCCAGTTTTGACTGCTGTACCGTCGCAGCCTACTACTAAAAGATTACCTGTGCCAATACCGGATTCTTCAAACAAATTAGTATAGATGTGGCAATATGTCTTCCTGTACCTGACGTTGGAGTAATGTGATTTAGATATTTAAAACCTGGTTCTTCAAGTAACGAAATGTGTTCTTCGGTTTTTATCTTGCAATGAAGTTTATCTCTAACCTTTTCTTGGCACAGAGTTTTATCCTTTTTGCCTGAACTTTTTTACTCTTAAATTATAAGTCTCATTACGTTTTTGTTTTGGATATCTGATGAGAGGTTGGTACTTACTCAGGATATCACAAATTAATCGAATAATACGATTGCTTGATACAGTGGGAACTGAGGCTTTTTCCCAGATGGCTTCGATTTCACTGGTAACTAATTGAGAAATAACTAGAACACTAGGATCCTTGCCGGAATCCATACGTTTTAGTTCATTTCTAATAATTAGATATCGCTTCATAACATCTTCTATTATAGTTGGCATTACATTATAAGGTATAGTCGCAGATGCACCAAATATAGGACAATTAGTAGTGTCCATAGTGTATTTCAGTGGCAAACTCATTACGTACCGATTATTTATTACGATCTTATGTCTACGGATATCACAGTGGGACTAAAGATTGAGCTAACTTCGTCTTACTTACTTTGTCGAACCGATCTAGCAACAGATCAAAAAACGTTTTACAGGAAAAGATTATCTCACGGAAAGCCTTTACTAGTGGCGTAGCTTTATTTAATAAAAATTAACTGTAAGACGAATATTGAACATTATTTGATGAGATTTTTGATCTGTTTTATTTCCAAAAATATTGCTCAAAATATTTACTTGGGTGACAGATAGAGCTCTAATAACATTATTTTTAACTAAAATAATAGAAAATAATTAACATCGATAAAAGCAGCTTCTTTTATTTATTAAAAGTAAAAAATAAATAAAATCGATTTTTCTTAATTTTTTTCTTTTTTTAATGCGCGGTAGAGCCCTGAAGATATTTTTATTTTCTACTGAAATTTTAGCAGCAAGTATACTATAGGTAGGGTCAACTTTTCGCAGGTATTACATGTCAAAAAAAAATATCGATTTTTTCGCTCCATCCTAGTGTATACGTTTCTACCGATTACTACATAATTTCATTTAAGTATAATTTTATTGTGTTCTGATCTAATCTACCATGTTCTGTTTTCTTACAGTTTGTAATACCACAATCTCGCCTTTTTTCTTAGAACGACCTGTAGAGGAGGATGGTATAGTAGATTTAATGGTGTGCTTTTTAGAGTATCTGTAATTTCAAGACAAGCAAGTATTTGCACCTTGCTTAATTTAATTAGGGCACTTTTTCTCGCACCTTTAGCCACTATACTACTGACGCATATGCTATTTTTTTCTACCAACATTATTCATATTATTCTCTGGCGTTTGGATCTCATTATAGTTGTCACGTATCTCTTGTTTATTCGTTCTATCTGGAAATTCCAGCAAGCTTTAAATTTAATATTACTATAAGGTACTTTACTTTAATTACCATTAGATTTGTATTATTTAGTACAAATTTATTGCAATACAGTAAGTAAAAACTCAAAAGCGATTATAGTTTTATTTTTGTTCGACGTTAATAAAGTTACAAACCTATTAAATATTAAATAAAATTTTTTTACATAGGATAATGTATATAGAATTTTTTATATTCAGTTAACATTACAAAAACCTATATTGGCAGAGTCATCTATCAGTCTTTGGGTAAAGCGCTGTCGCTTTTTCCTCTAGCATACAGTCGTAATTGGGAAGTTTTCGTTCCAAGCATACGTTCTAAAAAGGAGTGTTTCGATTTTCGTCGAGATGCCAAAACTGCTCTACAGAGTTCTTGAAAAACTACTGCCACTGGCGCTACCATTTCTGCGGCTGCTACTTCCGAAAAACCGCACTCCAAATGCTTCGCTAAGATGGCGCCCTCTTCCGCTCCTACTTCACGTAGGTGTAACTAAAAAATAAAAGTCAAAATATTAAAAAAAATTGAGAATATGTTAAATTAAAATTTAATAATTATTTTGTTAGAATTGACATATATTTTTTAACCATTTATTTATCCACTATATAGGATATCTTGCATTTAGATATATCATCAGCATTATCAATTAGCCTTTATAGGTACCTAATACATAATATTCATCTTTTCATAGCTCGTTGTGAAACTCTTATTTTATCTATTGTTCGTTTTGTCAGAGTCAGTGTTTTTGCACCATATGTAAGAACCGGTAAAACGCACTGGTTAAAATCCTTTCTTTTTAAACAAACTGGGATAATAGGAAATATGATAATAGGAAATAGGAAATGGGAAATAAATAATTCGGTTTCAAAGAGGGATTGGAAACAAGGGAAGCTTTGTTCTTAATGATATCACTACTTCAACGATCATGGGAAGTACAGAAACCAATTTACGTCTCTTTTATAGATTTTGAGAAGGCGTTTGATAAGGTTCAACATGGTAGGCTGTTTGAATATCTAGAAAGAATTGGAATAGATGATAAAGATCTGAGACTTTTACAACACCTATATTGGAATCAAGAAGCTTCTATTCTGGTAGATGGCAAAGAAACGGACAAAATTTGTATTCAAAGAGGTGTTAGACAGGATTATATGTTGTTCCTAACTTTGTTTAAACGTTTACTCAGAAATAATTTTTAACAAAGCCTTGGAAGGGCAAGGTGGAGTTCGAATCGGGGGAGAAACTATCAATAACATCAGATATGCAGATAACTATGGCTGAAAGTATCGAAGATCTTCAATTCCTTATAGATCGGGTCAGTAGAGAATGCTCTAATAACGCACTAAGCATAAATACAACAAAGACAAAATTACTTGTGGTTAGTAAACAAGACCTCGGCGCTATACAACTAATTGTCAATAATGAACCGATAACAAAAGTAAACCATTTTAAATATCTAGCATGTTGAATAAACGAGACACTAAATCCAGATGAAGAAATTAAAAATCGTATAGAAATTTCAAGAGGAGCATTTATGAAACTTAGATCTATTCTGAGCAATTCTCAGCTGAATTTACAGCTGAGAATTAAGTTCCTAAAATGTTATGTGTATCCTGTAGTACTGTAGAATGTAGAATGTAGAAAATGGGGCGGCCAATAGAGCCTGATACACTGCGACCTTTGCAGATCTATTGTGTTCCCCCCTTATTTTAAAGCACTTCATCTAGCTTGGTCCTCTTAATGAGACTCAACAGCCTTGATAGTGGCCTCTTCATGTAGCCTGGTGCTTCCGGTTTTTCCTCTCCGAGTTCTAGAAACCGCATTCGTGCGAGACCTTCGCAATGGCACAGAACGTGTAGAGCGGTTTCCTCTTCTTCCAGACAGAAACGACAGGTGTCCTCTTCTGTCAGGCCTATGAGACTCAAGTGTCTATTGAGTCTACAGTGCCCAGTGATCAGACCCACTATCATTCTGACAGTCCTGCGTCTGTGCGAAAGTAAGTCTGCTGTAAATTTAGCCGAATGTTCTTTGATGAACTGTTTGGCCTGCCTCTGTCCTGGTGAGTTGCTCCACCACTCAAGAGACTTCTGTTGCACCCATTTGTGTATGGCTGCCCTTTTTATCGTATTTGCGATTCCAAAGGAGGGTTCCGGACCAACCAGTGGCGTAGATGCGCCTTCTCGGGCCAATTCATCGGCCTTCTCGTTGCCACGATGGCCCTTATGTCCCGGCTCCCAGGCAAGTGTCCAACCTGTTTCGACTTCCTACCTGAGAGAGGACATCCAAACAGTTCCATACCAGCCATGAATCGACCTGTACCGAACTGAGAGCCTTTAGAGCCGCTTAACTATCCGAATAGATAACGATGGAGTCGTTATCTACATTTCGGCCGATTAGTTCCATAGCGCACCTGTGTATAGCAGCTAATTCGGCTTGAAATACGGTCGCGTATGTTCCTAGACATACTCGGACTTCCGTCCTTGGTTTTATGCCATATATTCCAGCCCCCGTACCTGTATCCGTTTTGGAGCCGTCCGTATACCATATTGAGTTTGCTGTTAGCGGCGGACCAGTTTCCCAGTCCTCTCTTTTTGGTATTGTAATTTGAAAATTTTTGTTAAAACTATACCTCGTAACCATTCGGTCTACAGGCATTCCTAGAACGGGGTCTGCCTTTATGTCCTGGTATAGCCTTAAGTTATCAGCTCCCTGCATCATACTTATTGGAGCTTGGCCTTGGATCAACCGATGTACTGTTGATCTGGCTTCACTCTGTATGTATATATGTAGAGGTGGTAGGTTTAGCAGAACTTCTAGCGCGTCCGTTGGGGCTGTTCTCATGGCTCCTGTAACACTCAAGCATGCAAGCCTTTTTGTGCTACTAAGCAATCGAATCGCTCCGGACTGTTGCGTTTTGTTCCACCACGCCACTGAACCATAAGTTATCATGGGCCTTATAACCCTTGTGTATAACCAGAGGTTCATTTTAGGATTTAACCCCCAATTCTTACCACACATTCGTCTACATGTGTTCAGGGCCATAGTGGCCTTCTGTGTGACTTTCTGAATGTGTGCATTCCATGTCAGCCTCTGGTCGAATATTACACCTAAGTACTTGGCCTGACTTGTGAATGGGATTTCTACTCCCTTGAGCGCTAGTGGTTGTAAGCCTTGCAGTGCTCTTTTCCTGGTGAAGGGAACAACAGATGTTTTTTTAGGGTTAGCCTTCAGGCCTTCTTCCTCACACCAGCTGTCCACCATCCTCAGAGCGACTTGAAGTCTCTTCGAAATTATTTTGGTAAAGCGTCCTCGGACTACAATTACCAAATCGTCCGCATAACCCAGGCAGTAAAAACCCTCCCTGGACAGTGTAATAAGTAGGTCGTCCATAAGCGTAGCCCACAGTAATGGGGATAAAACTCCTCCTTGTGGGCAGCCGCTTCCTGCCTTCGCTTCAATAGTGGCTTCACCTAACGAGGACACAATGATCCTGTTTGTTAAGGTCGCCTTTGTCCACTCGCATATGAAGGCAGGAACTCTTCTCCTTTTAAGCGCGTTCGTTACAGACTCGAAGGAGACGTTATTAAACGCTCCCTCCACGTCCAGAAACGTCGCCACCGCTATCTCCTTGTCATCTAGCGACTTTGAGAGCAGTCTGTTAAGATCATCCAGCGCCAAGTCAGTTGACTTTCCTGGCTGGTATGCATATTGGCGATCGCTAAGTGGATTCTCCATCAGCACTTCGTCCCTAATATACCTGTCTATCAATCTTTCCAACGTTTTTGCTAGGAAAGAGGATAGACTTATTGGTCTGTATGACTTGGGGGTCTGGTCCATTACCCTACCAACCTTGGGGATATATGTGACTTTCACCCTTCGCCATGCGGTTGGAATATATCTCCATGCCAAACTAGCTTTGAAGATCTTTGTCAGATGCGGATGATCACATCCTGTCCCTTTTGTAGCAAGACTGGATAAATCCCGTCCATTTCAGGTGATTTGTAGGGCTGGAATTTATTGATGGCCCACCTGACTTTTTCCGGTCTCGTGATGTCGGTAGTTAATTTCCAGTCCGCCTTAGTAGGCCTTCTGGGATGAGCCACCTCTACTGAAGGATTATTGTCAATGGATGAGCTGGGAAAAATGTACCTTGGTGAGCATTATTAAGCTTTCCTCCAGGGTTTCTACATACGTTTCGTTCTCTTTCTTCAAGAGGCCGACCTGATTCGCAATACCATCCTTAGCCAGGACCTTGTGGATTCTGGAACATGCGGGAGCCTGTTTGACTTCCTCGCAGAACTTTCGCCACGAGTCTCTTTTGGCTTTTCGGATCTCCATATTATATTGCGTCAGTTTTTCTCTATAAATGGCCCAGTCCTGGTTGAATTTGGCTTTATTGAATAGCCTTCTTAAATCTGCCCTAAGCTTTTGTAAGTGTTCATTCCACCAGGTGTGTTTTTCTTTCCTTTCTTTTCTCTCTCTGGACAATTCTCCTGGTAAGCGGCCAGAACAGCTCTCCTCACCGTTTCGACTGTCAGTTTGAGATCTTCCGTATCTTTTATGGTGCCGATTCCTCCCTCAAGAGACTTCTCGAGTGAGCCTCTATAGCCTTCCCAATCCGTCTCTTTCGGGTTCCTGAACCTTGCCACCATTCGAGTCGAAGTAATTAAATCGAATCGAATGTGCTTATGGTCGGAACATGAAGGTTCCTCTGACACATGCCAATTCTTTATAGTATCGTACGTTTTTTCACTGCAAAGTGTTACATCTAAGACTTCTTTGCGCGTGGCCGTAACGAAGGTAGGTTTATTTCCTATATTGGCTATTTCTAAACCCATGCTTAAAATGAACTGTAGTAAAGACTCACCTCGACTGTTGATGTTCGTACTCCCCCATGCCAGATGGTGGGCATTGGCATCACATCCTAGTATTAGATGAAGGTTCTCCCTTTGGCTGTAGGTTATAACGTCCTCTACTATGCCTGGGCGGAAGACCTTCTCTCCAGCGAAGTAGGCAGAACAGACCAACCATCTTTTACTACCTTCCTCGGTGGAAGCGGTTAAAATACCTGTAGCAAAGTCTCCGGAGCAAAGATCCGGAATCAGTGTACAGTTTACTTCGTTACCATATACAATGCATGCTCGAGGTGTCCCTCCTTTCGTATAGTATAGTAACTTACCTTGTTGCGGCTTCAAGCCTGCAACCTTCCCTCCGTGGAGCCATGGTTCCTGCAGTAGGGCCAAGTCCAGGCCTTCCATGTCAAACCTTCTGCACAAAACCGCCGACGCAGCTTTAGCATGATGAAGGTTGACCTGCAGGACCTTTACTCCTGCCTTCCTCTAAACTGAAGGCTAACTTTCGGGTTTTCCCGTGTCCTCTACCCCTTCCATGGGAGCGGCCACCCGCTCAGTGGCTTCTAGCCTTCTGGGCGGGTTTGTAGCACTCCCCTGCAAGTCGGTACGGACTTCTTTCGGGATTATTCCTTCTTTAGCTCCTTCCCTCGACTTATCATCCTTAGGGCGAGCCTTGTGTTTCGAAGTGTTAACCTTCTTTGGCACTGCTTTAGAGCTTTGCCCCTCTGAAGGTTTGACTTCTTTTCTTTTTTGCTTAGCCTTGGCTGCCGAGGTTGCGGCAGTTACGCCTTGCAACCCCGATGATCCGGCCTCTGCAACCTTCTTAATGTGCCCATCATCCTTGACACGGAATTTAATTCTTCCGATGCCAAAGTAAGGACACATTTGAAGTTTGTTGAGTTCCTCAAAGGACTCTTTGTCCATTGAGAAAACCCATACCTGCCCTTTTTCTGCAAGTGTTTTGCCCAAAACGGTCCATAAAAGGGTGTTGAGCTTTCGGTTGCTGACCCTTAATCGAGTCAGCACACTTTCCGCCTCCAACCTCTTTCCGTCCTCGTCTGGGATGTAGACAGTGCAAGAACACGGCCTCTCGACTTTACTCTCGTCCTTAGCCTGGAGGCTTGCACCTTCCCAAGGCTTCAGAGTGGGAGTAGTGTCCCTGAGCCATTGTGCGCTTGCACTATCCGCGCACGTCATTACCAGGTAACCGGGCTTGAACGTGCTCTTTAGCAGCCTGATTTGCGGCCCTTCTTCTGGCGTTCTCTCCAGAGCCTCTAAGATGGATGTTTGCACTGCCTTAAGCTTTGTGGGTTCCATCCCGACTCCGGGGAAGCCATCACATACTACAGCCACCTTTGTCGAGCAAAGGGCTTGTGTAAAAGTCATTTCTGACTTCCTCGGCCTCTTTTTGGCTTCCGCTGGCGGCGTACTGTGGTCCGACCTTTGTCACTTCTTTGTAGGCTTTTGCGTAGCCATTTCCAGCTTTTGCTCCGCCTCCTCTTTAGACTTAGGGGGATTGTCCTCCTGTCGTCCAAGCACCTTGGTGAAGTTGGCCTTGATCACCGAGCGCTTGGCTTCAATGTAATCCTGGCCTTTTCCCACCAGATCCCTTACTTTCTTCTTGGAGGCCCCGGCCAGCCTGGCCTCAATAACCTCCTCGTCTGTCATTAGATCCACCTCCTCTAGGGAGGTGACTCTGACCGCCTTCTTTTTGGTCGGCTTCGCTATCTGCGTAGTAGTGCCTTCAGGGCTTTCTACTACGGGTTGTTCGGGAATATTGGTTTCCATATTACTTTCCATATTGTTCCCACGAGTAGCTAGGGAATTGCAGTCCACTCGAGCAGAGCCCCGCATGCCCGAGTAAGGCTAATTACTGTGAGGTGTCGCCTGGTTCCTCACAGGAATCGCTCTCGACCAACTACGCATGGCCATTCATCCTTCGCCGCGATGTCTTCCAGCTTGAATTGCGGATTTTTTAAAAGCTGGTTTTCTCCATCTGGACTCCTCTGTCTGGGTTACCATTCCATAGCCAAAAGGTCCCCGTTTTTGGCGCCGGGAATTCGCAATTCATCCTTCCGTGAGGATAAGGACTAGTCGGTGATGCATGCTGAGATGCAGTTGGGCTGGTCTTCTCTTCTACTGACCGACAATTTCCGAGCTACGAGCTTCCTGTTGGGGTGTGAGGGGGCGGGAAGTTGGATAGGGTGAGTCGGCTACTCCTAGATAGTCTGTCGAGGAGGGTTCGAAAAGTGTGTGTGTGTCAGGAGCGAGGGCGGGGTCCCCGCATCGGCAGACGCGTCTAATGCGTGGGACCCCACCGCCGCTGGGTTTTGCAGCTTGGCGACTGAGATTAGAGAAATTTGGAGTAGCCATAGGGAAGTTGGAAGGGTAAACTAAAAGCTGAAGGCGAAGGCGCCGCAACTGTTCGCCTCAATTGCCACGCCTTTTTGCGTCCAGCAGCGGTGTCCGGCGGCCACCCGGTGCACAGGCGCTGGACGCTTAGGGACTGTGTTTAGTTTCACTGGTCGTGCTCCCCTCATAATTTCAGGGACCAAGACCAGTTACTCGGCCCTCCCACCAACGTCGAGGCAAAATTACAGTCCCGGGGAGGGCCTGTATTACTGTATGGATGTGAAACCTGGATTATGAAGGTTAACATAATGAACAAACTAGAAGCCTTTGAGATGTGGTTATATCGTAGAATGCTCAGAATATCATAGGTTCAACACATTTCAAACAGGGAAGTCTTAAACAGTCAAACTTAAAAGTCCAGGGGAAGGTGACTTAATAAACATGATAAAAAAAAAACTCGAATATCTGGGGCATATAATGAGAGAAAGCAGACACAGGATAATGCAGTTGATACTCAACGGAAAGATCGACGGAAGAAGAAGAATTGGCAGAAAGAAATACTCATGGCGCCGAAACCTTCGTCAATGGACTGGCTTATCAGCAGATGAATTATTACATGCCGCGCAAGATCGAGAACGATATCGGCAAATCGTCATGGAAGCCTCTCACGCCTAAAACTTGGGCACGGTACTCAAAGAAGAAGAAGGGATAATAGACTTGAAAATGTTATTCAATCTACTAAAGGAAGCCCATGTGAGACCTATCCTTCTTTGTATTTCAGTTGTCTGATCATCTCGGCCTAAGCGAATCTCATGCCCTAAATATTTGTAAGCTATTACTTGATCGATGCTATGGTTCTCAATCAGAATTTTTACCGCTGACTACAAGGTTGGTCATATATTTTGTCTTTGAGGTGTTCATTTTTAGACCAATTGTTTTGGACACTTTATAGAGCGTGTGCAGCATTTTTGTAGTTTTATCAACTCTATCAGATATTAAAACGATGTCATCGCAAATCATTCTCTCGTTCCATTTGCTTGAGTATATATTCAAGAACAGCTGTAAACAGTTTTAGCGAAGATAGTATCACCCTGTCTAATGCCATGTTTTATTCGAAACTTCTTAGTATCTTCATAAAGGCGGACACAAGCTGTACCAGTTTCGTAAATACTTTTAATCAAGGCGATATATCGGTAGTCAATGCGGCATTCAGCCAATGATCTATAGTATCGAACGCTTTTTCATAATTTACGAATATAAGAAAGATAGGCTTGTTATACTCTGTACACTTTTCTATTGGCGTTTTTATAACTTGTAGATGATCATTTGTTCCGTATCTAGAGCGGAACCCAACCTGTTCACAAGGTTGGTAACTATTCAGTTTGTTCAAAAGCCGTTTTGTTGTTATATTCATGAATAGTTTATATGTATGGGAGAGCAAACTAATAGGTCTGTTGTTCTTTAGATCTGAAATGTCACCTTTTTGTGCATTATGGTTATTATTGCATTATGCCACTAGGAGGGGTTTACGCCTCTTGTCAAACAAGCATTGAACATTTTGTTAACACATTTACTAACGTTCCTCCTCCTTCTTTGATTTGTTCAATGACTATCCCATCTTCTCCAGGTGATCTGGAAGTTCTTCTCGCATATACAATTCTGAGTAAAAATCTTGAGCAATTTTTAAAATATCTTTTTTATTTTTTGTAGTTTCTCATTTTTTATTTACAAGTTTACAAATATTTTTCGACCCTTTAGGGCCGGTTCTACATTCCAGGTATAAATTGGAGAATAGTTATTCTGAGTATAACTTATACTTGAGTTTATTCCAAGTATAACCTTTCGAGCGTTCTACATTGTGAAATCGACAGCGGAATAGTTATTCTGGGTATAACCACAGAACACTAAGGTAAAACGAAATAGTAGATCTGATGTCTTCAAAATTAGTTCAAATTGTTATTGACAGCGACATTTGGCATTTGTCATAACTGTAAAATTTGTTTACAATTGAAAGGAATTGAATAATTGATTCGCTTTATCTGGTATTTTATCTACGTTTATATTATTATACTTTTCAAAATTAATATAAAATGGATAAAAAAAGATGTAAAATTTCCTTCTTAAATTTTTTGTTATCATCAACTGAGATTAGTGTTATAATATAATAACCAAAATTATGTAAATATATCTATATAGGTATACTCCACATTTTAAAAAAGTATAAATATTGGATTACAAAATAAATAATTTTAGTTAAAGAAATGTTTATATAATACAGATTCTAGAATTACAGTCTCTGTTATCAAAACATTAAAAAATATATTGCCTTGGTAAGATTATACCTATACTAGGTATACTAGTCATATGTGTAGACGTTATTACATTACATACATATCCTAAAATTTTAGAATTGAAATAATAAATGCTTTCTTTTTCCTTTGGATTGCCTAATAAAATTTCCTTTGGATTTACAATCTAAAATGTTTGTGCAATATCAAAAATTTTATTTTATATATAAAAACAAACAAAGTGAGGTTAAAATATTACAGATTTGACAACCCCTGACCGACCAATAGAAATGCAGTATAAATTTATACTCGGTATATCTGCTAAACTTTGGAGGGATAAAGTTATTCTACAGATATACTCCGATTATCTTATTCCTAGTTTATTCTTTGTTTGTAGAACACCATTGATGAAGTTATTCCAAGTATAACTTTATTCTCAGTATATACTAGCATTGTATAACCGGCCCTTAGTCATTTGTCGGCGCAGAACTTTAAACTTTTATTTTTATCAATGGTTTGAGCTATGTATTCAGTGTTGTTATTTCTGACATCTTTTCGAATGGATTTTGTGATATCTTTGTTTAACAGTCTAAGTGTTACAAAATTATCTGTGTATTTGTCTTTCAATTCTATTCTTTTGTTTATAAGATATTTAGTAGCTTGAGCGAGTTTATCCATCTTGTTTTTTTCTTTTTCCTTATATTTTCTATGAGCGTTTCTGATAAGCTACTCTATCTTCTATCGATTTCCATTTATTAGACTGACTTTCTGTTATCATTGCTGTCCTCTCTCGTCTAATGTTGATCAGTATTTTTGCTCCAACTAACCGATGTTCACTCCCAACAGTGATTTTATTTATTACTGTAACATCTTATGCCATCTGGACTAGCCCACGTCCACTTACGTTGTTGGTTATTTTTGAAAAATGTGTTCATCACATAGAGCCGATGATGCAACAAAAAATGTAGTAGCACACCTCCTCTATCATTTCGCTCACCGTATCCAAATAAGTCCATAGCCACTTCTGCGTTATTTTCTTTAAATCCAAGTTTAGCGTTAAAATCGTTCATTGAGATTAGGTGGTGGGTTTTATCTTTTTCTATAACTCTATTTATATCTTCATACCATTAACAATAAATATCACTACAGCTGTTTCGGCTGATTGCCTTTCTCAAGTGATCTATTTTTGGCGTAGGTTTACAAATTTATAGTCTCTAATGAAATAGGTTGAGGAGGGGGGAACTGTTTGTCTCAAGTTGGTCATTCAGAATTATATCTGTGTTTTTTAATTTGTTGATTTCCATAGATTCTAGCAAAGATAGCTTAAGTCCTTTATTTTTAATGTGTAGAATTTTAAATTTGTCATTAAAAGAATGATTATGATCTAGAAGGTGAAGTGCGTATGTCAAATCTGTGTTTCTATTCTTGAAAGCCCTTTTATGTTGTGCTATTCGTTTATTAAAGTTTCTACCAGTTTGACTGATGTAAGTTTTTGGGCAGTCGCTACATTGAAGTTTGTACACACTACTATTTAAATGTTTTTTATTTTGGCTCTTGTTAATTTTAAAATATTTGCCTAGGTTTTTATTTGTTCGGAAAGCTGGTGTTATTCCTTTCTTTTTTATGTGTTTGGCAATTTTTGTTGTTATTTTGCCTGTATATGTAATCGAGCAGAAGGTACCAAATTGCACCCACTTATTCCAATATGGCGAGTAGTCAAGACGGAGATCGACTAAAATATTTCTTTACAAAAATCCTGTGCACCCGAACATAAAACATTAGAATTTGTTACTTCATTCAGTTTTGACCCATGTTGTTTTATAGCTATTTAAAAACGTTTCTGTATTTTTATTATTTTTTTAAATTTGTTAATAACCTATTTTTTTTTACTTACCATATCATTCTTATTTCCAACAATATAAACAGGAATGTTAGAATCCGTTATAAGAGCTTCTACTCGCTTTAAATAATTAATGGAACTTCTATCTGTGATTGAATATACTAAAAGGAGACCATCTGCCCAACTAATTGTATCCGATGATGGAAGATCATCATCAGTCTGAAAAAAAAGATGAATTTAAAATATATAATAGTATAAATGTAAATCAAACATTTCAATCATTCTAACAAGTATTTCAAATATGTATAATTAACATAACTGAAAATAAATTCGTTATCAACTTTGTAGGTATGCAATTTTGATTTCAAAAAAGAGTTATGCTAAAACATAAATGGACGAAATATTTTAATTATGTTTATTATACCATTTATTGATTTATTCATTACAAAATTTATTTATCTAGAAATATTGTATATATGAAAGCTTGATTAAAAATCACCTGTTAATAGTAATATACTAGATGTCTTAAAATGTATTACCTTTTCTGTAATTTTGTAATTTGGTTTAAGTGTGAGTATCAATCTAAAAATAAACAAAACAACTATCTGATCTTATTCCACATAATTGAATTATTAGAAACAAAATAATCTTAGGGAGACACGATTGACAGGGCAAATAAGAGAAAATTCCGTAAATAATATATTAGATAAAAATATCTAACATATAGTTAAAAACAAGGAAGTTTGTAAGCGTTGGAATAAATATCATCTAGAACTGTTTGCACCCCAAACCACCCTCTGGATGAATAGCAACAGAAATATTTGTGCAATGGGTAAAACATTTTATATCTCACACAAATCCGACTGAAGATATGCATGTTCTTTTAGTTAGTGATAACCACAACGACCACATTTCTTTGGAAGCAGTAAAACTTACAAAAGCAAACCATGCAGTTTTGATGACTTTTCCTCACAAGCTGTAAACTTTCACCTTAAGACATAAGCGTTCTTAAAAGTCACGACAATACCACACGAAAAAGAAAAATCACATCTACCCAAGTATTGACAGGTATGCCGATTTATAAACATATTAAAAAAGAGCAAAATAATAGGAGAGCCAGAAAACATACTTTCAAAAGTCAGCGACTACAAAAAAATAAGAATTGATCCCAATAGCCCAAAACAAAGCAGAAATATTTTAGCAAGTAGCAGCAGCTCAGAAGGCTCAAACAGTTTGGAGCTGACTCTGATGAAATAGATTGGACTGAAAATGAACAACAAATGGAAGAAATTGGTGTCGGAAATTTCGGTCTTGTTAAATTTGTGACAAAAAGTATTTAAAATAGTGTCTTGGAAAATAAACAAAGAATAAAAATGATCGAAATGAATTCCTTTTTACCTTTTTAAGACATCGTAAAGATAATAAATTAACCTATCCAGTTGTCCTCGATGAATCTGGTGTATCTGAAACTGACACTGTATGCATCTTTTGCACTCATCATTTCAGAAGGAACTACAAGAACACGAAGTGTTTATTATTTCTCAGTTGATTTTTCCTTTAGTGTATATTAGTTACAAAAATGTTTAATTTATTTTTTTTTTAATTAAAAATGTTTCGTTTTTAATAAAAATTCTTTAGTGTATCTTATTTATGCTTTTGGGGCTATTATTTTTAAATTTCCTTAAATAAAATTGTTATATTTGTTCTAATAAATATTTTTTTACCATTTAAGAACTCAATAACGTTCACCTATCCGATGGTCAGATCAAGTACAGAAAGCCACTGGAGAGACGTTTTCCGAGTCCATGAGAGCAGCCCAAAATCGCAAGAGATGAAGAGAATTGACAGCCCGCATTGTAGGGAATCACGATCCTCAGCAATGAGGAAACGACAAGAGAGAGAGAGAGAAGAACTCAAATCGATCGGAAACAAATTTTTTTTCTACTTGTTGTGTTGTTTTGCAATAAACAATCAATTTTGGTAAAACTATAGGTGTTTTTTTTATAAAAATGGGTGAATTAAATGGGGACAGCAAGCCCCCTGACCCCGATCCTGACTTAACAAATATGGAAACAATTTCACAAAAACAAGAGAACCAGAATATAAGTACTACTTTAATGTCTAATTCTTTGGGAAAAAACGGAAATGTTTCTAACGGTAATGAGAAGGTAAATAATAGGCAGGTTTATTTATATACAAATAAAGATACCGGACCATATCATGTTTACGTAGAAAATTGTTCGGGAACTTTCACCGGTAAGTTAAATGCTTTAAGAGTTGGTGACATTATTTTTTTGCGTTTCCTGAATTAGACTGAAAAATTACAAATATTGATTCTATAGGTCGTAATATAATTAGGATTAAAATAACAGACTACAAAAATGCAAATTATTTAATAGATCAAAAAAATTCATTAGTATTTGTTACAAATAATTGAGAACTGTATATACCTAAATTCATTCTGTTCCGACAAGGGATAATTAGAGATATTGATACAGAATTTTCTAACGAATATGTAATATCAAAAATTAAATAATATGATAGTCATTGTAACTTTGAAATTGTAAACGTTATGTGAATTAAACGCAAAGAGGAAGTAATTGAAAATGATTAAATTTCAGTTTCCTTTAAATTTTAGATATTGCCGCGTTATATATCAATATATAAAGTTTTTAAAGAGGTTGAACACCATACACAAAAAGTTTTAATATGTTTTAAGCGACTCAGATATGGGCAATTGGGTAGTCAGTGCAAAGGTCGCCCAAGATGTGGTAAATGCCAAGAATCACATAATACAAAAAAATGTCAAAAAATGATTTTACCACTATACAACAAATTTATCGGTGTGCCCAGAGTTTAAGAGACAAAAATTAATTAAGGAAGCGTTGAGTTTTTCCAACATAAACTTTTTTTGATGCCAATAAACAGGTTCCCAAAATTTTCTATGCAGATATTTTAAATAAAAGTAATACGAGCCATCCATTTTACTTACTTGTTTAACCCACTTCTTCTACTTACAATCTACTTCTGTTCAGAATATTCCAAAATCAACTTCTCTAGAAAACAATTTGCTCCCCATTTGCTTTATAACAATAGCTCAAACGAATTAAAAGATAAATCTAATAAAAGGCCAAGACCAAACACTCCTGATCCATCTGAACAGATCAGAAAAGAGATTATTTGTCAGGTTAATTTCCCCAGTACTTTAGGAGGAATATTAAGTAGCCCTCAATACAAAAAAAAAAACAATTATCACAGATCGACAGTTAGAGGTCCTAGATTCTACTATAATTAATGTAATTTTAGAATTGGTTATGAAAATTGTTAATTCTTTACAACAAACAAATAATTTAAATGTTTCTATATCAGAAATCATCCAACTAATTAGTAAACATGTAAATCCAGATGTGTTATCAAATTCGCAGACCTAAACTCAAAATTAAATGCTTTCCAATGGATCTGTCGTTCGGCAGTCTCAAATAAAGTAAATTTAGAATTTTTACTCCACCAAAATCAAATTCATATTGCCTTATTATCGGAGACATGGTTTAAGCCTGGTTTGTATTATAACTTTAAAAACTTTAATTGCTTTAGAACAGTTTTAGAATTTAGATGAATATGGTGGGACAGCTGTGTATTTAAAAAAAAATTATATATCAAGAAATTAGATTTTATACAAATCGTCGGCTGACAAGTAAAACTCACTAAGTGCAATATTTGAAAGAACAGAGATGTTCAAGTTTTAAAGCATATTTGATTGTAAAAAATTCATTTTTGAGCCAATTTTATAACAGATTATAACAGAAAATACCTTCTGTTTTTACCTTCTGTTATAAAATTGGCTCAAAAATAGATTTTTTATAAAAAAATATGCTTAAAACTTGAATATCTCTGTTCATTCAAAATTGCACTTAGTAAGTTTTACTTGCCAGCTGACGAAATATTCCTATTACATACATAATGTATTTCCTTTAAACTACCATCAACAAATAAAACTATTCATCTTGTATCCCTATATAATAAACCGAAAACAAAAATACAACACATCAATGGCTATCCTTTTTTAAAATTATACCAAAACCCTTTATTTTGGGAGGTGACTACGTACAATTTTGGGAGGTGACTACGCGTACAATGTCGTATGGGGCTGTGAAAGTTAATGACACATCTGGTAAATCATTTTAGGATGCTATTGAGCAGTGTAACCTAGTATTTTTAAATGACGATTCATCCACTCTTGTTCCTTTAACCACACATTCACGAGCATCTGCAATAGACCTCACAATATGTACTCAAGATATTATAGCGCTAATAAATTGGAATGTCTTACAAGATAGCCACGGATCAAACCATCTACCAATTATCTTTTTAATTTATCACCCAAAGGGAAAAGAAATCAAGAGACTACATAAAATCTGGAATTTCAACAAAGCAGATTGGAATTTGTATTCATCACTCTTTACATCTCTAAAATATCTCAGGACTTATGGTGATCTAATTAAAAACTTCTACTTCTAAGCCAATACAACAATACCACAATACACGAATATCACCAACAAACATCACATTCCAAAACCTTGGTGGGACAAAACGTGCCAGGAAACAGCACGACGCAGAAAATTAACTTATATTAAATATAAGCAAAATCCTACAATAAATAACCTAATAGAATATAAAAAGATAAATGTGTTAGCGAAGAAAACCTTTAAGGATAAGAAAAGGAAAAACTGAAGGGAGTATTGTGAAAGAGATTGTTAAAATCAAAATACTCAAATTAAGGAGATATGGAGATAAGTTAATTGCTTCACAAATCGCAAACTATCAAATAATTTACCTATTGACTCGGACGAACAATGGATAACAGAGTTTTACCAAAAAAATTCACCAGTTTGGATTCCGAATGATATTACTAACTACATAGCCACTGTTTCTAGAGATTACCTTAGCTTAGATCGTCCGTTGTATATATGGGAACTAAGAAGGATCCTCAAACAAAATAATAATACTGCTTCTGGTTAAGACAATACATCTTATTCTATTATCTCCTACCTGACAAATGAACATAAAATCCATCTACTTAATGTTCTAAATAATATTTGTCAGAAACAAGCACCAATTCCAGAAAGCTGGAAGGAGTATATTATAATACCTATAAGGAAACCTGACAAACGTGAGACGATCACAATTCATATCGCCCAATATCTCTAGCTTCTTGTCTTTTTGAAACCCTGGAAAGACTAATTAAAAATAAATTAAAACATTGGTTAGAATTTAATGACATTCTTTCAAACTTTCAATTTGGTTTTTCTCAAATTTAAATCTACTCAAGATGCCATAACTGCTCTCGTAACAACAGTTTAAGTCAATTTTACGGAAAACTCATCCACTGCAGCTGCATTTCTGGATGTATCATCTGCTTTCGATAATATAAATTTGGATATCCTTGAACAAAAGTTATTGTCAGTCGGGATACCTATAGGTATAACATCCTTTTTGAAAACTTTGTACTCAGAGAGATTGATTTACTTAAAAATCAATGAGAAATTTTTTTCTCCTCGTCTATCCAATATGGGCCTGCTGCAGGGAAGTATTTTAAGTCCACTTTTATATATTTTATATAATATAGATTCAGAAGTCATTGTTCCTATTAACACAAAAATACTACAATTTGCAGATAATGTGGTACTCTATTCATCAGACAAATCAATTGATGTTTCTAAAAATAATTTAACAACAGCTATTTCATCAATACATGCATGTTATGAACGAAATGGATTAACATTATCAGAGTCCAAAATAAAAATCTGCTTCTTTTCTATAAAACATAGAATTCCAGAAGGGTATATAAATTGTAGTCAATTCAATTTTTAACTAAAAACTGTGTCGGATACCTGGGAATTTATTTAGACAGAAACCTTTTGTATTCATATTCAACATATCTTTAAAAAACCGAAAAAGCTATGAATATCCTAGGAGTTTTCTGTAAAACAAACTGGGGTGCAGATCCCAACATTAGTGTAATGTTTTGTCGATCTATGATACCACCAGTTTTCGATTATAGCTGTCACTTGTATGAAAACGCATTGAACACCCATTTAACAAAAATTGAGGTACAGAAAATAAGTGCCTACGCTTGTGCCTAGGGTATCTTAAATCTACACCAATTAATGTAGTGGATATTAAAGCTGTTAAACCGCCATTTAATTTACGGAGGCAGTATCTTACCGACAAATATATAGCTCGTACCATTAGAAGAGACCAAGTATTTCTCAAAGATATACACACATCTGTCTGTTTTAGATTTGACTAAAAGGTATTGGTTTAAGAAAAAATCTCCACTCGTAGCGAAAAGCTACGGAAATCTGTCTAAATTCAAAGAGGTACTTTACAAGGGTTATCTTCCACCAGTTTATATTGAAAAGCTTCATGTGCTGTTCTCAATAAAAATCAAGACAGAATTTCTCAATGATATCCAAGGCCCCATGTTTAACGCATAAATTCAGAAGAGATGGCCTAATTATTATATGTTTACTGATATTGTTTCAAAGCTATTTTCTGGTGGCATTTTAAAATAATCACTATTTAACTGGAAATAAGCCACAATTAAAAGTTAAAATACGTTTATTGACGTTTCAATTTCCACTTCGGAACGATTTCCGATTTCCTTTATCATTTCCTTGAATTTTTGTCCTCTTTTCTTATCGAACCAATAACATTAAATTATCTTTTTTACAAGTCCAATATTAATACAAAACCGTGTCGTTGTACACTAAATATGTGATATCCTCTGGGTAATTTTTTGTTTCAGCACTTAAAATCCCTAAGAAAAAAGTGGGTACACTAGACTCAAAACGTGTGAGGCTTTAGATACCTACGCATAATTGATAGTTAAGTAAGTCTGAAAATAGGCAGCTAATCCTCTTGTGTCTCTTTTTCAATTGTTTTTTTATTTATTAACATTTGGCACAATAATCAATTATAACCTAAAGATTTATTAAGGCTTATAATTACAGAACAAGCAACTTGAGGCCACGTTTCCCCGTTTAAAATTTGAGTTCCAAAAATATACCATTTTGTTTGCAATATAAGTTCAAAATCTTTGTCTAAATGGCCCGTTTTATAGTAGATTGTCTTAAAATTACTAACGAAAGAGACAAACACTTAATACCTAACAATAAATCACACGTTTTGGGAACTAAATTGAAATTTTATCAATATCCATTTTTTTATTTACAAAAAACCCGCTTTAACCCAATAAGGTTATTAGCGGAACGGTAACAATTAATTACACTTTAGGTACTTATGAAACTATAATCTTTTTAAAATTAAAAGTAGTTTATCAATATTGTTATTTGAGTTTAAAATGTCTTTAAGATTGTTTGGTAAATGGTATTTAATTCTATGGATATTGATCTTTTCTCACTTTTCCACTAGCACATGTTTTACTGTGAGGGGTGAACCGCACTGATCACAAATTGGGCGTTCTTCTTTTTTAAACACGTATTCATGGGATAACTGGATATGTCCAGGTCGTAAACGGGGAATGATCATTTGCTTTTGTCTAAATACATCGGGTGGTTGCCATGGTCCATTTTTTTTATTTTCTGAAGCTTTGATGGTGTGGATTTACGTTTGTTGTCCCAGATTGTAACAAAAATATGTTAAGGAGTATGGGTGACTCTCTCCAGGGTAGCAAAAGGGTGAACTCTAAAATGTACCTTGATACACCAACGAACTAATATGTGGAATAACGGAAGATGGAAGGGATTAGATAGAAAAAAATTATGTAAAAGAACTAAATAAAAGGTTAAATATGAATTTTAAAATATAACAAAAATTAAGTGTTGGCTAGCGACTATGCAGGAGAATGACCACTTGACACTCAGGCCAAAAGGATTTGGCCAATTTGCATGCCCTACAGAGACCGTAAGATATAAGAACTAATGACTAGAAAACCATCTAGAGATAAACAGATGAAAGATAAAAGTTGCTCTAATGAATGTTTGGGCGCAAGGAAGTTAAATGTTTTCTTCCGAGATATGTTGTATTGCTGAAATATGAAAGATAGGTACTAATTGAAATATTAAATTTTAACCACAACTTTATTAATTACCAAACTTAGGTACAGACTATTTTAAATTTTTAAATGCTCATATACTACCCATCATCCCTTATGTACAATTAACTTAGCTATATTTACAGTAAAATCCCTGATTATAATTATAAAACAATTTACCCCTGATATACCCCTTAATTTCAAATTGTGACAAAAGTTATACCCAATAATAATGTATAAATAATAAATATAATTATACACTACTCACTAATAGTTTAGTTTTCGTTCAAGAATTGTTTAGGTTTTCAAGTGAAAACTCTCTGGATATGTGTGCACACGATAACCTAACAATGAGAGATTCAAGGGAGAGTTTAACCTCAACCCTTAGCAGACAATAAATAATTAAATTAAGTCAAAATGATTAATGTTTTAAGAAAATTGAAGGTATTTATTATTAATGATATATATTTAAATTAAAAGTGGAACCAAAAGTTAAAACCTTGAAGATGACGTAGCAAAAGTTATTTAAAATAATTGAGTGAGAAACAAAAATAAAAGTAAGTTCTTCCTGCCAGTTTCCGTAGGTTGCCCTTGGAGATGATCCGGTGGAGAACTAGACTCAGATGGTAAAAGGTACACCAAACTTGGATTCCATGTATCAGGTACTCTTAGACAAATAAGTCTTAAAAACTTAAACTTAAACTTAAAATTCTTCTTAAATTTCCAATAAAAACCAGTGAACTTAAAACTTCTTCCCCTTGTCCTTAATAAGTACAACCCAAAAAAAAACTAAAAAGATTTCTTCCCCTGACTTGCAACTGAATTCTGGGAGTAGGCTAAAAAGGAACAATTGTGTTACTTCATGTTCTTTGTACGTACAAAAAGGTAGAGAAAAACACAAGGTTTATCAACCTTGAAAGGCGATACAAGAAATGTCAACAAGTGACCTTAAATTTAAATAAAAACCTTAATGGTTTTCGGTAAATAGTGATATTCGAATGGTGTGACAATGTTTTTATAATGTATGGATATGTTAAATAGATAGTTTTAACGGAAAGCGTGATCTTTATATATTATAGAATAGAAAAAAAAAGAAATATTAGCCGGTTTAAACGGTATGAAATTGAAATAAATAATTGTGTGCTTTCTCCTTTGAAAGGAAATAAAAATTTGGGATAGATATAGAATCTAATACTTATAATATAAAACATTTTCCTTAATGAAATAAGGTGAAATATGACATGTATAAAATATATGAAAGCTATCAGAGAAGAAATTAAAATAGATCTGAATTTTACTAACAATGGCGGATGATATGAAGGATTTTTCCTTATAATTTATTTGTAATTTCATCTTACCGGCTTGCATCTAAACGTTCCGTATATGTATTTGGCACCTAGGACTTTTCTATTGGTCCTTTGCGACACGCGGCTATGTTTTAACCAATAGGCGGCGAGGTGCCAAACGCGTATATGGAATGTTACTTTGGTGCGAAATTCATCTATGGAATGTTAAATATTCGTAGACCCAAAAAGACGACTTCTTATCTTCTTATTAAATTAAAAAAAGGAGGGTAATTTTAAAACCTTTGTTAATTTATTAATAAAAGAAGTAAATCAGTGCAATAGGAAATAAAACAAAATATATTTAAATAAATAATAAAAAATTTTAAATTTTTGAAATGTAATATTTATACGAAATTTAATGACCTTCGCCATTTTTAGTTGAATTTGTTTGATTTTCTGCGATGTTGGACGAAAGTTTGTGACGCCTTTTAAACCTTTTTTTTAGGATGTTGAACTTTAGGTGATTGTACAAATGGTAATCTATTTGACCCTCTAGTAACTCCCCACTTTCTTCGACTAATTGAAGTTGGTTGCACTCTAATATTGGCCTCGTATTCAATTTGCATTGCCGAGGAACTTCCTGTCATGTTTCAAAAAGTTTCCCAAGCAGTTTTGGTTTTAATCTGGGATATCCTTTCGCGAAATAACTTTAACGTTGACGAATAAGTTCCAAATGAAACATTTTAATCTTGTAGCGTATTAAAAAAAATCTGCAAAAGAATATTCTTGTTGTTCAACTGTTTTATTTTGTTTAAAAGAATATCTTCTCTTAACATTATTTTCATCACTGTTATCAACAAAAAGATATAATTAAATTATCTAAAAATTTATACAAATTTCCTAGTGAGCAGAATAATTCTGTGCTTTACGAAATCGATATAGCAACAGGATTTTGCAGCTGCGAAATTGGAATATTGGGTGCATTTTGCAAGCATTAAGCTGAGACTGCACACTTTTTTAATATATTCTATCTCTTTGCAACGTTCCAGCTGCTAATCCTGAAAATTGATACGAAGTTTAGATTTCGGCGAAAAAGCTTAAACTTATTCATTTTATAGAGGGCTGTCAGGATCCAGTTAATGTGTTACAGAACCATTATATTAATGCCAGCCTCGATAACAGCCATGAAAATAATTTAAGAGAAGATATTTTTTTAAACAAAAATGAAACAGCTGAACAACAAAAATTTTTGCGCGAACGATTATCCCATATTAAAACAAACACGGCTTGAGAAAGTTTTTTAAATATGGTAGGAAGTTCATCGGGAAGCGATTTGAATACAAAGCCAATATAAGGGTGCAACAAACTTCAATCAGTCAAAGAAAGTTACTAGAGGGTCAAATAGATTACCATTTGGACAACCACCTAATGTTCAACTTTCTAAGAAAAGATTTAAAAGGGGGTAAATTTTTTATTGTTTATTTAAATATATTTTGTTTTATTTCCTATTGCACTAATTTACTTCTTTTTTTAATAATACATTAACAAATATTTTCAAGTCACTCTCCTTTTCTGGTTTTAATGAAAAGTCGTCTTTTTTGGTCTGCGAAGATTTAACATTCCGTTTATGAATTTCGCACCAAAGTAACATTCCATATACGTGTTTGGCACCTCGCCGCCTATTGGTTGACACATGGCCACGTGCCGCAAAGGACCAATAGAAAAGTCCTAGGTGCCAAATACATATACGGAATGTTTAGATGCTACCGGCTTAGAGTGACCGAACTGAAAGTATCCTCGTACAAACAACAAAATAACTCAAATGATTTCTTCTAAAACGAAAAACTCTTGACAATAAAATAAACTTAAACTCAATTCGGGAAAAATGGCACTTCCCAGCCGCTACTACTCTGATCGAAACGATCTTCCTTCAATCACATCCAGTTGACAAGTAACCCTGTTAAGGTTTTACAAGCCGTCGAATGGATGTACTTTCAGAATCTTACCACTGGTGGCGCGGTTTAATGCCAACCTTAGAAAATAAGATTTACTGGGAGTTATTTAAATATTTAGTTTAAGAATATTTCAAATATGAATTTAATTTAGAATTAAATTAAAAGATTCCAGTAACAAAAAAGTAAACGATTATTTAAGTAACGGACTCGTTACAAGATCTCGAAAATCTGTTTCATAAAGTGGCTTTTTAGACCAATACTAACAATATGAAGAGAGATTTGGGTACTGTTATAATTTATGGCCTTCTGGGATTTCGGTTGGCTGCTTCATTACCTTCTATTACAACGTCTGATGGGACCCAGATAAACTTGATACTTATATCTTTTGGTATCTAATTTATTTAGTGGTGACAGAATCTGTCACCATTAACATTATATTCACCTTATTCGCATTTGCATGTAGTAATTCTTGGTAGATTGCATAGGTTTCTCCTTTGAATACGGTTGCAATATCTGGAATTCTATGTTTGAGAACCTCTCTGTTGGTAATTATTGCCACTCCGACTCAATTTTCAATTTTAGACGCATCTGTGTAGTATACTGTGTAATCGGAATGAGACTTAATTAGATCTCTAAAGTGTTGTATAATAAGATTGGGGTTAGTGCTATTGTTTTGGAATTGTAAAGACTACAGTTAAGTATTGGAATTTTTACAAGGTGGACATGAAAATATATTTTTGTATTGGTATAAGGGTGGAAATTGCTTTCAGTCAAATAGTTTCATTACATAAGGGATTCTGCGGGAATATGGAAGATTGAAATTTGACGAGTGATTTATCATAGATATGTTTAAAGTGATATTTATTTCACTTATTTTATTTACATGTATATTAGAAGCGTAGTTTAGGGTTAACAGCTATCTACGAAGCTTTAGCGTGGTTTCACCTATTTCAGCTTGTATGCTATATATCGGAGTTGTTCGGTATGCCCAAATTATAATCCTTAGGGAGATGTTATGTAACGTATCCAAAGGTTTTAACGTTGTTTTGCTGGCAGATGCACATTATAATGCTACACATCCGTAATCCATCTTGGAACGAATTAAGGATCTTATGATTAATCATGAGCATTATATTCATATAATTATTAATCACGAGCAGTGTTTTACCATCAGCATCTTAAGTTCTGTGAGCTAGGTACTTTAACAAATTAAGGCCACTTCGACATGAAATAACTAACTGCTGAATATAACTTTTCTGAATGTAACTGTTAATCAAATCTCATTTCTAAGAATTTCATTTCGTTTGTATAGGAAAGATTCTGATTCTCAAGAGTGAGGTTTGGTTTATCCTCGACATGTTTTTTTGAAAATAGTATTCATTTTATTTTATTGGAAAAAAAAACTAAAACCAGGCCTTAGGGACCAATTTACTAGTTTATTTAAGTGTTCTTGTAATTATGACGCCATATTGTTCATGTTCTTGCCTTTGATGTATCAGTTCGTATAATAATTTGTTCTTGCCTTTGATATATGTAAGAATCAGGTTATCAGCATATAGTATTACCTGAAAAGGTTTCGCAATAATTTTTATTATGTCGCTTATTGCTATTACAAATGGAGTAAGACTGATAATTGATCCTTGTGGGATTCCATTTTGTTGTTCTCTAATATAAGATATAGCACTGTTTGCTCGGACTTAAAATGTTCTTTGAGTTAAAAAATTGCTTATGTAGGCCAAAATAGTTTCTTGATATCCCAGCTTTTTTAGAATGTTTAATATACGGTGTTTTCATACTGTGTCAAATGCTTTAGTTATGTCAAAGTAAATTGCCATACATTTGGTTATTTTTAAAAGCTTCGTGAATAGCGTTTTCCAGATCGATAATGTGCCTTCGTATATGTGCCTGGTCTAAATCCAACTTGTTCGATGTTAAGTTGATTATTGTTCTCGCAGAACCACCTTGGATCCAGGGTTCACATTTATAATTTGTTAACACGTTCCCTGCCTGAGATAATTTAGCATTTTTACCCCGTGGACCATTTATGGTACCACATAGATTATTAAAAATATTAACTGTTAAGATATAATATATTACTCTAAAATTTTTAGTTTTTTTGTAATTAATTTTTTCGTTGCTGGTACCATGGGACCAGCGCTGCCCATAGAAATGATAATTATTAGCCCATGCCGCTGGTACACCACGTGATTCTAACATTCGCGCGCAAATTATACAGTAACCCCACGGGTCCAGATGAAATTCCAAGCAAAATAATCAAACTGCTCGACGATAAGGGCAAATATTATCTTCTAAGTCTCTTTAATAAAATATTCGAAACAGGACATATACCAACAGACTGGCTACTGTCAATATTTGTAATGATACCGTTTCGTTTGCAGAGATACACAAGTATTTGAGTTTTAGTGTGTGTTTGAGTTGTAATAATAAACTTATATGTATGTATAATACATAAATACTTGATGATGATGATTCTTGAGATGACTCTGATGCTGATCCATGGTATATGCCCTCGTCAGACAATGACACTTTTTTGAAATCCAGTGAGTAGTATTTGCGATGAAGATAATCAGGTTAATTCTGTAAAATTATTCAAGATTTACAAACCGTGCATTTCTAACACAGGAAGAGTTTAGATATATCGGATATAATATTGACGAAACACAAAATATAGACAACAATGAAATAAATATTGAAAATAATTTTCAAGATAAGACAAATAACAGAAATGTCGATATATGTGGGATCCAATTTCAAAAGCAACGTTGCCAAGTCTTATGGAGTTTTATGAGACTTCAGAAATAAAACCAAAAGTTGCTTCGTTGTTATGCGATGCAACGGCTGGTGAGTTTAATGAAGCTGTGATCGATAATAAAATAATAATTCTTATTGTGGAATATACCAATCTTTATGTCACCCAGGTTTTCACTTCTACTGATGATATTGATCCGTTATCACGGCTTCACGAGTGGGTGCCACTCATCAAAAAATTAGGTCATTTTTAGGTATAATTTTATATATGGGTCTGGTAAAATTACCACAACAGGTTCATTATTCGAGTACCGAAGAATTGTTCAATTTGAAATTTCCCAGAAAGAGCATGAGTCGTAACCGTTTTTGAGAATGATTCATTTTGCCGACAAAAATAGTCCTTCTAAACAAACTGACAAGCTATATAAAATAAATCCATTGGTACAGCAATTAGTAACAAATTATAAATCATTATATAATGCAGATGAGTATGTGTGTATTCATGAAACACTTTTACCATTTAGGGGTCGGCTTTCCATGAGACAATATTTAAAACTAAAACGCCATAAATATGGAGTAAAAATATTTAAATTATGTTGTGGAAAAGGATATACTTATGACCTAATGATATATACCGGAAAAACACATTAAAAGAAACAAAGACAACCTCATTCGGCGTAGTTATGACAACTGGTATAGCAGTATTGAATTGGCTTATAATGTGATAGATGCCAACACACATTTTATTGGAACCGTTAGAAAAGATCGTAAGAGGTTATCAAAGAGAGTTGCTACTGCAAAACTTAAAGTAGGAGAAATATACAGAGAACAAAATCAAATGGGTATATTTATGCTACACTGGAGGGATAGCAGAAATGTTTTTGTTTTATCAATGAAACACGATGACAGTATGATAGGCGTAGAGGAACTAAAAAGACACCAGAAGCCATAGTTGATTATAATCATGAAAAAAGTTCTGTTGATGTCTCAGATCAAATGGGTGCATATTCTAATCCATTAAGAAAATCGCTTAAGTGGTTCCGTATGGTGAACATTGAATTTCTGTTAACAACGTTTGTAGTAAATGCATATTCACACCATAAATTCGTTACAAGAAGCCCTATGACAATAACTGAATTTAAGAAGCTCTTAGTAAAACATTTGACAACCGAAAAAAAAAAACCACTGAAAATATCAATTACAACCGAAAGCATAAATACTACAAATTGGAACATCTCGAGTGTGAAAGTAAACATAAAAGGCGTAGAATGTGTAAACAATATTATAAAATAAATAACGATAAACAAGGAAGAAAATTCGCCACCAACCGAAAGAAAAAAGTTGACTGTACAAATAAGCCTTCGTTATGTTTACCTTATTTTAATAAAATTCATATCAATACTGAGTAAGCAATAAAAATAATTGACTAATTTTGCAATTGCCAAGTTTCTTTGTAATACTAATTCATAATTATTTACCTATAAGTCTATCTGTTCTTTTACTTGAAAAAATAAATACATAAATAACATTGTGTATTTTTTTTATTGGGTATTTTGAGACCGGGATCACAAATCGCTATATTTATAAATCACTCAAACTATTATGAAAGAACTATTGTATGAAGCCTTGCGGGTCCCTTCAGTGTAAAAAATACACACTTATTTAAACCAGCGGCATGATACGATGAAATATTTGTGCTGGTCCCATTGGACCAACGCTGCCCATTAAAATAAACTGGTACTGGTCCGACGGGACCAGCGCGGCAGGGAACGTGTTCACTATTTTTTCAATAAGTTTACATGAAGAACATGTTAATGAAATAGGATGATATGAATCTGGGTGTAATTTATCTTTACTTTTGATTACTTTTGATAATCGGGATAACGATGACATTTTTCCAGATTTTTGGGAATAATTTTTCTGACCAAATAATATTAAAAATTTTGAGCAGAAACTCTTTTGCTACTATGCAAAGTTTTTTAATAAATTGTATTGGTATGTTATTTGGACCTGGTGATGTGTGTTTCATGCTATTAAGTGCTTCTTGAAACTCCCCATAACTAAGGGGTGTATTAATTGGGTTGAAATCGTCAGAGATTGTAACAGGTACTGCATCCATCTCTTGTTTGTAGGTTAGTAATTCCTTACTGTAAATTTGGGTGAATAAAAATTTTTTACAGGTATCAACTAGTTCATTTACTATATCCTGCGAATCAGTTAGTACCGTTCTTTTTTCTCCATACATACAATTTTTTGTTAGGTGTGCTGTCCTGTTATTTTTTAATTATTTTCCAAACTGATGATATATATGTACTGCTGTTTATGCTAGATATGTATTTCTGCTATGATTCTTGTTTGCTTTTTTTAATTATTCTGGCTTCAGCTCTACATTTTTTGAACTCAAAACTTTTGTAATGTATTTATCGGTTCCAAATTGTCTTACTTAATTTAATAGCGATCTCACATTCTGTATTTCACCTAGGAACTGGTTTGTGTTTTTTATAAAGATTGAGATTTTTCTATGGCTATATAAGCAACATCAAGTATAAGTCATTAATATGTGTGTCATCAATGGAGTCTGAAATTTTAATCTGATCTTTCATTCCGTCTGATACGATTTTCTCAAATTCAATCGAATTGGCCTTTTTTAGTTTCCATTTTTGACTATTATAGAAATAAATGAAATGAGGTTGAATGCTCGAATAAATGAACTTTGAAAATAAGGCTATTATCGAGCACAAGTTAATTAAATCAAGCCCAAGTACTTTCGCTTAAATAGCATCTTCAGGGGCATCTGAAATAAGCCAAGAAAACGTTTTTTAGATGAAGTAAATTAGTTAACTTCGATAAAAAACTCGAAGTTAATGGATGAAAAAAAAGTTTTTGAGATTAACGTTTTAGACTTACTTCGTCAAAATAAGAACTATCCAGCAAGCGTAGGATGTGGAAACATTAAAACTAACATAAATTATACAAAACACTACACTAAAACGAGGACAAACAGTTTAAAATTGACTTCTACGCTACATTCTCTGTCAGTTTCTGGAGGGATAATGATCTAAGCGGAAATGATACGGTGACATATGACATATGACAACTTTGATAGGCAGTCAAAGTTATGGATCTGTGATCAGCAAATATTGAAATTCTGTATAAGTTGTCATTGGCCAAAGGTCCAACTAGAACTACAACTGAAAAATCAGCTGATGACGTATGACATGTAGAATATTTTGATTTAAACTAGATTGCATAATCCAGATCTCACACTCACACTCGTCTGTAATAATAAGGTTGTAGGTTTGAGGCTAAATGAAGTGTACATAAAGTGTGAATGAAAGAAATAGACCAAACGATCTATTGGACAGTGGGTAGTTGACTACAATAAAATGGTCTACCTTACACTGTCAATATTGCAAAATGAGAAGAAAATTGACTATAAAATTGAAATATTAAAATTAGATCAGAATTGAAAGCAGTGTGTAAATGGGTATAGTTCAAGTAGTTCAGTTAAATCTCAAGCCAATGGGGAACTATAAAACTAATATGTAATAGCATTACTAAAGACCAACCGACCAACAGGTGTTGAAATATAAACTGTGGAATTAGTATATGTAGGTTATGCAGAGATATGAAGAGTGAAATCAACTCCAACTGTGGATCAATTGAATCTGAGCAAGCTAGTTGTGTAAATTGTTAAATACAATAGTGCTGCTGAACAGAGCTTGAAATTGGTAGATTCTTAATGTATAGACTCAGTGCAGGAAGTCTAGACAGCCGAGCTGGGTCCACTACGAGGTGAAGCTGTAATAAAGTTTTTAAAAATAGGTTTAAATTTAGTACAGTTTAAATTAATTTGAGTATTAAGACAATGAGAGTTTCCATTCGTTTCCTTTGTGATCTCCAAATCTTCCAATAGATCCAACTCCAAATAATTTTTCTTTCTACTGATGTCATGCAAAATAGACGACCCAGTATTGATGTTGAAATTATGTTTGGTAGACTCTAAATGTTGACCAAAACTTGAAGAGTTTGGTCTTTTTAAATGTTCTGATATTCTAGTAGATAGCTTTCTAATGGTTCTGCCTACATAAACTTTTTCAACTTCTTCATTTTTATGACATCCTTATGATACAGTCTGCCGCGGTTTCTCAAGCTTTTCTCAAGTAAAGTAAAATATTCACAAAGTATATTTAAATTGGTGTTATAGAATGCTGGGGAGCTCCAGTTTTTATTAAAATGTAAAACACAATTTTTGTTTTTCATATTACGACGCGACGATGGGAATAAACACAAATCGGAATCTATTAAAATTTTATGTATCTCAGTTGTTAATGTAATTTATTTTGTGTGTACCACATAAAAATAAGACATGCTCGCCAACAAGGACATATAAATAATTTAAAAGGATTAAACCTTTGATCCTTTGAAAAGCAGAGACATATCAACCCGAATTATTTTTAACGACTAAAATATTTAAAAGCTACTAAATCATATTTTTGTTATTGTTAGTAGATATTTTTTATTGGTTTTTAAAGACTACTGCTTTGAAACCCGAAAATGTATGGTAAACATTTAAATGTAAAGTGCATATGGTACCAATTTATTAGTAATTTCAGCTAACATTGAAATAAAGAGAAACAAAACTAGTTAATAACTGACAACATTATTCGCCGGCGGTGAAAATAACGCGGACAGCGTTATTTACTACAGGTCGATATAGAATACAATGCATTCTCAGATATTTATAGTAAACAGCAGTAAACATATAAAGAAAGGTCGCCTTTATTAGGTTCACACAAAGTAGATTATTATACCCACACGACTAAGGTACCAAGGGATCAATATCGAAACAATAAAGATGAATTTTTTTAAAGATTCGATCCTTGATTTTTTTATGCTCAATAATTTAATGTTCTTACTCCTGCTCCAACAAAATGTTCTTAGCGTTACATAATATGCACTAATCATACAGTTCTTGTAAAACCTGTACTGAAACTGACTTTTTGAGACCAGCAAACGGGCGATTTTTTAACCACATCAACCACTGAGTGTTATTAGCTGGAAGACAAAATACAATATTTATATATAAAAAATTTATAATTTGTTAAGAATATTGATGTTACCCCATCAGAACGTCTTCTCTTATTTAATGTTAGTCCAACAATACCACTTGAAATATTGAGCAATATTCTACAAAACCTAGTGAACTTTATGTCACCAATAACATGTTTGGGAATTGGAGCTACAAATCCTAAATATAGCTACATACTCAGTTTTAGGCATCCAGTATACATAGAACCCCTAGATAATATAACCATACCTGATTTTATCGTGGTCAATCATGATAATGTTAGCTAAAAAATATTTTTATCCAACGACCAATGGCTTTGTTTCAAATGCAAACAAATGCAAAAACCTATCTCCTAATCAATTTTGATATAGCAAATACTAATCCAACTTCTAATCTACCTCAAAATATCACTAGAAGATTTCTATAATAAACTTTGAAAATAAGGCTATTATCGAGCACAAGTTAATTAAATCAAGCCCAAGTACTTTCGCTTAAAATAGCATCTTCAGGGGCATCTGAAATAAGTCAAGAAAACGTTTTTTAGGTGAAGTAAATTAGTTAACTTCGATAAAAAACTCGAAGTTAATGGATGAAAAAAAAGTTTTTGAGATTAACGTTTTAGACTTACTTCGTCAAAATAAGAACTATCCAGCAAGCGTAGGTAGTTGAAACATTAAAACTAACATAAATTATACAAAACACTACACTAAAACGAGGACAAACAGTTTAAAATTACTTCTACGCTACATTCTCTGTCAGTTTCTGGAGGGATAATGATCTGAGCGGAAATGATACGGTGACATATGACATATGACAACTTTGATAGGCAGTCAAAGTTATGGATCTGTGATCAGCAAATATTGAAATTCTGTATAAGTTGTCATTGGCCAAAGGTCCAACTAGAACTACAACTGAAAAATCAGCTGATGACGTATGACATGTAGAATATTTTGATTTAAACTAGATTGCATAATCCAGATCTCACACTCACACTCGTCTGTAATAATAAGGTTGTAGGTTTGAGGCTAAATGAAGTGTACATAAAGTGTGAATGAAAGAAATAGACCAAACGATCTATTGGACAGTGGGTAGTTGACTACAATAAAATGGTCTACCTTACACTGTCAATATTGCAAAATGAGAAGAAAATTGACTATAAAGTTGAAATATTAAAATTAGATCAGAATTGAAAGCAGTGTGTAAATGGGTATAGTTCAAGTAGTTCAGTTAAACCTCAAGCCAATGGGGAACTATAAAACTAATATGTAATAGCATTACTAAAGACCAACCGACCAACAGGTGTTGAAATATAAACTGTGGAATTAGTATATGTAGGTTATGCAGAGATATGAAGAGTGAAATCAACTCCAACTGTGGATCAATTGAATCTGAGCAAGCTAGTTGTGTAAATTGTTAAATACAATAGTGCTGCTGAACAGAGCTTGAAATTGGTAGATTCTTAATGTATAGACTCAGTGCAGGAAGTCTAGACAGCCGAGCTGGGTCCACTACGAGGTGAAGCTGTAATAAAGTTTTTAAAAATAGGTTTAAATTTAGTACAGTTTAAATTAATTTGAGTATTAAGACAATGAGAGTTTCCATTCGTTTCCTTTGTGATCTCCAAATCTTCCAATAGATCCAACTCCAAATAATTTTTCTTTCTACTGATGTCATGCAAAATAGACGACCCAGTATTGATGTTGAAATTATGTTTGGTAGACTCTAAATGTTGACCAAAACTTGAAGAGTTTGGTCTTTTTAAATGTTCTGATATTCTAGTAGATAGCTTTCTAATGGTTCTGCCTACATAAGAGGCATCACAATCATCACACTTTAATTTGTAAATACCACTTTTGTCAAGTCAATGACTCCTTCAACAACATAGAAGATGAGGTCTCCCGTCTACAATCCACTAAGAAGAGATGTCTCAACAACAAACTAAACCGTTTGATTTTACAAAAACAACAAAGAAACAACTCAACACTTATGCATAAGTATTCAGATCATCAATTTCATCCTAGAGTCTTAAATCTAAGTAACACCAACTTTTCACAGGAGGAATTGTATTTTTTAGGATTAGGCCTTAAGTTTTCTTGTCAGAATTTTAGGTTAAATGACTCAGTGCTGGGAGGATTTGCAGTGGAGCTGGACACGCTAATAGAAGGTATGACAAACAATGCTGACATTAAACAATATTTGAGAAATTCTTGCATTAGCTTACTTCAACAACAACAATGTAAGTACAAACGTAATTTTCATAGAAATCATCATTCTTTTAAAAAACATAAGGATTTGCTAAATCAATTAAACAAAAAATCGATAGAGATTCTCTAGTCCTTAGCAAAGCTGATAAGGGAAATTGTGTTGTAATTTTAGAACAAACTCAATACATAGAAAAAGTAGAATCTTTTCTGTCAGATAATAATTTTGTAGTTTTAGAAAAAAATCCACTTAACACCTTTATTAATAAAACAAAAGCAATGGTTAAATTGTTTAATGATACTATCTCTAAATATAACAACAGAAAGTTAATTGTATCTAACCCTATAACACCTAGGTTATATGGACTTCCTAAAATTCACAAACACAATTGTCCCATTAGGCCTGTTGTAAGTTTTTGCAACACTCCAGTTTCTATATTGTCAGAGTTTGTTTATAACACAATCCAATCTATTACTAATTTTAAACCTAAGTTCTCCATTACAAATTCTTTAGATCTAATAGAACGTTTAAATAACATCAAAATAGAAGAGAGTTTTTATTTGGTTTCCTTTGATGTTTCCAATTTGTTTACTTCTGTACCAAGAGATGAAACATTACCTTTAGTACACAACCTTTTAAACAATTGCAACATACCGGCTAAAGACAGAGATGCTATCTCAACTATGCTCAAATTCTGTCTTGATCAAGACTTCTTCCAATTTAACCAAAAAATATACAAACAACCTACAGGTTTAGCAATGGGTTCTCCATTATCACCTTTTTTAGCTGATATTTTTTTGGACAGCTTAGAACAGAAATTTGTTAACAACAACAACAAAATAATTTTTTGGTCAAGGTACGTTGATGATTGTATAGCTCTGATACAAGGATCCCAAGATGATGCTTTACAGATTCTGGAAGATCTTAATAACCTTCATCCCAACATCTCTTTTACTTTGGAACCAGAATCTGACAATAAGTTGAACTTCTTGGACATGACTATATCTCGCAATAAAGATTCTCTTGAGTACAATATTTACAGAAAGCCCACCCAAACAGATCATGTTATACATGAGACATCCAACCATCCAACCCAACATAAAATGGCAGCTTTCAATAGTTATATTCACAGATTACTTAAATTTCCACTTTCAAATGATAACTTTAATGTAGAACTCAACACTCTCAAACAAATTGCTTTAAATAATGGTTATGATCCCAACATTATCCATAAGCTTCTAAATAGAGCTAAACTCAAAATTACAGAAAAGCTTGCATATTCATCACAAAGTCTTCTCCAGCAAAATGCTTCTAACAATATCAGATATTTCTCTTTTACTTATATTAGTAACATTTCTAATAAAATAGCCAAACTTTTTACTTCTACAGTTGAAAACATCAAAATTTCCTTTAAGTCACACAACACTGTAGGTTCCTTTTTAATTAACACTAAAGACAGGCTGAACACACTTGACAAAAGTGGTATTTACAAATTAAAGTGTGATGATTGTGATGCCTCTTATGTAGGCAGAACCATTAGAAAGCTATCTACTAGAATATCAGAACATTTAAAAAGACCAAACTCTTCAAGTTTTGGTCAACATTTAGAGTCTACCAAACACAATTTCAACATCAATACTGGGTCGTCTATTTTGCATGACATCAGTAGAAAGAAAAATTATTTGGAGTTGGATCTATTGGAAGATTTGGAGATCACAAAGGAAACGAATGGAAACTCTCATTGTCTTAATACTCAAATTAATTTAAACTGTACTAAATTTAAACCTATTTTTAAAAACTTTATTACAGCTTCACCTCGTAGTGGACCCAGCTCGGCTGTCTAGACTTCCTGCACTGAGTCTATACATTAAGAATCTACCAATTTCAAGCTCTGTTCAGCAGTACTATTGTATTTAACAATTTACACAACTAGCTTGCTCAGATTCAATTGATCCACAGTTGGAGTTGATTTCACTCTTCATATCTCTGCATAACTTACATATACTAATTCCACAGTTTATATTTCAACACCTGTTGGTCGGTTGGTCTTTAGTAATGCTATTACATATTAGTTTTATAGTTCCCCATTGGCTTGAGGTTTAACTGAACTACTTGAACTATAACCATTTACACACTGCTTTCAATTCTGATCTAATTTTAATATTTCAATTTTATAGTCAATTTTCTTCTCATTTTGCAATATTGACAGTGTAAGGTAGACCATTTTATTGTAGTCAACTACCCACTGTCCAATAGATCGTTTGGTCTATTTCTTTCATTCACACTTTATGTACACTTCATTTAGCCTCAAACCTACAACCTTATTATTACAGACGGGTGTGAGTGTGAGATCTGGATTATGCAATCTAGTTTAAATCAAAATATTCTACATGTCATACGTCATCAGCTGATTTTTCAGTAGTAGTTCTAGTTGGACCTTTGGCCAATGACAACTTATACAGAATTTCAATATTTGCTGATCACAGATCCATAACTTTGACTGCCTATCAAAGTTGTCATATGTCATATGTCACCGTATCATTTCCGCTTAGATCATTATCCCTCCAGAAACTGACAGAGAATGTAGCGTAGAAGTAATTTTAAACTGTTTGTCCTCGTTTTAGTGTAGTGTTTTGTATAATTTATGTTAGTTTTAATGTTTCCACATCCTACGCTTGCCGGATAGTTCTTATTTTGACGAAGTAAGTCTAAAACGTTAATCTCAAAAACTTTTTTTTCATCCATTAACTTCGAGTTTTTTATCGAAGTTAACTAATTTACTTCATCTAAAAAACGTTTTCTTGGCTTATTTCAGATGCCCCTGAAGATGCTATTTTAAGCGAAAGTACTTGGGCTAGATTTAATTAACTTGTGCTCGATAATAGCCTTATTTCAAAGTTTATTATAGAAATCTTCTAGTGATATTTTGAGGTGGATTAGAAGTTGGATTAGTATTTGCTATATCAAAATTGATTAGGAGATAGGTTTTTGCATTTGTTTGCATTTGAAACAAAGCCATTGGTCGTTGGATAAAAATATTTTTTAGCTAACATTATCATGATTGACCACGATAAAATCAGGTATGGTTATATTATCTAGGGGTTCTATGTATACTGGATGCCTAAAACTGAGTATGTAGCTATATTTAGGATTTGTAGCTCCAATTCCCAAACATGTTATTGGTGACATAAAGTTCACTAGGTTTTGTAGAATATTGCTCAATATTTCAAGTGGTATTGTTGGACTAACATTAAATAAGAGAAGACGTTCTGATGGGGTAACATCAATATTCTTAACAAATTATAAATTTTTTTATATATAAATATTGTATTTTGTCTTCCAGCTAATAACACTCAGTGGTTGATGTGGTTAAAAAATCGCCCGTTTGCTGGTCTCAAAAAGTCAGTTTCAGTACAGGTTTTACAAGAACTGTATGATTAGTGCATATTATGTAACGCTAAGAACATTTTGTTGGAGCAGGAGTAAGAACATTAAATTATTGAGCATAAAAAATCAAGGATCGAATCTTTAAAAAAATTCATCTTTATTGTTTCGATATTGATCCCTTGGTACCTTAGTCGTGTGGGTATAATAATCTACTTTGTGTGAATCTAATAAAGGCGACCTTTCTTTATATGTTTACTGCTGTTTACTATAAATATCTGAGAATGCATTGTATTCTATATCGACCTGTAGTAAATAACGCTGTCCGCGTTATTTTCACCGCCGGCGAATAATGTTGTCAGTTATTAACTAGTTTTGTTTCTCTTTATTTCAATGTTAGCTGAAATTACTAATAAATTGGTACCATATGCACTTTACATTTAAATGTTTACCATACATTTTCGGGTTTCTAAGCAGTAGTCTTTAAAAACCAATAAAAAATATCTACTAACAATAACAAAAATATGTTTTAGTAGCTTTTAAATATTTTACTCGGTAAAAATAATTCGGGTTGATATGTCTCTGCTTTTCAAAGGATCAAAGGTTTAATCCTTTTAAATTATTTATATGTCCTTGTTGGCGAGCATGTCTTATTTTTATGTGGTACACACAAAATAAATTACATTAACAACTGAGATACATAAAATTTTAATAGATTCCGATTTGTGTTTATTCCCATCGTCGCGTCGTAATATGAAAAACAAAAATTGTGTTTTACATTTTAATAAAAACTGGAGCTCCCCAGCATTCTATAACACCAATTTAAATATACTTTGTGAATATTTTACTTTACTTGAGAAAAGCTTGAGAAACCGCGGCAGACTGTATCATAAGGATGTCATAAAAATGAAGAAGTTGAAAAAGTTTATTTATTTAAAAAACAGGAAAAACCTTAATATGCACAAAAGTAATAAATTTATAACATTAATACCTAATAATATAAAAATAAAAATTACACTAAAAAAACAAAGTATCTACAGTTATTAAAAATATAAAACATATAAAACAATAATATGTACTTAATATAAAAACACTTAATTTAAAAAGATCAAAACACATAAATAACCAAGAGTTTTTTGAAGCCTTTCTTCTTTTTTTCCCCAAAGTGTAAATTGCAAATACCTCGAATAGGGTAATCGTGAATATCACAATTCCGCGTAATAAATTTACAAAAGTAAGCAGAGGCCAATTATTTAAAATTCAATAAATAAACGTCATTGTAAGGTGAAAGTCCCTTTGTTGAACTAAAACCCATTGCAGCTATAGGTGTATATCTGCTTTCAACAATAATGATTCTCATTCCAGGATTTTGTATTTTTGCTAAATTTTTCATTTAAATTGAAGAGAAAAATAACCGATGAACAAAAATCGTGAGCAGAAAGTGATGTTGAATAATTGCATTTAAAATTGTAATTTTAGTTGAAGTTGACAAATTTTTAGATATTATTAAAAAACAGTATAGCTTTTTAGGAAAATTTTAAATTTATAATTAAAATAGAAATTTACAATAAATTATCTAATTGAAAACAAAGGTACTTAATTGTTCAGATGATTTCTATTTTATCATTGTCAATTTGAAGATTAATAGTATTTATATCAATATTTGGGCATTTATATTTAGTTGTTATTTTCATAGTTTTCGTCTTTACAACAATTAACTTTAGTTTGTTGATCTTATTATTTATTAACAAAGTGTAATGCCGAATTCATTCTAGATCCAGCATTTTCCAAGTTTGAATCAAAACATGCAAGTAGGGTGTCATTTGCGTACAAATTAAAGAAATCCGATTTAACAAGTTTATATCATATAAATACAATACAAACAAAAGCGGTTCCTAAGACATTACCTTGAGGTACCCTAATATTAATACTCATTTCAGAAGAAATTATATCATTATTCCTTACTTTTTGCGTTATATCCAATATATTATATTTAAACCATTATTGGTTATTTTTGTACCTATCGATTTTATCAAAATAATATTTTTCTTCTTTAGCTTTTAATATATTAATTACATTTCCTGCCCTTTTACAATCATTCCATTTGGCATTTATATCACTTATGTTAGCAGTTTTAAACTCTTTGTATAATTTGTTCCTAATTTTAATTTTGCTATTAACTTAACCATTATCAAACCGCGATATTTTATTTTTGTTTTAATGGGTGCTATTTTATTTATAACAGACTGACTGTTTGATAAAATTTCATTGTACATAGTATTGGCAATCACAAGAAAGTAGATTTTATTAAATAATCACTCAACTTGTTAGTGGAATAAACAAAACATCTAACCAGATCATTATTAACAAAAACATAATCAATTAAGGTTTAACTAACCGTCGTATTTCTGGTAGGTTTAGTTACTAATTGCTTAATGCCACATTGTAAAAACATTGCTTTTATTTTCTGGGTATAGAAGCTAGTTTAAAAAAAAATTCAAATTAAAATCACCAAATTAAATACAATTGAAATTACTTTTAAATAATTCGTTAAAAATATGCTCTAAGTTCTCTAAAAATACTGCATCAGTTTTACAAAAGTTTTAGCGGCAGTACACTTAATGTTTTCCTGAACATATAGTACAGCACCCCCATTAGATCGTTTTAGATGAATTTCAGAGTATCACTTTATATATCGACACTAGGCAACTTCAGAATGTGCTAACCACTATTACTTTTTGGTACAATAACACAGCAGTCTTCACTTGATTTGGTCCATCTTGATTAACAAGCTCTGTACATTTAAATATAAAACATCAATATTAAAAATAATTTATTAGGGCTACCTACTAGTTTCTTTTAGATAAATTTATGTTGGTTTGGACTATTTTAGGCTTTATTTTTTAATGAAATTAAATATTTTAGAATTATCACCCTTTTAACCATATCGTCAAACTGTAATTTACTTTTCTTGAAATACTCTTGCTGAGATTTTGTTTAATATAGGGAAATTCTAACATTCGGCACTCTAATTAATCTTTTATTTTTGACAACAGTTTTAGCGTCTTTAGCTGTATTTAATACTACTTTAATGTGACGTTGTGTTAGCAATTGCAACCTATCAAAATAGTGTTATATTATTTTTGTTAATATTAAAATCAGTCAAAATATACTAGTTATGCCTGTTTGTCCTCTGCATTACGTTCCGATTGATTATTTTTAATTGATTTATTAACAATAAATATAATTATATGGGAAACCCTATTTTGCCTCTTCAACATTTCGGAAAGAATATTCTTCATATCGGGAGCAACAGATGCGACATTTTCCATATGCAGAATTTTATTTATACTTTCCTTGAGCTCACTTAATTCTTCTAACAGATCTGATACTTTCTGAAATCCAACTTTACACTGTTCATAGAGAAACTTCAGTTTACGATTTGTTTTCAACTTCAAACAAACATTACGTTAAAGCTATAGGTGGTATAATAGGTTCTAAACAAGTCTCCTTTGCATCTAGGAAATCAAACAATTGCATTTGTATCTATCTTTCTAATACTAATCTTGTTGACCAGCTCATAGATTCATATCCCATAATACAGATAGGAGATGTTTCTTTAAATATCCGAAGACTTATTTCCTCTGTTAAAAGAATAATTATATCTAATGTTTCTCCGTTCTTACCACATGACATAGTTAAAAATAGCATTAAAAATCTTGAACTTCGCATCGCATCTCCTATCTTCTATTTAAGAGCAGGCATTCCTGAGGACGAATATTCACATGTATTAAAATTCAGACGCCAAGTTTACGTATATCTTCCCTCCGAAGATTTTGAATTACAAAAATCAGTTCTTATTTCGTTCGAAGGAAATGAACACAGAATCTTCCTTTCTACCGATAAAGTACAGTTTTTTATCTGTAAACAAAGAGGACATATAGCCTCCAACTGTCCTAATCATCCAACAGACAATACAATTCCAATCGAATATATACCAACAAGCCCCAACTCATCCGTAAAATTTCATCTCCCTCTACACATAATGCCAAAGACCCACAAATCGAAAATAAAGACTCCAACAATGAAACTACACAATCAGACCAAATTGCCATAACTCAATTATCTCAAAAACGAGTACACTCGGAAATAGAAACTCCTAGTGAACTAACAAGCCCTGAAATTCCCAAGAAAGATATGGCTTCCCCTCTATCAGATTTCCCCAAAAAAGGTCCCAAAGCTAAGAAAAAAAAGCACAAACCTGATACTCCAACAGAATTAGTATTAACCGAAACCACCATAAGAACAAACCAAGAAGCATGCAAACAGAATCCACAAACCTTTAAAATACCCATAGACAATTTCTTTTTCTTCCTTGAAAATAATTTTGGACATTCTGATCCTGTGGAAGCTCTATGTTTATTTCTACGGATAAATTCCACCAAGAATTCCACTTAACAACAACTCTAGAAGCCGTTGCCGTTACTGCTTGTTGTCCAAATACAATCGTAATTTGCAACGTATATATTCCTCCCTATTGCACTTTAACGGCTCTCGAAATTACAAACCTAACTAACCAACTTCCTGAACCATTTACCTTAGTGGGAGATTTTAATGCACATAACTCTATATGAGGCTCCAGTAATACTTTCGGTAGAGGCAAAATGATAGAAAATATCATAATCAATTTCAACCCTAATTTTCTAAACACTGGAAGCAACACATACTTTCATATCCAAACAGATAGTCTCTCTTTTATTGATTTAAGCATATGTAATCCAGAATTATCTACTCATCTTACGTGGAAAACACTGGAAAGTCTCTATGAAAACACTGGAAACTCACAACAAAGCAAAATTAAGTGGAAAATTGCTCTCGCTGACTGGAATCTATTTAACGTAATTATCAAGGAGCAAAGAAATAAAATTTTCTTTATGAATTCTGCTGATGAAGATCTTAACATGTTGATTAATTGTATTATAACTTCCGCTGAAAAATGAATCGGTAAATACCACTTTGATCCCTCCAAAAAATATGTTCCGTGGTGAAATGAATCATGTAAACTAGTTCTAAAAGATTGTAAAAGGCATTAAACCGATATCGTAAATCTAGAAACCAAGCTGACCTAATAAATTTTAGAAAACTAAAAGCTAAATCTAAGCGAATTATTAAAGAACGCAAAAATAACTCATGGAACAAATACATAAGTAGCATAAGTTCCGACACACCTTCTAGTCAAATGTAGACTAAAATAAAACAGATGAAAGGTAGATATACAACATACAAAATTCCAACTAGTATAGAAGATAACAATGTCGTAACTGATGACCAGCAGATTGTAGACGCACTATTTAAATACTAAATGTATACTATTTAAATAAAACTAAACATGATAACAACTGTACTGGACCAACAAATATAACAAATAAATGTGTTGTACATAAGAATTCAAATTCCAATGATCGCCCTGTCAATCTCCCACTAACAATCGACAAATTAGTCGCAGCTGTTAACTCTCTAAAGAACAGTGCTACAGGGCCGGATGAAATTCCATCGATATTCCTAAAACATCTACATGAAGATATCCTAATAAAGTTACTAGAATTCTACAACAACATATGGCTAGGTAATCAATTTCCATCATTTTGGCGATAAGCTATAACAATTCCACTCAAGAAAAATGATACTTCTGCCAATACAACTGTGTCATTTTGACCCATCTCATTAACGTGCACACTTTGCAAAGTCCTGGAAAAAATTGTCAACAAACGCTTACTTTGGTATCTTAAAAAACATAATATTATCAACACCGCTCAATCAGGATTTCGTCCAAATCGTTGCACGATCGATAATCTTATCACTCTTCAATCCGATTTCATAGAAGCATTCTCTAATAGAAACAACCTTATAACTGTCTCACTCGATATTGAAAGTGCTTTCGACACTAATTTATCTGAAAACATATATCTATTTGTTAAAAATCTTTTAACTAACAGAAGTTTCAAAGTCTCTGCAAATGTCTTCCCCATATATCCTGGAGACAGGAGTACCTCAAGGATCAGTCCTCAGCACAACCTTATTTTTACTGCTTCTTAACGACCTTATTTCCTTAGTACAACCCCCTGTAAAACATAATTTGTATGCGGATGATTTAGTTATTTAATGTTCGTGTAAAGTAACAAGCTCCACTAGCACTCTTTTGCAAAATACTATTAATAAAATCTCTCACTAGTCTAACAAAATTGGTTTCAGCTTCTCACCTACAAAGTCTAAAGTGATTAACTTTAGCAAAAAATATAAACAAACTCTTCCACTCATAAAATTAAAAGAGCATTTACTACAAGTATCCGAAAATCACAAATTTTTAGGGGTAATTTTCGACAAAAAATTAACATGGAAGAGACATATAGAAAAAACTAAAGCCAGAGCTTCAAAAAATTTAAATCTGTTAAAATTTAGCCAATCGGCAATGGAGAGCTGAAGAAGAAGTCCTATTAAGTTTATACACAGCCCTAATAATATTTAAGTTAGACTACGGATCTATATTATATATGTCTGCCATTAAAACTTATTTAACATCACTAGATACAATTCAAAACATTTCATTAAGAATATGTCTTGAAGCCTTCAGATCTAGCCCTACAGAGCATATATGTCGAGTCGTGTAAATACCCTCTAAATATTATAAGACAACGTCTATTAAACTCCTATTTTTGCTAAGGTTTCTGCAAACCCAAATAATATATCTTTCCAACTTATTAAAAATTTTCAATTAATAGGAGCACACAGTAGAACTACTGCGAATTCATCACTACAGTTTCTATTTTTATTCTTGGAAAATATTGACCTAAATCTCACCACCCCCATTATTCAGCCCAATACTCCACCTTGGCTAAAAATATTACCTAACTTTAATATAAATTTGTGCAGATATAAGAAAATGGAAACCTCCACGACACTCATGAAATAAACTTTAAACTACATAAATAATAGAGACAAATTTAATAACATAATATTCACAGATGCATCTAAAGACGAAGAAAGTGTCGGATGTGCTGTTAGTTCTACAAATAACATACTAGCAATGTATAGACTACCCAAGATGACCAGTATATTCACAGCAGAACTCTACGCTATACTTAAAGCTCTAGAGATTCCAATGCAGGGTATCAAAAACTTAGCAATCTGCACAGATTCATTATCATCCATAAATTCGATTAGAAAAATCTACACATCAAATCCTTTAGTTAATGAGATCCACGAAGGACGTACAATACTTAAAGGAACACGAAGGAAATACAACATAAAGGAAATGAGAATGTTGACCACGCAGCAAATGAAGCACGTCGCTCTAACCTTACAGATGAAAAATTCCAAATGTTTCAAGATATAATAACTAAAATTAAAAAGTTATCTACGTTAATGTGGCAAAATTAATGGAACAGGTGCACTACCCAACTAAAGTCCATCCAACCAAACATTTTAGGACCTAGAATTGTTACAATGGAAAGAACATCGAAGACGATCATTAAAAGGGTTAATATTGGGCACACCCGGCTAACCTACGGATATCTGATGTTTCCCGAAGAACCTCCAAACTGCCAATATTGCAACTCCGTCTAAGTGTACACCATATACTTGTGGAATGTAACCAGCACGCAGCAGCACGGATCAAACATGGTAACCGCGGAAGTTTATGTGATATTTTAAAATCTAAAAACAATATGTCTAATGTGATAGAGTTTCTTAAAAAACTGTAAATTGTATCACCTGTTGTAATTGTATCATCTATCTATATTTCAGTTTTGTAATCATCCGCTAGTTTTTTTTTTGATATCATCTGTATTGAAATTTATTAAATCAATGCAACTTAATTTATTGTTATTTTGTTATAAAGTTACTCTTGTCAATGACCGCAGCAGCCGAGACATGAAATTGGAATTAAAAAAAAATCCTAAAACTAAACACATTTTTGTGGAGCACATCAATTTACAATATAATTGGAACACTGTTGTTTTGATGATGTTCAACAATAAAATAAACAAAACATATACATTATAAATTATGTTAGGGTCTTAAGGCCACTAGTTTAACTTATCTATGTATAACACTACACTTGAAAAAACATGTTTTCAAGTAAAAATACTATATTGGTATACAATAAAAAAACACATAACATTAATTACAATACTGAGATAAGTATGTTAAGTGATCCTACTTAAACCAAGAAGACTATAAGAAAAAGTAAAAAATTATTTTAGTAAGCAAATAAATTGAAAGAATAGTTAAATATGGTCACTATTCTCCTTCGACTCTATCGCTGTATGGTCCGGTTTCGTAATTACGTTTCTTTATGTATAAAAAACAAAATTAATTGCCAATATTATTAATATCATATCACCTGTGGTAAATTTTTCCAGGTGAAAAACAGTTTTCGTTTGGATTTGCTGAACACTTGAAAACTTGAAAGTCTGACAGGTAAGAATATGTTTAATTCAAATATGTTTTAATATGCGAATTCGCTAATCCGTTTAAAAAAGGAATATTATAAATTTATGACATTTAAGAGATAAATAAAAAGTTGACAGGCCGAAAGAACTAGGTAGACTGACCCTACTTCCTGTCTATATCCTGGCTTATCCTGAATATCCTGGCTTAAGAACTTAAGGGAATGGTTTGAATGCAGTAGTGCAGAACTTTTTAGAGCGGCAGTCAACAGAGTCCGCATAGCCATGATGATTTCCAACCTTCGATAGAAGATGGAACTTAAAGAAGAAGAAGAAGACTTCCTGTTTACAAAGAATATTTTATTGCACTAATTGCATCCTTGGCTACTTCAAAGAAATTAATTACGGTACTAAGAAGAAACTTTTCACTAATAATGGTGTACAATTTTAAAATGTCATGCATTGCCTAAGATTCATAACTCAATTCTATCAGTGCGTCCACTAGGAGCTTCAATTAGAACTCCTACTAAACACATATCTGCTTTTGTTACAGACATTCTTATTAAAGCTTTTAATAATTATGAAAATAGGTATTACTTACTTTTCCCTTAATAATAAATTCTATAAACAAACCTTCGGTACCCCATGGGAGCAAATATCTCTCCTACTACTGATACTTATATTATGGTTTATGTATAAGACTATCATTCCTGTCACTCTCTTCTTCTTCTCCAATATTCCGTTTATCAAAAAATATGTTAATGATATATTTTTAGCTGTAAAATCTAACATATTGTGAATTGATAAAAATATTTAACAGTTTCATCCCAGAAATTCAATTTACTATAAAAAACTAGGATATTAACTTTTCGGTACCCTTTCTAGACATTCAGATGATATGGAATGCAAACAATATTTTTAAAATTGTTATAACTACATTCAGTTGTTCGGTAGAATTCAAATCGTAAGGGCGTGTTTAAATTATCGGTGTTAATTAATAGTATCGATAACAAGTTCTTTTCTTACTTATTTTGTTGTTTGCGATAAATAATCAATTTTGGTGAAACTATAGGTGTTTTTTTATAAATATGAGTGAATTAATTGGGGGCAGTAAGCCCCAGACATTGATCTCAACCCCGGGCTTTATGATAAAGATGAAAATCAGGTTGGTATGATGGAATTTACAAATATGGAAACAATTTCACAAAAACAAGAGAACCAGAATGTAAGTACTAATTTAATGTCTAATTCTTTGGGAAAAAACGAAAATGTTTCTAACGTTAATGAGAAGGTAAATAGTAGACAGGTTTATTTATATACAAATAAAGATACCGGACCTTATCATGTTTACGTAGAAAATTGCGCAAAAACATTCACGGGTAAGTTACAAGCCTTAACAGTTGCTGATATTATTCTTTCCGCGTTTCCGGAATTGGACGCAAAAATTACAAATATTGATTCCATAGGTCGTAATAGAATTAGGATTAAATTAACAGACTACAAAAATGCTAATTATTTAATAAATCAAAAAAATTCATCAGTATTTGTTACAAATAATTTAGAATTATATATACCTAAATTCATTCTGTTCCGACAAGGGATAATTAGATATATTGAAACAGATGTTTCTGAAGAATATGTAAAATCAAAAATTAAACAATATGATAGTCATTGTAACTTTGAAATTGTAAACGTTCGGCGAATTAAACGCAAAGAGGAAGTAATTGAAAACGATTCAAAAAAAATAATTTACGTTCCCACAAAATCGTGTATTGTTTCCTTTAAATCTCAGATATTGCCGCGTTATATATCAATAAATAAAGTTATTAAAGAGGTTGAACAATATACACAAAAAGTTTTAATTTGTTTTAATTGCCTCAGATATGGTCATTTGGCTAGTCAGTGTAAAGGTCGCCCAAGATGTGGTAAATGCCAAGAGTCACATAATACAAAAGAATGCCAAAAAAAATGACTCTATCCCAAAATGTTTTAGTTGTCAAGAAAATCACTATACAACAAGTCTATCAGTATGTCCAGAGTTTAAGAGACAGAAATTAATTAAGGAAGCTATGAGTTCTTCCAACATAAACTTTTTTGATGCCAATAAACAGGTTTCCAAAACTTCCTATGCAGATATTTTAAATAAACGCAATACGAGCCATCCATTTGACTTACTGGTTCAACCCACTTCTTTTACCTATTCACAATCTACTTCTTCCTCTACTTCTGCCCAGAATATTCCAAAAGTCAACTCCTCTAGAAAACAATTTGCTTCCCATTTGCTTTATAACAATAGCTCAAACGAATTAAAAGATAAATCTAACAAAAGGCCAAGGCCAAATACTCCTGACCCATCTGAACAGATCAGAAAAGAGATTATTTCTCAGGTTAATGTCCCCAGTACTTCGGGAGGAATATTAAGTAGCCCTCAATACAAAAAACAATTATCACAGATCGACAGTCAGAGGTCCTAGATCCTAGTTTAATTAATGTAATTTTAGAATTGGTTATGAAAATTGTTAATTCTTTACAACAAACAAATAATTTAAATGTTTCTAAATCAGAAATCATCCAACTAATTAGTAAACATGTAAATTCAGATGTGTTATCAAATTCGCAGACCTAAACTCAAAATTAAATGTTTTGCAATGGAACTGTCGTTCGGCAGTCTCAAATAAAGTAAATTTAGAATTTTTACTCCATCAAAATCAAATTCATATTGCCTTATTATCAGAGACATGGTTTAAGCCTGGTTTGTATTATAACTTTAAAAACTTTAATTGCTTTAGAACTGATCGTATAGATGGATATGGTGGGTCAGCTATTTTATTGAGAACAAATATTAAATGTCAAGAAATTAGATTTAACATAAATATTCCTATTACATTACATGTATTCCATTACATGTATTTCCTTTAAACTTCCATCAACAAATAAAACTATTCATCTTGTATCCCTATATAATGAACCGAAAAACAAAACTACAACACAGCAATGGTTATCCTTTTTTTAAATTATACCAAAACCCTTTATTTTGGGAGATGACTTTAACGCGCACAATGTCGCATGGGGCTGTGAAGTTGATGACACATCTGGTAAATCATTATTTGATGCTATTGAGCAGTGTGACCTAGTTTTTTTAAATGACGGTTCATCCATTCTTGTTCCTTTAACCACACATTCACGAGCATCTGCAATAGACCTCACAATATGTACCCAAGATATTATAGCGCTAATGAATTGGAATGTTTTACAAGATCCGCACGGATCAAACCATCTACCGATTATCTTTTCAATTTATCACTCAAAGGAAAAAGAAACCAAGAGACTTCATAAAATCTGGAATTTCAAGAAAGCAGATTGGAATTTGTATTCATCACTCTTTACATCTCTAAATCAACCCAGGACGTATAGTGATCTAATTGAAAACTTCTACTTCTCATCCAATACAGAAATACCACAATACACGAGTATTAACAACAAACATTACATTCCAAAACCTTGGTGGGACAAGACGTGCCAGGAAACAGCCCGACGCAGAAAATTAACTTATATTAAATATAAGCAAAATCCTACAATAAGTAACCTAATAGAGTATAAAAAGATAAACGCATTAGCGAAGAAAACCTTTAAGGAGAAGAAAAGGAAAAACTGGAGGGAATATTGTGAAAGTTTAAACCAAAATACTCCCATTAAGGAGGTATGGAGGAAAGTTAATTGCTTCAAAAATCGCAAACAATCCAATAATTTATTTATTGACCCAGACGAACCATGGATAACAGATTTTTACCAAAAAATTTCACCAGATTGGGTTCTGAATGACATTAACAATTCCATAGCCACCGTTTCTAGAGATAACCTTAGCTTAGATCGTCCATTCTATCCATGGGAACTAAGAAGGGTCCTCAAACAAAATAATAATACTGCTCCTGGTAAAGACAATATATCTTATTCCATTATCTCTAATCTTACAAATGAACATAAAATCTATCTACTTAATATTCTAAATAATATTTGGCAGAAACAAGCACCAATTCCTGAAAGCTGGAAGGGGTATATTATAATACCTATAAATAAGGAAACCTGGCAAACGTGATGACGATCACAATTCATATCGCCCAATATATCTAGCTTCTTGTCTTCTTAAAACCCTGGAAAGACTAATTAAAAATAGATTAGAACATTGGTTAGAATTTAATAATATTCTTCCAAACTCCCAATTTGGTTTTCGTAAATATAAATCCACTCAAGATGCCATAACTGCTCTCGTAACAACAGTTCAAGTCAATTTCACGGAAAACTCATCCACTGCAGCTGCATTTCTGGATGTATCATCTGCTTTTGATAATATAAATTTGGATATCCTTAAACAAAAGTTATTGTCAGTCGAAATATCTATAGGTATAACATCTTTTCTGAAAACTTTGTACTCAGACAGATTGATTTACTTAAAAATCAATGAGAAAATTTTTTCTCCTCGACTGTCTAATATAGGACTGCCGCAGGGAAGTATTTTAAGTCCACTTTTATATATTTTATATAATATAGATTTAGAAGTCATTGTTCCTATTAACACCAAAATTCTACAATATGCAGATGATGTGGTACTCTACGCATCAGACAAATCAATGAATGTTTCTAAAAATAATTTAACAACAGCTATTTCATCAATACATGCATTTTATGAATCAAATGGATTAACATTATCAGAATCCAAAACAGAAATCTGCTTCTTTTCTAGAAAACATAGAACTCCAGAAGGGTATATAAATTGTGGTCAATTCAAATTTCCAATTAAAAATTGCGTCAGATACCTCAGAACTTATTTAGACAGAAAACTTTTGTGGAAAGATTATATTCAACATATCATTAAAAAAACCGAAAAAGCTATGAATATCCTAAGAGTTTTCTGTAAAACAAACTGGGGTGCAGATCCCAACATTAGTTTAATGTTTTATCGATCTATGATACGACCAGTTTTCGATTATAGCTGTCACTTGTATGGTAATGCATCGAACACTCATTTAACAAAAATTGAAATACAGAAAAATAAGTGCCTACGCTTGTGCCTTGGGTATCTGAAATCTACACCAATTAATGTAATGGAAATTGAAGCTGTTGAACCGCCATTGAATTTACGGAGGCAGTATCTTACCGACAAATATATAGCTCGTACCATTAGCAGAGACCAAGTATTTCTCAAAGATATACACAATCTGGCTGTTTTAGATTTGACTAAAAGGTATTGGTTTAAGAAAAAATCTCCACTCGTGGCGGAAAGCTACAGAAATCTTTCTAAATTTAAAGAAGTACTTTATAAGGGTCACATTCCACCAGTTTATACTGAAAAGCCTCATGTACTGTTCTCAATAAAAATCAAGACAGAATTTCTCAATGATGTCCAAGGCCCCATGTTTAACGCAGAAATTCAGAAGAGATGGCCTAATTATTATTATATGTTTACCGATGGTTCAAAAAAGGGAAATAACACTGCTTGCGCAGTATATCAACAGTATTCTGGACAACATCATAAATATAAATTACCTAATGAAGCCTCCATCTACACATCCGAAATGCTAGGTTTAAAGTTTGCTCTTTCTTACGTTTTGACAAAGGAAATGAAGAACTCTGTAATATTTACAGACAGTAAAAGTGCAGTAGAAAGATTATGTAAAACAAATAAATCCAAGCAATTGACTCATCTTGATATAGAGATATTAAAATTGTACTACGAGGTTTCAAAGCTCGGAGGAGAAGTTATTATCGCATGGATCAAAGGCCATTCTGGGATAAAGGGTAATATAATAGCAGATGTATTGGCAAAAGAACCATTATCAAGCGGAGAGACCATAGTCAACAATATTCTACCGGTGTTAGATATAGATGTATATAGTAAATAACGGCTTAAATTAAAATGGCAAGCCAATTATGCGGAATCCGAAAGACAGTCATCATTTAAATATTGGCAACCCACACTTCTTAAAAAAAGGTGGTTTCATTCAGAGTCCAACAGAAGTTTTATTAAAACTATTAATAGGCTAAGGTCAAATCATGCTCTAACACCTTCAAGAATGTACAAAATGGATTTAGCAGACACTCCAAACTGTACTTGTGGTAAATATGGAGATTTAACACATATCCTATTAGAATGTGGAAACGAACAAGGGAATATTACATGTTTTTATGAAAACTTACGAAAACTAAATGTGTGTTTCCCATTTCACATAAATGAATTAATTTTCTCTGGAAACTTAGAAATTTATAATTGTATTTTTCAGTTAATAAGAAATTGTAAATATAAACTTTAAACAATATAATGTACTAACTCTAGAATTAAGATAAAATTTGTAACCAATTTGCGAACATATCAATCATGTAATAAACCTTTTAATACGAAAAAATGAAAAAAAAAATGGAAAAAAAAAGAGACAAAAAAACAAATAAATAAAAAAAATAGGCCAAACCAAATTAATATAAAAAAAGACCAAAACAAAATAAAAAATATATATACATATTGTATACAATATCAAAAAAGTAATACAAGGAAATAAAAAAAATCAAAAAAAAATATAAAAAATAAAAAAAAATTAAAAAAAAATCACAAACAAACAAAAAAAGAAAAATCAAAACAACTCAATTATTTAATTTATTTTTAACTTACATTTAGTACTAACTCGAACTCTGATTGTTGTTCTGTGAATACAAATTACAAAACAGTCTGGTCAATTGGCTACATTGGTACCACTTTGCTTACATGAGGGTTAATATTTAAACATACTCCTTATTTAATGTATGTACACTATATAGTAGTGAATCAGATATATCAATACAACAATAGATACTTTTATTTAAAACATGTAGTTCTAAACAATGTATTTTCAGAAAAGGTTTAATATAACTGGCCTCTTAACCACCACTTGACCTAAGCTGTCTATTATAGTTAGTCCCTAGGTTAAAAATATCCCTTTAGCTCAACCTTTTTAACAGAGTTTATAACAGCCTTTTGGATCTATGAAATCAAAGGTCTCAAGCTGATAATGTTCAAATGTACTGAACCTTATCTCATTCAACCCTGGGCAGTTTCACAGAATGTGCTAGGCCGTTTTGTCTTCATTCTGACAAAATCTGCAATCCGCACTTTCTATCAGTCAGATTTTATTCATGTGCTCCTTGAGACGACAGCGTCCTGTTCGGAGACCTACGATCATTCGTAAATTATTCCTATTTATACCTATTTATACCTAGTAGATCTTTGGATCTCTTGTTCGAAGTTTACTGTATAAAATTATTCGAATGTTTAACACTCATATATTTGTACCAGTGGTTACATTTTTTCCATTCAATTGTATCCCATAACGTTTTTTTGGCTGTGCTTCTTGATATGGAAATGAAAGTTTCTGGGCCTATGATTTTTTTTTAGTTTGCTGCTTTTCTGACAAATAGGTAAACTTTTTTATTTTCGTCAATACCAGTATATGCAGGCATATAAAATAAACTTACTTTGTTATTTTTACAATCAGAATCAGATTTTGCAGACAGTTTCAAACTAACCGGGAGTCAATTTGATTTGGTTCGTTTAGATATAATGCCGTCTGGTTATACGATATAATTTGTATAGATCTGTCTGCAGTTACTATTATATAATAGTATCTGTAGGTACATCTGTAGGATAAATTTCTATTTTTTAAAGATAGTGATTAACTAGGTTTTTACGAAGCCTTAGCCTTTATTTTAGCCTTAGCCTAACCTTCGTGTACTTAAATTTTAACTTGTTTATATAAAACAAATACATAGTACTCTATATACCAAAATTGGTTCACCCTTTTCGAAATCACATTTAGGTTGCATTGCATCTAATACCATTTCTTTGGATGATTTTTTATTACGTCTCCAGATTTTGTCCCGGTATCCTTTTGACCTGCTTCCTAACCTATTATCGGTCTTATGTATGTGCTAATCGGAGAGAGGTCAAGTATGAACTGGAGGTGGTTAAGGAAATAGACATTACTCCTGTTCTGATTACGCATGCTTCTCGTTGAAGCTCACCCAGCTCCTCTCTGACGGTCTTTTGTGAGCATTTAGAACACCATATCATATACTATATCATATATACAATATATCAGTTTGGTTTTCATATTCAATGATTTCCCAAATATTCTTCGATTGGTTCAAATAGAAATATTTGCTTTGTTAGATATTTGTTATGCAGACGACGCCGCATTAATCGCCGAGACAGAAGACGAGCTTCAAAGATTAAGACATATCTTTAATACAACAGCTAACAAATACAATATGATAATATCAGAAGAAAAAACCAAATGTATGACAACATCTAAATACCCAATACGGTGAAAAATAGAAATTTATGGGCAAATAATAAAGCAGAAAGCAAGGTTTAAATATTTGGGAATACATATAACTAGTTACGGAGATATTAAAGAAGAAGTACGACAATAAAGCTTAAACGCAAGTTAAGCGGCGGGTTCTTTTAATGACACAATCTGAAAGAACACCTAAGATAAGACAAGATACAAAAACAAGAATCTATAAAGCAGCAATTAGACCTATATAAAATATACAATATACACACAAGTACAAAATAAAAACACAGAAAATAAACATATTAAAAAAAGCCACAACTTAATAAAATTTTAAAATTGAATCTACTACTTATCTATTCATAACATTTTTTAATATCCCTTACACTACAGTTAAAGAGGTCTATATCACAGATCTTTATTAACGCACTACACTGATATTGCATATAGTTTATTATTGCACAATAATTATATGGACTACAAGAAAATAGGTCATTACTGTTTACCCTTAGGTTGACCTTTGGCACATGAAACCTAATAAAGTTGATCAAACCACATGTCTTATATTTAAAATTGTTAATAATATTATAAATAAACATAACACAATGCATATTTCTTCTTTGTTCCAATGACCTCAAGGCTCAAGTCAAATATTTGAACCAACTCTTTTGATGGCGTAAGGTGAGTATACAAGTATACATATTATATTTCTTAAGGTGTAAATACCTTAGAAATCTTTTTTGTACTTTTTCTATATGAATAATATGAACTTTGGCTTCAGGAATTTATATCACTGATGCATATTCCAAGTTTGGTCTGAGTAAAGCGTTATATAGTCTAATGGTTGTGTTTATGCTAAAGTGTTTGGAATTTCTTATTACAAATCCCAATATTTTGTAGGTCTTATTAACAATATGTATATAGTGTTCATTAAATTTCATGTTAGCCTGTAGGTATATTCCCAACTCTTTACATTTGGTTTTCCTTGATACTACACAATGCCACTACTCCAAAGCAAAGGCCCTTAGCTACCCCCTTGGGGGACACCACATGTAGCCAGAAATTTATCCAAAAAACACCTACCAATTTTGACTCGTTGAAAACTTGATTCCACATATTATGATTTTATAAATATACAAGCATCATGCGAAAAACCAAACTCATTCAATCTCGATAAAATAATGCCATGGTCAACCATATTAAATGCCTTTGAGTAGTCAGTCATTATTAAATCTAATTAAAGTTTATTATTTATTGCCTCACTAGCAAAATTAGACAGAATGCACAGATTACTAGTTGTGGATAACGCAGGCAAGAACCATGTTGTTCTGGATCAAATTCATTTTCAAAAATTTTCAGTATATTCATATAGATTCAAATATTTTAGCCAGGGAATTAAGGATACTTATAGGACGATAGTCTTCTATATTGTTTCTATTACCTGATTTAAAAACTGGAGTAATGGTAGCCTCTTTGAGTTTGTCTGCAAAGGTGTTAGCTTTAAGAGATAGATTAAATATATATGTGATAATGGTTTTACAAATATATCAGAACATCCTTTTAAGATAAAGGCAGGGATATTATCACTACCATTGGATTTTTTTGGCTTTAATTTTTATGCTAACCTTCACATCTTCTTTACTAATAATTGAGCTAAAATGATGAGAGAAAGCCATGGCAGTATCCTGAGGGCCTGTATATGTATCATCATTTAAAGACATCTCGTGAGGAAAACCGCTGGTTTGTCTCCTACTTCTTATGATTGTCCAAAAACTATTTGGGTCATGTAAAATGTTATCTTCAATATTATTTTGATGCTGCATAAATTCATTTTTGATTTGCTTTTTAATGAAAATACTCCGACGAACGACAAGATGAAAATGACGAGATGACAAGATGACGAGATGATGAGATGATGAGATGAAGATGACGAGATAAAAATACCCCGCCGAATATCAGGGAGAAGTCTGTTGGATAGGGAGAGAATCGAAAACATAAGAAGAGCATGCAATATAGAAGACATTAATGGCTGAGTGACTGATAAGTCACCAAATGGACGAAAAAGTATTGGCAGACCAAGAAAAAGATGATGCGACAATGTAAACAATTTACGAGGCTAATATTGAAGAAGAAACAGGCTTTAAACTATACATACTAGAAGGAAGAAAAAGAAGAGGATATTTGTCCCAAATTGGTGTTCCATCTAAGCCGCTTTTTTAGTATTACACCTAAATATTTTACCTCATTCGCTTCTTTGACAGTTTCTTCATACAGAGTGGGCATCAAAATATTATCTAGGTTCCGTCTCCTTCTAAAAATTACTACTACTGTTAGTTTTAGTAAGATTAACAGAAGGCTTTCTTGTAGCAAAACATAGAAATGATATTAAATATTCGTTGTAGTATGCTATATAGATCATTTTTCTATTTTTTTTTACCATAATTACTACTTATATCATCCGCATAGGCCTGCAATTAGAATTTTAGAATAAGATTAATGTGTAATAAATTTTTTGTTTTTTAATAATAAAAACTATACTAATACTAAATAATATAATAATAAAAAATACTAATAAATTCCTTTCTATAAAAAGCAACAATATTTCCAAATTTACAGGTAAGTAAAAGTAAGTTTTTCAAATATTTTTCTGTATGATCTTTTATGAATTATGTGGCAGCAAATTAATATTTGTAAGCAACGTGTCAGGAAAATATCTGATGCCAACTTAAAAACGATGAAATTAAAATTATGTTTCAAAATATTTACAACAGTGCACCCAAAAAATAAACCTTGATTTTCCAAAACCATCTAATAAAAACAATAACGATGCAAAGGTAATTTCGAGGAAATATTTACGTCGGCAGGTCATGAAATATTTCAGAATCAGACGCAATATCATTTATACATTTTTTGCGTATCACTTTTAAGAATTTTGATCTTAAGTTTGAAGTTAAATAGTTTTTGCTACGTTTATGCTGAGTGCATATTATTAGGAAATTGAGCTAAGAACAATAATTGGAAACAATAAAAGAGCAATAAATTTCACTAAAAATCATTTCATATCTTCCCCAATATTAATAGAAATACGGTTGGGATAAATATAGCGCCATTTCTAGAAACTACCTTTATAAGTTTTTTAAGTAGTAACGGAAGCACAATTGGTTGACTTCTAAGTCTTTATCGGAGTTTGCCTGCCAAAGACAATAAATATTTTGTCTAAATTAAATCGTTTTTCTATTGCTAGTAATTCGACTTTAAATATTGTAGCAATTGAAATATGTCGAGAATACGATTTTGTTATAACCAACACAAGATTTCAACATAAAAACATAAATAGATACATATATGGGAGAAACCTATCAGAAACCAAAGATGAATTAATAATTAAATAATAGTAAGAAAATCCAGTAAACCGATAATACAAGATGTAAGAGCATACAGACAAGCAGAATGTTGCAAGTACCAATTCGTACTAGGAAACTTCATATACACGAGAATCCACTAAAAAGACAATAACCAGGGAGATAATGGAATAAAAAACATCGAAAATATGATGCAAAATGTGCAATTTCTATAACAATTTTTTATTCCAACAATATATTAAAATAGGCTATACAACATGATAATAGATGAACAACGAATGGATACCTTACACTAGTCCTCGACATACCACAAGAGTACTTATACAGATTAAAAGGGTAATGTTAATATACTTGAATAAGAATAAGCGTTCAGGTTTTACCTATAATCTATGTAACAATACTAGGTATACTCAATATGCGAGAGTGTAAAATCTCTTAAACCAGAAATGAGTCGAATTTTATCGAATACGAAACTAACACTAACTAATATGCAAGAGTTAAACTTCTAACCAAAAAGCGACCAGCTAAGCTGGGATACAATTTTATACTAAATACGTTAAATTCTGATTGTAATGCCTGACTATTGCTAAGTGATTTGCAGGGGACAACTTCGACATTTCTATACAGATGTAGGTAAAACTCACCTTTTGAATTCTTTCTAACACGGAAATTTTGGGAATTGCTCAGAGATAGTTATTCTATGGGTAAAAATATCTTTTCAATACATTATCAGCTTTCATGAGAGTTTGCTGGAGAATTTACCTCGGTAGATTTTAAGACATGTAAGTTAATTGCTGCCAGTGGCGTAGTAACACTTGGATACATTTCTTACATAAACTTATCTAGAGGTATTTTTTATTGCTAGTTTTTCGCTTTAAATATTGTAAAAACTGAATTATGTCGAAAATACGATTTGGTTACAACCAACATATGATTCCACCATAAAAACATAAATACATATACACATGGGAGAAATCTAGTAGAAACTAAAGATCAATTCGTACTTTAATGGAAGTTCATTTTATCAAGTAATAAAACACTAAGAGCTTTTGTTTTTAATACTTTTACGGGAGCTGTTAATGTTAAGTGTCTAACACTTAATAGTCGTTAATTAAATAAAGGGAAGGAACGAATTGTCTGCCTTAAGTTGAGACAAACAGTTCTTCCCTCCTTAGTTTATTTAGGTAAATACTATAAAGTGTTAAACCCATAACAAAAAATAGCTCACTTGAAAAAGGCACTCTGTCGAAATAGCTGTAGTTATCATAAATTGTATTAAAATTTATGGAAGGATTGAAAACAAAAAAAAAAGAGGTTAATCTTTGTAAGTGGGTATATTTATTTAAAAACCCTTAAAAGGGCTACATCAAAAAAACAAACGTTTTCGGACTAAACAGTCCATCATCAGGTTTAAAATCTGCCTAAAATAAGTACAAACCATTTAGTTAAAACAAACGTGATTATGAAATTTTGACTATGGTTAAAAAGCAAAATGGCTATACTTACTAGGTTAAAATGCCTGAGCCACCAAAATACATGGGTAAAAACCCTTTAAATTACTTATAGTTATCAAAAATTATACATCTTGTTGTTAAAAAACTGTGATGTTCATTATTAAATTAGATATGACTTCAGGTAACATACATTGTAAAGAGTTTTGAGATCCAGAGCCGGGGAGAAAACCTCAACGCACGGAGAACAGCTGGAAACTGATTTACAATATACCTATGAAAGGTGACATAAACAAAAATGTCAATGTAACATAGAACTATATTAGTTATACCTAGTATTACTACAGCCAAAAGATTCAAAAATTATTTTGATGATTTTAAAAATAATAACAGCAATTTTGGTGTTGGGATTTAAAATTTGGGTTATAATTGATGTGAAATCATCAATGGTGTTAAAGTCATGTTTGAGAGGATGACCTGTGTATTAGGCAACCTATGTTGCTTTTTGTCGTATGGAGTATGGTCTAAAAGTGTATTTTGTGTTAGATTACCTTATATATATGAAAATTATCCTTTTATGTTTATCACATCTAGGACAGGTAAAAATTTTTAAATAGTAAATATTTAAAGCTAGTACAAGACCTTGTATTTAAATGACTATTTAAGACTGTTAGTATGGTGAGAAATTAATGAAAACAAGTTTGGTAAATTGAAAATCTACGGGCTGAAGAAATCAGAGTTATAACCTATGCGATTAATTTAAAATGGAAGAGGCTGAGTTCCCCAGAGACTTGATGAGACATAGAGAAAAAAAAGACTGAAGAAGGAGGGGATGGTTAAAGGAGAAAAGGAGTTAATCAACAATTAGAGATAATAGGGGTCCTTTATGCTTGAAGCATCTAGCACCCTGAACAAAATGTATTTTAGTGGTAATAGATTCGGTTTGTAAAAATCTAAAATTTGAAATATGAATGTGCTATTTAGTTGTTGATCAAAAAAAAAAGGTGAGCAATGTTGGAATAGGATTTTTTTTATGAGGGGAAATTTATATGAAATTTGAAAAAACAGTTAGATGATGTTTGAATGATTACTGACTTTAAAACTATTGAGAACATGTTAGATATATGAATTGACCAAGAAATAATGAAAGAAAAGAAAGGACAGAAATGTGATTTAGATGTGAAGACTAAAGAAAATGATAAAATATTGTGGTATGACAGATGTGGGTGGTTATAAAGTTACCACTAGGGTCGAAAAGTGATGAAGGGAAGGAGTGTAAGAAGTTTAGAGATTGGTTGTTTGAAGAAGCACAAATAAAATGAATTTTAATAAAATGTTAGATAATGTTTGAGAGAATAAATAGTTAAAAATATTGAGTACATGTTTGATAAATGAGTTGACCAAGAAATTATGAGAGAGAAAAGAATGGATAGGAATGTGATGTAGATATGAAGAGTGGAGAAAAATTGTTGAAAGATTTTGTTATGATATATATGGATGGTTCTGAAGTTAACAACGGGGTCGAAAATGTTGTTGAGGTGAGGTGTGGCAATATTTTTTAAAATCATTAAAATAATTTTTGAATCTTTTGGCTGTAGTAATACTAGGTATAACTAATATAGTTCTATGTTACATTGACATTTTTGTTTATGTCACCTTTCATAGGTATATTGTAAATCAGTTTCCAGCTGTTCTCCGTGCGTTAAGGTTTTCTCCCCGGCTCTGGATCTCAAAACTCTTTACAATGTATGTTACCTGAAGTCATATCTAATTTAATAATGAACATCACAGTTTTTTAACAACAAGATGTATAATTTTTGATAACTATAAGTAATTTAAAGGGTTTTTACCCATGTATTTTGCTGGCTCAAGCATTTTAACCTAGTAAGTATAGCCATTTTGCTTTTTAACCATAGTCAAAATTTCATAACCACGTTTGTTTTAACTAAATGGTTTGTACTTATTTTAGGCAGATTTTAAACCTGATGATGGACTGTTTAGTCCGAAAACGTTTGTTTTTTTGATGTAGCCCTTTTAAGTGTTTTTAAATAAATATACCCACTTACAAAGATTAACCTCTTTTTTTGTGATACGTGGTATACAGCCAGCTATAGGAATTGTTTTCCTTGTGGATTTTGAAAACAAAAGTTTTCAGTGTTTTATTGCTTGCTCAATTATTGACAGAGACTCGGAATGTACAAGTAATCACCGATTAGTACTAGAGAAGTTCATGTACAGGAGAAGACAACAAAAATACAATAACCAGAGAGATGAAGAGATAAATGAATCGCAAATAGGAGGTATAAAATAACAGAGGAAGATATAACTAAAGTACTTAAGAAAGACAAATACAACAAAGCACCAGGCACAGATAAAATAAAAATAAAACTGTTGAAATATGCTTATATTCTTTATATGAGTGTTGTTCAATAAAATTGAAGTAGGAGATGAGATTCCAGATGAGTGGAATCTATTATATATGTTCTACATTTTTAAAAAACGGTAACAAAAAGTCAATAAATACATTTAAAGGGATCATGTAACACCTTAAATAGCAAGAATCTTTTCCACAGTTACATAGAAAAAATTCTACCGAACATGGATGATTATATCGTAGAAACAGCAGAAGTCCGCTAAACCAGATCAGATCTAGATAATATATTCATCATTAAATGAGTAATAGAAAGTAACAAAATAAAAATATTAAAACAGATATGACCTTTATTATATTAACATATAATATACAAACTCTTCAAGGGCTATTATTAATTACAAGTGTATGGGCTGCGCTGTAGAAGTAAGCTTTTGTCTAAGATAGTCACTCAGAGTCATATACTGCAGATGGGTTTTATTCAACTCACACGGCAGTCAACTGTCCCTTACAGTTTTAAGTGTCATACTTTCGGTAACTGCACCGGCCTGTAGGCTAAACTAAAAGGGAGTAACCAAACAGCGGTAGCTGCCTGCTCAAAACTGGTCATGGACGATAGTTAAGAAACTTTTATGGTTATGATACAGAGAGCAGAGTCGAAGCGACGAAAAGGTGTTTGTACAATAGTGCGGAACGCAAGGAGAAACTACAGAACCACATTCCTCAAGAAAAACAAGTGTGACAAATCCGACAAACTTAAGTTAGGGAATGTGACGTAGTGTTTCGCGCAGACGGGCGGACCGTTTCTACCAGTGGCGGATGAAAGTATTATTCAATTAAAGTGAGAATGAATTTGTCAATTTTTATTTTTGTAGTTCTTAAGATTTATGAAGTTTACAGTCCAATTGTAAGTTTTGAGGAACAAATTCCTCAATACGTACAATTTCTTAACATTGCCAGGAAGGAAGGAAGTATAAATATACTTATTTTCTAAACAGTAATGATTGTAAAGATTTCTATGTTTTGTTATATGACAAAGGAATATCACACAAAAACACTTTTAATCCGGAATTTTAATCGCTATCTTCATTATCAGAAAGGCTTTCTTCGGATGAACCAGTATTAATAAAAATTTGTAAGTGGTCCAGCGTAGAGTCTAATAAATGTTTACATTTTTATGTTAAATGTTGTATTATGAGTGGCCACTCTACCTTTTACCACAGCCCATATTTTTTCGATGGGGTTTAACTTCAGATGATAGGGAGGCAAGTGAAGTACTTTATGTCCATGTTTTTCAAGCTCATAATCCAATACATAAACTGGTGGCAAACGTGGTTTATTGGCTTGTATAATTTTATATAATTCCGGTTAAATTGGTTTCTTTAAAAATTTTCCACTTTGATCTGCCCAGTGGTACGATAGAGTATGGCTGCTGTGTATATATGTTTCGTCGGTATAAACTATGGTTCTATCCTCAGATCGAAATTCAATTAGCTTCTATAAATATTCTATTCGTTTTAAACGAATTTCATATTTTTCCATTAGGACAGTCCTATTGTCTTCGGTTTTTTTCCACCTGTAATTGATTCAAGATAATTTGAAGAATATATTTTTAAAAGTATGATGGTTTAAATTTCAAATATATCACAACATACAGAAGTGAGAACAATTAATTTATTAAAAACAAAAATTATGTAGAATCGTATCATATTTTTTATTTACAGTTTTTCGGAAACCGGAATCGAAATAAATTATCCAAATATTTAGTACTTTTGATAAGACACTATTCATATTCATAAACCGATACCAATAAAATATCAATTTAAAATACTTTATCCATTATACAGTTTTATTTGTTCAGCGGAATAATTATTTTACTGTGTTACCTAAAGCCTAATCCAATTATGGTTTTCCTTAATGATTCTTTTGACTTTGGAAATCCCATTTTTTTGTTCTTTATTTTTTGATAAATACCTTAAATAAATAAAAATAGTTAAAATATTTGGAAAGCAAATCTTGTTTACTAAGTAAGTAAAATTGTAAAGGAATTGTATCTACCGTTTTTGTTAAAAATGTATCTATTTCAGTGTTTTTACTAGAAAACTGTACTACCTGGTTAACATCCAATAACATACTCCATCTATAACATGGTTACTATCCAATAACATACTCAAAAAATACAAAATTTGAAATAATGAAGTGTCCTATGTTATGTTGTTTAATAAACATGGTTGTAAATTTAAAGATAACATTTATTTGGGTTAGAGGCCATGTAGGTATACCAGGGAATGAAAAAGCTGATACTCTAGCTAAGGAAGCGGTGAAGAATGGAGTCTTTTGCAATATTTATACAGTAAGGGATATATTTAACTAAATAAAAAATAAAACTAGACTAAAATGGGAAAAGCAATGGGAGACTATTGATGAAAACTCCATATTTCCAGATACACCCCAATTGGCATTTAAAGATGTGAAAGCAGAATTATAAATTAGTATAACTTCAGTGATTTATACATATATCTAAAAAAAGGAACAAACAAGAACAAAAAATGTGTCTTTAACATAAATAAAATATTCTGTGGCCGATGGACTTGTTTCCGTGTCATATCTTTCACACACACAAGCACACACACACATACGCACACACACATATACACACACATATTTTCTCACATACACAAGAAAATAAAATATCACTGACAATACGTACGTCAATTTCCTTACAGGCATTAACAGGTTTTCGGTTGCTTCAAAATGTGCCGCCTCTTGTTCCATAAATGTAGTAACATTATAAATTATTGCCTTTGCTTGGCTATTTAATCCCATCCCTTTTGTTCCTATCGTTTAGAAACCATATTATTAAGTCTTATTGGAATCGCCTCGTATATGTATTGATTTGAAATCCCCTCATATATTAATTAAAGTAACGAATAATATTTTAGTGTATTTTATTTTCTAATTGTACGAGTTAAAACCCAAATATATTTCAATTCCTTGTTAGGTCAGCTCGAGTTAATATAAACCATTTTTGAGTTGTTTATTTATTTCGCAGCTGCATATTTTTCTCTCGATAAGTCTTTGATTTAAGCCACCCGATGTACTGTGTTTTAAATAAATATTCTTGTCAAGTGTGTTATTATTCCAAGCTATGTGAATTAATTTTAAAGACAATTTCATCACTTTCGTTGGAGCCGCGGTGAAGAGCGGTGGTCTTCAACGTTATGTCCAAATTTTTCGCCTAATTTAAAATGTTTCTTTGTTTTTCGTCTTACGTAATGGAAGATTGGTAGTTTTGCAGTTAATTGTGCAGTACGTGTTACGTTACGTGCAGTTGTTCCAGTTTTGTAAAAATGTGCAGCTGATTTGTTTATTCCTTACCTATGTTTGTCCCCGGCTGATCAACATTCCAGATCATTGAAGTAGTTTTTTGTTCGTGTTCGGAGATTTCCCATCCAGTCCTACCCACAGAAATTTAAATAGATCCAGTTCCCGACCCCAGGCATTATGCAGAGTGAAAAATAAAATGGAATTTAAGGTAACTTTTGTATATAAATTTTAAACTCAAGATACACATTTTTTATAACAATAATTGCTATCATGAAAATTTAAATAATGTAATATGTATCATATATCCTAAATCAAGGACGTGGTTATGCTGTCAATTTATTTGTTCGTTGTCATTAAAATAAAGTGTTTATATATGACAGCTAGCTTTAATTTGTTTTTGTTGTGACAATTTTTAATTTGCTTATAGCAAAAGATTGAATCTTACGATATTTTCATTTAAAAGGATATCCCTAATTTTAATTATCTATTTTAGCCATAGAGATAAATAACCTAGCAACCATTTTGAAAGATTTTGTAGCATTCTCCATTGGAAGCAGATAGGACATGTAAGTTTTTTCTTTGTAATTTTGTATTTTGCAACTATTGATATAGTATATTTTTTGTGCCATCTGTATTTTGGTAACTTTGTTTGAGATAAAAATAAATGTTTGATTTATTTTTTCTGCAATTATTTTGTTTGTCTTATTTTTAAAAATCTCCTAACCTTTTTTTTGTGTGTTTACGTTTTAGGAAGGAAGAGCCTTTCTTTCTTTCCTTCAGCAAACTAAGATCCTTCGAAGCGGTGCCCGTATCTGAAGTTGCTAGAAGCTTCTTTTTTTGTTGTATTATTAGCCCAGGAGATTTATGTAAGTATCCCTTTGTTTAATTTTTGTGTATTAACTCCAACCCGACTCCTTTGTTATTCAACTTATCCACGACCCAGCTCTCCAATTAACCCCTGAGTGCCGTATGCATCAATATAGATTTGTTTTGCTTGCCCTATCTTAACCCCTTTAGTTTCTGTCCCCAATTTTCTACCCCATAATCTTACCCTGAGGTAGGCAAATTATCTTCGTTACAGCTTAAAAAACATTGCTGCCAGATTTCAATTGACACTTTCTTAGGCTCACACGGGAATCTAGCAATGCCACAATTTAAAAAAAATCTGGGAAAGTACAGTTGTTTAAAGCCAAAGTCTCATATTTTCAGAGGTAAACATCCTGTGCAGTACGTTTCAATCTTGCCAACTAAAGTTCCAGTCTTTTGTGATTATTCGGTATACGAGGATTTCGTGAATATCTTCTGGGTCTTATCATTATTACCACGACCTCCTCACCCACTAACGTTTTAATTGACATAGTCAAGAAATAATATTCTTTATTTCGATAAATCAAACACATAATTGATATTGACCCCATGACAGATTTTTTCATGGGGTCATATGATACATACTTTATGATAAAGATAAGATTTTTAAGATTGTGAATTTATTTTGCTGAAATAATCCCCTATTAAAACTGTTACGTAGCATCTTTCTCAAAAATGTTATTTGCTACCTAAGAAAATATCTGCCAATTTTTAAATAAGGCTAAAGTACTCAAAACATATTTTTTATGAAGCATTAGCATTAAAAAATAAAAGAAATATTTCCCGTTTAATTTTATCCAATTGTTTACAATAAATCTTTCTATTCAAGAATTGAATAAATCACACAATTTTATATGCCTACAAAATATGTTACGTTTCAACGTCAATGTGTAGGTTTGATCTGTATCTTTCAATTTTTATTGATCAGAAACATATCAAAAAGAAACGTTTTAAGTGGCGGAATGTAAATATTATTGAATTAATATTGGAGAATCGCTTTGAAATGTAAATATCAATATAGCGGTTTCTTTTAAACTTAAAATTTTCAACAATGAACAATTTTCAACGTACTTATGAGTTGTAGTTTTTGGATGCAAACAAAATCATGTTATGTACTTACGGAAACAGTATTGTAATTTTTAAATTATTTTTTTAGTTCTCACAATAACTTTTTATTCATCAAATATATATATATATATATATATATATATATATATATATATATATATATATGTTTCATATAATAACATAACCGAATATTCAAGTTGTATACCGAACAAAATACGTGCGTCCCTGTGGCGGAATACTGTGCCAGTGGCTTGTAGAGCAGTCCTTACAGTAGGGATTCTGCCATATATAGAAAAATGCCAGCGGATAAGGAATAATACTGCACTTTAGTGTACACCTACATTGGAACCGTATTTCTCCTGATCCGATATCGGACGACGTCGGCCGACGTCGGATTGACAACAAACTCATGGTATTAAATCATAGTGCCTATACTGCTTCCATGACGAAGCAGTATAGACTAGGTTAGTCTATTTTAAGCTCAATAATTTAAGCTTTATATCTGTTTGAAATGTAGACCATTTTGTGTAAATTAATGCTGGCTGAGATTCATCTCACAATGCAAGTAATTACAATTGCAAGTTTTTAAATGAAGATCCTTGAGATTAAGTCAATGGACATAATAAACCTATTAGGTCAAAAAGCTAAGAGATAAAACAGAATAGATCTTTTACTAACAGTGACTAATAGAGGTTAAATTACTTAGTATGATAAAATATCTGACTGAGAGTAACAGTGAAGTCTAAGAGTATTACTAATTTCTGAGTTTCCCATTTCAATAGTTTCTAATTTATAAATATCACCATTGAGCATCAAATTATTAGAGTTTTAGGTTTTTATTATCCATACTATAAAATTTTAATATCTGCACCGGATAGAAGGTCGTCAACATACAAATCATGCTCTAGTATGAAACTAAGTTTGAAATTAAAATTCTTAATACCATCGACTACTTTATGTAGACATCTTGTGGCTAACAATGTACTAGATGCCAGACTAAGTGTACACCTACATTGGAACCGTATTTCTCCTGATCCGATATCTGGCGACGTCGGCCGACGTCGGATTAAAAACAAACTCAAGTTATTAAATCGGAGTGCCTATACTGCTTCGTCATGGAAGCAGTATAGGCACTATGATTTAATATCATGAGTTTGTTTTCAATCCGACGTCGGTCGACGTCGCAGGATATCGGATCGGGAGAAATACGGTTCCAATGTAGGTGTACACTAAGATACAGCGTTTAGTTTAATGACTGATAACAGTTCATTTCGATCTTATTATTTTTTGAAATTTGCGTATTTCAAATAAGTATTTGCTGATATATTTTGGTTAAATCTGCTAAAATAACAACATTGTGTTTTCAAAAACGACTTACCATAGAAAATAAATCATTTTTAAAATTAGAGGTAACCATCATCAGATCATTCACAACAAAACCCTCTATAATCGTCCATAGATTATTGTTTTATGTCCTAATTATAAGTCTAATACAGAAGTAAAAAGCTTCAAATTTTGTATATTGGTATAAAAACATTTAGTAAAAACTTGTGTAAAGTGTCGTCCAAAAATAAGAGATGCATAAAGTTCAATCTAGCTCAGATCATCCTCAGTGCATTCTTTTGGTACTTGTAGCTAGCACTAAAATTGCAGTGGAGACATCAATATATGGTTTAGATATAAAAATTTAAAATATAATGCGACCCTAGGTCGATGTCAATGGTTGTAAACGTTAATACTTAAAGAACAAGATGCTACCTTGCTCAACTTGAACACGTGGTTCTTGTCAGTTAAAATGACGCAGACCAACTGGCTGAGGTGACAGGAAGTATAATTCAGGAAGGCAGCATTAAGAGACCAAGGTAGTAGGCGATTTTGGGTATGATCGAAAACTAATGTAATTTTTAAATATAAAATTTAGTAATAGTATATAATATATTATTAGTAAAAGTCTTTATATGAAAACATATGAAAGTTTTATGTAGCTAAATGATTGAGTTGAATGATGAACCTGTGGAAACAGTTAATAACAAATTCCAAATAAGTTTGTGTTGAATAAAAAAACCAAATAATATAACAAAAGATTTAAATCAATAGATGTATCAGAGATAAAATAATAAAATAGTAGTATATTTATATATTATTATATTTAGATTTATTTTTATATATTATATTTATATATTACAAAATAACAAACCTAAAAGTATTTCAAGACGATTAAAAATTAAAAAATGGAAAAGCAGTTGGACCAGAGATAATATTCATGGGGAAGTATGGGCAGCATTAGGAGAGCCAGGAAAAAGTTGGCTAATAGGTTAATTTTATCTTATTATAAAAGTGGGACAAATGCTAGAAGTATGGACAAGCAGTATGTTAGAATCTCTTTACAAAACTAGGGATATCTACAACAATGTAGAAAATATAGGGCAATAAAACTACATTGGCACACCATGGAAATTCGAGCAGAAGTAACTGATATACGAATACGTGAAGAACTCGAAATATCCGATAATTAATTTAGCTTTTTTCAAGACAGATTCACAACAGATGCGTTTTTCTTATAAGGTAGTTGCTGAAAAAACTACACGAATAAAAAATCTAACGCTCAAATGGTAGGTATTCAGTCGTCAAGAAATGTGTCCCCGATCAATGTGTAAAAATTGTGAGAGATATATATATATATATATATATATATATATATATATATATATATATATATATATATATATATATATATATATATATATATATATATATATATATGGGGACATAACAACTAATGTTATGACAGATGTTTGACTAGTAAACTTCATGTAAAAGTAGGATTATACCAAGACTCAGTGCTTAATTCTTATTTATTCTCATTAGTGTTTGGTTAAAGAACAGCGAAGCTAAGGGTAATATTTCCGGGTACTTAATGTATGCTGATAATTTAGTGTTAGTAAACAATAGTAAAAGCAATTTAGAACCAAAAACTGGAACAGTGAAGACAAGTTCTTTAGGAAAAACGTTTAAAAATTATAAGTAGAAAAACCGAGTATTTCGAATGTTTATTTAAAGATGGAGATACTACAAATAAAATGAAACTTGAGACGGTAAAATAATTCTAAAAAGTAATAGCTTTAAGCACCTACTAACAAAGTAATAAAAAAAGAAAATGCACAGAGAAGAATAAGGGTTCATAAGTCTTTAGCACACATTAGCACATAAGTCCTAGATATGATGCCTGTAGCTGAATGTTGGGCGGTTAAAAAAAAGAGAAGCAACGGATACATGTACGAAAAATGTTAAACGTTATAAAATGTTTACTGCTTGTATGTATTTAATTTATAGTCAACGAATAGGACAGGGAGCCATAACCGAAATGTAAAAGAAGATCAATGGCTTTATATGATTTTTGCAGGTAAATCTTAAAATGTTTCTAGGAATGATACTATAAAACTGTTTTTTTTTTTTAATTTTGTGTAAGGATATTTTATTTTTATTTTAGTATTAATTATTTTTAAACATGGATTAACATTTAGATATTTGTACTCTAGTATTTTAAGAAATGTTGATGACTTTATTACCAATAATGTAATGAAATAAAATTTTAAACATTAAGAGACCGTCGTCGTCCCAGTAAACCTGTCGTTGACGTAGACGTTTTAAATGAAAATGCAATTTACTATTTTTTTTTGGTAACTTAGTTTGAGGGAGAATATTGTCTACTTATCATTTCTCTTCACAACCGAATAATTGTTGATCTCACTTCAATTTGTGGTCGGATTAATTCCCAAGCACATTTTTCAAGAACGTCGCTGCTTTTTATTTTATGTTCAGGATAATAATTATCCTGAACAATATATTAATTATTATCCAGATAATTATACATCCTTATACACGCAGAGGGCGTTTATGTCAGAAATATTCAATAAAATGTAAAACATAACCATTGGCCAACGACATGTATTTCTTGCGACTTTATAATTCTGATCTATTGGTTCTATTGGTATTTAGTAGATATTGGAATGCGCTGAATAGTATCGACAACATCCTTTTTTTTTCAAATAATGAACTTCCTGCTTCCAGAAAATACTCTTTAACGATAGCTGCGTCACTAAATAGCTTCATACGTTTGGCAAGCATCCAGGAAATGCGTAAAGAAGCTTCAGAACATTTCCTTATTAGATTTGATTATAACTTTACATTACAATTTTATTACTATATTTTGAATTTATTGGCGGTCTGCAAAAAACAAGTTCACGGTCCGGATGCGGACCGCGGTCCGCTATTTGGTGACCCATGCTCTAGTCTGTTTTTTCTTACAGTGCCCAAATGTGTAATTTATTTCTTCAGAAAATAGTTGATTAATGATAAACTACTAAACTAGTTGTCTGTTATATTACGACTGGTACCCGCGACGGACTCTACCAACCGAAGAGTTATTTCGTTATTGGCATTTGCAAATTTGTATGGACCTTCTGGCTGATTTCTTACGTAAGTTTTCAAATTAAATCTATAGAATGTTTTTACTTCTTTCAGAGCCAATGTTTAAATGCCACATTTGGTTGGCTTAGTTGGGATGCACTGCTTAAACGCACAAAGTCCCCTAAATGCTAATATTTGTTCATTTACTGTAAGAAATACACTAGAAATAAAGTAATTTTAATAATTCATCAAAAAAATCAATCAAATCAAATATTCAGAAGTTTAATACATCATCGAACCGTAGCATGACTCAACTACGGATCATTGGAAAATATCTCATATTTTATGTAAATTTTTACTAGAATTTCTAAAAGTAGCAATCAAGAACAATGTCCTAATACAAGCACTAATTTCAATTTCATTAGTTGCATCTTGATTTCTTTGGTAATTGCTCCAGATCGTTTTATTAAAAATATTTGTTCAGACAGTTATTACTCTAATAATTGTTTTATGAAAAAATAACTATAGTCAATAAATTTAAGTTTCAAGAGTGCGTGCGTTTTCTTTTGTACTAGGCACAAGTTTGATGATGTTATAAGAACATACACGAACTTGTAAATTGGATCTAACCTTTTCCGTTTATTCTTTTCCTATGTAAAAATTCGAAGGACGTGCTTTATCAGAATATTCTTCTTACATCGTTTTTTTTTTTAATTTAAATTCTGTTTCGTGATTATTTCTTTCAGCAAAATCCACATCCACATTGTTAGTTTCACCCGTCTTGTTTTATTATCAGACATAGTATTCTCTAAAATGTATTTAAAAACAATCAAAGAATCAAATATCTGCAATATAGCCAGATGTTGTAACGTCAATGGACACGTGGTCTACAATTATAGACCAGTACTCTTCTATGTTTGACAACATACTCAATTGAAGTGCCGAATACAAATAAACCTATAAGTAATTAGATTAAAACGGAACAGAAAAATGACAAAGAGCTCGATACGCTTAAAAAGAGGAAGTCTACAATTATTGTAGATCACGTGCCTAACGAAATATTAAAGATTGCACAATTTTATTGTGGAAACTAAAAGAACATATTGGATGTAAATATAGGAAAGCTGATTTCTATATAAGATTAAGGAAATTACCTCAAATTGTTGTGAAAATTACTATCTTTTGTGCAAATATTAAGTTTAAAAAAGAAAGATATTTAAAGCAAAAACTTGTATCTACTCAGTAAATAAAATCTCTTAGAGCATTTGGAAGCTAACTATTTAATGCCCGGATACCAAAACACATATTAGTCAGAATCTAAACTTAAAAAAATGAGCCAAACCGCCAACTATGTTAAGTGTTTTGCAGAAGATTGCTGTTTCTCAGTTTTAGATAATACTTATAATTATCCATACGTCCATTAAGAGTTTCTAATTAGTGGTAGCGATAAGTAGCAAATGAATATTAAAAACTGAACGTCAGCCGTTTATTAAAAAAGAAAGCGTAAGAGAGTGGGCCAGAAAACAGATTTAAATTGTATTTTAAAATAGATTTCATCTCTGTCAAATTTGCACTTTCGTAAAGAAAGGAAGTGAAAGTTAATTTAATTTTGACGGGAATTTGGTTAGTTTTGTCAGTATAAAACATATTGGTGAGGTTAAATATTATTTTATAATTGTTTGACTGCTTTTTTAACTCTTTTCAACGCATTTGCTTAAAAATTTGAAGTTGAAAAAATTAAACTATTTTTCAAAATCTGCCCTTACAACGCCAATATTCCAATAGACTGGAACAACGCAATGATTCTAGTATATAAAGCAGGAGATTAAACAAATTTAGAGAATAACATTATATATATATATATATATATATATATATATATATATATATATATATATATATATATATATAAGAAAAAAGAAAAAAACTAATTTTATTTGGTGAGTTAACAAAAAATTTTTTATTTCTAGTTTAACTTTGTAAAACATTTTGTATTTTTTAGAAGCTCTTGATAAAAATTGTAATCACAATTGAAAGCTCGAGTAAAAAATAGTCAACAAATAGCCCTTTTATTGACTCCAACCCATCAAAAACAGTGTTATATATATATATATATATATATATATGTGTGTGTGTGTATATATATATATATGTGTGTGTATATATATACATATATATATATATATATATATATATATATATATATATATATATATATATATATATATATATATATATATATATATATAACACTGTTTTTGATGAGTTGGAGTCAATAAAAGGGGCTATTTGTTGACTATTTTTTACTCGAGCTTTCAATTGTGATTACAATTTTTATCAAGAGCTTCTAAAAAAACACAAAATGTCTTACAAAGTTGAACTAGAAATAAAAAATTTTTTGTTAACTCACCAAATAAAATTAGTTTTTTATATAAAACTACTGCTTACATAATAAATACAAAAAATATTAATAAAAAAATGTCTTATTCTAACAAATGTTTCTCCGAAAAATTTAGATGAAGTTTCTTAAGAAAAAAAATTTAAATTATAAACAAATATAGAATAGCTACAACCAGCCTAAAATGTCATAAATACTAACTTAAAAATTTTTATTTTTGACATATTGTCAAAAATAAAATTTTGTTTAAAAAATTCTTCTTTGTTTAGTAACAAAAAAGAAGAAGATTTATTCACCATTGATAGATGACCGGAAAAATGTAACAAATACATGGAAAATTCAAAATGTGATATTTTACTGACTGCATAAATTAAATAGAAATTATATAATTATAAATTTTGCTTAAATTTTGAATTTCTGACCTTTTGTTTAAATTATTATCACTTTTGCTAATACAAACCATTTCCAAAAAAGTTCTTTTAAATTTATTACTTTCATTACATAAAATTTTAATATTATCAAAATCCATAATATGGTCTTTGTCTATTACATGCTCTGCCAAAGCACAAGATGGTTTCTTAATTCTACAATCACTCTTGTGAGAAATAATGCGATTAGAAAGATTTCTTCCAGTCTCACCAATATACTCAGCTTCACACTGAGTACAAACAATGCTGTATACTACATTTGTTTGATCTAATTTGTCTATAGGATATTTAGTTTTGGAATATAAAGATGAAATAGTTTTGATGTTCTTTGTTGCTATTTTTATATTGTCAATAACCTTTAATGTTTGTATTAATTTAGGAGTTAATGATGGTATAAAAGGTAGTGAATGATAATATATGTTTTGATTGTTGGATACAGTGTTTTGAGATTTAGCAAAAAATGGTGTTAAGTTATTTATATTTAATAAATTAGAAAAAAGCATCCTATGTAGCATATCAGGAGGATAAGAGTTTTCAATTAAAATATTTTTTAACAAATGAAGATCTTCTTGTAGGTAGTCTGGATGAGAAAGTTTTAAAACACGTTCCTTTAATCCTGTTATAAGGTTCATTTTCATTTTATTTGGATGATTAGAGTAATAGCTTATAAATCTATTACTACATATGGGTTTTCTGAACCATCTAGTTTTCAACATATTGTCTGTATTTCTTACAATTCTCATGTCAAGGAATGGTAGAGAATTATCTACCTCTTCCTCAACTGTAAATTGTATATGTTGATTATGATTGTTGAAAATGTTGACTGGTTCAAGAATTTTGTGTTTAGGAAGTGCCAAAACTAGATCATCTACATATCTTTTGATAAAAGGAATGAAAAAAGTGCAATTATTGATACAATCACTAATAACATCATCATATTTTTTCCAAACGAGTCACAAGTACTTCTTTTTTCTTACTCTTACTATATATATATATATATATATATATATATATATATATATATATATAAGAAATATTGGATATTAGTGACTGTCGATATAAACAAACAACACAGTTTATTAGGGCTGCAATCAGAAGTTTGGCAGGGGTGGTACAGAAACACTCTTTTGACTTTTGCTCTAGCTTTCGGAATTGTTTTATTTCTTTTTGAATACACTGTAATAAGAAGAATGAGTAAATATTTCCAATATATTACAATTCGTCAGTGCAACTTACTAGTCGTTGAGAATATTTATATAAAGCTTTGACACTTTTTCGTTTTTGTTGTGATTCTCTTGGCATTTCCTTTAATTGTTCCCATTTGTGATCTAGTAAGCTCTTTCCCTTAATCTTTTCGTATTCCTGTAGTTCCTTATTTATTTTATTCTGAGAGATGTATCTTTAATTGTTTATATATATGTAGTTTGTAGGGCTTATCTTGCTATACTATATTGCTCTAATTCCATATCTAGTGTTTCTATTACTACTAGTATATGATGTGTTTTACATTCAGTTCTCATAGCTTATTGTATTGAAAAAAGTAAAAATAAAAAAACGAATCAAATAATTACAAAATAATAATTAACTTTTTATTATCTTTTACTTCCTTCCTTTCCAAACGTGCAAATTTGACAAAGATAAAATCTATTTTAAACTACAACTTAAATCTGTTTCGTGGCCCAGACGCTTTATTTTTAATAAACGACTTACGTTCAGTTTTTAATATCCATTTGCTACTTATCGCTATATACCACTAAGTAGAAACTCTTAATTGGCGTATGGATAATTAAAAGTACTATCTAAAACTAATGAACCACAAATACAAAACGTTTCGCATAGTTGGCTATTTGGCTTATTTCTTTAAGTTTAAATTCTGACTTATATGTGTTTTGCTGTCCAGGAACTAGATAGTTAGATTCTGAATGTTATAAGAAATTTAATTTACCGTAATAGATAGCGGTTTTGCTTTACATAATATCTTAATTTTTTAAACTTAATATGATAACGAGATATGGTAATTTTCACAACAATGCAAGGTAATTTCCTTAATCTTGTATAGAGATCAATTTTCTTGTGTTTTAGATCCAATATGTTCTTGTAGTTTCCGCGATCAATTTGTACCACCTTTAACCTGCTTATAGGCAAGTGATCTAAAATGGACTACATTTCTGACTATTTGGTCGTAATTAGTATGGTCCGGACTAGTTAGAATAAGATAATGTTAACTTGGAAAATTATCACTACAGAAGCAATGCAACAATTTGTGGCAAAAATGTAAGAAAACTCTGAGATTTCTAAAACAACAACTATCACTTTCAGGAGGTACTACCAAATGAAGGTAACTGTATCGTCAAAATTGCATTTTGTGCATAAGAAAATACATTTCCAAAGTACATAGAAAACAAAAAAAATTGCAATTAAGAAAACATCGACAGGAATTAGTTTAATTTTATTACTCAGGAGTTTCCGAGGTCGCTACACACGAATATGATAACGACGCTGTTTCCTAAGCTACTTGGTTCATAAGAGCGGACCTCGTCTCCTGGAGTATATTAATTTTATTCCAAATTAGTCAACAGTCATAACGCGTGGCTTTGCGTGGTCGCTAAATACAAATATAGTAACGCCGCTAATCCTCGAGCTACCTGGTGCCCAGGGTGAACTTCGTCTTCTGAAATTTTATGTTATGTTTATTTGAAACCAGTTCAAAGGCAATATTTGGAAGTTTTCGAGGTTAGTGAACACGAATATTATAACAGCGATGATCCTCGAGCTACTTGGAGCTTAGTTCGAACCTCGTCTCCTAGAGTTTTTGTTATTCTGATTCGAAATCAATCAAAGGTCAATGCTCGGCGGTTGCTAAAGACGATTATTATGACGGAAATAATTTGCAAGTTATCTAGTGTCCGGTGTGAACATCATCTTCTGAAGTTTAATGTTACTTTTTTATTAAAGGATTCTTGAAAGTGTCGTATTAAATAAGAGTTAAAATATTACTTGAATATAAGTACAAACATATTTTCACCAAGTAAAAAGATAATTAGCAAAAAATAATCGTATCATTCGAAATTATTTTTTTCTTATCTTCTTTTGTACCAGATAATTAATTTTTTTCACAGTGCTCCATATTCGTTCAATTTTTACCCAGCGCCATTTGTGCGTGCCAAATTTAAATCCAAGCAATTCTTTCTATATTTAAATTTGTATATAAAAACAGTGATTTTCATATTAAATTAAAATAAAGCGAGAAGAAAAAAACGCACTTTTAATATGTAACTTGGAGGATAACTGTGTACTAGTAGATGTGGCGGAAGAATATGTATAATAGCACATGCAAAAGTAAAAGGCGGGAGCTGCTACTATGGAGATTATATTATCTGGTACTTAATCAGTGCTACCAACTGCTAAAAAGCATTAAATTTAGCAGGTATTATTTTAAATAATTTTTTAAAGTTTGTTATAAAGTTGGAGGGTGTATCGACTAAATATTTATGTTTAATGACCTAAAAAAACTCTGAGTAATGACTCTCAACCACTTTACTCTGGTTACCAGATACATTGGAAACCATCGCCGTTCAAAAATTCATATTCAACAACCCCAAATACTCCCCAAATAATGACTTTCGACAAATTTCGAATGAAAATAAGATAAAACTCAGTGTTAGGTGTTCTGTGAAATTTTTCTAGTTGTAATTTTTTTATTTTCTACGCACTTTTAATATGCATTTTCCTTATGCACAAAATGCAATTTCCGTTTAAGCACCATGAATTTTTTTCATAAACTTTCCGGACACTTTGCTTTTACTGCAAAATTAAAATTTATTTAAATTCGTAAGATTTATATTCGTAAATAAATAGTTAAAATGTTAAATCTTTAAATAGTCTAGACACTCTCGGACCAAATTATGAAATGGGAGTAGGGAAAAATATATAAATATGTAAAAATATACATATTATATGTGAAAATATACATCTAACACACGAAATATAAAATAGGTGAGACTAAAGATATTTTTTTGCAAATTTGTTAAACTTAAGAGACAAAAATTGATTCCGAAACACACGAAACACCGAAACATCAAATTCAAAACAAAAAGAAATAGAGATACGCACCATAAATACAACTATAAAACACTTGTGCAGAAGGAACAAAAATAATTATATTAAAAACATATGTGTACAACTAGAGAAACATGCTGACCGCAAAGAATCTAGAGAACTTTTCTCAAAAGTCAAGTATCTAGCGAGAGAATTCAAACCGCAAACACAGATCATCAAAGATGATGTGATAGTGGAAATATCATAAGAAACCCAGACGGTATCGCAAAGGTGTGGAAAGAATATTGCGAAATACTATTCTCTAACAGCGACCCACACAATAATACCGAGGAAACAAGTTATAAAAAAAACCGCAAATATTAACATCAGAAATTGAGGTGGCAATTAAAAAGCTAAATTTCAGAAAAGCAGAAGGCGAAGATGCAATAACACCTGAAACACTCAAAGAAATGGGACAATTAGGGACAGAAGTCATGCTTAGAATTTGTAATGAGATTTAGAATACCGAAAAGTGGTCAAATGACTGGGGTAAACTCACGTTTATTCCCATATATTAAAAATGTTCACCGACAGATTGCAGTAATTACCCCACAGTAGCATTGATATCACATGCGAGCAAAGTAGTTTTAACCATCATCAATGAAAGACTAAAATTAATTCTCTTACCACAAATTCCCCACGAATAATGCGGATTCATCCCAGGTAGAGCAACAAGTAAACATTTTTTTTAATATTGGTCAAAATATCGAAAACTCTGAATAGTTCACCATAGAGACATATTTATGCTTTGTTGACTATTACAAAACCTTCGACACCGTAAAATGGGATAAAATGTAGCATATACTTAAAGAATTGGGTACTTCAAAACATCTAATCTATTTTTACAAAAATTATATGTAAGTAAGACTGTTAACGTAAGAGTTAATAATGTGGTTTCGAAAAACTTCAAATTAAAATCTGGAATTTAACATGAATGCATAATATCCCCTATTCTATTTAATGTATATAGTGAACATATTATGCGTCAAGTTTTTAAGGAATGGCAAGGTGGAGCAATAATAGGAGAAAGAAAAATCAAAAATCTACGTTATGCTGATGGCACTGTTATATTGACGTCATCACCAGAAGAACTGGAACACATTATGAATAGGCTAGGCACGGTGAGTACGGAGATAAAAAACATGGCAGGTTACGAAGTGGTCAGGCAATTTAATTACTTAGGCTCCGATATAACTAAAGGTGGAGGATGAGAAGACGAGATCCGTCTACGAATCACAATGGCCAGATCGGCAACAGCCAAACTCACAAAAATTTGAAAGGATACTGACATCACAAAAAATACAAAATTACGCATTGTTCGAGCATTGATATTTTATTATCGCCACCTATGCCTGAGAAACTTGGACAATAAAAAAAGCCGATTCATAGCGTATAATGGCATTTAAAATGTGCGTCTACCGTAGTAGACGAAATAATTAGCGCCGCCACCAACGAAAAAGAAGTGCTGATCATCGGCGACATTAACGCGAAATCAAGGTTGTGGGGTTCACCCATAAATGATGCAAAGGGGAATTATGGAAAGAATGGATAGCCCAGGCTGGCCGCTAAGTATTAAATAATAACAAACCAACTCTCGTAAGGGGGCCAGCCAAACACACATCAATATTACATTCACATCGAGTGAAGGGCTATCTAGAAGAGTGCACGGATGGGATGTCCTTGACGATCAGTTATTCACCTACCACCGGTATATAAAATATGAAATAAAGATGAAAAGGGAAATAAGGCGACCGATAGGACACACGGAAATTTATTTTAACAAAACCACGTACCTGTCGCAGTCAGAAAGATCAATGAAAAGGAGATTTCTGACCTTGGTCAACTGAGAAGAGCACTAGAAAGTGCAGTAAAGGTAGCCACCGTAAAGAAAAAGAATAATAAAAAAGCCCCCTATTGGTGGACGGATGAGATAGAAGGTCTAGGAGAGAGATGCCTCAGAGCTCGAAGGAATTATATGAGAAGCCAGGGCAGCCTCGAGCTCAAAGAAATATATAAAGATATATAAAGATCTAAAGAAAACGTTAAACAAAAAAATAAAACAAGAGAAAAAAGAAAAGTGGCAGGCCCTGATAAAAGCTGTAGACAAGGATATATAGGGCAATGCGTACAAGATAACCATAAAGACGCTCAAGATAATCGCCCATACAGACTTCACGTAGACCAGCGAAATCAGCCGAACTCTTCGTCCCTAGCAAGGATCCTCAAAATTTTATAAAAATATATCCAACGATGGTAGAGGAGTTCACGGAAGAGGAAATAAGAACCGCTGGCTAGGAGATAAAGACAGGGAAAGTTCCCGGCTCTCAAGAGCTGCCCCCAGAGGCAATAAAAGTACTAGCAACGGAGAAACCAGGCTTGATCAGAAAAATATACAACGACCTATTGCAGAAGTAAGAGTTTCCCAGGGACTTAAAGGAAGCAAACTTGGTTCTACTGCTAAAGCCTGGGAAACCCCTCGATTCAGCGGCCTCTTATCGGCCAATATGCCTCCTAGACTCCCTTGGTAAGTTCTATGAAAGACTTATCAAGAGGCGCGCGTGTTGAAAAATGAGAGCATGTTATCAAACCAACAATACGGATTCCGAAAAGGCAGATCAACAGTCGATACCGCAACCTGGATAAGGGACGCGACCAAGAGAAGCAAGACAAGATGGGTGGTCCTTGTTCTGCTGGACATATGAAATGCTTTTAATTCATCAAACTGGGGTCTCATAGTAGACCGAATCGTCGAATTTGGGGCTCCAGAGTATATGTCCAACATAATAAAGGAATACTTATTGGAAAGATCGGTATGCATATTCAAGAAGAAAAAGAAAGAAATGACCACGGGGCTACCCCAGGGGTCAGTCCTGGGACCCTTACTTTAAAACTTACTATATAACTGGGTACTAGAAATACACAAGAAGAGAGGAGTGAGAGCGATATTGCTTCAATCAATACTGTCCATAATACTATACAGGGCCCCAGTGTGGCACGAGGTCCTTCGGATGAGAAAGTATAAAGACATGCTTATTAGGGCTCAGAGGAAACCCCTGATCAGGGTGTGCAGTGCGTACAGGACTGTATCAACCATTGCCTTACAGGTGGTGGCCGGTTCTATACCAGTGCACATCTTGGCCAGGGAGAGAGCCAGAATGTACCAAAGGGGCAACTGAGTGATACTTTTAGTCCCGAAGTCGGGAAGGCTGACTGGACGAGATCCCTGATCCCTGACGCAATGAGATGGTATGGGTGTCGACATCGGCGCGTCATTTATTACTTCACACAGTTCTTGACAGGGCATCGATCGTTCAGGAAATACACCCATCGTATAGGGAAAACCGAGAATGATCTATGTCCTGAGTGCGAGGTGATCGACGACGCGTAGCATGTCGTGTTCGTATGCCCCGCATATCACGTGGGGCGCACCGAGATGCAGCTGATCATTGCTTTTGTCACACAGACAATAAAGCATAAAGAAGAAAAAGAGAGGCGACTGCAGACAGGATAACCGTATATTTATTTTTTAACGTGAGTTATAGTCGTTGGCCCCATTAGCCAATACCCTAAATCCGATGCGTCAGCACCTAAACTATGATCGACCTGAATGTAAAAGTGCAACTTGTAAAGTATTGTTTTATTTTCCAATGTGTAATGTATTTTCTTTTATGAATTATAATTCAGTCTGATTTAAATCTTTTTACAATGAAGTCCGATTTTTATATTGTAATAAAGTTCTCGCATTTGTAAAGTAAATAATTATTTTTTAAAAATCGTCCCTGAAAGGCAAAAACTATTAGTGGCGCAGTCTTAGTAAATTTTTCGTAGAATTCCATTGCGGATATTCGTGAGTTTTAACTCTTTGACGAAAAAAGAACCGGTTTCCGTTTTTCAAAAACTTTTCGAACTGTCAGTGATTTTGGGCTTCGTCCGGACATCCAGAATTTTCAGGGACATTAAGCAGAAGTATATAAATGTGGTAAGCTAATAATTTTTATTCATATTCATACTCCTCTTTGCCTATTAAATCCTTTTGAGAAAATACTAGTCAAGAGTACGTATTAGTTACTTATTATTTTTGACTGCTAAGAATATAATTCAGAAAGAAAAGTAATAAATTAAAAAAAAATGACTTCTCCAATTACTTCAAATGCTACTATTATTGTACCTAAGTTAGATATCGCAAATTTACCCATTATTCCTCTTTTGGATGGCAATATCAATAAACTTTATAGATTTATCAATGCTACCGAATCAATCTTACAGCATTATTTTGATACAACTATTCCTAATAGCTTTCAAAATTGTTTATTATTAAATGGTATATTAAATAAATTAGAAGGAATAGCTGAAGAGATAATTGCGATTAGCGGTAATACTGATTGGGATGGTATAAAAAATACATTAATTTTAAATTTTGCTGATCAAAGAGTCGAAAATTACTTAAATCAAGATCTAGTTAATCTTAAACAAAAACCAAACGAAACACCTTATCAGTTTCATGAAAAGGTGCTAGATTTGTTAAATTTTATATGTAACTACATAGATTTACACCATCTTGGTCAAGAACGTGCATATAAACGAGATTTCTTTAACAAACAAGCATTAAAAACATTTTTAGCAGGTTTAAGAGAACCTTTAGGACCCATAATTCGGGCAATAAGACCACAATCTATCGAGAAAGCTATACAATTTATTAAAGAAGAAGATAATATTAAATATTATCAAAAAAGTCAAAATTTTAATAGTTATAATAACAATAATAATACTAACAAATATTCTAGAAAACCAAACTATAACTTTAATTTTAATTCCCAAATAAATTCACGCAATGATAGACATTTTCAACATTTCCAACCACATCAGCATCAAAGAAACACTCCCCAAAACTATCAGTATAATGTCCAAAATTCTAATAGATCAACTCAAAATGTGTGGCGACCAAATCCAAATTTTGTCCCTAACAGATCCACTAACATGAGTACATCTACTAGGAATAGTAACCCCCAGTTCAAAAATAGCTTTCCAAACTCTAACAAGCCAGCTTAGAACGCTTGGCGAACAAATTCCAATTTTACTCCAAACACATCTACTCCTATGAGTACTACTACTAGAAATAGTACTCCTCATTTCAGAAATAATTTTCACAACCCTAGAAATCCAGATCAAAATTTTACATTCGAAGAACTATATAGTACCGAATCCATTAATAATAGTGATAATCAAAATACTCCTCAGACTTCCTGTTAACAAGCTTTTAATATTGTTAACAAAGAGCATCATCAAAATTTTCAAGACAGCATCTCTCAAAACCAAACGACTTAATAGAATTAAATTTTTCCACAATTAAAAGAAAACTGCCATATATTCAGATTCATAATCCTCCATTAAAGTTACTGGTAGATATAGGTTCCTCTAAATATTTCTTAAATCCCGAAAAAGCTAACCTTTTCTACAAAAAATATTAATTTAATGAACACGTTGTTGTTTTCGCAGTATTTCAAAGTACAAAGAAAGCCTTTTGTGCAGAAATCCCCATTTTTTCAGAATTTAATCAGGAAGGTAAGATTAAGTTCCATCTTTTTGATTTTTATAGAAGTTTCGATGGTCTTTAAGGACTAGATAATATAAAATATCTTAATGCTAAGTTAGATTTCGTAAATTCCCAAATAACTATTCCATATTCCAGTATACCTATAGCATACTATAAATCTAACCTAAGTGTAGCCAGAATTCCAGTTTCTCAAAAATCAGGATGTATATTTATACCTGACCAAACTATTCAAAAATGTGAAATCCCTGCATGTTTCTCGAATGCAATAGATGGTTTTGCTCTAGTTGAAATATATAACCCAACCCAAGATGAAATTTTTCTCACCTTAGATGCTCCAATTGATACTGTTCCTTTTGACGAAAATTGTCATGAATTATTTCAGGCAGACATTGTGCCTGCTGATGAAATCGAAAAATTTAATATTGAAACTTTAATTCGTATATCTCATATGAACTCTGGAGAAAAACGAAATGTTCTAAAAGTTTGCAATAAATATTCTAATATTTTTCATAAACCTCTTACATTTACAAATACAGTTAAACATTTTATAAAAACTAAGGATGAACTACCTATTTATAGTAAATCGTATAGATACCCCTTTGTTCTTAAACCAGAAGTAAATAGTCAAATAAATAAAATGTTTGAACAAGGAATTATTAGACCAAGCAACTCACCTTGGACCTCGCCTATCTGGGTAGTACCCAAAAAAGCAGATGCATCAGGAAAAAAGAAATGGAAAATTGTCGAAGATTATAGGAAACTAAACGAGAAAACAATTCCAGACAAATACCCATTACAAAATATTATCGATACACTCGATAAATTTGGCAGATGCAACTATTTTAGTACACTTGATCTAGCTAGTGGTTTTCATCAGATTGAGATGCACCCAGACGATAATCCCAAGACAGCTTTCAATGTTGAGAATGGACATTATAAATATGTTCGTATTCCATTTGGACACAAGGATGCTCCTGCAACTTTTCAGAGAGTTATGGACGATATTCTGCGAGTTCTTCAAGGTGACATCTGTCTTGTTTACTTAGACGATATAAATATTTTTTCTACCTCACTACAAGAGCATATTGTAACTTTGGAAAAAGTTTTTAAACGTTTACAAGCCAATAATTTTAAAATACAACTAGATAAGTGTGAATTTTTAAGGAAAGAAGTAGCCTATCTTGGTCACATTGTAACTACAGAAGGTGTAAAACCAAACCCAGATAAAATTAATGCAATTGTCAAATATCCAATTCCTAAAACAGCATGCGAAATTAAAGGATTTTTAGGTTTGCTAGAATATTACAGGAGATTTATAAAAGATTTTGCCAGATTGACTAAACCATTAATGAAATGTCTAAAAAAGGATGCTAAGATAGAACACACTCCAGAATTTGTAAAATGTTTCGAAGATTGCAAAAATCTATTAATTATTGAACCTATACTTCAGTATCCAGATTTTGATAAAGATTTTATATTAACTACTGATACAAGTAATGTAGCAGTAGGAGCCGTATTATCTCAACTGGTAAATGGTCAAGACAAACTAGTAGCTTATGCCTCAAGAACATTGAACGAGTCCGAACAAAACTACCGTGTTATAAAAAAAGAACTTCCTGCAATAGTATGGGCAACTAAGTATTTTAGACCTTATCTATTTGGAAGACATTTTAAAATTATGACAGACCATAAACCTTTACAGTGGCTTATGTCTCTAAAAGAACCCAATTCACGATTAGTGAGATGTCGTTTAAAATTAGAGGAATTCTATTACCTAATCGAATATAAGAAAGAAAGTTGCAATGCAAATGCAGACTCCCTATCTAGAATAGAGATTCATTGAATTTGAATTGAATTGAATTGAATAATGAATTTTTAAAATACATGGAAGAACACAATAAGACTCCGACAAGGATCGATAATGATAACGTTTCGATGGCTGTAAATATCGACGACAACATTAACGAAGAAAACTTAGAACGAGGAAATGACCACGATAACGACATTGAAGATAATGATGATGACGGAGAAACTGTACATACTAGTATAGAAGATCCAATACTAGGAATGTTCACTTCTGATAAACATCTCAATGTCTTTGATCATCAAATTGTAATTGATTTTGTTTTACACTCAGCTGTCAAACCAAAAATTGAAAAAATATTTCCCAACAGAAACAGACTTTATATCCAAATATCAAAAAATAATATTATACAAGAAACTATTAATATATTTAAAAATTACATTGACCCAAAATACAAATATGCTGTGTACTTTTAAAGAAGACACCTTTATACCACAAATATTAGAAACGTTAAAAAACGCATTTAAAAATTCTGCCTACAAGTTAATAAAATGTAACAGCATTTTAAAAGATTTAGTAGACAAAGATGAACAGCACGAAAAAATAAGGTTATTTCATGAAGGAAAAACCAATCGCCGAGGTATTCTAGAAACAGAAACTAGGATTAAACGCACCTACTATTAGCCAGGAATAAAACAAGATGTAACAGATTTTATAAATAATTGTAATATTTGCCAAATAAATAAATATGATCGAAATCCGCCAAATCAAAAACTAATGATTACACCCACAGCTTCAAAACCGTTTGAAATAATATTTGCAGACACTTTTCAAAGTCAAGGCCAAAAGTTTCTTACTATTATAGACACATTTTCTAAATACGGTCAAGCATACCCACGTTCAGCTTTGACAAGTACTGAAATTGTAAGAGCATTTCTATCCTTTATGACACATCATAGAATTCTTGATCTTGTAACTATGGACTGAGGCACAGAACTAAAAAACTCTGTTGTACAAGAATTTTTCGATATACCTAATGTAAAAACTCATTATATTACTACAAATAGTACCCAATCTAAAGGATCTATAAAGAGATTTAATTCTACTCTAATAGAACACCTACGATGTTCCGTGACAATGCATTCCGTAACTCAAAAAAAGCCTATAGATATTATAAATAGACACATTAACATTAAAGAAATATTTGATATGAACATAGACCAAAAACTGAATAATAATTATAGGCAAAAGCATAAAGATATGATCAAAGAGATCTATAAAGAACTTAATAAAAAATTGATCGAACAAAAAGAAAAAAGTATTGAATATAACAATAAGGATCGACACGAACCACTCACATACGAAGAAGACAGTGATGTTTACAGGAAAAATACTACACTTATACGAAATAGACTTAATCCTAAATTTATGAAAGATAAAGTTGTTAAAGATGCAAAAATTAAAGTTGCTACTCAAAAAAGACTTTAACACAAACAAAACGAGACTAAAGAAATCACCTTTACAAATCTTAAAGACACTCCCGGAATACTCCCTTACAAATAAGGTACTGCAAAAATTAAATCCAGTACTCATTCATTTATCCATTATGCCAATTTAGAACCAATTCAAAAAGAAATTATTACCCTAAGACTTTCCTACCAAAATGTAACAGCTGCAATTAAAGACGGCCTTAGTAGTCCTTATTATTCTGAATTAGAAAATTTTGATATCGTGTCCTTTTCTTCCAGCTTCAAATAGCTGAATAAAAACTCCAATCACTTTTACTTAACCACAGAGCAAAAAGAGGAGGTCTTATAGACGGACTAGGCTCAATTATTAAATGTATTACAGGAAACTTAGATACAGAAGACACAAAACATTATGATGCGCACTAGAAGAACTAAAAAGGAACCAAAATAAAATTATAACTAAACTTAATAAACAAATTTCATTATCGACAGAGATTGTAGATAATTTAAATAATACAATTTCTCTCATAAAAAGTAATCAAGAAGTAATTTTCTATGGTTTAGAATCTATTCGTTCAAACCTTAATAAATTTATTTTTAATTTCGAAGATTTCCATATAACTAGAAATATATTAGATCAATTAAGTATAAGTATAAATAATATAGTACAGTTGCTAACAGAAATAGAAAACTCTATAACATTTGCGAGACTATGTATTTTAAATAGTAGTAAAGATTAATGAACTGAAGTCAATATTAACTCAAATTATAAAATATCATTCAAGAAACGAACTAATTTATCCGAATTTACATCAGACATAACTAAATATTATAATATCTTAGAAACAGAAGCGTACTACTCTAACTTGACAATTGTTTTCATTGTCCATGTTCCAATAGCGTACCCCGACGAATATTCTTATTATCATTTATACTCGATTCCTACTGTGAATCGAACTACCATAGTACCCCCTAATACCTATCTCATAATGAATGAGAATTTTTACCAATACACATCTGTACCATGCTCAAATCTAAAGCCCAAATTCTTCTGTCCCGAGAATCACCTGAAAAGTAAAAATGAAGAAGACTGTTTATTTCAACTCATTAAACTGAAATCTAATCCTACGAGATGCCAAAGAATAGAAGTTCACATTTTAAAAAATATGATCGAACAAGTAGATGAGTCCCACTATATCGTTGTTTTGGTAACCAAAACCAAAATCCAAATGAACTGTACCAACACAGATCTTCAATTAATTTCTGGAAATTATCTCATCACAGTTCCTTTTCAATGACAGTTTAGCACAGAAGATCAAACATTTAGCAATAATCGCCTCATTTCTAAAAGACAGCCATTATTATTTCCTAACATAGTTATTCCTTATCCTCATCAAGAAGAGATTCCTAAAGTCCATATCGAAGATGTCCAACTGGACAAGATTTACTTAATTAAGAAGAAACAAAAAGAAATTAAAACATTGATACTTAAAAACTCAAAAGCTACTAGTCCTTTTAATTTTTGGAACATATCAATAATATTTTTGATTATAATAATTTTTGCATATTTTGGTATTAAATGTATAAGAAGAACGAATTCACAAAGAAAAGATGATAGTCCCATGGATAGTGCTCAGATCCAAGATAAACCTGAAGAAAACTTACCAGACGCCCAACCTAGGTCATTTTTCAATTCCATGAAAAATTCCAGAAACTAAGGGTGGAGAAGTTATAGTCGTTAACCCCATAAGCCAATACCCCAAATCCGATGCATCAGCACCTGAACTATAATCGAACTGAATGTGAAAGTACAACTTGTGAATTATTGTTTTATTTTCCAATGTGTAATGTATTTTATTTTATGAATTATAATTCAGTCTGATTTGAATCTTTGTTCAATAAAGTCCGATTTTTATATTGTAATAAAGTTCTCGCAGTTGTAAAGTAAATAAATATTTTTTAATAATCGTCCCTGAAGGGCAGAAACTATTAGTCGTGTCTTGTGTCGTAAAAGGCAGCCAGTGGGCGGAGGACCCTATACACCCAAACCACACTGACTGTCTAATTTAATTTATCCTATGTTATTTTTACACAGTTTGACTTATTGATTTATTTTATCATAGTTTTACCCAAACCACACTGACTGTCTAATTTAATTTATCCTATGTTATTTTTACACAGTTTGACTTATTTATTTATTTTATCATAGTTTTATATAATCTATTTACTTTATCGTTGTTTTATTCTTGATTTGATTTTATTTATACGTTATTGTTTGCTGAACAATTTTACTTTTAATTTCCTTTTCCTGTTAATGTTCTCTATCGTTTCTTTCTTCTTTCTTTAGCTTTTTTCCTATCTTTCATTTCATCCTTCCTCCCCTTTCTCTCTTCTCTAATCATATCTTTGCTCTCTCTTATCATCTCCTTTTTGTCAGTCTATTTCTTTCCTGTATGTCATGTTTTGTCGGGGGACAGTCAGCAAGAAAGGACCTTTTAAATCCGACCTACACAGACTGCCTCATCTAAATGTTAGAATGAATGGGTGGATGAGTAGGTGTGTCTAAATGAAAGTAAGGAATAACTGGAGTTAAATGAGATTAAGTATAGATGAATGGGTGGATGAGAAAGAGTGAATAGATGCAGGTATGAACGACTGGAGTTATTCGTAACTGCCGACCGATATTTTAGGGTTGGTTCCATCTTTGGTTGGGGAGCGTCCCGACCGCCCTCTTTTCCATCCTCGGCCGCTTCGCTGTGCGGGGTCAGGGAGGGGAAGGTGTCCGTGAGGCTGACCAATCAATGGAATTCACGCAGGGGGTGTTAGGGGATTCATGAGTAAGGTCGACGGGTCAGACATGCTCGCTAAGAGCGGTTTCAGACTCGTCGGCTGGAGGAAGAGGGGTGAGTTTAGTCGGTAGGCATACACCATGTCGGACTGAATCTGACACACCAGGGACACCTTCCTGACTGTCTTTTAAAGATTCTCACCTCCCAAAAACAAAAAAAAAACTAGGAGAAGAGAAGGCATGAAGCGAATGATAGTTGAAGATAACGTAGCGGTAAAAGATCCAGGGGAAGATCTCCAGTACGATGGTCGGACCAAAGAAAGAAGAAGAAATGACTACTCATTTTTCAAAGCAAAACAACACGCACAAGAGAGAGATAATTGGACAAAAATAGTTAAACAAATTACATGACGCCACTACATCCTTGCGAAGTAGAAAATATTGAGGAGGAGGAAGAGACAAAGCATACAAAGTTAAAACCGACAACATCTACAATCTTTAAAATCATTTATAATTTATTAAAAGTTTCATTGCTGAATAATAATAGTGTTAGTAGTCACGTTTTAACATCTATAAACAATTAATATTTCGTGTTTTATAGAGGTAGTTGTATGCTTTAAATATCTTTAATGGGAGTAAGAGCATTTTTTCGAATAAACAAACAAAAGTTTTAATTCATTTAGTAATTAGTTTTAATTTAATTTTACACTATATTTATTTTTTAAAAACTTACCTTCGGACACGTGTCTAATATTTCGTATAGTACTGGTTCGTTGTCCACCAAAACTTCGTGTTTATACCTAGTTTCTAAAACAAAACAAATAGTCTTAAATAAATACATTTTGTAAATCAATATATCTTAGTTACTAACAAGGATTCGATGAGATTGACATATACAAAATAGTATGACACATATTAAATTAAAAGATGTATGCTGTAGATAAAAACCAAAACTCATAAGAACGATACCTAACATAATCATGCTCGGAATCTATTTAATCCAAATTTCAAAAAATTTAATTATTATTACAGCATACAACTACATACAATATCTTAGATAAATAATATTAATCAGCAAAACTCATTTTATTAGGGTTAATACCAAAAAAGGTTTTTTCACGCCCTGTCTTTAAACTTTCTTAATTATGACACTGCTTTGTTGTATTTAAAATGACAGATTATAGTTATAGTTAAAAAATGTAAAAAAATGTTATACCGTTCAATTAATTTCACGGTTTTTATAACTTAATATACTTAGTTGATGGATGAAATTAGTCCACATCTTTACCGAAAATATAATATCAAGTCACCTTTGATTTTGACAGCACTTGAAGTCTAATAACAACATAAAAATTAATGATGTGATATCAACATATTTGTTAATAGTGCAAATAATTTTATTTAGTAGTTGTTTATAGTTTTAATATTATCCACATTTAACCGTATATCTCATACTTCCTCCAAGACGAAAATTCACTCATCTCAGAACTATTCCTCTGACTCTATTTAGAACACGAAACTTGTCTAGTCCAAAGAGCATACATCTGATATACCTACCTAGATGGTTTCGAGTGGAAGCCATTACTTTTAAATCAAGCATAATATAAAGCAGGTGATTACGCTTCGCCTTTTTTTTTGATGATTTCTGGAGGGGAAAATCGAAACGTTAAGTTTTTGCAAATACAATATTTACTTTGTAGATGGTATTTAGAAGCGTTATTCCCCGGTAATTAATACATTGCTTTTTATTTATCTTTTTATTGGTACAGTAATCCGTTCACTTGGCATTGTTTCTTCTTGTCAAATTATTTGAATTAGCTTATGTAGCAATATGTGATGTGCTTCTACTCCGTGTTTTAGATACTCACTATGCGCCTATACTATCGCTGCCTTAGTTTTTTTGTTTTTTAATTGCCTGTGTTACTCCTTGTGTTTTTTTATATTCTTCCAGGTAGAGTCTAGAAATGTTGTTGTATTTAAAAGTCTTTATTATTTAAATTATAATATATTTTTCTTCTTCTTCTTTTTCTTCTATTTATGTAGACATGACATTGTCTGTTTTTCAATGTGCCTCCAGTAAATTGTCGTTCCATCGTTTTCGTGGTCTTCCTATGGATCTTTTTTTTTATTGGGGAACCGTCTCTTGCCATCTTTACTACTGCATTTGTGTTCATTCAGCTTACATGATCGTTTCATTCTACTCTTTTGTTTCTTATTCAGTTCTTGATATACACCTTGCATCTAGGTCGTATATCTGTACTTATAGGCTCTATCTCATAGTGTCTTACCATCAATTTTTTAAAGTGTTTTCATCTTTGCTGTTTCTAACATCTCTTTTGCCCTCTCTGTGCCCTGCAGGCAGCCTGTGGCTCTGTTTGCTCTATTTACTTAATCTTTCACTTCAGTTGCAAGCTTTCCGTAGCTGGAAAATGTGATGTCAAGGTATTTAAACTCCATCACTTGTTCTATGATCTGATCTTTCAGCCTAAATTTACATCTTAGTAAATTTGCATTTTGTCTTTTTTTGGGTTTACATGTTTAATTTTCTGGCAGTTATAGTAAATTGGTGCAGTATACGTTGTAAATCGTCTTTACTTTAAAAGAGTAGTATTGCATCATCTGTGTATCAGATTATTTCAAGTTGTTTTTCTCCCACTTAGTATCCCTTTTTAGTTCTTACTTTCTTTATTTTTTTATCTTTAATCAGGTTAAACAATGGAGAACTCTGGGAATGTCCCTGCGTTATCTTATTGTCAGCTTCAATAGGGTCGGCTAGTTCTTCTTCTACATGTACTTTGATTGTGTTGGTTTGGTAGATGGTTTTGATTATTCCTAGAGGTATCTCTTTTGCGTAAAGTAAGTGGATAACGTCTTTTAATTTGACCCGGTCAAATGCTTTTTAAGGTCCACGAAACATAGATATGCAGGTTTGTTGTATTCTAACGATTTTTCTTGCACTTACCTCATTATAAATAAAGTGTCAATAAATGATCTTCTTGACCTAAAATCTTGTTGTTCTTCTGCTACTGTTATTATTTCGTTTACTTTATTTATTATCACTTTGGTTGTTAATTTTAGTGTTGTGTTTATTGAATTAATTCCTCTGTAATTTGTCGGGTTCGGTGTGTCTCTCCTTTTGAAGAGAGGTATTATAATACTTGATTTCCATTCTTGAGGAATTCTGTTTTGTTGTTTTATTTTTCGGATTAGTTTTAATAGTTGTTTGGTCAGATCTGGTCCTCAGTACTTTAATAGTTCGTCCGGTATTATACCCTCTTCTGGTTTCTGTTTTCTAATTTCTTTAATGCTTTCTTTACCTCTTTCTCCTCAATATTTATTTCTTCGTTTGCTCTCATGTTGGTAGTTCATTATCGTGACCTTTAACAAATAGGGATCGAAAGTAGTCTAACCATGTTTTCTTCTGAAATTGTTTTGTTTTTTTAGTTCGTTTATCACGTTTCTTTGTCCTCTGATTATTATTCATATTTCTTTTTATGTTTCGTAAAAGTCGTGTTCAATCTGTTGTGAAAAGCTCTGCCAGTGTTCCCTTTTTATTTGTCTAACTAAAGTATTCGTTTCATTTCTGATTTGTTTATGGTGGTTATATGCCTGTTGTGTTTGTTGTGTTCTGTACTGTAAAGAGGTTTACTTGTGTTTCTTTAAATTTTGTCGTCACTCCCTCTCTAATCCAAGGTGTTTTGTTTTGTGATATGTTCGTTAGTCTCTTTTTCCAAGTAATTCTGTTGCTGCGTTAATTATGTTACTTTTAAGTGTTTTCAAGCATTCATTGATGTTGTCGTTTTCGTATATTTCATTTCCAGTAATATTCTATGATATTCTTTTTCTGTATAAGTATTCCGTGGATTACGTATAAGTCCTTCGACTTTTTTTTTGTTTTTGTTGACGCCGCTCTCTTGGGTGGGAAATATGTGAGGATGATTCTTATTTTATATAATATTAGGCTATGCTTTCTGCTTACATCTACTGAGTTGAGGAATCTTACGTCAATTATTTTCGATGAGTGTCTCTGTTGGTTATAACATAATGTATCGTAGGTCCAGGGGTGTTATTAAATGTACATTGGTGTCGGTCTTTATGATCAAAAAATGGGTTCTATATTCTTAGTTGGTTATTCGTGCAGAAGTTTATCATCAGTTCTCCATTTTCGTTTTTAACATCCTCGTTATGTTTTTGCTTAATTCCGGGTATTACTTGATTGCCTATTTGAGTGTTAAAATCCCCCAATATTATCATCTTTCCTCTGACTTGATCTACTACTTACTGTAATTGGTCATAAAAGTGGGGACGTCTTTCCTCTCCATTCTTATCTTTGTTGTAAATAACGATATTGGATTCTATATTCATTGTCTTTTGATTTGTTTTTATCTTCTTAAAAGGTTCGTCCTTATCCGAGGGATGTGTATCGTTTTCATAATTGATTCATTTTTACAAGAATGGTCTGTCCCTTTCCTGTCACCTCTGAATAGTTAGTCTCTTGCTTAACCTTTATTCTTTTTTGTCCTGGACTTGTTTGATTTAATACAAGTTTATTTCTACGTAGTAGCTTAGAAATTTGACGAACACAAACAATAAGGTAAGAGACACTTTATGTCCAGTTTAGTAATTTCAAATCTATTTTTTTTAAATAACCGCTAATAACTACGTTTAAACTTCACAATAAAATTGTAGTTAAAAAAATAAAACCTTAAACGCTATTTTGCAAAGACAATTATATAAACAATGAAACTTCTCGTATATTTATTTGACCACTGTACACATACGTATGATGAGATATGATACTTTATAAAGCTTATAAATAGCTTATACACTTAAAAAAACTTTTAGCTTACCTGATTGATGGTCATATTCTCCTATGTATCGCCTTGTTAGAAATCGTACAGAGAGTGCTAAAAATAAAATAGATGTCTTTAGAGTTTGCAAAATATCTTTGTAGTGAATATATAGTGTGTATGTAAAGTATGAAATAAATTCGATATTTCCTAAACGTAAAGCCTTTTTAAAAATATTTAAAACACGTCGATTTTTATATTTAATATTCTACATTTTACAATAAAATTTCATTATACAAGGTGGTACACATTAAGGTGATGACGTCATCGGCTCTTATTTTAAATGTAACACCCTACATTTTATAACATTTTTAGATTGCTAAAAATGAGCTGATTTTAAAAAGCATAATACTGGGGGTCTAGCGGATATAATTTTTTTTCTTGAATCTTTTCGCGGATATAATTCTTTTTCGGAATTCTTGTTTTTAAGTCTTTATTATTTGCAAGTTTCGTTTTATAGACAACATTCTTAAAATAACCCACATAAAATAACTTAAAGGATTGAGGTCTGGCGCCCTTGCTGGTCATTCAATATGTCTACGTCTTCCAATTCACCTGTTCGGAAACATTTCGTTTAGGTGCCTTCGAACATCTACAGCATAATGCGGAGGCGCACCATCCCGTTGAAACCATAAACTTTCATCAAAACCTCTAGGATTAATTCTAGTGAGAAAAAAATAAACTAAAGTAGGAACGAAATACCCCCTTAAAAGCTGAAGGTATGCTGTCCCGTTTAAATTACATTGATAAAGTAGCATCCTTTAATGTTAATGTACATTTATCAGAAAAATTAATATTTTAAACTAAGAGAGGGTTTTGGTGCCAGTTATCTATCATTGTTTTGCAAAATTGTATTCTTCTATCTGCATCATCCTTGTTCAATTCCTGTGCAAGTGTGCATCTAAATTGGTGCCATTTTTTAAGTTTTATTACTTTTTGTACCGTTGTTTTGCAAACGTCGAGATTACGACTAACCTTAGGAACGGAAGTGTGCGCATCTTCTTCAAAAGCGAGTAGAACATCTGATGTATCATAATTTACAGAGGGACGACCTGATTTACGTGCATTTTCAACCGTACTAGTTTTTCGAAATTTCTTTTCAATCTTACAAATTGTTGACTGCGTTAATAGTCTTTCTGGATATTTATCATTAAATAAATTACACACCTTCAACTGAGCTCGCAATTTGTCTCCATACCCAATCGTCATGAGTAGTTCAATTATTTGCTTTACACTCAAATTAATTTCTACTTCAAATTAATTCGTCCTATTTAAACAATGATAAAACAGAACATTCACGAATTAATACAATTATTGTACTACTTTATTGTTATTGCACGTTCCTAAAAATAATCACATTTCACTAAAAACTAGTAGTAGGCTACTTTTTTGAAATTGATCATTAATAATTTATTTTCTAAGCGCATATATTTCAAATTATATCCATTAGACCCCGAGTATTACACTTTTTTGGAATCAGCTAATTTTTATCGATTTAAAAATGTCATAAAATATAGGGTGTTACATTTAAAAAAAGAGCCGATGACGTCATCACCTTAATGTGTTTCACCTTTTTTAATGGAATTTTGTTGTAGAGTGTAGAACATCAAACTTAAAAATCGACCTGTTTTAGATCTTTTTAAAAAGGCTTTTACTTACTTACTCCTTGACGTTACAACTCTTCGTGGGTTTTAGCCGACTCGACAACATGCCTCCACTGTTTTTTGTCTTGAGCAACCTCCATCCAATTCTCCACGCCCACAGTGCTTAGGTCTCCTGCTATATTATCTCGCCACCAGAGACGAGGGCGTCCGCGTGGTCTCCTTCCAGTTGGGACTTCCTCCCACACCAGTCTTACTGTTCGTTAGTCAGAATGTCTTCTGAGGTGTCCTTCCCATTGGAGTCTTCTGGACTTTATTTCTTTTATGATGTTGGAGTATGGGTAAACTTCTTCGAGCTCTTAGTTAGTTTTTACCCTATATTGTCCTGATGATTCATCCAGCACAGGACCAAAGATCTTCATTAGGATTTTTCTTTCGTAAATACATAGTTTCTCTTCGTTTGCCTTTGTTATCGTCCACGTTTTGCTTCCATACATCACAACGGGTCGTATGATTGTTTTATAGACCAGTATCTTCGTATGTCGTGCTAGTTGTTTTGATTTTATAAAGTTTTGAAGGGCAAAAAGATATCTGTTACCGTTTTGAATCCTGTTGTTTATTTCTTGTGATCCGTTATTGTCTTCAGTTATTGTTGTTCTAAGATACCTACTTGAATTCTCTAACGCGCTCAAAATAAAGTCATTGATAGTGATGTTCTGACCGATTCTGTCTCTGCTTTGGTTATTGCGGCTCATATACATATATTTCGTCTTATTTTCGTTGACTTGGAGCCCCAACTTCTCTGCTTCCTTCTTAAAAATCACGAAAGTCGCCTTCTTCCTTAATCGTGTGTTTTCTATTAGATCGATATCGTATGCAAATGCCAATAGTAAGTTTGGTACTTTTTGATGAAATACTGTATTCGGTTTTTCGATTCTTGCACTTCTGATTATGTGCTCCAGAGCTAAGTTGAAGTGCTTTTCATTGTCAAGTGAAAAAGGCTTTTCACTTAGGAAATATCGAATTTATTTCATGCTTTATGGACACACTGTGTAGTATAATATAGAATATGCCCTTAGACAAAGCGTAAACCTCAAGTTCCTTTGGAAAAAAAAATTCCATACGATTTTTTACTAACCACTTTAGTGTGTTCTAAGGAACGGGAAGTTAGTGATCTACGTATCTCTCATATTCTCTTCTTCTTCGGCCTCCAAAGTAAAAAATGCAATTTTTAATAAAGTTGCAGTGGAAAACATTACAACTGCACAACTACCCACCGACACGTCTAACCGACTGCCTGTGCAAAATACCGCTGAAAGTATGCTACGAGCGCGAATAGTGTGAATATTTACCAAAAGCACGGCATATGCCGGTCAGGTGACGAGCACGGGCCTGGCACGTCTAATGAGAATAGACCTTTACTCTCCGGCTCTAGAACTCACTTCAGCCATGTATGTTACCTGAAGTCATATTTAATTTAATACTGAACATTACAGTTTTTTAACAACATGATGCATAATCTTTTACAACTATTATGTAATTTAAAGGGTTTTTACCCATGTATTTTGGTGGCTTAGGCATTTTAACCTAGTAAGTATAACCATTTTTGCTTTTTAACCACAGTCAAAATTTCATAACCACGTTTGTTTTAACTAAATGGTTTATACTTATTTTAGGCAATTTTAAAATTTAAACCTGATTATGGACTGTTTAGTCCAAAAACTTTTGTTTTTTTGATGTAGCCCTTTTAAGGGTTTTAAATGAATTCTTATTGTACAAACGAGCGGCCGCTTTGCCATACTTCACTAACAAATTAAATATAATGTGTTCAAATAAAATAAGCCCAGAATTTTTATCATAAACTGATAGCAGAAGGTTTGAACTTAAATGTAAGCATTTGTGTGAAAAATAATATTTCTATTTTTGTTTTTGAGTCATGAAAATTGTCATTTTCCGTTTTTTTTTTCAGTTTAAATTGTTTATTACTAGAAAATGATCGACTGTAGAGAAAAAATTACAATAAGTTTATTGTTCGTTGCGACCTCTTTAACCTTATTTTTGAGGTATCTAATGAAAGTTTTTATCCAAAAAAAAATCTTGGAATTATTTTCCCCAACGAACACGAGCGTTTCGCCTCGCCTCTTCTTGTTATTTATCCGTAACTGCTCTATTTGTCAAGAGTTTTTTGTTCAAATAATTTTTCAATTTAACTTGCGTTATCTTAAAATCAAATCATCAGGAGTTTTTCCATGCAGAATAAAGCTCTTATCTAGGTTAACACTGTCATTTTCGATAATATTTTATATGTTGCTATTGACCAACAGCTTTATTTTTCATTGCACGAGATATCTGTACAAAAAAAAAAGATATTACTTGTGTAATTATTGTATATCTTTTTTTTTAATATTATACCATACAAAAATGAGAAAAAGAGCTTTATCACACATCGAGTACCCATGTAAGGATAAGAATTTCAGGTTTAAAGGTATTCTTTAAATAAGTTTTTTTAATTTTTAATTTGCATTATAATATATTACTAAGCAATGTAGTCCTTCTTGGTCAGTGTTTTTTAATGAACATTTTTCAGGTTGATACAACGTAACCTGAAAGTATATCTTAATGGAGTTTTAGTTGTAACTTATCAAAAGCGATGCGGCAACGTTACTAACTGTTGTAATGTAAGCGTAGCAAGTGAGTGAGAAGTTGAATTAAATGGTTAAGTAGCATAGAAAAGATAATAATTATTCGAGATAATTATCATATATTCCAAATTAAATAAGGGATAATTAATACAGTTAACTTATACATTTAAATTATACAAAGTATAACAATTGACCTAGTTATTGCATTGTTTGATAATTGTTTAAACGTATAAAAAGCACGAAACATCCGTGACCCAAATAGGCAGCAATAATACCAAAACTGCAACTCAGCGAACCTACGACCTTGGTACTAGAACCGGCGTTGAAAGTACGACCACAATAAAACAGAAAAAAACGACGGACGCCGGGCAGTTAGTAATGAGTAGTTGGTAATGGGCAGTCAGTAATAGCGGGCCACCGTGACTGGGACGCGACAGCGTCCCGTACGCGATCAGTAGCGAGACAGTCGGTGATTTTCCGGGGGCCGGGTATCTTCTGTCAGAATTCGCGTGTAGTCCGGTTATTGTGGCAGCTCGAAAGTTCGCAACCCTCAACTGACCGAGTTCCAGAAGACTGAACGTGTCGTGGTTGAAGCCCTAATATACACATAAGGTAACAGATTTCTTATACTAACCTGTGTAATTATATTTGTACCTCTGTCAACTTTTCACTATCTTGCTACATCGTCTCCCGACGCGCAGAATAACGTGTTAACGATTGTATTAGGAACTTCAGGGTAGATTCAATATATTGTTGACTCTAATATGGTTTTTTTTTAATGTTCCTTCGTCCGACTCACTAGAGACTAGGAGAACACGAGAATTCTGCGTATACATATCTCCGGCTTCAAAAGTAAGCCCATAACCTCTACTCTTTACAGGACCTGAGACCGAGGAGTTCTTACCCCTATCCCGAAATCCCTTATCTTCTCGTAAATCCACGAAGACGAGCCAGCCCTCCAGACCAGTGTGACCAGTATTCCTTGCAGCCGCTCGCAGGGTTACCATCCCTTGAGGATCTATTGTATTTTACATTTGGTGACAGTCTTTACAGGACCCTATACATAGAAGTCCTTAATCCCTCTCCACTTCTCGTAAATCTGTAGAAGATTATTACATTGGTGACAGCGGTCCCGGTTTGGGGGAATTTCGGTAAATAGGGATAATTAAGTCACTTCTTCAGTATCCTTGTAAACTTTTGCAAGTTTTGTAGCTATAAGAAGCCTTCATCGTTTCATTTCGCCAGTGACATTCCAATTTTTTCTTCTCTTTCCTAAGACGACAACAGATTAAAGAAACAGTGAGGTATCCAGTAAATATTGTGTGGAGTGCAGGACTCCCTTCTCTGGAAGAAAATCCTTTTTCTCTCTTTGTTATATAAACTTGTTAGTGGTTTTACACAAATTATTCGTATATAGTAGATTTTATTTGTCTTGTATCACTAGAAAATGACCTCATATCAATTTTAGGATATATGTGAAGAGATGACAAGTACAAATTTTTTCAAAAAAATACATACTAACACATTATATGATGTTCTCTACATAATCGTTTTTTTTAATTACCATAATATTGCACAAAAAAAACATATAAACTATACTGTCTAACAGAATATATGATATATGATGGTATAACAGAGATTATTAATTATCAGTCGAATATAGGAATTGAATTATTTAAAGAAATAATAAATATATTGTTTACTAACTAGTTGAATATAAGAATGAAATATAATTGATTCAAGAAATAACCATTATTGTTCTATTTAGTAGTTAAAAATACAGAATTTAAGTTAGTAGGTCAAGATCAAGTTCATTTGAGTGTACGAGTTTTATTGCTTTCAAAAGCGCAAAATATAAATTCTTGAGTATTATTATTTTATTAACCAACGGTTTACATGTTATCAAATTCTATTTTTTATTGAAACAAGTAAGCCAAACAATCATATGATTTTGTTGCTGATGCGTGGTAAAAGTATATTTGACCATGAAAATGCACCGCGACGGATAGGAAAATATTACATTATGGCATAAAATGCTAGGTTAGCGAATTCTTGTGATATACACTAAGAAATTAGATATGACTTTGTTTGACTAATAATTAATTAAAGTTAATTGGGATAGTTGGATTTATAAATAACGTTTCATTTTAAAAAGGGAGAACAATTTAATAGAACTTAATTTTTCAAAAAAAAATTATTACTAACACCTTATCTGATATTTGACTATTGATTGATTGATCGTTTATTATTTGACTTGATTATTTGATATTTCCTACAGATTTTTTTTTAAGTTCGGCAGCGGACATTTCTAAGTTCTTTTATTTTAACAAAAATTTAATTCTTTATACAATTGTTGGTTAACTTCATAAATTGGCACATCATACGGAGATGGACATATAAAAGAGAAGAAAAGAATTGAATATAGCTTTTGAAGATAATTAACCGTGGCGTCAGAAAATATTTTTCACTATTTTGGAATGATTTCCACGAACATACGAGTTCGGAATTGGATGCATCGCAAGGAAAATGTATAGAAGCACGTAAAGTGGTTCTTTGGGCTTTGGCCCATATTATTTAAAGAAAATTTAAATGGGATGTGGCGTCAGAAAATCTTTTTCACTAGTTTGGAATGATTTCCACGAACATATGAGTTCGGGAATGGATCCATTATGGAACAGTCAAGATTTAGTAGACGTGGAGCTTGCATCGCATGGAAAATGCATAGAAGCACGTAAAGTGATTCTTTGGGCTGTGGCCCATATTTAAAGAAAATTTGAGTCGAATCGTTGTCAACGTCCTATAGTGATTTTGACAAACGTAACTTGCGAGACACTAGGAGGCTTGCTGCAGTTTATGTACCAGGGAAAAGTGCAAATTGGACAGGAAGACCTAAGGGCCTTCACTGAAGCGGCCGAATCGTTGCAAAGGCAAGGACTCGCTGGAGACGAAAAAAAATGTATAATAGTTACTATCGTTTAAAGTAACTTTGCTACAGTTTATGTACCAGGGAAAAGTGCAAATTGGACAGGAAGACCTAAGGGCCTTCACTGAAGCGGCCGAATCGTGCAAAGGCAAGGACTCGCTGGAGACGAAAAAAAGTATAATAGTTACTATCGTTTAAAGTAACTTCGCTACAGTTTATGTACCAGGGAAAAGTGCAAATTGGACAGGAAGACCTAAGGGCCTTAACTGAAGCACTGAATCGTTGCTAAGGCAAGGACTCGCTGGAGACGGAAAATTCATAGTTAGTTACTATCGTTTAAAGTAACATTATAGAGACTTTGGACGAAAAAGGTACTCTGAATGTACAAGAGTTTAAGCCAGTTTCTTTGCTTGAGACAAAGAAGCAGAACCATAAAGAAGAAGGAATAATCAGTGGACACAGATGGGATGCCACAGAAGAGGCATATCTCACACAGCATGCGAAGGTGAATACAGTGCCAGAAGTATATTTTTTTACATAAATGTGGGCAAGCTGTATATGGTTTGACCTTAAGGGGTGAAACTTACGTCAAGTAGGAGGCTGCTAAGGGGATAAGCTAGGGTGGTACTAGAATCCCAACCCGCTAAGAGTCCCGCGGCTCCAGCACGACAATACAGTATCTACAGGATGTAACAAAAATGCGAAACGAATCTGGAGTTGTGATTTTCGTTAATGAAGTAAATGGAAAAATGAAAAAAAGAAGAGTTATAATTATTACCTTCCACATGTTACAGGAAGGATATGGAAGAATAAATAGGATAAGTAGTACAGAAATATAAGAGAATATTATTTCTGGAACGAATTATGAAGAAGTATTGGGACATATGTGAAATGTGAAGAGATGCGACGACTGCCAGGGGCACGAGCATGAGAGCAAAAATGGAAAAAGTTATAGGAAAATATGGAAACAGGAAACCCATGGATAGGGACATGGATTAAAAATGAAAAAAGTGTATGGAAAAACACAGAAGAATAATATAGAAAAGGAAACCCATGCGTAAGGACATGGATGAAAAATGAAAATAGTGTATAGAAAAACACAGGAGAACATAAATATATAAAATTTGAATTTGAGAGAATTTGAATTTTAAGACGGACACAACGTATATCTGAGAGACTTAAGTAGCACGACAGGTCTTTCAAACAAGTTACAGAAAAAATGGTACTATCCATACCATTTCAAATTATAGAAAAAGTTGGACCAGTGACGTATGCAGTAGGTACAAAAAAGGGAAAAAATAGACAGGTAGTGTACGTCAATACTTTAAAGAAATATTACGAGAATAAAACAAGTAATTATTCCACGGAGGAGGAAGAAGAAAAAGGAGAATTAAAAAGAAAAAGAAGAGACGGAAGAAGAAAGAGTTGACCCGTCTAAGGTGTCAACACTGCTATTATGGGAACCAGGAACCCCAATTAACAAACAGCAGAGAAGAAGAAAAAGAAGTCAGGGAGACACCAGCCAACTAAAAAGATCAGAACGAATAAAGAATAGACTAGGCAAGATGCCCGAAAGAAAATGTTGCGGCATATTCCACAAAACGAAAAAGAAAGGATGGAACACATACAACAGAATAATAAACAAGAATGAGACAGCAATAATAACACAGAGAGATGAGGACACAGACATGTTTTCGACGCAATAGATGAATAATGAAAAAATATCAAAACAACTATAAGAAAAGTTGAAAGCTTGGTATTACAAGAGACGGCCGCTCGAATAATACTAAAATTTTAACAAGGAACTCAATAAAGTTAGAAATCCGATATAAAGATATACCATTACAAGTATAAGTCACAAAAAAAAATATATTATTAACGTAATATATTCAGCTTATAATCTCGCTCATCTGATGTGTTCATTATAAATAAACTTTTGCCCAACAGTAGTACACAATGTGAATAGGTAAGAGAATCCGCCATTAACAACAAGGAACGAAAGACAAACAAGACAAACAGGTAATATAAGCATTCATAGTTAAATATTAGCACAGTTCAATGGAAACAAATTTTTTGTAAACATAATAGTACATTATAACTAAAAGCAAGTTTTAAGAAATAGAAATAAGTAAATTAATTTAAAGTTAATAGGGGTCTAAGCTGCTGTTGATTAGTAAGAGCTGGATCGGTAAGATACCATACGCCAATCCTTTATTGCTATGTCAAAACTGATTGACAGACTTTAATTCCTATCAACTAAGAAAGTAGTATAAAGATTGAGTCAGAACACTGGTAAATAAACAACTAATAAAGGTCAAGTTTAAAAAACGTAACAACTAAATAAAAAAATAAATATTGTAGTTTATAACAGACACCAAGAGTTCATTATATCAGTCAGTATCAAATTTCATCAACAATGTGAGTATATAAAAATTCAGGCCTCAGCAAAACATAGTTTAATAGCCTTGAAACATAAATATCACAACACTGAAAACAGGTCATTGTGTTTGACGAGAAATCAAAATAAATTTCACCTTTGAATTATTTTAAAAAGATTTGGGAAAGAGTGAGAAATATTACAAAAATTTCTGACACTTTATTAAGAGTAAATATAGTAATTAAAATATTTTTCAAATAAGGAAAATTCGTTACACATACGTAACTATATACAATAAGTGATGACAAGTTGAGAATTAAAAATATATGACTCTAATATACAGGGTGTATATATAACAGAAAGATGATATATTATTGTAAATAGTTAAAAAGTACAAGTCCCAATTATTAACATATTAATATTGGTTTAGATATCAATTTATTTATCAATTTAGTATGAATAGGCATACTAATATGCAATACACGGTAGGTTAGTTTATAAGTCAGATTTATGTAAAGCTATCACTAAAATTGTCTGCAATAAGCAGCTATACATGTATTTATAGGTTAAGGTGCGTTTGGACTTACGTGTAAAAAGTACTAATGCGAACTAAAGTCTGCTAACGGGAGTGCGACCGTTCGGGAAGCAATAACAGTGCGATTTGTGACACTAGAGAGACTCATTACGATGGAGAGACTCTTGTTTCACTGTAAGATGTACAGCCACACGTCCATAGTCGATGGAGGACTAGACAGCTACATCAAGAAGATAGGAGCAGAGGAATGCCGAAATATACACTGCTAACGATCGATACGACTCTACAATAGGCGAAATAACTTGGAAAAACAATACAAAGACAACAGTTGTGAAAGTCAATTGTCACAACTTTACAGAGGGCACGTTGAAAGATCACTAATAAACAATCACTAGAAGAATTGGTACTAGTAGAACAAGATAAAAACATATTTGCTCTAATGCTACACAAAAGGGCTATAATATGTAACACAGAAGTATGGCAAACTGAACACCGCTGAACCCTAATAAATTTCCTACTAAACAACAAAATAAATCCTAGTATGCCACTCCTACCCCAAAACGTAGACCTAATGACCTACATCAATAGCAAATTCCTTTACACCGAACAATCCTACCAAAGAGAAGTAGAAAAGTTATACGTAGACACAGTACTACGACGATGCTAAACAAAGAGATGCAGCAAACACATACCAGATACCAATGTAGCAGAAGTATAATGCGACAAAGCAAAGCAGTATCAATCCCAGACGACCACCCAGCAAGGACAAACCAACGGAGGCAGACAGCAGCAGTAACGCATCAATATAGTTAACTCGACACGTGGAATTGGCAAACGGACATTAAAACAGCCAAGACGACGCGAGTGAAGTGCGGATAATTCCCACAGGGATACGCGATAAAGTGTGAACAGTGAACGCAAAACGCGAGTACAATCGTATAGAACAATTAGAATACGCTTGTCGTAATGGACACATGTAATCACGAACAATTGTAATAAGTTAGGAAAGTTCTTTCACTTGTTAAGTTTCAATAAGATTAATACAAGATTAACTCAACTTGTCATACACATAGGTTCAATACGGGGGCAGCACGATACGTTCGCTGACCACGGTACAATAGTCTATAAGAAACAGTAAATGATAAAATATAAATTGGGACTTATATAAAAAATATATATAGTAGGATATAAGTAATAATATGTAAGTAGAATAATTTATTGTTGGAAAAGGAAAAGGCCCCTCGGCCCTTTTCTTTTTTTGCGTAGGGAGTAATGTAATGTAAGCGTAGCAAGTGAGTGAGAAGTTGAATTAAATGGTTAAGTAGCATAGAAAAGATAATAATTATTCGAGATAATTATCATATATTCCAAATTAAATAAGGGATAATTAATACAGTTAACTTGCACCTCTACTCTTTACAGGACCTGAGACCGAGGAGTTCTTACCCCTATCCCGAAATCCCTTATCTTCTCGTAAATCCACGAAGACGAGCCAGCCCTCCAGACCAGTGTGACCAGTATTCCTTGCAGCCGCTCGCAGGGTTACCATCCCTTGAGGATCTATTGTATTTTACATTTGGTGACAGTCTTTACAGGACCCTATACATAGAAGTCCTTAATCCCTCTCCACTTCTCGTAAATCTGTAGAAGATTATTACACTGTATTGGGTCGCTAATGATGTTTCTTGAATACATGTGCTCTTTTTAGCCTTTGTATCACCGCTAGAGTGATAATAGATATTACACAGAGGACCTTAATCCTGACAGATACCGGAGGTAATAGCAAAAGAATAAATTGTACATGTATTAAAAAAAGGAACCAGGTCCTACTCGACTGAAAGGGATTTTGGGTTGTCCGTTGAAAAATAAGATACAATTGAGAAGTATCAGACGAGGGACTTGTGACTTTATGATATCAGATACCACAAAAACCATTACCAATCAATAAATGGTATAAATAATGTGTGGGAGGTGTTGATAAGATATTTTGATTGCTTTATAGACAACCTGTGTCGAGTAACTATTTAATGTGTTAATTTAAAAAACTTTCCAGTTAGCGCATCGCCTCTCTACCGAGGGCTGGTAAAGGTAATTAAATATTATGACTTTTTCGTCTGGAAATGTAAGAAATGTTATTGTAATATTAATATTAGGGTTATGTTGAATGTATGTATGTATGTATGTTATGTATAGTCAGTCGAATTTGTACAACCGAAGCAAACTGAATTAAATAAAACTTTAAAGTCACATTTGTGTATTTTAATACAAAAGTAATTTTTTGTAATAGAAACCATCCTAACATAACATTTGGCGACCGTGACAAGACTTATATACGGGTGTGATTAAAAGTTAGTTGTTTTTGCTTATTTTAGTGCTAACTTTTCTTCGGCGAATAATTTTGTTTTTGTCGTAAGGCTCGGCCAAAGCTCACCTTTTTAAGCGAAAAATAGAATCAGATAAAAAACGCAAAACGGTGCTTTGTAGTGCATTGACTAAAGTTGCTACTGTTTTTGATAGATTTTTAGCTGAACCGGTGAACACTCGACCCTGGCAGAAAGTTAACGTACAGTGAAAACTTTTACAAGTAAAGTACAATAAGCTCTGTGAAATAGAAAGTGCGCTACTTGAAATTATATTGGAAGAAGCTTACGAAGAAGAGTTAATTAGTGAGATGGAGGCAAAGGATAAATACGTAGGTACTTTAAACTTAAGTACAAATATAATAACATATAATAACAGATCAGGTTCAAGAAGTTCAGAGTCATCAAATGCAAAAGGTCGATATAAAATATAAAAAATAGAGTTTAAGAAATTTAATGGAGACTTGAAATATTGGGTAAAGTAGTACATGATGGTCCATCAATTAATTTGACTGATAAGACAGCTTATTTGAGACAAGCCATTGTAGAGGCTAGTAAAACTAGAAGATTAGTAGAGTAGAGAGTTTTTCTGCAGTAACCGACAATTACTTAAAAATAAATCAGAATTTGCAGTCTAGGTTTAACAGAGAGGACCTCCAGATTGAAATTTACATTAGATAAGTCTTAAAGTTAATTTTGAGTCGAGTTTCTAGTAGTTTTTTTGTAATATTTCTGCTCTTTATGATATGATTGAAAGTCAACTTCGTTCACTTGAGACCTTAGGCATAACTGCTGACAAGTATGCAGCGATATTGTATCCTCTTATTGAGTCATGTTTGCCAGAAGATATGATTTAACTATGACATAGATCTTCACAGTTTTTAAGACCTTATGTTTCCTGGTCCATGGAAAATCTTGGAGAAACTGCAGAATTTACAAGAAAAATGTAAAATTACGTATACAAGGAAATGGTCAGCCCATAGCGACCGCTGCTGGGTTAGTAAATTATGAGGTTTACAGGTGTTTATTTTGTAAAGGGCAGCATGACATTACAAATTGTTTTAAAGCACAAAAATTTACTGTGGAACACAAAGTTCGAACATTGTCAGAAAAGAAAGCCTATTTTCGATGTCTAAAAGTAGGATATTCTTCTAAAAAGTATAAAGAACATTTGAACTGTATATTATGTTGAAAATCACATGCTGTTTTGATGTGTCCTTGTTGTTTATTGATACCATTTATAAATAAAATATAACTAAAGATTAGACGCTTGCTAATTTAAATAAGACACAGGTTTTTTATAAACTCTGCGAATAAACATACGAAATGCACATGGAACTAAACAAGTAAAGGTACTTATTGACACTGGATTGCAAAAGACATATATTTTACAAAGTACCTTGCAAGAAATGGGTTTTTCTGCTAAAGGAACAGAGAAGATTGTACATCCACTATTTGGCGGTAGAAGCACTTCTACACAATGACACAAATTGTACGAGGTAACTGCATGTGAAGGAACCTACGCTTGTTTATTTGATGCCATAAATCAACCAAAAATGTGTACAGATGTCTCTTCTATGTATGACGGCCCTTGGATTGAGGAACTCAGTGACATGAATATTTCACTTAGCGATGTGCAGCATGACAGTTAAAATTGTTTTAAAATACAAAAATTTACTATGGAACACAAACGTCGGAAAGATAGCAATAATTGAGATTTTCTTTGGAGCTGATATTGTGGGCAAATTCTATACAGGTCGAAAATATCCGTTACAGTGTGGTCTTGTAGCAGTTGAAACTTTGTTGGGTTGGACTTTTATGGGCAAGGTGCCGGCAGTTGCTTCTAATTTTTGTACAAGTATGGTTACATTTTCGTTGTTTGTTGATATTTCTTTTGTAGCGATTCTTCTGAAGCTTAATGTTATTGGGACAACCGACCCTGTAGCAAAAATGACACGGGAGGAGGTGACTAAAGAGGCTAAGAATTGTTTCTATGAGACCCTTCAATGTGACAGCGAAGGCAGGTATGAGGTTATGTAACCTTGGTATTTTCTGGGACTCCTCAAGAGACACTCTGAAAATAATTAGTGAAACTTTCCAATGAATGGAATGGAAACGTCCCATAACTAAAAGACTGATGCTTTCCATGGCTCAGAGTATATTTGACCCTGCTTGTTTTCAGTATCTCTATTCATTCCGTAAACTGTTTCAGCAGAAACTTTGGGATAAGCGCCAGGGATGGGATGTTCCAGTCGAGAATAATATGGCTAAATAATTTTGTACTTGGGTTACTCATCTTCCTGAACTGTTGAGGATTGAGATTCCTAGCTGTATTTAGGCTGGAAGATCGGAAGAAAGAAATACTCATGGTTTAAAAACATAAGCGATTGAAAAAAAACCTCGATGCCCATGCACTCTTAAGAGTCACAAAAGATCGAGAGGAGTATGCCAGAATTGTCGCCAACATCTACTTAATGGATAGAGCACCTTAAGAAGATTCAGGCTGGACCCATGGAAGCTGATCATTGGATCTTGCACACATTTTCAGATGCAAGTAAGAAAGCTTATGCGGCCCTAGTATTTTTAAGTTCGTCGGAGTTCTTCGGAATGATGTTGTGTTAACTTTCTTTGTAGCATCCAAGAGTCGTGTGGCCCCTTTAAAAAAGATTCCCATACCCAGATTGAAACTGCTGGGCAGCTACTATTGGTTTTAGACCTTATCAGTCAGTAAAAAGATAATTTTCTCAATATGTTGAGTCTTATATTTGGAGTGAATACATTACTGTTCTTTCTTAGATTCAAGATAAGGATAACTAGGAGATTAGAAATGTAGCCAATCCTAAGCATTGGAAATATTCACCTGGTTTTACAGAGGTACCGGAATGGTTGTACAGAGAAGAAAATGATTGGCCCCAACAAAAAATAGAAGTTGATGAAGAAGAAGTCAGTACTGAGAAAAAGAAAAAAGCCAAAAGCCAGTTTGTCACTATTGAATATGATATCTGACGATTGGCATATGCATTACTTTTCTCAGTACATAAAACTTTAATGAATGATGGCTTAAGCACTACGATTTTGTCATAATCCAAGAATTTTAAAGGAAAAACGTACAGGTGAATTGGTCGCTGAAGAAATCGATAAAGCCAAACTATTAAAGTTACCAAGAGACTTGACACGGAAGATTTTCGTCTGCCTATCTTCACACACACACACATGCAAAGCGTTCAACCCAACCCCTAGTGACATGTGTATACCACTGCTAATCAGTGGGATCTACATTTTCGAAGATCAAACCGGTCTCGCCCCAGAAGAGCTAATCATTCTGAATCAGTACCTATCTGACCCCCAGGTTTTTCCTCCATCCCTTCACTACGTCTGACATACGTAGTGAAGGCTTATGAACTTTACGTCGGGCGATTTGGGTAATGAACAACACCTTCCGTATCTACATGGTTGTGGTTAAGCCACCTGAAATTAAGGGGTAGCTAGAAGCTTTTCTCCCTAGTTACTTTACTGAATTTACTTGGTGTGAGCATTACTTTGGACCTGATGTCCCTAAAAATGTGTGCCCTGCACGAAGAGGCACCAACCTAAGTTGGGGCCTCTCCGCACAGGGAAAGTGTGTGTTCGGTCACTCAGCTGCCGGTTTGGCAAACATTAATTTGTTCTCCTCGCCAGCTGAGCATCCGACTGGTCTGGCCACCGAGCCCATGCTTGCCGCACATGGCCTCGATGCTCAGAAGGTCGCGTGCAGGTCTCCTAAATAGACCTGCCTTAAGGGCCTAAGCCAAAAAGTTGGCTGTACGAAGAGAGCATAAGGCCCTCTTTGTACTATTTTCACGTATTTATGCGTTCGTGTGACAGGGGTTGGTGTCACTTGTATCATCTTGAAATATGAATGGGCGTTATTCTATTCATTGTCACTATAATTCACTCGCAAAGTTAAAAGGTATTTTCTTGTAACAAACATTGAACCACGTCTCGTTGATGTCTGATTTCATCTTCGATTTTTACTCCAAGATAGCAGAGGTTACTGATTTTACGTGTTTTTTCGGCTTCCTCTTCCGGAACCGTGATTTTGTATAATGGAAGTTGTACTTTTCTCCCATCTCTTATTCCTGATACAGTTTCTACTTTGGTGACGTCTATGCCTTTGTTTACTAATTCGGTTACGATTGTTCGCAACTCGACATTGGTTTGTAATCCCCTGATCACAAATCGTTTAATTTTCGGTGCGTCGATAGGATAGGCTATAAAGTTTGTAGCCGGTCGGTGTTCTTCAAGAATTTTTACCATCCCTAAATATCCCTTTCAGCTTTTTGCGAAGGTCAGACGCATCATTGCTATACTCGTTGTCTGACAACGTGGGTCCATCAATAAGGGTATCCATCTCCGAGATGGTTGGAGATGCAGGGTTAGAATCCGGTGCTGTATCATGAGATACATACTCCGATTCAAGGTTTGGGTTTGGAGAAATCACGACATGAGCTGAATGCTTGGGGGTCTCAAAGGAGACCGACGACATTTGAAAGCTGTCTACTTTGACGACTGCTGTTTTTTGTTTGTCCACCCGACACGTGTCGAGTGGATTCTGGGTGCCTTCCCAGGCCCTGGCGCGGTTGTTCACTCCTGTCTCCAGGAGGGTGCCTCTTGATGTTTTTCGCTTTGTAGGCGCAGGGGTCGTTGCTGTCCGACCTAGATTCAGAACTAGGCCTTACAGTGTCAACCCTGTCGACACCACACAAAGATTCCGTTTCTTCGCAAATGCTGTTTATTATAGCCCGCTGAGAGAGGCCTATAAATACAACCTCTCTGCGGTTTAAGCTAGTAATATAATCGCATTCACTCTTCGATTTGAATTATCTCAAGCGCCCAAGCCACTTGCGGTGTCTTACTCACCGCTAGGAGCTGACAAGCTCCGTTGACCTAGGTCGGTTGCGACTCTCCAAAACGCGTCTGCACTGCTCGGCTACTCGAACCGAACTCTCTGCCCATCTTACGTCTGAGTGAACATTTTATAGTGCATAAGTTAATTTCGAGCCTACACAAACGTTCTTGTCATGTTGGTACACAAGGACTACTTAGCTTGCTCCGCGAGAAATATTGGACTTAAGGGAGTAGACGTATTGTGCGGTCCATTTTAAAAGAATGGAGAGCTTCCAGAGGGGTTACCTTAAGAGAACGTTGATCAACTCCAGTTTGATGAAGAACTAAGTGAAAAGAGTGCGAGAGTGATAAAAAGTAGAGCACCCGACTTTAAATGAAAGATTGTGGCCAGGTGGTGAAAACTCCTTTAAGATTCAAGTGATATTTTCGTAATTGTTCAAAGGGAGAATTAAATATGTTTATTTAAAAAAATTCTAATTAGCGCGTCGTCTCTCTAGCCGAGGACTGGTAAAGGTAATTAAATATTATGAATTTTTCGTCTGAAAATGTAGAGAATATCGTAATATAAATATTAGGGATATAGTCAGCCGATTTTTTGTGACACCGAAGCAAACTGTATTTTAAATAAAAATATTTTTTTGTACTAGAAATTAAATTTTGTATTTTTTCGAACCAGGCGTCTCTTGGAAAAATTAACCGTAGGACATTTCTAACGTAATAACCTGCATAATATTCAGGAAATTAACTCTTATTTTAGTACTATTAACAACAACTTATTATTGACTCTGCCTTTTTTAATTAAGCATATTCCAAAAAAAAAAAGAACCTCTCTACTGCTTTTATTGACTAAAAGAAAGCGTTTGATTCAATGCCACATGTATGGCTTATAGATAATTAAAAATTTATCAAGTGGATGGTAATATAGTGACCTTTTTAAAGTATATAATGTCAGATTATTAAAGTATATATTGTCAAATTATGTCCTGAACCCATTCTTCCATCTAATTACCAAAGTTTCCATTCCTATATCCTACTCTGTCAGACAGTAGCATTAGTACCAAGATAGAGCGTAAGGGAAATGATCCTAGATCGGTATATTATTGGATACTAGAGCTGCTAAATTAACCGAACGATTACCGGTATAAGTAATCCCCCACCTGTTGGTCAACAGCTAAGGGTGGAAGAACCGACACGTGGTAGGGCACTTCATTGCCCTGGAGCATAGAAATTAACTCCGAAGGCGGAAGGCTAAATTAGTCAACGGCATTGAGATGTGGGAAGCCAGGGGATGACTACCACATTAAAGATCCGTAAGGATATCCTTAGTAAAAATCATCATGGATCCACTAATGGATAATTTACTTAATGATCATGGAGCTCGGAATCCAAGATCCGGCAGGGGAGGACAATCAGATTTAGACGACAGGGCCTCTCAGGTCGTCAACAAGGTAAATCCCTGTCAAGCAAATAACTCTATGGCCTTGAAAATCGGAACATGGAACGTAAGAAGTTTATACCAATCAGGCAAACTGGATAATGCTGTGTCGGAAATGTGCAGAATGAAAATTAATATACTGGGCCTTAGCGATATACAATGGTCTGAATCAGGAAAATGTAAGACCATAAATGGAACGATCTATTATTCTGGAAACAACGATTCCAAGCACAAACGGGGAGTTGGCATTATAGTTGATAATAATTCTCATAAAGCTGTCTGTAACTTTGTTCCCTACTCTGATCGAGTATTAATGCTGTCTCTAAACTCTCATTTAAAACGTAAAATAAATATAATCCAAGTATATGCACCCACTGCAGACAAGGATAAAGACACCATAGAGGCCTTCTATGAACAAATCGACAATGTCTTAAGACTAACTAAAAGACAAGATATAAATATTATAATGGGCGATTTGAACGCTCAAGTTGGCCAAGGAGAAGTGGAGAATTGCGTGGGGCGATATGGACTCGGGGAAAGGAATGAACGTGGCGATAGGCTTGTCGATTTCTGTGTCAATGAGGAACTCATAATTACAAATACCTTGTTCAAACTTTCTAAACGTAGACTATATACATGTAGGTCACCAGCCGACAATAACAACAAAATAGTCAGAAATCAAATAGATTATATTATCGTCAACAAAAGATATAGAAATTCTATAATATCATCTAAAACTTATCCAGGAGCGGACATATCCTCCGACCACAACCCGGTTGTTTTGTCGATGAGAGTGAAACTAAAGAAGGTCAACAGCCCTAGCACCAAGAAAATCATAGATACAAGACGTCTCAAACAAGACAACACATATGTGGAAACCAAATTTAAAATAAACGAGAGCTTAAGGAAAGTCAAAGAAGATAATGCAGAAACTCTAACTATTGACCAAAAATGGGGAAAAATTCAACATGCCCTTGTGTCAGTTGGAAAAGAAACCCTCAAACCACTTAAAGAAAAAACAAAACCTTGGATGACAGTAGAAATTCTTGAATTCATGGAAGAACGAAGAAAATATAAAGCAAAAGACCTGAATAAATACAAAGAAATTCAGAGAAACATCAGAAAGAAAATTCGAGAGGCAAAAGAGAGGTGGCTCTCCGACAGATGCAAGGAAATAGAAGATCTGGATAAAAAGTACGATAGCTTTAATTGACACAAAAAAATCAAAGAAATGACAGGTTCTAGAAAGCGTACAAAAACGAATATCCTTAAAAATGATAAAGGGGATATTATTACTGATATGAAAGAGAGATTATGTCACTGGACCAATTACATTCAACAACTATTTAATGATGAAAGAAAAGAACTGTCATTAGAAATCACCGAGGATACTGGACCACCAATATTAAGAGAAGAAGTCATCTATGCCATCAAAAACACAAAAGAGGGTAAAGCTACTGGACCAGATGAGGTGCCCATCGAATTATTAAAACTCATCGATGAAGATGTTATTGATGTAATGGTTGAACTCTTTAATATAATATATCAGACTGCCACAATCCCCAGACAATGGCTGCAATCAACCTTTGTAGCAATTCCCAAAAAACCAAGTTCAACAACTTGCTCAGACCACAGAACAATAGCTTTAATGAGTCACACACTTAAAACATTTTTGAAAATAATTCACAGCAGAATTGTTAAAACTCTTGAATATGAGATTAGTGACACACAATTTGGCTTTAGAAATGGTATGAGTACAAGAGATGCTTTGTTCGGCTTGAGATGCATGGACATGAATCAGGATATGTACTTATGTTTTGTAGACTTTGAAAAGGCATTTGATAAAGTTCAACATAAAAAGCTTGTAGATATATTAAAAAGCAAAAATATTGACAGTCGTGATCTGAAAATTAAATCTAATTTATATTGGAATCAAACTGCCAAGGTAAGAGTTGACAGCCAGTACACCGAAAATATCAAAATACAGAGAGGAGTCCGCCAGGGTTGCGTGCTGTCCCCACTACTTTTCAATGTCTACAGTGAAGCGATATTTCAAGAAGCGCTCTCAGACTCAATAGAAGGTATATCTATCAATGGAGAAGTTTTGAATAACTTACGTTTTGCAGACGATACAGTAATAATTACGGATAACAACAATGATTTACAGAACCTAATGCAACGCCTTAATGAACGCTGTCATGAGTACGGACTGAAGATAAACTTAAAGAAAACTAAATGCATGATCATGACTAAATCTGCACATGCAAATATCCAATTGACTATTGAAGATACTGTAATTGAGAATGTTAATAACTATAAATATTTAGGAACATGGATAACATCAGATGTAGACCAAACCAAAGAAATTAAGACACGTATTGAAATAGCACGTACATCATTTATTAAACTTAAAAAGTTTCTTTATTGTCGGGATATAAGGTTAGAACTACGCCTGAGAATGCTTCGATGTTACGTGTTCTCTACTCTTCTTTATGGTCTGGAAGCTTGGATACTAAAACAAGTTCATCTGCATAAGCTGACGGCCTTTAAATTTTGGTGTTACAGACGAATCCTACGAATATCATGGATTCAAAGAATGTCAAACATGGAAGTAACTAGAAGGATGGGAAATGAGGCGGAAATAATATTATCTATTAAAAGACGAAAACTTGAGTACTTGGGACATGTGATGAGAGGGCAAAAATACGCATTATTACAACTTATTATGCAGGGCAAAATTCGAGGAAAGCGAAATGTGGGAAGACGAAGAATATCCTGGCTTAAGAACTTAAGGGAATGGTTTGAATGCAGTAGTGCAGAACTTTTTAGAGCGGCAGTCAACAGAGTCCGCATAGCCATGATGATTTCCAACCTTCGACAGAAAATGGAACTTAAAGAAGAAGAAGAATGTCAGATTGGAAGACAAAAATTCACCTCCAAATACCTTGTTAAAACAATATCTCAATAGAAAAGATTGCAATCAACCCGTTCCTATTTCAAGGAGACTCGCTGAGTCCATTGTGATTCTGTCTAGCGATGAACCCCCTAGCATCAAAAATAACACTACTGTAAAGGGGAAGCTTAATCATTTATTGTATATGGACGATTTGAAACAATGGCAACTAATCTGGAAAGCTCGACGTATATGGCGCTAGTGTAGTTGGAGGTCACATCAACTGTCCAAATCTGTATATTTCTAAGTAAATATTGATTTACGTGTGTATCATCATCATCATCATTATCATTTAATCATCGCCTATCCACTGCTGGACATAGATCTCCCTCATAATTTTCTATCTATTTCGATCTTGTGCCTCTTGCATCCAATTCCTATGACAACGTTTTAGATCATCAGTCCAACGTGTTGGTGGACGACCTCTGCTTCGGTAGGCATCATCTCTTGGTCTCCATTCCAGTATCCGCTTTGTCCATCTATTATCTGTCATTCGAGCCACGTGACCTGGCCAGTTCCATTTCAGTGTTGCTACTCTTTCTACAGCATCAGCCACTCCTGTTCTTTGTCGTAGCTGACGGACGAAACGCCCAACATAGCACGCTCCATCGCCCTTTGACATAACACCCTACGTAGGGACCATAAAATATTTGATTTGATATTGGTTTTCCAACAGAACAGTCTGGTCAGTTTCTGGACAGGCGAAGCAATGACCTTCTGGCAGCGATACAATATTTTTCATAAATATATTAAAAGTGATGATTTATAATGAGTTTTGTTTTAACGCAGCACAAAACTGCATTCGATGTATGGTAGATAGTTTAAGTTACAATATTTTATGTAAGCTCTTAATCTCGCTGTATATAACTCACGGTTAGAATACAACAGAGATAGGAGAAATAACGCATTTTTGGACAAGAATTAGCTTGACCTTTTACTTTTTTTACTTTCTACTTACTACTTACTTTTTTTTACTTTCAGCAAATACCTTGGCGTTTTGGACTCGTAAATTGGAGCAATGTAGTCGGAGATCATGGATAAAATGTGACAATATCCTTCTATGTTTAAACAATAGAGGGAATTTTTTAAAAACATATTACGTAAAATGTTTAATACAATATTGTTTTGTTTTTGTTTGTTTTATTCTATTGTTACCTTATAGTGGCCATTGCCACCTTTATCCCATTTTATTAATTTTTTGCCTTTAAGACAGACTTATAACATCTTAAAAATATGTGAAACTAAGCATCAAAACAATTACATTAATTTGCACAAAATAACTCAAGGTCGAAAAGGAAAATATCAAAATAAATATTTGTTTCTTCTTAATCAAAGTTGTACTCCTTTTTCTGTAGAAACTATCCATATTGTTTTTAAATAAACATTTCCAATACTAACAAATCAGTTATTTATATCAAACCTGATCATCTACAGTCAATAACTAATAGTAACATATAACAAGTTAAAAAAACTGACAAGGTCGCGACATTTAAAATAGTTTTCACCGAAAGCATTATACTTGACCCATAATCAAAACAATTTTTAAATAGAACAAAATATTGCAACATATTTTAATGTATTTTCCAGACTTTCCTTTTCACATCCTGAAAATAAACAAACACTAAGTTGAGTAGTAACATACAGAATCTATTTTCAAATTTAATATGTGAACAAAGAGAACTTTTTCAGGCTGCCTATTTTTGAATTTGCTCTTGATGCAATATTTTATTCGCATGTGCCTATAAGAAAAGTATGTTAGTAGGTCTAGTATACAGCCAATTTATAATTGTGTCGAAGACATTTTTATTTTGTCGGTTTACTTTCGCTGTCACCAAAAAGTTAAGTAAACTGATGACATATTTATTGGCGAAATGCGTGTTTTCAAGTGACAACGATTTAATAAGAACATAACAAATTGATACACAAGATTTTACATAATTTTAAAAAGCGTATCTATTTTTAAAGACTAAAAGCAGATTAAATTGTCATAGAAAATTTGTTGACCAAGTTTTAGAACAGTTTGTAGACTCACTTAAAAGTTGATTTTAACACAAATTTAAAAATATCAGCTGTAATGAGATTATTTGCTATATTTTAAGAATATTTATTTTAAATTAAATATTTATTGGTCTAAACTCTACGATTAATTTTCCTTGCGTATATAGACATAACAATGCCACGAAAAGAAATAGAAAACTTGTACTATTGCATTATTTTGGATGAATTTAACACCTAAATAGACAAAGAACAACGACAATATTAATAAATAGACGAAACTGTGGACAGCGAAAATTTAATAAAAGAGGGTAGACTCTTATATACCTCATAGAAAATGAAAATATATATTATGTAACAGTTTCTTTAAAAAGCCTCATATTAGAAGATAGACATAAAAAAGCCCCAAAAAACGAAATCGACGTTTCATATTAAAAAAAAAACATAATATATGACGAAACGACTCTGAATAAATTTGACTGAGTTAGTGATCATATAGTTATAAGAGCCAAGGTAACTATTAATGCTGCAAAAGGGAGAAAAAATTAATATACCCACAACATTTTCCTACACCCGTGCAAATAAAACAAATTAAGAAAATATAGTGGAAGACCCTAAAACAAGACATACCGATATGTAAACTGGGAGAAATGAGACTAAATAAACTTGAAAACAAAATTTGAACTGACAATAAAATCAGTATAAAGAAAATACGTAACTAACTTAAATTAACGAAAAAAAAGCAAATTATCATAATTTACCAGAAGCTGAATGAAAGAAATAAGATTCGCTATAACAACAAAAAGATAGAAGTAATAAAATCCATTAACGCAAAAACGCAAAATACTTGACTGAAAAATAAAAACAACGAAGTAAAATGTGACTAAAATTAAATTACGAATATAATTAAAAACTTTTATACACCTCAACAAATCCATGATCTAATAGCGTAAGATCGATCTATGTTGCAAATGCCGGATAAGGAAATTGCTCACGATCTATGTCAAATGAAATATAACTGTACCTTTGTTGGTGAACAAGGAAATACTAAAGAAGAGCTAGACTTACGAGGTACTACAATTTTATAGAGAATGATAGTTCTTTCTAATTAATGTTTAGTAGGTGAGAGAGTCTTAGGATAAACGGATAAACAGAAGATAAAACATTATTGATCCATAAGCCTCCTCCCGCATCCGAACAAAGTCCTCACAAAAAATTATTATGTACTAAAGGGATACCTAATAATTGATAGGGAAATCCAACGAGTACAATATCTAACTATACTTAGCCTTTGTTGACTATCAGAAGGCTTTTGATTGTGGACGGCTACATTAAAAATAAAATTTAAGATAAACCCAAAATTAAACTAAATACACGCATTCAGAGAGGAGTGGGACAAGGCTATACCATTTTTGTAAAGTCATTTACATTGGCTTTAGAGTACGTTTTGAAATAGCCTAACTAAAAGCGTGCTCCTAATTGAGCAAACTCAACCAACTACAAAAAATACCTTCAGAATTAAAAAATATTTAAGCAAACATAAGCTTTAAATTGAATCTAACAAAAATTAAGATTCTTACTTTGAAGAAAGTATCAGTTAGTGTAGGTAAGGAAGTGATAGAAAGCGTGAAAGATTAGCTTACTTGGGCCATCTAATAAAGTCGAGCAAAGGAAACCAACACACAGAACTATACCAAAAGGTTCGCATAATATGGACAGCCGTTCGCAAACTTGGAAGTTTTTTTAAAAACAATAATAATTTCATAAATCTTAAGTTTGTAATTGCATCCTTTCAGTGATGACATACAATCTTGACATAATAACGTTGACCATAAAAGCCACCAACAAAATGAGAGTAGCATAGTGTGCAGTGGAATGATTTTAAAAGATCGCTTCCGAACACGCTGCTTCATTAAAGTGATATTGGGATAACATGTCTCCAGACAAGATATTACTAAATTAGTATTACACTTAAATGTTAAAAGTAAATTCCTATTATATAATTATTTTCTGAAATTCCTGTTTCTTTTTCAACTAACATACAGAACCCATTCCTGCATTCCACTCATCACAAAAACGTTTGAAGAGTTTTATTTATATATATATATATATATATATATATATATATATATATAATATATATATATATATATATATATATACTTCTTTGGAGGATAACTTTCGGGAAAGCGTCAAAAACAAGGATCAGCTAGAGATGGTATATATATATATATATATATATATATATATATATATACTTCTTTGGAGGATAACTTTCGGGAAAGCGTCAAAAACAAGGATCAGCTAGAGATGGTATAAGCCAGTTTGGTGTAGAACTTTATTCTAAATGTGAAATTTTCGGTGATATGTTGTCACCTTCATCAGCACCTAAATGGAAAACCTATTTTAGTAAAAGTGGTGGAAATTAACATTTAAAACCTACATTGAAAATGTTCAGTTGGTCCTAGAGGTGAAGAACACTGTCACAAACATGTTAAAAATATTAAAAAATACATTTAAAATTTTGAATAAAAACATTACAACACAACAGGGTATTATTTAAAATACAAACACAACAAAAATCTAAAAATTACAACCTACAAGAACTACAACTTCATGTTAAAGGTAGAAAAGAAGAATTATTCTTCTTTTTTTATGACATATTTCTGACTTCTGTCAATATCCGGGTATCATATGCAACGAGCAATGATGCAATCGGGTATCGTAGGCAATTTAATAAACTAAATTAAATAAATTAAATACCAAACTGGTAGTTTCTATTCTGACATCTAATTACCATCTTATTGAACAGAACTGTACAATTCCCAAAGTTTTGTTCCTGAAACTGATTACCTTTTTATACAACAATACATATTTCACTTTTCAAAATGAATTCTATGTCCAAATAAAAGGAGCACTCATGGGTGGAGCTATATCCCCAACTTTAGCAGAAATTGTAATGAACTCCCTACTTCACTACTGTACTCAAAAAGTTGATTTCCAGTTCCCCTTCATTTACCAATATGTAGATGACCTCATATGTGCAGTCCCTGCAGACAAAATCAACTACACTCTTGACATTTTCAACTCATATAACACTCACCTACAATTCACTGTTGAAACAGAAGAGAATAATAGTGTTCCATTCCTCGACACCCATGTAACCAGACATGAGGACAACACAGTAAGGTTGGATTGGTGCAAAAAGAAAACATTCTTAGGTAGATATGTGCCTTTTTACTCGTATCATCCAGACGAACAGAAGATTAACATCATCAAAGGTCTCTAAAACAGAATAAAAACAATTTGTCACCCTTCTAACTACAATAAGAACATCAAATTATTGTATGAGATTCTTAGAAAAAATCACTACCCTAAGATGCTTCTTAATAAATTGCTATTCCAAGATATGCCAACAGTTAGAACACACCAAAGACAAACATTAGAAGGAGAAACAGTAGAAGTTTTCTATGGGAGATTACCTTACATCAGAGGTTTATCACCACAGATCACAAACCTTTTCAGACAGTTCAACATAGTGATAGCAAATTCAGTGTACAAAAGATTAGAGACATACTTTACTCACCTGACAGAAAGAGTTAAAAAACTGGATAACTTCAATGTAGTGTATTCTATTCCATGTGGTTCCTGTTCAGAAGTGTATGTCGGTCAAACCAGCCAGAAACTCTCAAAAAGACTAGCTTTGCACAAGAGTGATGTAGTGAGGAAGCCCACCTGCACAGCCTTTAGCCAACATATTAAGAATACTGGACACATTGCTAACTATGAAAATGTGCAAGTACTAAAGAGGGTTGACAACCAATTTAAGAGAAACTTCATAGAAATGTGCTACATCCATAACTGCAGTTCTTCTATGAACTGTAAGAAAGATGTTGAAAACTTAAGTTGTATTTATTCCTTTCTACTTCAACAGGACTTGACAAGATGTAACAAACTGGAGAATGTAGGGAACTTATCATAACATGCATAGATTGCCTACCTGTACTTGAGAAAAAACTTCATTTCCCTGCTGATTGTGTTTCCTGCGGTTCTTTCTTTCCATATCCATGAAGTTCTAAGGTGAAAATTATAACCTCGTTGCGTATGATACCCGGATATTGACAGAAGTCAGAAATATGTCATCAAAAAAGAAGAATAATTCTTCTTTTCTACCTTTAACATGAAGTTGCAGTTCTTGTAGGTTCTTGTAGTTCTTGTAACAATACCCTGTTGTGTTGTAATGTTTTTATTCAAAATTTTAAATGTATTTTTTAATATTTTTAACATGTTTGTGACAGTGTTCTTCACCTCTAGGACCAACTGAACATTTTCAATGTAGGTTTTAAATGTTAATTTCCACCACTTTTACTAAAATAGGTTTTCCATTTAGGTGCTGATGAAGGTGACAACATATCACCGAAAATTTCACATTTAGAATAAAGTTCTACACCAAACTGGCTTATACCATCTCTAGCTGATCCTTGTTTTTGACGCTTTCCCGAAAGTTATCCTCCAAAGAAGTATATATATAATATATATATAATATATATATATATATATATATATATATATATATATATAATATATATATATATATATATATATATACGGCCAAATAAACTGACTGCATCCTCAAAAATCATAACTTATTTATATATATATATATATATATATATAATATATATATATATATATATATTTACGGCATAAAGTGAACTCCGCCCATGTTAAAATTCAGGTTCAAGTGAGCTCCGTGGTCAAGTGGACACCGATATACGGAGCTCACATGACCATTCCATAATATTGGCTCTGTCGGTTCGTTAAGATGTATAGTTTCATAATTCTTAATAAAATTTTGGAGCTCATAAGTACCCCTGTATCATAAATGTATTTCGCTTAGTTCACGTGTATATATTATAGGGGTCGTTCAGATCTTTTTCACTGTATATTGGAACCATAAGAATATCGGTTTAAGTAAGCTCTGATAGTTTGGCAACTATGCACTTAGGCCAGCGTTCTTGATATATATATTTTATATATTTTAAAACGGTTCATACGGACTCCTTTTCATACGCATTACAATATGTAATCTTCTTCTTCTTCTTGATGTGCCTATCCGTTATGAATGTTGGCGATCATATTGACAATATGTAATAGATATGTATAATACCAAATACCTGTTTTTGGTAGGTACCTGCTATTCTAAAAATAGCTTTATAAATACAAAAGGATTTCATTACCAAGTTGGACGTGTTTTTTCATATGCGAATATTTCTTAATGTATTTTGTTAACATGAATATGTCTTTATACGTTTTATTTAAGAATACGATTAATAAGAACTTTTAGTTAATCCATTGTTTTACGATATCTTGTATACAGCTTCTTTATTATTTTATTTCTGGTTTTATCTGTGTACTACATATAATTCTGGATAGGTTATCTTAAAATAAATAATTAAATGCAAAAATAGATATTTTTATGTAAAAATTGGTAGTAGTGCACAAACGAGGGAAGAATGCTTAATTTATATAAGAAGAATGTACCAGTTCACCAATATTACATACTTCTAAATGTTTTATCTGCTATTTAGGGGTAATATGTAATCAATAAACGTGGAGTTAGTGTCAAATTTGCAATAATCTTTGGTCAGATTTTTCTCGATTTTAGTCATAAATTGATTCGTTGAGTGGATGTTGCGATTCTAGACTTTGTATCTTTTATTCTCTAGCAGTCTAGCTACTTATCTTCGGATATTAGGTGAATTGATAGCTACGATATTGTAGAGCTTATGTATGGATGTGTGTGTGTCTTAATATTCGCTGAATTTGGCTGTCTAATTTATAGCTAAATCTACGTGTTAAATATGTGTTGGTGTCATCCATACTTGCAAGGTATATTCGGTAGCAGAAACATAGAGTGCAAGCGTCTACGTTTTAAGGATGAAAGGATGCTTCTCATTTTTAGCTGACAAGTTTGCAGAGATTATTTTTCTGGTCCTCAGTTTGCCTTTTAGTTTTAAACAATGTTCTATGAATGACAAAGTGTGATACAAACTATCTTCAAGGTATTTATAGCAAGTCCAGAGTTTAAAAATTTCATGACACTATTGGATGTTTAGAATTTTAAAAGCATCTCTGTTAGGGACATTAAAGCAGGACATCTGACTTTTTCTGAGGTTTGGCTTAAAATTGATTCATAGTCTATTTTTATTGTGTTTAAAGTATGATTTAGATTTTTCTATACTTCAGCAACAAAAGTTTTTGGTTGTGCAACAATATAGATGTATCGTCTACATAATAAAAGTCCTAGTATTACTGGTATGGGTTGTGTAAATATTATACAGTGTAGGTACCATTACGCTACCCCAAAGGAGACCGTTCTTCTGCGTTTTCCATCTGTTATTTTTACCATTGAATGATACGAAAAATTTTCTGTTGTGTAGGCATACCCGGACAATACAAGCCATTGTTGTATTTTTGATCCAAATTTTAGAATTAGTTTTGTGCTCAGATCTCTAGTCAGGAGCCGTAATATTGTTCATTATATACGTAGATAGCAGATCCAAGCTCAACACCGTTGAAAGATTCCCTTAGCTGACTGGTTTTGTCCCCTCTCATTTTAAGTTTTTCTTTTCTTGTTTGCCTATGTTTGGCCCTCAATGTGTTTCCTGCACTAGAAATACGTCACATTTGTGTTAACCGCATATGTCTGATAAAGTTAAGTAAAGTAAAGTACCTATCTTTATCTCTGGATATTCCCTTCTCTAATATTTATAGACATAATTAGGATAGTTGGCATTAAAAAGGCCGGTTTGGCCGATCTTTAAACCCTATAAAATATGGCTAATCTTTTACTTTTCATTAAAAATTTTAATTCTACATACTGTTACTTTTAGACAATATTTCGATCAGATTTGTATAGTAATAAATGTAGTTAATATATGTAGAGTCTCTTTGTGAAAAATAAATGAGTTTGTAATATCGGTCACAACTCATATATGGATAATAAGGAAATAAACGGTTAAAATAGGTGTACAAAATTTTAACTACATATATCGGCGCCATTGTTCAGGAGTTGGGTTTATCTCAGAGATCAAAGGTTACGTTACATGCATATTCCAGGTTCTATTGACGTATTTTCATTCCTAAAAAAGTATATTTATAATAAAGCCATGAAGCTACCTTTAAATTCTATGAAAAGTAGAATCTATGGAAATTAGCAAATTAAAAAATAAAGACATAATTCTGAATGGCCAACTTGAGACAAACAATTCTCCCGTCCTTAACTTATTCAGTTACAAACTATAACGTGTAAACGCATACATCTTTTATTGTTAGATAAAATGAATTTTTATCAAGTAACGGTCGGATCCATCACTTACTAAAAGAGTAGAAAATGACATGCTTATGCTTTAGAGTACGGCTACTTTAGTACAAAGTACCCTTTGCTTTTGCCAATTGCTTTCTCACTTTCTTAGCGATAGGCCTGGCTTTTCCTTATCAATAATGTTCTCGTTCGTTATAGTTATTCTCAGATATTCTTCTTCTTCTTCAAGTGCCGTCTCCATCAATGGAGGTTAGCGGTTATGGTGGCAAACGTTTGTCTATCTTCAGCTGCTTTTAAGAGTTCCTCAAATCCAAGTCCTAAGATATTCAGATTTCACTATATGCTCTACATTTGGTTTTCTCTAATATAAATTTACAACTATGACGAAATTTTTATAATATTTTATGCATTGATATTAAACTGATATTAAACTGAGGATATAAAAATCAACAATAAGACCGATAATGACGTACATAGCGGAAACAAGAGCAGATACGGTGAAAACACAAAGACTGCTAGAAACAACAGAAATGAAAGTCTTACGAAAAATAACAAACTAAACTCTAAGAGAAAGACTAAGAAGTGAAGAAATACGAGCAAGATGTGGTTTAGAGGAAATAAACGCGTGGACCAAAAGAAAAAAGCGGAATGGAATCAACACTTCGAAAGAATGACAGAAAATAGAATAGTACGAATAGCAAGAGACAAATCGCCAAATGGAAGGAGATCATTGGGACGACCGAGGAAAAGATGGTCAGACAACGTCAATTAAGGCTCAAAACCGAAGTAAAACAGGCATTAAGCCTATTTATAAAGAAGGAAGAAGAAGAAGAAGATATTAAACTGGAGTAGAGCACTTGGTAGATAATATTTATTTGTTTTAAGTATACTTATTTTACAACATAGTACATAAAATAATAAATATTTGTGTGCTCAGTTTTTTGCTCTGAATTGAAGATTTTATCTCAAAATATGACTGTACTTTATACAAATATTATTATTTTCTGAGATACCGGTATAAATATAAATTTTGAATTTCGCAATGATTTTTTAAAATTATTTTTTTGTGACGTTATGTCAGTGTTTAAGAATAATGCTGGGAATAAGATTAAATAGGTTTTTATATTTTATTTGACGTTTAAATATTTAAATCTGAGTTCATTTTTGGAAAAACTATAAACTTGTGACAACAAATTGCTATATAACATTACGAGGCAATATTCTTATGCTGTGACAAAATTATCATATTTGCTTTACATTGCCGTTTTTCCTGCCGTATCATATTTTAGCATAGTCTTCTGATTCATTTTATAGACAAGCGGTAATGGATATCCACAATTTGTCTAATAATATTAAGTTTTAAAAACAGCTGTGCTTTTATGCTCATTCGTTTTACCTTTTGTAAAGCCACCTGAGTTATGAATAACTACTTTTTTGTATTTTTAGAAGACATACTTCTATCGGGCATATTTTAATGTGTGAATATTAGGGATTTATATAATCTTTTTGTATATATAATTTGTTTATCGATTTTACATTTTAGATAAAATTTCATAATTGTAGTTTTCTTCCGTTTATTTTCTATAGTAATACATATACAAACCCAATTCGAAATGGAGAAAAACCAGCGAGTTCTAGATTGAACATAGACATTCGTCTCTCTTTCTCCCTATATGTTATATAAAGGTCATCGTCATCATATAGTCAGAACGCAACAAGGTTCTATTACCTTTTTTTCTTTTTGTCTCCTCATTACTATTGAAAACTCAGCCACGTAAATGACGTTGTAAAAATTTATTTCCCTATTTCTGAAGTGCCTTTCCTGGGATAACTTTTTTAAGTCTAGTTCATTTGATTACTTGTAATTGATTTGATAATCCCTAACAAATAAGTTGTTGATTGTAGGTAGGATAGCATGTGATTGAACAGGGATGTGTTGATAAGATGTAGGTAGTCTTATTATTCCTAAATCTGACCATATGTTACTTCCCTCCTTCATTCGTGGACGTCCTAAGGGCATTTTTTTTCTCGATCCTCCCAATTTAGCTTGACAATGCAGTTATTAGAGAGCCTTTGGATATAGCCAGCGCAACTTTGGCGTTGAGATTTAGTTTCTTGTACGACGTTGCTACCTTTGTATATGTGTTTGACCTTGGCATTAGTTCCGTTTGGTATTGGTTAGTACTCGGACCTATATAGGTTGGAAAATACTTCTGATGACATTTCTAGCAATCCTGATCTAATTACTACTTGAGTTTTACTTACATTGTTTTGACAGTGTTCTCGTCACATATCCACACAGTAGCACTGATTTAATTATCTTCTTATATATCCTGATTTTATAGATTCCTATTAGACTTCTGGATTTAAAAGTGTTATAAGGGTTATAATATATACATCAGTTAGCTACCTAAATATTCATTTTTATTTCTTATGTGAGAACGTTATCTACGATATACTAAATACCGCAATGTTTTAAAATGATATGGGTTTATTGTAACATTATGCTCTACTCTATATCATCTTTTTTTGCATGTTAAAGGACATTTATTTAGTTTTTTACTAATTATCAGCAAATTTTTTTGGTGCTAATAGCATTATTTTATAGCATTCCAATATTTATTCTATGGATTAAATCTGGATAGCAAATAGATATTCTTTACTTTCTCGGAGAAATAATATTGCTACTAATTTCAAACCTATTTTAATACATGGATACGAGTAATAGCAAATGACTAAAGCAAGTGAGGAAGAACTCAGAATATTTGAAAAGAAAATAATAAGAGACAACGATTTGAACCTTCGTCGAAGCTAGATTTATTTAATTACCAGTCTAATCGCACCTAGTTTTTGTGCTTTTATTTATATCCAGTTAATATTAAAAGTGTAATAAATTGTTGTGATACCGTAAATAACAATGGCGAATAACAATGGAGAAAATCGGTAAGGAATTTTAATCTAATTAGATACTTACTTCAAAACAAGTTCATATTATTTATATAACCTGATGTCATTAAACAACGAAAATGGATGATGTTAATAGTCCAGTGGCGTCGAGGCCCCAAACGTTATTGACATCATATAAAACTTCTTCATATTTTGTAGCGTTAATCAATTCAATTCCAAAATTCCAATATCTACTTGCACTGTGAAAAATTATAGAACCAAGATATATACATTTTTTCATCACGAACTTCAAATCACCGTATTTGTATTTACCTAGCTAGTAAAGAATTAGAAAAAACTGTCATGAAGGCTGACAACGAAAGAATAACTATCAATCATCAAATAATTTATGCTCGACGCTTAATTACACCAAATGAAAGATTACTGATCTCTAATGTTTATCCTAGTATTTATCACACTTTCATAGAATATGAACTTAAAAAATTAGGCCTCAATTTATTACCTCCAATTAATTTTTTACGAAGAGGTACAACAAACCCAGTAGATAGATATATATTGAGCTTTCCAAGACATACATTTATCTTTCCTTTGAAAGCTACATTAATTCCTCCCTCAATTGTCAGAAACCACGATCAAACATCTAATCGTATTTTCTTATCTGTAGAAAACAGATGTGTTACTATTGTAAAAAATCTGACCATTTTGTAGCAAATTGGTCATTCTGTACAAATCCAAATCAGAACTTTACAACAACAGTGCCAACTACTACTATAAATACAGTAGTTAATACTCTTCCACACATGACGTCCTGATCACATCAGCATCTTCAGCGAAGTCCTTTTATTACAATCCTCGACTATACCTACTTAATTAACTATACCAATATTAACTCTATCTCAAATATCACCCTTAACATTATTCCCAAGTTCTCAAACTACATACACAGATAAAAATATAACAACTACCCAGTTATCAACAATACCTAATATTTCACAACCTCATATATCAATCTCAAACTATTCAACACTTGCATACCCTATCAATAACATATCAATAAATACTGTAATTTAAAAACTAAAATTGCGTAGCCAAGAAAAAGTAGTCATAACCCAAATTGCTTTAACAAAGGTGAACGAATTATTAGCGTAACAGCTGTTTTGAAAACTAAATATTATGAGACGAATTGGGATATTGTATTACACAAACTAAACCGCTTGATTATGGTTTGTTGATTAAGGAAAATATGATATGACAGGAAAGACTAATGACTCTATAGCTAATTGCCACATAAATATCAATGTAACGCAAATCGTATGATTTTGTATATAAGACAAATAATATTATATTCTAAATTATACCTATGGAGATACAAATAGTAAAACAAACATAATAAACAACTATTATACAATATAATAAATATTTATTTAGATAAACGTAAAGGTTAAAACATGTTTTTTAATTTGCGGTAAAAGATTTATTAGAGTTTAGCACATAAGATAAATTCGTAACAAAATTAATATACCAGTAAATGGTACTCGTTACAGCAGCGAAGTAATTTTAGCAACAGATATGTAGGCTGACCTTACCCCTTGACATACAGCAACAACAAAAGAATCGGCGATAGCGCAAAGGGCAGCTATCCCTTAACCAAGACACGACTCTCTTGTTTGGCAGATAGCACTCGTCTCTTCGACGACTAGGCAGCCTTCACCCCTACTGGATAGAACGACTGTCTTTGATGACTAAGCAGTCTTCGTCCTTACTGGATGGAATGATTGTCTTTGATGACTGAGCAGCCTCCACTCTTATTGGATGAAATGACTCTCTGTTAATGGGCTAATTATACGGATGATACGGATGGATTACTGAATACTATTATAGCATACAATTAGTTTGAGCTACCGGATAGTTAAATACATTAAAACTTGGTGTGAACATTTTGGTTAAAAGAATAAATTTGATTTTTATATTACACAATACATGTAGTTGACGTTTCTATCTCCAAATTCTTTTTTAGAGTTCTTAAACACGTACTAAACAAATTTTGTTTATATTTCAGTTTCTTCTTTTTGTGGATTTAATAGTGATGTGAGGATATCAGTTTGCTACATATACATAAAATACAAATAGACTGACTGTTGCAATACAGGTCCGTTTCCCCAGTGCGACAGAGAAAACTGGCGAAAAGCAGTCCCTGCATCTCTTTCTAATTTGCCAGGTTTATCGCCAGTTTCTTTTGTTCCGCTTATTTATCTAAGATATGTTATTCATTCTTATCTATCTATCTATCTATATAAGGATTTTTACAGCTGTCGCCGCCTTCCTTCTTTCAGTCAACGTCTCCAGTCCTCTCTGTTCTGCCATTCTCCATCTCTAAGGTCTCGTTTTTCCATGGCTTCGCCCACTTCATCCCTCCATGATCTTCGGGGTCTACCTCTTTTTCTCCTTCCTATTGGGCTCCAATCAGAAATCCTTGCTATCCACCTTGTATGATCTGTTCATTCTTATCTATAGATGTGCTTATTCCCTATCAATTATCTATTAATATTTTTTTTTATTTGTTTTAGTCATTGTAATGATTCGCATCCGTACATAAAAATAGGTCTAAAGCTTGTATTATGCTCTAAACTCCTTCAGTGGTAGTATTACCAACTGCGATTAGTGTTCTAAGGTATTTAATGTCTTCCATACTGTCGAAATTGAAATTGTTGACTTTAACGTTGTATCTACACGGACAGAAAAATCGCAACCATATTACCATCGGAAAAAAATGATTTCGTCGCATTGTTTGTTTTTTTCTATCTTGATATATTCGTAATATGCTTCCCTTTTATTTATGGTATTACAATTGGACCCAACATGACATATTTGCTACCACCTCTCCTTTGCAGCAATGTATCCATACATCACGATCCGACGAACAATTAAGGAGACAGACCGGGAGCCATTCTGTCTCCGGTTTCTATATAACATGTAGCTTCTCCATTTTAAAAAATTTTAAAGTGTTTCTTTGTCTTTGTGTATTGTATTGTTATGTCCAAATTTACATGTATGACATTCTGCTCATGTCGGATAGGCCACAAATGACGAAATGCCCCTGAGGATGATCTATTGATCGAAAGTACTTGGGCAAGATTTAATTAATTACTGTGTTTGATATTTGCCTTGTATACCATCAAAGTTAAACGAAAACGTTGGGAAGTAGGGTTGTGTTATAGAGGTAACATCTTTTATCGGAACGACCACATCGAGCGTCACAGACGGGAGATGGTTCTTGATAACTGGTCCTCATAAGACACCTAACTCTCACTTATTGCTTCAAGTGCTACACCCCAGACAACTGCATTGATCGGCAGGCTAAACTAAGTGAGGTTAGCCAAATATGGTGAAAATTTCACCGACCGATTGTCGGTATAAGCAATCTTACATTTGCTAATCAACGGCTCTAGGCGGAAGAATTGGTAGGTGGTAGGGCACCCTTTTTGCCCTGGAGTTGAGCAATCGGTCTCGAAGGTGGAGGAATCAATATTTTAACCAATGGCATAATGATGTAGAAGGCAAAAGGAAACTACTACATTTAGGATCCCATGGATATCCCCAGTACAATCATCATGGTTGTAGAAACTACTATTAACGGTGTTACTGGTCATAGCTGTCGGAAGCCAATATCCGGCAGGGATGAAAAAGACAAGGACTCTCAGGTCGTTAATCAGCAAACTACTTATTAAAAGAACGTAGATTATAAAATATGACAAATATGACTGTCCTGCATGAGAATAAGAACCTGGAATAGTCAGGGCATGTTCCAGTCTGGTAAAATGCACAATGTAGTTCAAGAAATGAACAGGTTGAATATCAATGTACCCATCAGTGAAACCAGGTAGCCCAACTCAAGTTGGTTTTCAACAGACGAAGCCACAATATATTATTCCGGTAGCAAGAATAACCAACACAGACACGGCGTGGCAGTAATAGTTAATAAAAAATTTAATAGTGCGATGGAATGCTATTTACCTATCTCAGAAAGGGTAATGATACTAAAGTTGGTGACATCTCATGCCAAACTTAATTTCATACAAGTTTATGCTACAATTCTGTCAAGAGCAGAACTTTATTATTACAAACACATTTTTCAAGTTAGCAGACAGACGACTGTATACACAGCGATCGCCGGCACATACATTGGTCAAAGTAGTCAGAAACCATATAGACAACATTATGATCAATAAAAGATACCGTAATGCTATTAGAGCCGTGAAAGCGTATCCTGGATCAGAAGTGGCCTCAGATTATAATCCATTTATCGCCAAAATTACACTCACCCTTAAAATTATTAAAAAACATCAAAGAATCCCTACAATAGACACAATAATAAAACTTAAAGAAACTTAAGTAAAAGCATGCCTTCAACATGAACTGCATGTGAACTGCAGCAAATTGAACACAAACACCAATGATATCGAGTAGTACTGGGATCGACTAAAACATTGTCTACTGGAACCCTTAAAAGAAATACTAAAGACTTCCGCAAGAAGAAAAGAAGAATGGATGAATGACGAGATACCCAATATGATGAAATAACAGAGACAATTTAAAAACAAAGATAACAATAAATACAGAGAGATAAACCACTAGATCAGGAAGATGATAAATCAGATAAAAGAACAATACTTTGAAGAGAAAGGCAAAGAGATTTTCTTCTTCATGTACCATGTCCTTTCAGAACGTTGCTTAGCATCATAGCAATCTTAATTTTATTTACTGCCACCCTAAATAGCATGCTTGTATTAACACCATACCAACCTCGCAAGTTCTTTAACACTGAGGTTCTTCTTCGTCCTGAACTGCATTTGCCTGCTATTTTTCCTTGCATCATATTTTGTAACAAACTATATTTGGGACCATTCATTACATGTCCGAAATACTCCAGCTTTCTCTGTTTGATGCTTTTATGATCCCAGTCTTGCTGAGATGTTCTAGTATTGTGGAGTTTCGCATCTTTTCCACCCAGAAAACTTTTAAAATTCTTCTATAGCACCACATTTCGAAAGCCTCAAGGCGATTTAGATCGATTTTATTCACAGTCCAAAACTCGCCACCCTAAAGTAAGACCGAGAACACCTAACAGCGAAGTAGGCGGATCCTCAATACAAATTTTAGGTTTCTGTTACATAACACCTAGGATATTCTTCTAAGAGCAGCTCTAGTCTGCTCTATCCTAGATTTTATTTCGCCGTGGCTTTCTGCGTTTCAGTTTAATTGCTAATCAAGATAAACGGCAAAGAGATTGAAGACCTTCAAAATAAATATGATCTGTTTAACCTACACAAGAAAGTTAAAGAACTGGCAGGACTGAGAACACAAAATCCCACTCGTGCAATTCTGGATAGATACAGGACTGCCATAACACATAGGGACCAGAAAGTACAAAGATGGGCAGAATATATCGACGAACTGTTCGATAATGAAAGAGGAGGGAACAATGAAACAAAAAATAAACAATGAAAAGTGGGAAAAGCCCTGGACCTGACATGCTTCCTATAGAAATGCTAAAAATTCTAGGTGAGAAACACATTGATGTTATTAGTCCAGGCTGTGAGGACGCTCCCGTTGGGAAAATGTTTCTGATTCGGTTTCTTCGCGGATTCCGGTTCAAAAATGTCCCCTTTAAACAAATCTGAAGGGTGCCGGGCAAAATTTTTGAGCAGAAATTGTTTAAACAATTTTTTTTTAAACAAATTCCAAAAATATTTTTTTTAATCTGGAAAACGTTTTTTTAGGTTTTTTGGGTCATTCTAAACAAAAAAGATCCCTTGTCGTTTTTTTTAATTTGATAGTTTTCGAGTTATAAGCAATTTAAAGTCTGAAAAACGCGAAAATACGCATTTTTGAGGCTTGAAAACACATATGCAAATTATTATTTTTGAGGATACCAAGTGTCTAAATTGAAGTTTAAACATTCAACTTCAAGATTGTGAAGAGTAATCGGGGCTTGTTTTAATTTAGACCGTTGTTTTTTAATTATTAAATATGCACGTACACTCGATTTTTCAGCCGCCGCGGCGCCGCGCGCTACCGTGCGCCTCTATCGTAGTTATGCATAGTTTACATATACACTTACGCAAAAAACCCGAACAAATCCTTGAAGTTTATTAACATAGTTTTTTCCATAATTTGTTTATGTAGGTAATAATTATTGTCATTGGTCTAATTAAATAAATCAATCATCGCAATGTAGTAACCGTATATAGTTTTTTTTTCTTCCAAATTTGAACAATATAATTATTATTTATTGAATATATATTTATTTATATCAATTGTAAATAATATTTTTAAATTATTATTTAAATAATACAATGCAGTAATTATTAAGTAAACTTAACTTAAAGTATTATTAAGTATAAATAATTATTATAAGTAAACTTAATTTTAAATTGCGCGGTGTTTAAAAACAATATACTATCGCAAAAATGCAAGTTTTTACCTGTTTAACAATCGCGCGCTCATACTTGATTTGTTATCACTTAAACGATCATTAGGAAGACTATTGTTTAATGCCCATTAAAAGGGTATTATATTATTAATGTGTTATTAAGAAAATTGTGAATGGATTTAAAATGTCTTTTTCGGTACCTCTTCTTAAATGAAAACTTACCGAAGAAAATTTAGTTTGTATTTTTTGTAATAACATCAACAATATTAAGTTAGTGCAAAAACCTAAAGAAGATTTTTACATAACAATACAAAATGCTGCTCTTCGACGAAAAGACAGTGTGACTGAAAAAATTTAATTTAATCTAGCCAATATACCTTGTACCTCTGACGCACTTTACCAACACTTGTTAAGAGCTCTCGCTAAAACATATATTTGGCGAAATGCCATATATTCCCGCTATCAAACTCTCGATTTTACACAATATGGATATTATATGTCTGATAGTGGTGGGTTGGGAAACCGTGCAAATGCAAAAAGACTTGCAAAACTAATGCTTGCAACTGCAATAAAAATCATGTCAACTGTGTACCATTATGTGGATGTGATTTAGATTTTTGTGAAAACAAAAGAACTTTTACTGAGTGATATTAGTGTGTTATTTAACAATCTTTTGTACAATTATTTTATGTAACTATTGTTAGACTTTAGACGAAATTTATATTATAACTCAATTGATATAAATAAATATGTACTCAATAAATAATAATTATTTGTAAGTATATGTAAAACTATGCATAAGTACGATAGAGGCGCACGGTAGCGCGCGGCGCCGCGGCGGCTGAAAAATTGAGTGTACGCGCATACTTAACAATTAAAAAACAAACGGCCTAAATTAAAATAAGCCCCGATTACCCTTTACAATCTTTACTACTTTAATTACGCCGATACTTTAAGACGCCGAATATAAATAAACGGCGACAGGAGCAACGGCGTCATGACATTTTCACAATTTGTCATCTTGCTACCAAATACCTTGGAAAATTATTGTACATATAATTAATTCATTAAAAATACCAATGTTTCGATATTGTATGAAAGTAAAGATAAGCAGTACAATAAATTTTAATTAGTTGAAGTAAAACCAGACATTACTTTACAGATCATTTCATTACAGAACAAGAAAACTAATACAAAGTACTTTTTTTTGTTTCAAAACTTTATGCCTCGACAATATTGTTCTCGATCAACGGGTAACTTTTAATTATTTCAATTTTAAAATATCCTTATGTTATTTTGTTTAAACTTTCTCTCTAGTTATTTTGTTAAAACTTTTTAGCTACAAGCTACAAACTACTTTCGTTCCTTTGTTCTGTTTACATGAAGTCAAATGTCCTAATAATGCTTTCTATCTTGTTTTGCTGCCAAAATATCTTGGCTATGGTTCTCCCGATAAATAAATAATTTAATTGTACTTACAAGTACTGCAAAACTTAAATACTGCAAACTTCTTCCAATTGGCATTTTTAGTTGTTACCATTTTTTAAAAAGTTTTACTTGGTGAAAAATTTACTTTTACACCGTTCAAAAAAGAGCTTCTTCGGCTTTCAATACTTTATCAAAATTAAAGTTCTCTTTCCATTCTCTTTTGTTCAACCATTGATCTTTTTGTCCTTTAAATCACCCAGTTCTCAAAATTGACTTTTTTCTTTTCCAATTTTGATTTCGATAAATAAAACTAATAAGGTACCTTAATAATTAGTTGTCTTCAACATTTCCCATAGTTTTTAAAATCAATTCGAGGCACAATACAACAAAAACTATTACTTATCGCTTATTTTTGTGTCTACCGTGGAGAACATAGCTAAGCGGTTTATTCCATGATTTGTGCTAATGAAACAAATTGTTTACTATTCATATTTTAAATTTATTGACTATCCTAAAATTCAACAATTTAAGGATAGATTAGAATTAGAATTAGATTAGAATTAAAATAACAACTAAAAAACCAAATGAATACAATTCATTTCTCTATTTTAATCTACTTGTATAAATGACCAATTATTATAATTTTTGGTTCTGCTTCGTGTTTCTGTATCTTTTTAATTTTTTTAAATTTGTGGATCATCTTCTTCTTTCCTTTTTTAATGGCACTTAACAACGTTCTTCCATTCTTCCCAGTCGAATACTTGTCTTTGCCACTGCCTGATGTTGTGGATCATAACAATTATATTTGTGTGCATTTTTACGCTTCCAAATAAATTGACTTTACACTATTAAAAATATGTCTTGTGATTATTGTAAGTTCGAAAAGCACATTATTCCACATCGTAGCTATCTTGGCAGACGACTTTTTGATAGAGGACAACTGTCTTTATATGAGAAACTAATTGCTCAGTGCAGTCAATTAAATAACGATACTAACTCCAAATTTTTATTTGATGTCTGTATTCAGTTCCGGATTCTTGTTTTAAAAGTCCTTTTAAAGGGGACCCAATTGCCTGTTTTGGGAGTTCTAGAGTCAGCTGCATTTTATCTCAAGTTTTATTCCCTCGTAAACAAAAACTTTCAATGATTTATTCTGACATTGACGTACTTGAGTTGGATTCATTCATGTTATCAGAAAAATAAACTACCTATACTTACAGCTGTAGTAAATCTTTTGTTACCATATAAAATTTAAGTAGGAGATGATGGTTTAATTAATATTGTCGATTTCTAAACATAAACACATACGTTTGATATATGACTAAAAAATAAACCTACATTTTTGTTTTTACTGTTCAAGGTTTGAGCTTGTTTATATCCTTGTACCACAAAGCTTTATTTCCTTTGGAGTTAATATTTGTTTGTAGTTGTTGAGCCAACGGTAAATACTTGCAGGAATATATTTGCTTGAATATTGAATTAAAAAGTGTAATGTATAGAATAGAATAGAAATACGCTTTATTGTCACTAAAAAAAAAGTGAGAAAAGTAATAATAATAATTATAATTGACTGAAAATACATAAATCGTCGTAGTAGACAACAAAAAAAAACTAACTTTTTGACAGTTCTTCTCCTAATAAGTGATGTAGTGCTACTAAGTGCCCCCTTTTAAATAAATGTCTGTTTTGCCTTTTTGATTGTATTCTGTTTGTCCTTAAGTATATTTGATTGTCCTTATTGTTTTAATTTTAATATATTTGATATCACAACTTTCTACCAAAACAGAAACCAAATTCAATTTATCAAAATTTGATAATTATAAGTTGTAGTAGTTGGAGCAGTTATAGTAGTTGGAGTAATTGCACACCTACAAATAATTATACATCTACATCCATTAATTGTCATATAGCTATCCTTTTAAACAATAATTCAATAAATTAACACACATTTTTAAAATATATCTATGGAATAAATATAAATAACTTTTAAATAATTTAAATAATATAAAACATCACTTTCTTTTAACAAACTATTCTACAATACCTACTTCCTACTTTATTTGTTAATATCTCTCCCTTCAAGAACTTCCCCGCTAATTGTCAAACAGTTACAATAAAACCGAAGATCACCCATCACCAGCAATCCAGAATAGTTTGAACTATGTTTTACAAATCACTAACTAATAATACTTGTATCGGCATGTAAGTAGTATTTTGGTTATTTACTAATTTATTTCAATCCAATAGATTCTCGTATACCAATTTGTTGGTGTTTACTTTATCTGCTTCAATAATTTTTATCCATAATAATAATCATATAAGACATATAATATTGGCATAATTGCTGTAATTGTTATCTTTATACGACAATATCCTAATGAGGGTTCTGTAATTTCAGCATTCAATTTACCTAGTACCAATAAACCTAAAGATGCATAGCAAATTGTAGTATGCGAAACCGGTAGTTTTGGTAGTAAAATTAAATTGATTGTGAATAAGTTTTATTTTATTTCCTTTTATCTATTTGAAATGGATTCACACAGACAATATAATCATGATTTAAGTTGCAAAGGGAGATAGTTGTATAATTTTTTTACCGAATATACAAAATATAGATCTCTTTTCTAACTCAGTGGATAGCATCGGTAAATACACATCAAAAGTTGAATTTCTTGCGTAGTCATGGTTAGGTCTTGCTGGCAAAAATTTGTACGAATTAAGCAAATAGTTTCTGAAATAAATAAAAAAAAAGAGTTAAAATCCGGCGATTTTTGAAGAAGCTTCTGCAATGTTTTGTTCCACTGAGGCCAAACAGATACCGTATTGTTCTATCTTGTAATTTAAAAATAACATCAGATTGGGCAGCTGTACTACCAGAACTACCAGAACCCCAAAAAGGAAGACCATATTGAAGAGGAGACTCGAACAAAGAAAAAGATGTTATTTTCGCTAGATGCTGTATTGATTTCCTTCTAAACAGATCACATAGCATAGCAGGTTGAGGTTAGTTTCTTACTTAACAAATCGATATAAACGTACCATTTAGGGTTGCTGTCTATAAAATAACCAAGAAATTTTACAGAATCAACCATACTGATCTAGCTCTTATTTAGAAGTAAGGGTGGAAGGGCTCTCTTATATAATAGTGCTACTGTCTTATCCATGTTAAAAAAAATAAATTAGAGTCGGACTTTGTTTTTATGTTAAGTAAGTAGATCAGAAGTTAGAATTGCATGAAGAGTTGCAATATTGGAGTTCCTCCAGGTGATACTGGTATCATCAGCAAAAAAAAATCCATTAATTTTAAAGTTAGTGATGTCATTTATAAAGATAAGGAAAAGTAGATAACCCAATACTGAACCTTGTGGTACTCCACATACAATGCTTTTGTGACTATAGTCAGTATCATTTGCTGTAACTAGCTGGTTCCTATGTCTCAAGTATGATTAAAACCAATTCAAAGAAATACCTCGAATTCCGTAAAAATTTAGTTTTTTTATCAACATGTCGTGATTTATACAATTAAAATCTTCAGCATAGACACAAGAAACAGTGTCAGTGTGAAGATTATTGTTTAGTGCTTGATACACCTTATGTAGTACAGAAAACAGCATCACTGATAGATTTATTAGATAAAAAGGCGAACTCACTTTGTGATAAAATGTTGTTTTTAACGAGAAAGGACATAAGTCGGGCTTTTATAAGTCCCTTAATAATTTTGGATAGGACCAGTAGTAAAGCAATGGGTCTATAGTTGTAGAAACTCGACTTTTTACCATTTTTAATAAGATTAATAATGATCGTTGTCTTTAGGAAATTGGAAATATACTTTAATTTTATTACCTTATATTTAAGAAAATTTTTGTGGATAGTCCATTAGTACTATAGAAAGATTTGCTTCTAGTACTACTAATTGTTTGGATCAGTTTAGAGTTATCAACTGATCTTATATACAATAAATTCGAGACCTTTTTTAAATTGGAGAGATAGAAAATCGGATCTTGCTGTGGCAAACTAATTGATTTTCAATTTTTATTCACAATAACGAAATATTCATTATATTTTTAGGGTAATTTAACATAAAAGTCAACATAAAATATAAAAATCTAACAAAAACTGTGTTTATTAATCTATGTTTTCTTCAGCAGCACTAATAACAGCTTGACACCTCCCTGGCATACTTAAAATTAATAATTACTAATTTCGTTTGGAAGCAGTAGGGTCCATTCCTGTTTAAGAAGATTTTAAAGACCTTGTTTAGTATAAATATTATGTACATGAAGAGAGACTTGTCAATTGTCCTGGCTACGATAAAAGTCTGATATACGTATTATAAAACCAATCTCTTACTGCCACAGCAGTATATGATATTGCATTATCCTGCATGTGACGCAAATTAGGACCTACAGTAACGACAATAATGAAAGGACAACAGATTTTAAGATACGATCAATATATTGAGATTGATTCAAAGTGCCTTTTATAAAAACGGAAACAGTTCAAGGGTGCACAATTATTTCAGTCCACATTATAACGTGTAGACAACTATATGGACGAACGCCCTGTAGATGCCTTATACTTTCTTGTAAAATAGGTCCTCTCCAAACTCTCACTCTCCTTTTATCAGTTAAGAGACAAAATCTAGCTTTATTTGTGAATAAAACAGAACTCCATTCTTGTAAACTCTACTGCATATTTCCTTGTATCCACCGTAATCTGAGTCTACGATTTTCAAAACGTAACATGGGAACCTTCAATATTGACGTCTCTCATGCAAGTTGATTTTATGTAATCTATTCTCTAAAGTTTGGTCACATACAGTAATGTTGTGGGTATTTTCTAAGGCCCCATCGAGTTTACGTATTTAATATGTACGCATATTTGGACGAGCTACTCCTACCACATGACATGACAAACACCATGCCTTTCAGATATATTGCCATATAGTTTATATTGACGCCACAGTTGCAAAATCACGCTATAAGATACGTCAAAAATTACGTGCAACATCAGCTTGTGAAAGATCAGCCTGAATCATATTCTCGCACTGTTTGAACATGTGTTAAATGCTGACGATCCATACAGACTATCTTTAAAATTTAAAGCACTATTTCTTAATAATTTAAGGCAATTAATGGTAAGAATTTAATGCGCTGTCATTTTTGCATTAATAAAACAGTACTATTAATAGATTAATTTACACAGCTTACTTTGATTTCTAGACAACAAGTTTTTAAATCGAATGATATGTATTAATAAATAAATTTTTATAATATATATAATATATATATATATATATATATATATATATATATATATATATATAATATATAACTAAACTTTTACAAGAACTAATAAATTATGAGAATAAAATTTAGCAAATAAACAACTGGGTTTTTATACTGGAAGATCATGTACATAATATACAATATAATCTTTATAAAGCAAATTATTGAGAAATTACTATAGTATAATAGATCAGAATGAGTACAAGAAACCAGTTCATTAAAGATTTTTAATTATATGTCACTATAGCGTCTATTTTAAAACCATTTTTTTATGGCTTCTTTTGACGAAAAATATGTGATTTCACTTTTAAAGCTGTAGATTGTTTCTTTGAGCAGTATCTTTTTTTACCATTGGTAGGTTGCTAACCTTGCCAATCACACTCGACATTTTATCCGGGCTTGGGACTGGCTGTGGTTAGCTCTGGGAAAGCTGGGAAAAACTCAAAACTAATATAACTAACGTAGCAACAGAATCACTTGGAGAGAGAAAAGTAACGAACACTAACATGTCAAAAAGGAAAACAACATGATTTAGGGAGGAAGTGGGGACAAAATATTATTGGTAAGATATATCATTCCATCAAAAGAATCTCAAAATACTTTATGATCTCTTTATAGATAATTCCTATCCACCTCTTCTTTTAAAAACACTTTTATATAATACTACATCAGTAACATCTATCAATCTAACTACCTCCCAACATTCTAACATAGCAAGTACAAATTCACAGAACACGGTTACCAGCCAAACCCTTCCAACATATTGTGTGCTTGCCCTACATACGGGAACTAACACCAAAACTAACTAGAACTTTTAAATCATATGATAACATCAAAATAGACAATAAAAACAGTTTTAACAGTAAACTCTATTTTCTCAAAAATGAAAGAATCGTACTCCGCATGAACCAAATATCTAATGTTGTTTACAGTATTCCTTGTATGGACTGCAATGGCAAGTATATCGGCCAAACATCTAGACGTCTTAAAAGACCGTGTTACCACTCACAAAAGTGACTGTAGACTCTACCCAGATAGATGCACCCTAGCCAAACCACGTTCACACCCAGAACCACAGAATGAATTTTGCAGATGTCAAAATCCTCCAAAAAGAAACAGCTTATAAGAGAAGACTTTTTTTAGAAATGACCCACATAGCAACAACAGATAATATAATCAAACACAAAATCAGATATACAACACCTTAGTGAAATTTATTCCTTTCTACTGCAGTTGGAAACAAAAAATAATCAAGTCAACGAACTGGAATATTCTGAATAGTATAATATTGTCTATTAAAAACTCTTCTGACCATCCAATTGAAGTAGTAACTTAATCATTATTATTGCAATTGTTGCATTTTTCCAGGAAATAAAATTCTTAAGAGTAATAACAATAATTAAAATAACTTTAAAAGAAATAATCACAAAGAAATAAATAAATTCTATATATATTTATTAACAACAGAATTTAAATTGTCTTAAATTAACATAACATAATTTTCAATTAAATGTAACTTTACACATGAACTGAACACAGCTTTAGTTTTCTGGCTGACATCTACTAATATGATAGCTGACAAGACACTTTAACCTTGAGGTACACACTAGATTTCCACCTCCTTGTGCATAGGTGAATAGACTGGTCCAAAAAATGACAATGTGATATGTAGTTGTGTGTTTTAACTGTTTTGTTTTCTTAAATGTTCAATGTTTTTAATATTTGTATTGTACTATCACACTGGAGGAAAATAACAAAAATTCACTTGTATATGTTTGAGTTTTCAAGCCACCATATAACACATACAACTTATTTTTTGCTATAAAAAAAATCTTCAAAAAAGATTTTCAACATGGAACTTTCAAATACCACTTTTGCCTGCAACCTCACACAAGTAAGTGTTTCACTACATCTTATGTAAAATACACAATTTCACCATTTTGTAACATATTGTAGCATTCGTCTGAAGATGTTAAAGAAATTTAACGAATTATCTTCAATGGTCTTAGAAGAAATTACTTATGGCATTATTTAAGTTAGTTGCATTAGGTGTATCGTTCTTTAGGTCTGTAAAAAATTTACATTTCCTTTATTTTTTTTTATTCATTATCCTCTAATTTTTAATTCTGTTGTTTTTTGTTAATACCGTGACCTCCTCTCTGTTCTGCCTTTGTGATTTTATATTTTAACCCTTTCTTTTAAATTATAAAATCTATTTTATCTAGGCAAACCTATTTAATAAGTGCTTGGTTTTTAATAGTTCTTCTGATATTGTTTCTTTGCCATCGATTTTTAAATGTTTTGTTAATAGAGTTTCAATTATTTTTTATTCTGCTTAAACAAAGAAAGGTTTTCCCGTTACTTCCTTTTTTATTCATCGTACTGTTAGTCGTCAGTATCTAATATTTTGTTAGTATTTCATCTCAATAGATCGATGACTTATCCCTTCCTCTTTTTCATTACCAACAGTACATAAACTATGTTTTATGATGTAATTTCATTGATTTGGCAGAACCACTGTCAACAATACATTTATCTACTTTTAGCAGGACCAAATAATTGCTAATTAGGTAAATTTTATTGGTATAATTTTATCTTCCGTTTATATTATTTTTATTGTGGATTTTGCTGTTAATATTATTATTTCGATTGTTTCTCAATATTCTCAAGTGTTCTTAGTGTTCTTAATTTTATCTTGTAAGACTGAGACCCAACACAAAAAAGATTTTAGGTAGATATTGTAGGAACTTTTGAAATATTAAGTTATACAACAACCGTGCTATTTTTTTTTTAATTTCACTGGGAATTCAATGCTAAAAATACCATTTTATATAACAAAAAACTAGTAACATGAACAATATAAATACTTTGCTACAATAGAAAAACAGGTGGATTAAATATTTTAAGTTTTTTTTATTTGACAGCACATTTTTTGGTCCAATTTTATAAACAAAAACGGAGAATATTTTAAAATCATGCTATTTCGCAACAGCAGTTTAATCGTGAAATTAAAGTAGATCTAATGAATGTTGATTACATGCCAAAGAAAGCGTGTCAATAGCTGTCGTACTGTCAATTGATATTTTGTTCAAGCGATGAATACTTGGCAAGATATTATTTTTTAAAATAGACAATACTATGAATACCAATGTTTTGTAAATAAAAAACAAAAAATCAAGGTTACACAATTTTGCAGTATAAAGTTTCACTTGTAAAATTAGTATGGTATATTATTTATCAACTGAAATATCAACTAATCGTTTTTGTTTCTGTTCTAAAGCTATTTATTTATTGCATTTTAATACAACTGCGATTTCCAGTTCAGAAATCGTCTTCAAAATACAAATTTATCAAATTATGTTTTTATTATCTGCTAATAAAATTCTTATAATTTAATTTTATACGACTCATTCATATTGACAATTCAGACATATGCTATATATTTTAAAGTAAAGATAGTTTATTCCATTACATACTTTACCTTTAACCTAAGAATCTGTCAGAGAAATGATAGCGTCTGATTTGTCTGGAGAAAGTCAATTATGGTAGTTAATTTCTCTAGTTAGTTATCCCATAATATATCATGAGGAAAAAACATAAAAAAAATGATACTATCTCGACATATTTTGGCCTTAGCATTAGTTTACTTTCAATATTAATATCAAACTCTAAAATATTATATGTACCTATATAATTTTAAATAATAAATTATGTATTCCTGATATGTTATTCACTTACTAATACTGGTGTTTGACGTAAATAAAAATGTTTGCATTTACAATTTGCATTGTTGAAATGTTTATTTCATATTATTGTTCTGAAGCTATTTTCTTGTGGCATTGTAAATTAATTACTATTTAAACTGGGAATAAGCCACAATTAAAGATAAAAATAAGTTTATTGACGTTTCAATTTCCACTTCGGAAATCGTTCTCAAAATACAAACAGTAAATTAAACAAATGTTGTTTTTTGTTACATAGTGAAAAGTTCTTTTAATAATTTAATTTTATCTGGACTCATTTATATTGACAATTCAGACATACATTATGCATTTTAAAGTAGACGACTTTAAAATGATATTGCCAATATTGTTGAGTTGCGCTCCTGGGACGACTTTACTTATAAGATAGTTCATTCGATTACATGAAATCAACTTTAACTTGAGAATATCGTCAGAAAAAAATCATAGCATGTAATTCGTCTTTAAAAGACAACACATGACATGATGACAGTAAAATTCTCCTGTTAGTGATTCCATAGTAAATTATGAGGGAAAAACCAGGACAAAAAACCTTATAATACTATCCCGACATTGTAAGTATTTGTTCGTGAATTTAGTTTACCTTCAACAAACATCAAAATTCTGATTTTATATGTTACGTTATTTAAAAAAACATAAATGGTGTATCCTCTATATGTTACTGACGTACTAATACTGGTATTTTCTTATTAATAACTTCCTCTTTCAATATTGTTAAACCAGATCCTACTACATTCTGCCGAGGAATTTGCGACACAATTGCCTCATTTAGCATTAATTAGAGCCGCTTCTTTGATTTTTCTTTTTTAACCTTCTTTTTTTTTCTTTAAGGCCTATCCTCGATAATCCTAACGGTAAAATTTAGTGAGCTATCTATTTCAAAAATATCTTTCTTTACGAAACAAAATCCATTCACGAAGAATATCTAAAAGTCATCTGGTACTAAATTTTATATTTTTACCTACTTACAATCCCCTATTGTGAAGTCTTGGGTTGTATACAATAAAGCGAGCGGGAGGTCTTCTATTCATTGCGATTATGGGGTAATTAGAATAATACGAGTAAACCAGAGTAATTATTATTTATTGAATAATTAATTTACAACTTAGCAAGGGTACATACACGTAACAAATAATCGTCCTGTAAATAATTCATAAATTAAATCACAAACTTTTATAAAATTTTATAACAAAATAATGTATAACAAGATATAAGTGTATTGATTTTTTTATGTTTATATTTTCTTTTGTTATTGTTTTTTTGCTGACAAATTGGCTTTTTAACGTATATTACAGTTTGATGATAAAATATTCTGAAATGGAAAATGTTGAGATGTGGCGAATAAAATCATTCATGAAATTAAAATGAAGGGATTTACGTCTATTAGTGGTGCGATTTATAAAATTAGTAGCTCAAATCGCGGGAGGAATATATGCATTAGTTTTCAAATATTTATTATTTACGATATAATTTCTAAATTGAACCACTTTTCACTTCTTTAGGTAACAATGTATCTGTCTTGACAACTAAATAGGTAATTAGACAAAATAACGATTATTATTAATTTCAAAACGGGAGTTTAAAGAATTAGGAAGAAGGTAGTCCGGGCCCAGTTAAACAATCAAGTTTATTCCAGTGGAAGCAATCAGGAGGATTGTTTCTTCGTTTTGGCTCAGCTGACATGCTCTCTCTAGAACTAGAACCCATGAAACTATAGGTAAAAAGCATGCTTTTATTTACACGGTTTGTGAAAACGAGACGATTAACAGAGACATCGAAGAAAGATATGTCGCTGAAATGGATGCAATAAAAGTATGAGAATAGAAGGTACAGTCCATGGATGGCATACAATCAAGGCCATCTCAAATTGTACGGACATGTCCAATGAATGAAAGACAGTAGGACTCCCGAAACAAGTACATCTATGAACAACTACAGGAATCCAGAAGAAAGGACTACCGTAGAAAACACGGATGGAACGAATAAAAAAACTCAATGCGCTCGAAAGTACTTAAAGAACAATGGAACAACCGAATTCAATGAAAAATGGACGTCGGAAGACGTTTTATAACGGATTATATCATATTACGAGTATAGGTTACATTGTTATTATTATCATATTATATCTATTTATATAATACATTATATACACGATATTGAAGGAGGGTTACAACATAGACAATCAACAAAATCTACATTGTCAACTACATAGTGAAGACCCAACAGTAATAGAAGTGTCTAATGCCGTCTTAAAACATAAAGTAAAATAAAGCCACAGGAATCGATTAAATCTGCTGGGAAATGTATGAAAAGGTATGATCAACTTTTTGCAGTAATCCATAAACTAATAGTACTTATATGGCAGAATGAATTGGTACCAGAAGAGTGGCTAAATGAAATAATATGCGTTGCATAAAAGGGCTATCAGCTGGATTGTAAGAACTATAGAGGCATTACTCTGTTAGCATCTGCGTATAAAATCTTCGGCAATGTATTGTTTGAAAGACAAACATTTTACAAAGGATATTGTTGATTACTGCTGCATAATCAACTATACATCAAATTCAAACACATGGGCAGATTCTAGAAAAGTCACTAAGAATATAACATAGATACACTTTATGACAGCCTATGACAGTGTTAAGCAATGATTAGACTTTGGTTGGGATCCCACCGAAGTTAGTTAAGTTGACCCAACTAACAATGTAAAAACGTGAGTTCGTGCGTTAGAATTGAAGGAGAAAACTCCATGTGCTTTGACGTTAATGATGGTATAAGACAGGGGGAGGCGCTGGCTTGTCTCTTCTTTAATGTTGCCTTGGAAAAGGCAACCAGAAAATACAATAATTATAATGAATGTAACTATTTTTAATAGAACCATAGAGACATGGTGCTAGTGTTTACAAGGCTTGCAGACGCGGCAAGTGAATTAGGACTTGTGGTCCTAATTAGAAATGGTAAATGAGGAAAAACCAAATATAGGTTGGTTTTCCCAACAGATAATTCAAATTAACAACCATACCTTTGAGCAAGTCAAAGAATTCACATATCTTGGATCGCTAGTAAACGCAACAAACACGACAAGCAACGAAATAAAACGACGCATAGCAATAGAAAACAGAACTGTTCACGGTCTCCAGAAACATTTAAAAAAATAAAAATATAAAACGTGCAGTAAAGCCTCGATTATATACAAGAACTTTTTGATAAGACCGATTTTGATATATGGGGCTAAACGCGGATCTTATCTCAACATGATGAAAGACTTCTTGGTATTTTTTGATGAGAAAAATTCTTAGAAAGATTTTTGAGGTCGTAAATGAAAATGGAGTATAGCGTCTCAGAGACTTAGATGGGCTGGACACATTACTAGGATGTCAGATCACGAATAACATGAAATTTGAATACATGAAATCAAAAATTTGGCATCAGGATTTTGGGATTATGATAAATCATTTTTTATCATTTTTTAATACATATTGATAGTATCTTTTGCTTTCATTTGTCGCCCACAGCACTTACCCTATCTTTAATATTTTCTGTCTTATTTTATTGTAAAAAAAGACCTCTGGGATAAACAAATACAAAAAACTTTTAAACTGATTAAATAATATCGGTTCCAAATTTTGATGGGTTTGTTAATTATCCCAATACCCAACCTTCGCTGGAACTCTAAAGTAAAGTTTGTTGTATTCAAAGTTTTTAACGAATATCAATTGTCACTTATTTTGCAGTTTGTAAAGCAACAAATTGACTTTTCCAACTTACAAAAGTCAGCATTTTGAAGCTTTGTCAATATTCTAAAAGATAAAATTTTGTAATTTTATGTCAAGTATTTAGCTTTCTAATGAGTGGGAAAAAATCGCGTTTCTTGCATTACATTAAATCATTAAAAAAACGGCTCCGAACTTTAGACAGGAAACAGGTAGGTTTTGTTCTTATATGTCTACAATAACTAAAATAGTTGTCAGCTACCTGGATTATTGATTGTCACGAGAAAATCCTTATTACTCTGGACTAATATGACTGGACAAGCAAGTGACGAAATATATTATGTAAACTTTACTAACAAAAACGTTCAAAAGAAATAGTCCAATAAATATAATTAATCAAATTCCATATTCAAATACTGCAAACTATTTGGGTATTATCTCTGAGCTCATGTAAAGAAGAAAAGAAAATAATAATTCTGATTGAAATACAAAAAAATGTACTGACCGATTGACCAAAATTCTACTCTGTTTCTACATAATAAATTATAATTATATAAGTAATATATTGAAACAATAGTAATTATTATAAAAACAGTATAAGCATTTAGAAGGAAAATGTCACAACTCAACAGAAAATATTTCTATTCATATAAAAATTTAATCAAATTATAGGTACTTACTGCTTATTTTTATAAAATTTCCTCAATCGTCGTCGACTTTTTCGTCCGGAGCATAAACGTCTTCGCGAACTACCCATTTTAAAAAACAACAAAACACACTGGTTTGTCAAAAACTAGTCTAAAGTCGAAATAAGCCCTAATAATGTTATTCAACATTATTTATGACCCTCCAACTTTCTTACCTACTCGTCGGCGAGAGTCTACAAACTATCAACAAGGACAGCATGGTACTGACCGAGAGAGAGAGTACATTTAGCACAATTTAACATTTTTAAATAGTTTATATGAAATAGCTGCTTTGTCTTACACTTTATGTTAAAAAATAAAAACAAGATTCGGAAAGTGGTAAAATTCTGTAGTGCCCTATTTCAAAAAAAAAATTTTTACGTTTTTTATAACCAAAAATATTTAAAAAAAAAATATTGTTTAAACAATTTATTAATTTACAATCAAATAGTGCACTAGAACTTTTTAAGACCTTTCATATAAAAAAAGAATCACTTCAATATCTGCCATAGTTTTTGCGTTATTTGATATAAACTTTTACATTGGAATTTAGTTATGCCCAGAATCGCGAGGAATGGCCTTGTGGGAAGGTGAGGGACACTTTGGACGTGCACTATTTAAAGTTGATAACGAATACTGGTTTAAATAAAACTAATAATTATAACACAACGTATGTACAAGGCTGATGCTTAATACAAATCTCTACCCCGGAGGTAAAGGACACTATGTTAATTTTTATCAAAATTGGGATTATTGCACTTTTGAATATAACTTTTCTTGCTCTACATGGAGGTAAACTATACTATATCCAGAGACAATTTTACAGCAAGTTACTCACTTTTTAATAAACACAAATTCACTTACAGTCAGAGGGAAACAACAAAATGTGAACTTGAGTGTTGCTTCTCAACTAAATCATAAACTAAAATAATTGTAACCATTTTATTTAGTTCGCTAATCAGTGTTAGATGTGTAAACAGTTGTACTATACATCCGGTTGTTATATATTGCAAAAATGGGTTCCGAATCTCCTGTGAAAAGTATACTTACAATTACTATCTTGTAATTTCCAAAATAAAACAACTACATCAGTATGCTATTGTTTATAACGTGAATTTAGTATTATGCTAACCTCAAAATATTTAGCATCGTATATTTTTTGTATAGTTTTTCTAAATTCAACAAAGAGGTACGGAAATTGCTCAGTAAATTCCGGCCTTTATTTTATAAAGATTATTTTTTGTGGTTGAAACCTAATTAAAGGCTACATAATTAGCCTATAATTATTATTACCGAGGCTGGAATTGTTATCAGAACCCTGAACTCGAGTAACTTTTATGGTAATGGTTAAGAAGTGAACTTATAAACTTCTAAGAGGTGGGAAAGTCAGAAAGGTATCAGGACGTCAATGAAGTGTTGAGATTATAGTAATCAGCGAAACTCAAGGTAAAAGAGACTGTATTACTACTTCTCTGGATTTACTATGATTTATTCCTAAGCATTGATGTAAATTTGGCTTGTAATATTCACAAACGGAAAATAACTGGCAAACTAAAAAGAGTATCTACGTAAAAGATGCGAAAACATGCCTGCAAAATGTAAAATACCCCTTGCATGTGCCCCGGGAAATGCGGTTATAGACTGCCAGAAATACGAAAAACAAAAAGACATTTCAATACATATGGACTGTTAACAAACATTTTCAGGATCGTAAAAGCATTTTATCTTCTCATGTGTCGTTATCCAATCTTATCCTTGATGATTAAAAAGAGACCGAATCTCTACTAATCTATAAAAATAATACCACTATACTATCATTTTACACAGTGAACAATTATGCGATATTTTAAGATGTACCAAGGTTATGTTTTTAAACACACTTTTGTTTATCTAATTTAGTAGTACTGAATCTATTGAAAAAAATTGAGTCAGGGTAAATGAATCATGATCAAAGAGGTACACACACCCCAATAAATAAAACTCCTACCGAAACCATAAATAGCATACATCAATTATCAATTTCTTTCCAAAGTACGAGAGTCATTATTCTAGAAAAAGAAGCAAGAGAAATTATTTGGGCACAGAACTTACAATAGAAAAGACATGGATCCACAGCTAAGAGCAAAAAAGTAATTATACGCAGATATTTTTAATTTTTTAATAATATTTTAAAGACTCTTCAAGTTGTCGTTTATAACTACCCGTATTCTAATACTTGCGATACAAGCAGTACATTCACCATCAATTGAAAATAATCTTACTGCAGAATGATTTAACCGCAGTACAGGGCTGATCATGATGATGCTAACTAATTGAATCTAAAACTCAGATATAATTTAAAATATTTTGGACTTTTATAATGGCTAATGTAGTCACCATACACATCAAAGCAATATCTGGTAATTTCCAAAAATGTTTGTAAATTCGAAAGGGGACCCGTGGTGCAAATAAAAATGCCTCGTTAATTTTAAAATGTGCTGTCATTAATTTTTGGTAGTTCAAGTTGATGGAATCACTCTTTGGCCATTAAACTGCTACAGGACAAATAAAATATAAGTATTGTACTGTGACTATTCATATATTTGGATACTGCAATACGTACCTCAAATTAAGAAAAACCGATTATTCAAATAGTTTTTATGAAAGGGCCACCACACAACACATATGGAGCAGTCAGTGTTTATGCTACTTGATCAAGAGAAAAAGAAAGAAACTCGTTCAATATTGTCATTTTAATACCATGGAACATGAAAACAGCTAGTTAGGCATATATGAAGGGTAAATTATACAATGCTCAATTTGGAACTTGCAGATTTCTCAAAAACTTCAAAAACATGTTCTTTAAGAAACTGTCCCCAATCTCTTTTGTAAGTTAAAAAAAACAAATGTTAACAAAGAAGCCTGTTCTACTGTCCCACATGTGTTCTTCTACACAGTCCAACAAGACACATGAAACGCTCTTTTTAGACGATTTCAATTTTCAAAATATATACTGAGGTGGGACTTCATATAAGCATCGGAAAGATCTCAGCAAGTACGTTTTCGGTCCAATGAAATCAAGTTCTCACTATTCCATTACAATAACAAAACAAAGTTAATGACATGAAGATGATATGGATCTATAAAAATTTTGAGACTTCTATAATTTTACCTATTTATTATAATATTTATATCCAATAAAATAATAGTGTATGCTGTTAAGTGTATTTGTCTCGTTTATTTCGTAGATACCTTAACGCAATGTCATATTATTTAAAAACGTTGTTTAAGGTAAACGAGAATATGTCAAACTAATGAACGGGAAATTTAGGAATATAACTCACTTCAAGGAAAGAAAAAAAACGATTATACACATAACAATGTAATATATTAATCTTGGTTTATATTAAGAATACAACTTGATATTTACTGATTACAAATGTTAAAAAAATGTCTCATGAAGAGAGTAAATGCTCGCCTGAGAAGTAGCGGAAATAGATACACTTATACGATTCGGTCTAAGTCCAGTAATATTTCAGGGACGCGACCCTTGTCAAGCCAGTCTTGGGCTATCCCTCAAAACCAAATTAGGGGAGGCATGAAACGATCCAATTTTCTTCAAACACCCAAAATCCTTCCCGCAATATCCCAACCCAAGGAGTAAACCTATTGCGTCAGGAAAATCATTGGGGGGAAGGAACGGGGAAACACCAATTATTTCTCCCGACTAAAGTTAACATGGCACAATTACAATCGTAAGGAAGTATTTATGATCATGGATCACGGAAACCCAGATCCGGAGGGTTGGGCGCGCACCGACTGTAAGGGCCTCCCCGTCGTCATCACATGAAATTCTACAATTTTAGAAGTACGACAACTTTAAAAAAGTTAGCAGTACAATCAGGATTTGTACCTGGAACGTTAAAAGCCTCATGCAGTATAGGCAAGCTCAGTAATTAGTTGAAGAAGGTTAAAACGTTTATTAAAATTGATCATAATGGGCATCAGTGAGCTCCGGTGCCATGGAACGGGATATCGTGAAAAATAGGAAGGCACACTATTACTATTCTGAAAGTGTTAGAATATGACACAAATCTTAGGAATGGAGTGGCTTTATTAGGCAGTATTTTATAACGTCTAAAATTTAAGAATAGTCTGTGGAAAAAATTGCTACCATGAACGTCATATAGCATATACTAACAGCTACTAGCATTAAATTGCCAAACTTTTTAATGTCAATGTTATCCAGATAATATGCACCTATGCAGAGAAGATAAGAAAATATGCACCATTGATGTCGAATCATTCTATAGCCAATTAAACCGAGACACTTATAAATCTTAAATGTAACGACGTAATAATAATATTATTGAAGATTTTAACGCAAAAATTGGCCAAGCCGAAGATCTGACCTGGTAGGTGCTATATGACTAGGGAGAGCAATGAAAGGGGCGTTGATGTATAACTAGTTTCGGTCAAGAACATGACATGTTAATCGCAAACTTACTGGTTCAAATTACCACAAAAGAAGGTTATATCACGTCGGAGGGGACAAGGAGATAATTCACTACTTATGATTTTGAATCAGATAGCTATTTTGTGGTAACAGAGATATAAGAATGGCGTCGCCGCTTCACCAGATTAAACGACATATCCTGGTGCGAGATATCAGTTCAGAAAAATAACTGACATCAAAGTTGAAGTAAAAAAAGTCAAAGAAAGCCCAAAATACCAAAATTAAATATCTCAATATCACAAAACGTTATAGAAAATGACTTAAACAATGAGCTAAAGAAATCAATAATGAAAACACACAGAATTATGGAAACACATTTAAAGATCTTACCTTGAAGTATTGAAAAAACATATTAAACAACGATACACAGACAAAAAAAAAAACCAACAATTGATGGACTGATGAAATCCTGGAATTATATTGAAGCAGGGAAGAAAACTGAAAGGGTAAAACAAGAAAGAATATAAGGAAAAACAGAAACTAATTTAACTAAAAATTAAAGGTAGCTATAGAAATGGTATGGAGATAAACTGCAACGGAATTAGAAAAGTTGAATGAAAAACATGTAAGTTTAATATGTTTAAAAAAGTTAGAGAAGTAGCTTAGTCTTTTCATAGAAAAACTCCACATACTATAACGATCGTTGGGAAAAAATGATAATAGAAGAACGGAAATTAGAACAACCTTTGGTGTTTTTTATATAAAGTGAACTGTATAATGATGATTGACGAAGAACCGGAAAAGAGACTTTAGTAAGGTGAAGGACCAGAATACTAAAATCAGAATACTGCCAATGCTTATAAAGTTAGCAATGAACAAGAAAGCCGGTTGGCCTGATTACATACGACAGAGATGTGAAAGCTTATTAAAAGTGGAGAACGGAGGAGAGTCCAAACTTCTTCAACGATGGTTGATATCCCTGAAGATTGTTAAAGTCGAATCATAACATACCTAATAAAAAACAAAGTCCGAAAAAACTGTAGCGATTATAGAATGATAAGCCTTATGAACCACACTTTTGTAACAATATTTCTACGGCATCATCCACAGTAGAATCAGGATAAATGTGAAGAATATCAGGATGAAACACAATTTGGCTTCAAAAATGGACTGGGAAACTCGGGACGCCCCCTCTTTGCACTAAATGTATTGACTGCAGAAATGTCGGGATCAAACGGAAGACGTCTTTCTGTTTTATTGAACTATGAAAAGGCCTTTTGATCGTGTACAGAATCTCAATTAATTACAATATTAAAAGATAAGGAGTTGATAGTCCAAGACATACGATTTCATAGAAAAGTTATACTGGCAGTCAAACAGCGACAGCTTGCTTAAACGGAAAATCAACAGAAATATGTAAAATACACACGAGGTGTCAGACAGGGTGGTATCCCACTGTTATTTAATTTTTAATTCAGATAGATATTTAAAGAAAAGACTACATAATGTGGAATGGGGCGTAAAAGTTATATGGGATTTGATAAATATACAATCAGATATGCAGGACGATACAGTTATTTTAGTGATGAATGATGGATTTCAATGCATTTTAAATGCCATTGATTCAGTGGAAGACTGTTGGGCCTAAAATAAATGTTTAACGTTTTTGCCCACATCAAGATGCACGATTATATGTTGATGGTTCATCTTATTCAAGAGTGTCCTGTTTTTAAATATCTTGGTTGCCTTATTAATGAACTACTAGCTCAAGATCAAGAGGATAAAATGTAGAATGTAAGATAGCGCCCGAATTTTAAAAATGAGTCATTCTTCTGTATGATATCTTGCAATTCCAACTTCAAATGCGCTGGTTAAATGCTAGACATTTGGCAAGTTTTTAACGGTGTCGAAGCATGGAATTAAAAATATCCACCATTAAATCGGTCTGGAGGCCTTTTGAAATGTTGGCTGAACCGACGGCTATACTAAAATTCCATGGAAGGCTATGCTGGACAAATGTGGCAGTCCTTGTGAGAGCAAATGCTGCTCGCGAGCTGCTTGATACATTCAGATGTAGAAAGATGGCTCTATTTTGGGCAAGTAGTTAGGGGAGACCGATGATATTATCTTCAACTTATTATGAGGTAAATTCAAAGGACGCAGTGGAATTGGTAGAAAGCAGGCCTCTTGCTTGAAGAATATCAGAGTGTGGAAGGAAATAACGATATGCCTGTAAACAATCTTTAGAATACCTCGAGACAGAGACTAGGGTGAGTTCGCCATGTTAATGCAACGTCAGGGGACTTGATAGGGCACGTTAACAAGAAGAAGCTCTCCTGAAAAAGTACGAAATAAACATAGTATTTTTACCTCCAGAGTACAGAAATAAAGTTTCTAAATCTTCTTCTAAATGTCGACTTGATCATGTAATTCTAATCGGGTATATTTAACCTGGCTAACAATTTGTTTTTGGGTAATATTAAATTTTAGTGGAATATTCGTTCGTCTTCATCTGACTTTAATCAGGGTTCGCTGTGAAATTTCTTTCGGTAATAGTTTTGTCTCACCCCAAAAAAAACACTTTCATTGATGACGTGTTACTTCTTACTTGAAATCCAATATAAAGTTTGACTGCAGGCCAATATTTTTTTAAAAATTTCTTAACAAATTAAAGTAAAATTGTGTAAAAATGCTGTTTTTTTATATAAAAATATTACTGTTAAATGCAACTTGTAAAAGCATAAATTTACCGAATATTACTTTCATAGAGATATAAAAGTAAATAGCATGTGGTAGAATATGGAAGATCATATTTGGTGTTTGATTAAATCATCTGCAGATTAGACATAACCAGATAGAATAAAATAGAATACAATAGAATAGACTAGAGAATTGAATAGAATAGAAATATGCTTTATGTCACTGAAAATTATTGAACTATTTTATGGATAAAAGCTAAAAAAAAAAAAATCAGTCAAATAGGTACTCACAAAGTATAAATACCAAAACTAAATATCATAATAAAAACAGAAACAATAAATTTTTAAATTAGTAAAATTATTGTTTAACTTAATTTAATTTGTACAGCAACACGAAATCAAACAAAATTGTAGCTACTGCTCGAGACACCCAAATGTAATTATAAACAATGTCTAATCTTTGTTTCTTTGTTATACATTAATGCCCGATTTCACCAAACGATATTTAAACAGTTGCTTCAAAAGTATTTCTTATCGATAAAGAACTTTATTAAGTCAAGACTTAGGAACACTAGCGTTTCAAAATAAAAGAACTGATATTAGGAAATTCTTTCTTAGTATTACTTTGGGTACGTTTGAAACTATTATTGATAAATATATAGAAGAATAAGAAGTCACACCTTAAATTTTTTATTTGAAATTGAGATTGTTTGTTTATTCAGTTTTGCCGGGGTGTTATAGTTATTTTAATTAGTAGTTACGTTATTTGTAAATAAGGCTTGTTTAGTTTTTTTAAATTATTTATATAACGGTTAGTGAAATGGAGAGGAAAAGAAAAGGGACTGTAATATTGCATATTTAAATAGGCGCAGAGCATACTTAAAATAAAATTAAAATGAGTTGACTACATTGTACAGTATATACTTTTTTATCTAGATCTATTTCAGATAAGTGCACCAGTTATTGTCATTATTGATAGAATAATTTTAAAATAAAATCATCTTGATAAATTGTTTTTTATTTTATATTTTTAATAATACACTTTTAATGAAATTTTTGAACAGTATTTGAAGAAAAATAAACAGTTTGTTAGGTTGAATAGAATTTTCTATTGTTCCATCACATATAAAACTGTTGCGTTTAGAGAGGACATTCGAAAAACCTTCTAAAAAAAATCGACATTGTTTCCAAACGTTTCAAATCTTTGGTTCGATTCTTGATAAATCAAGGTCTTCTTTCTGTCTTCCTCTCCTGAATCAGATCAGGAATCGTATCGAATCTGATTTTCGATTAAATGTAGTGCTTCATTTTATAAAAAGTACCAAAGCAACAATTAATTAATATAAAATAATACAAAAAGTAATCCGTTTAAACTTGTTAAAACATAACCTTACTTTTTACTATAGTAATACCTAAAACTGTTTAGGGAGATCGCAAAAAACGTATCCTACATTAGGTAAGGCTTAAGCGGTTTAGGCAATTCTTAGCGTATGGGAAATCGTTTAGAGTCAGGAAGTCCCTAAGCCGCTTAGGTATTTCTTAAATATATTAGGTATCGTCGGTGAAATCGGGCATAAGGAAACTCGTCAACTGAATAATATGGGTTCTTTCAGAACAGATAGATTATTTGTCATTCTACGAAACTAATGAAAGATGTTTGCGTATTTCTAATTTTTTCTGGGAAGGTGATTTATATGTTTTTTTGAACTATTATAGTTTATAATCTTTATCAAGCCATGATCAGGTCTATCGGGAAAAATGTTTGGATGCTTACGAATCAAACAAACCGTTTTTTCCAAATGAATAAGGAGGGAAGGTTCAACATTCGTGATTTTTAAAGTAGGTCTTGCAATGCGTTGTTTGTTTGAGACACATTGATAACGAATTGCTCTTTTTTGCATCTTCAAAATAGTATCAAATTGGGTCGCTGTACTAGAACCCAAAACTGGGAAGCCCATATCGACGATGGACTCGAACAATGAGAAATTGCCATTGTGACAGAAGATAAATTAGTTCCTTCTAAACAGATCTTATTGCAAAGCAAGCTGAGGCCCAGTTTCTTCCTAAGGAGTCAGTATGCAGGGATCATTTAAGATCAATGTCGATAAAGATTACTAGAAATTTTACGGCATTAACGATACTGAATTTGGTCGCTCATTCAAAGCAAGGGTTGAATGGGACTCGTCTGTTTATCCACGTTAAAGCTAATTAAGTTGGATCTACCAAAACCTTGATTATAAGCAAATCAGCGCGTTATAATTAAAATGAAGATATATAGGTTTTCAGGGATACAACTGTTTTAAAATATTTTTTAAGTAATAGAAACTAAGTGTAGTATCAATCTCTACAATATTAACTATCCTTAGATATTAACTAAGGATAGTTAATATTGTAGAGATTGATAGGTACCAACTTTTAAAAAACTTTAAATGTGTACAATATCAACGTAATATGGGGTTCATTCATAGTTCAACTTAATGGCGAGGAATTACAAAAAGACTATCGGATTTAACCGCGCTAACCACGATTTCATCGCTTATGCCTTTGAGAGTACTGAAAGATAACTAAGTGAGTAAAATATGTGGAAAATGTAGGGGTTCCTGAAGAAATTTGCGTGAAAATTGAATTTTGTTTTGTAAAGTGCCTTATCAAATGCATTATCTGAAGAATACGGCTCATGAAACTTATACATAATTTAAAATTTAAATTAAAAATTAAACACAAATTTGTTTAAAATATTTATAAAGAATTTAAACGATAATGTACAACAATTTCACCCAGAAACATTTAAGTACGCGGTTCTTCCTTATGGGTATGACGATCCATCAGACACTCACGAAAAAATCTATTTTTACATTTCAAACACAAACATTTTGCATTAAATGCTTGCTTGGTATACAATATACGTTTTTAAAGAACGTCAAGTTTAAAAAATCTGTAAACATTTCTGATTTTTGTTATCAATAACAATTAATAACATTTTTTCACTAATTCTTGTAATATTTCTGTTAAATAAATGCATCTGTTTTAAAAATGTAATCTTTTATTAATGGAAAGAAATTATAACTTATTTTACTTTTATTAATTCAGTGTAAACCATAAGGTCCATGCTTATTTTAATATAGCACTATAGGCTACGTTTATATCACTGAAATTGATCTTTCTTCTTCGTCTTTGGGATGCCGGTGTCGTATTCAGACGTTGGACGTCATCATGTTTACAATTTCTGAAACCTTTCCTCTGTTCGGCTGCTGCGACGAAAAAAATTCTTTTTTTCTGTGAAAACCACACCATTTGTTAATATTGCGCAGCATGAAAGTTTCTTGCGACCAAAATCGCATCTCTTTCCTTCCCACTTTTCCTTGACATTATTAAGGCTAGGAGTAAATTGGGTCAGTTGGCGTCTCTAAGTATATGGCGGAAGTAATTCTGTTTTTCTCCTCTTTATGGAGTTTATGAGCAGACGTTTCTGAGTTGATCATTTGAAGAACATCTTCATTGGAACGTTGTGCGAAAGCCCAACGATTATCTTTAGGATTCGTCTATAGTCACACCACTTTCGAATTGCTTCTAACTTGTCTAGCAATTGTGGTTTTTTTTAACGTCCATGTCTCACTAACTCCATACAATAGGATCGACCCACACTATAACATTTCAGGACCTTCTTTACGAATATTAATTGACAGGTTTCTGTTGGCATAAACTGGTTTTCAGGTCATAAACGCCTTACGCTGATATTTTTTTAGCGTAGAAATCTGATCACAGTTTTGACCAATACTGATCTATTCATGTTTGACTTATATTATTAAAGCAAAATGATATAATTTCTAGTGCTTTACTCAAGGGTGTACTCTTATTTTATCTAACAACTATGCAGTATGGCTAACATAGGCTACTATGTTTTTGTTTTTGCACTAGTTAACACTTTAAATATACATAAATAGTATTTTTCGTTTAGTCAACCTTCTGACCAGTTATTATCGAGTAATATGAATTGGGTCTCGATGTTTATGTGACTATGGAGTCATTGTTCAGGACTTCCTGTCATTTAGTATATCTTTTATATTGTGGATGGTCGACATTTTTGGATGGTACAAGGAGCATCAACAATTAGTAGCTTAATCTTCATTCTGGATATTTGGATGATCTGAATATTATTTGAATTGCACACCCTCAGATTTGGTAACTATATATACATACTGGTATCTGTCTTTGTTTTTAATACCTGTTTGTTATGTCTGGACAATACCAAATTTCTTCCAATAAGCCAATACATGTTTTTGTACTGGATTCCTAGTTCCTTCCTTTTCCGTTTAATTTGGACTTTTTATTGTCCAAAATCCTTCACAAGTGTGATGAAAGCCAGTATTGTATTTTCTGTATTGTGATTAAAATACAATATAGGAAAATGCGTAACGAAACATGACCTGATTTAGATTCATTAAGCTATAATTTTCCGTTTTCTGTCCTAATCTCATGGATTTATTAATTAGAAATGAGCCTTTTTACTGCTTGTCTTCGGTGGTATTACCTACTGTTTGAATCGAAGTATCATCTGACAAAGAGTGGTTTATAGTATTCATTTTCTAGTTTAAGGTATGTCGTTTGTTTTATAAAAAGGTAGAGACCGGACCTTATACAATTTTTTGGAGGGAATCTGGGATGAATTGAGTTACTTTTAAATTGTATGTACACGCCTCTTTGCCTTAATTTTGAAAATATGTGTCAGATATGTATTACTGCAAAATTTTCGAATATCGTTTGGGCATAAGCGATTTGAGTTTGTGAATAACACCGTCATGTCATACTTTGTCGAAGACTTAATCTACGTCCAAACAGATTGTACAACGTGACTAATATTTTACTTATAATTAGATTTAGAAAATTCTGTATACATGATGTATCGTACAATTTTTGTTTCTGAAATCAAACTGGTGTTTTAAAATCAATTTTTTTTTCTCCTATTATTGGTTTCATTTTCTTTAGCAGGAGTTTCTCAAACAGCTTCGAGACCAGTGGTAAAAGTGATATTGATCTATATAAGAAGACTTGGTTTGAGATTTACATTTTTTTGGTGGACGTTCTATCTCGGGATATTTTGCAAAAAATGTTGAGACGATATTTCAATATAAAGTATGTTATATATACAATAAATATTTATTCGGTTCTTTCAATTTTTACTTTGGTTTTATGAGACAGGCTTTTTAGTAATTTTCCATGATTAAATCATATAAATGGAGCTTTCTTTTCGAATTTGTGTTGTCTTATTTTATCAGCTAGTTCCTTCAGCGGATGTTGGTCTGATTTATACTATGCTGACTGATTAGAATCTTATGATATTTGATTATTATTTTGATTTTCATGCGGTTTTTAAATGTATTCGTTATTTCAAATTTTTGCTTAATTTCACTTTTTGCTTTTACCTTGAGTGGTGGAACCAACTCCAACTGGGGGTTTGAAACCTTTATGTTGAAAATCACATCACGAATCGATACAAAAGTCATATTCTAGCTAAAAAAACTTTTTTAGTTTTTCCAAAAGTCATTTCCTAGTAGCACTTAACCTGTTAGAATAGAAAACAACAGTATTCACTCAGAAAATATAATCTTATAACAAAGAGTATGGATAATTCTTGTGAACTAAGCCTTTCTTGTGTCATATGATTTTTTGAGTAATTTTTAAGAAAAAATTAATATACTGTAATTTCTTCACCTAAAACCACAGAAAATAACAGGTGAGGTTAAAAAAAATCTTAATGACAGAGCAAAATTTAGAAAACAGGGAATAAGATCACCTTTGACTATATTTCTGATATTTTAGTTGGCTATTTTTTACAAGGAAAAATATCCTTGAATGAATTTATTTTATTATAAAGTTGTTTACCGTCTATATTTTTCACGATACTTTTTTCATCCTGTATCTGTTTATTTAATATCTCAGTTCTTGCATGCTTTCATGAGATTAACATTAGAGTGGTTATGAAACTCATACAGAAATCATTCATTTACCGAGGAGATGAAGTGTTTAAGAATTTCCAAATGGAAAGCTGTCTTAAAGTTCTCTACGAGATTTTAAACTGGTTTATCACTGCCCTCTTTATCAAATAAACGGACCTTTTTTATAGGATAGGATAGGATAGGAAATTCAGAATCATACCTAAATATCAGGCAAGTGCTGTTGCACATTCAACAAATATTTGAAAATTATCGTCAAATCTTTGGAATTCCAAATATTTTTTAAGATTATGTGAACCTTGAATGCATTCCGCTATATTCAATTAACAATTTAAAGCATTTCACTTTAGACATCAATTTTTAATATTAAATTATTTTTTAACCGAAGACAAAGATTTAAATATTTTTAGACTTTTAAATATTTATTTAGGACCCATTTAGTTTTCGTTTCTCTGTTGGGATAGGCATTTAATGCAAAATTAATGTTCTTTGAGTCGTGTTTTAGAAGTCTAATAGCAGTGGTACGACTTTTCCACATTGTTTTACTTAACTATGTACGTTTATTTAAAGTAAAACTTTTCACCTACTCTTTTAGTAAATCTCATCGATATGGGGACGCAGAAAAATAATTATAAACCTCTTGTGCCATATTAAGAAAAAGCAGAAATTTCACAATTAACTACCAGATTTATTCCATGAGCCCACAGCAGAGCACACATATAATGCCCTAGGATGGATATCAAGATTCAATTTTTAAAGCTCCATATTTTTCGCTTTCATGTTCGATCAATTGTCGTAGCCCTGACAACATATACCTTTAACTTCGAGCTCCAGACTAGGTAATAATTAGTTTAATAGAAAATTGCATAGACATTCTCCAGTGGTATTAGTTACTGGAAAAAAACCTTAAAAAAAAATTGTAAAATATCTATCTTACCATCAGTAGTTAGCACATACCCAATTACGAACATTATTGGTTTTGTGTGACTAATATATGGTGTAGTCGAGAATTATAGCATAATATTTGGCTTTTTGTGCAATACGTTTTATCTTATTAATAGTAGATTTGGTTAAAATATTGATTACCTCATTGTAAAAATGCTGTCCCTAGTAGTATAGAATACGGGTTTTGTTATTTTTACATTTACTGACATGATTAAGGTGTTCTGAAACAACTTGATCAAATTCGACCAACTCCTCCACTGCCTTTAAAAAATTACCATTATTTCTATAATACAACTTCATACTAGTTCCTCTAAATGCAACATTTTGGCTCGCTAAAAATTGTATGACATCCATTAGTCTTGCAATGATGAAGCACCATCTTTTTTTCGCGATTGTAAACATTTTGTTGTTCAGCATCAATAGTACCATTTTTCCTGCCTCGCCTTTAACTCGTAACACGATCTAATAGTGTTTAGATGCTTTCGAGAACTTTCTTGCTTATTAAAGTAGTCCGAACAATAGCGCTTATCAGAAAGACCAGTACTTACGAATTAAGTCGAACCAGCGGCACTAAACAATTTATATGCAAAACAAAAAATGCAAATAACTTTATAGATTAGGAGAGCTACGCACGATGTATTTTTCCCATGCGCTTAAGTTTAAAAATATTTATAAACAGCTAAATTTTCTGTCATCCTTATCAACCAGAAATTTATAATTTGTTACATTTTTGGGCACCATGTTCTGCTAATAAATTGGTATACTTTTTCGTAAAATATTTCGTATAAAATGTATTAACGCTGTACCTCTTAAACTTTGACGATATAAATTCTAATTTACAGAGCCTAATGCGTAATAAGCATAAGCGATATAATTAAACCAACGCGAGTATCGCTTTAAGAAAAAAAAAACTATTGCCGCCTGTCGCAAATTTTGTCAATGTGTGTACACAGTAGGCAATAATGGGCCAACACCTTTTGCGCTCCACTCTTTATTAAACTATGCTATCGAAAAAATGGGATTTTTTTATTTTATTTTAAATGTTCAATAACTTATGATAAGTAGGTTTATTTCGAGAAATACGTTAACATTTTGATATTTTGATTGAATCGGCCCTGACTATCAGTAATGGGTTTAAACATTTTAAACAATTTAAAATCAATAATTTTGAAAAAAATATGGTTAACGTAAAAAATATTTGTCGATTTTCTTTAAAAATAAGTCATGATCATCATCATCATCCAGCCTCTATTTATCACGTCCACTGCTGGACATAGGCCTCCCTTAAACTCCTCCATTCCTCACGATTGTGTGCTCTTTGTTGCCAATTTTTAGTGATACGCCTGATGTCGTCGGCCCAACGTGTAGGTGGTCTTCCTCTACTGCGTTTGTCGCTCTTGGTCTCCAATTTGTAATTTTGCTCGTCCATCGTGAATCGTGCATTCTCGCTACATGGCCTGCCCAGTTCCCATTTTAGTTCCGCTATGCGTTCCACAACATCAGTAATGCTCGTAAAGGACGAGCATTTTAAAAATAAGTACAAAACTATTAAAGATTCCTAAGCTATATAACAATGTTTTTCTCAAAAGAATAATTTTTAATAAATTTTTGTGAGGATCATAATATTAACTCTCTTAGTTCATTTACTAGAAAGGTCTAGAAACTCAAATTTAAATGTTTCTTTAAGTAGTTTAAAAAATATATTTATTTAAGTTTTCCAGTAAAATTGACCGTTTTGTGTTATTCTTCGTTGAGTTTTTTAGATGTTTCGTTAAATACAACATTGTAACCATTAATGAGTTATAACTAGACTTCGGCAAATATGCATATTGCATATTTTTGCATATTGTGCATATTTTATGCAAATCATTAATATTTTGGCATATTTGTATAAAAGTTTGCATAAAGTGCATAAAAGTTCAGATTTTTTATACTGTATTTGAAAATTTTTATAACATACCAATTTATTTCAATTCTTGTATAAAATTTTGTAGTCATTTTAATCAAGAAATGATCTAAGTACGTAATCTCTACAGGTACAAACATTTACAATTTCAAAGAAGATCAATTTAAGTAGCCCTCAACATTCTTAGAAAGTCTTGGTCACTGAGGCATTCAGTTATTGGATAATCGCTAAGGGTTCGCTCATTTGCATTTTATGATCTAATCCCCAAATCTATCTACAATTTATTGTATCTTAACAGCAGGTAAACGGCTAAATAGTTTTGTTCCTAATTTAGGGATTTTCCAAATCTCCCAGTTTATTGAATTAGGTACCTAAAACATTTCTAATTTGATGCTCAGATTTGTAAATCATTTTTGTTTTGATATTCAAAGCGTAAACACTCGTTGTGCGTAACAAAAAGGAAGATTGTGATTTTATAATGCCTAAAACAACCAGTGCTTCAACTTGGATTAAACCTTATAAAGAGCTGTCTCTGGATATTGGAAAAATCTACTGATGGATCTGTGGCAAAATTGTAAGTATCTAATATTTTCTATTAAATATCTAATATTTCATATATACAGGGTGTTTCCAAATGACACTTACAACGTTTGACTGTAGATACTTCTCGAAAAATTGAACAAAACGATATAGTTAATGAGGGGTCAAACTTATTTACTTTTCGAGATACAGGGTGTTAAAATTAAATTCTTTTAGTTAATAACAACAATAACTTTAAAACCAATAAACGTATTTACTTGAAATTTAGTACTTGTAGGTTGTTTTTAAATGAAAAATAGCTTCCTTTAGTGAGAAAAAATTCTCCATGGTACAATACAATGGTGTGTATTTAGAAAAAATTTTCACCTTTACTTTTTTTTATGAAGTCAGCTATTCTAAAACACAATTATTTTTATTGTAATTGAATTAACAAAAAAAAGCCACAAGTTTTTGTTAGAAAATTTTGAACACCACTTGGTCATTTATTGATACCATAATTCTAAATAAGTTTATTCATACTTAAAAATGATGTAGTTACTTAAAATATATGTAAATCTTAATGAATAGGTAGTAAGAAATATTTAGTTATGTACACTTTTTTTTAAATAAAATTGTTACTATTTTACGATTTTTTTATTTATTTGTATGCATATTTTCGGGTAAACACGTGCATATTTATGAGCATATTTTCTACATTTTTATTTGCATATTTGCCGAAGTCTAGTTATAACTTATTTTTATTAGGCTTTGAGCAAATATGAACTAAGCAATCTCTTTAATTCTTTCTAAGCTATATTTTGTCAGTTAACTGTTTTCTCCATAATATATATATATATATATATATATATATTATATATAATATACATATATATATTAATATATATATATATATACATATATATATATATATATATATATATATATATATATATATATATATATATATATATATATATAAAGTTTTTTACTTATTCCTTATAAATCGATTCAAAATCGAGATCGAGAAAAAATTTGAATTTTCAATCATGAAAAAAAGTATTGATTTTTCGAAAAAAATTTGCAAAATACTTTTACTAAGAATATAATTTCTCGAACGATTTCTGATTTTATTTTTAATATACAGATTCCAATACCCTAGTTGGACGGATTGCACCTTTAAGGTGTAAAGAGACTTCGACAAAAAATAGATTTAGCTTGCAAGGTATTCAGAGACATACATTGATAGTTTTATCCTTAAAATACATTTTTCACAAATAAAATCATTAGATATGGAAAAGAATGTCAAAATAATGATGATTCTTAAAATGCATTAAAATTGATATAGCATAGTAATTCTAAAAAAAGTATATTTTTAATTTATTAATATATTTAATAGAAAAATATTGAGATATTAAAAATTTCTATTATTTTTACTTTAGGCTTCTTGGTTCTTTTTACGATCAATATTATTTGAAAAAGAGCTTTATTGCAACTAACTACCACATCAAAAATTTAATAATCTATAAAAAGAAACAGTATAAATTACAAAAAATAATCTTACCAGTTTTTCCTACCCCAGGTGCACCTATGACAGCTACTTTAACTTCAGATAAAGAAGATTTCTTTCTTCTCAGAGCCCTTCCGTACATCACTAATTTTTTATTACGTTGAACGTGTGAAAACTTAATAAACGACCGTTTATTTAAAAACCGAGTTAATGTTTTTGATTTTCAGCCAAACCGAACAACAGGTAAAAACTGCATTGAAATAGCGAGAGTATAAAATATTCCAACTTCCCAGTGTTTCTTAACGTTTCGAGTTATGCCAGTCAGAAACTCATTATCTCATTCTAAAATTATCCACAAGAATCAGACGAGTCTTACGAAGATTTGTGAATAAAAGGTTTTTAATATTTACATGCATGCGATGGAGATTAGCTAGTTATATTGCGCTTGCTCACTTTGGCAAGTATATGTGAAGTTTCATATTGTATAAAGTACAATTTTTTTACAAAAATAAAATAATTGAAGATATTTTCGTTTTCGTTGCATTTTAAATACACGTGTGGCTGAAATTGAAATACCGCAATTTAATGCGTTAAAAATGCGATCCATGACATATTTCCGATTTATTGCCAGTTTTAAAACTATTATAGGGCTAATTTAAACTTGGAAAAACTCGTATAAATAAATTTATTTATGTATTACATTATTTTTAATTTTGTTGTTGTATTTTTATAAACAATAGGAAAATTATGTTTTGTCAAAGTTTTAAGTTTGATAAGCGCCAAGAAATTTATTTGTTATCCTACTAATTTTAACGAAAGGACCAGTTTGGTAATAAAACCGTGTAAATTGGCCAGCTTTGAGTTCCGACCTAAATCCATTTGATCATCTATGGGATAAACTGAAAAGACGAATTTAAGTTCGGCTACACCGCCCAAACAACTTGCCTGAACTTAGTGCGGCTTTTCAGACAATATGAGACGAAATTGACCAACTGAATGCTCAAAATTCAAATAGCACAATGCCAAGACGTATGCTGACTGTTATGTGGGTCTAAGAAAGGAATAGCTCGTATTAATAACAAACAACATTAGCATTTTTTGTTATATCTGTTTTTTATCAACAAAGCTACTTTCCATTTTTTCAATTTTTGAATATTGCAATATGTTTTTATAAAATAAATAATTTATCCCATAAATTGAGTTTTTTATTTAAATTTCCAATCTTTAAGTGGTATTTCGAAAAATGTGTTTCCTTCTCAATAAAACAGGCGTGGACCAAACTTTTTACACCTGAGTGTATATTTTTTTATCAATTAGACAAATGAAATGGCAACATTGGCAAAGCTTCTCAAAACAGATTTCTACGGAACACAGAAAGCAATATCAAAAATAATCAGAGGACAAAGAAAAGAGATAAAACGAACTAATAATAACGAAACACATTTAGAAGGAAACATGGGCAGACTACTTTCGATCCCTATTTGCTAAAGGTGACGATAATGAACCACCAACACCAGAGTTGACTGCAAGCAAAGAAATAAATATTAGGGAGAAAGAGGTAAATAAAGACATGTTCGACTTTATTGTACGTTATTGTACACTAGAGAGATAGCTTTAGGAATAATTAAAATGATCAAAAATGTCTACCAAAAAAACACAATAAAAGTAAAAGTAGAACTACCTGATCGTGTTGAAATTGGTAATGGAATAAGACAGGGAGATTTACTGAGTCCTCTATCGTTTAACCTGATTATCGATATAATAAAAAAAAGTAAGAACTTAAAGGATACCAAATAGGAGAAAAAGAACTTAAAATAATCTGATTATTTCTGATGATAAGATTATTTACAACGTATGCTGCACCAATGCAATATAATTGTTAGATCATCGAACATATTAATTTAGGTGCACTAATCTACTTCAATACTTAGTTGCATTGGATTAATTTTTTAATAATTACAGAGATGTAATATATACCATCACTTACCACGCATGTCCAATGGACCCATTATATAGGTATTTGGAAATAAACGATAACAATTTATGACTCTTATAACGTATTTAGTAAACATTTTTTTTTCTTTTCTATATTCCACATAATACACTTCTCAATTCATAGTTAGTAGCAACATGTGTTCTAATTTGTAAGTTTTGATTTTTGATATAGGTTATAAAGTTATGTTTATATTAAATAATTTTTATTATTTTTACAAATTCATTTATTATAATTTAGGCAAATATACAAGTGACAATTGCAAGAGGAACATTTATGAAACTTAGATCTATTCTGAGCAATTCTCAGCTGAACTTACAGCTGATAAATGTTATATGTATCCTGTATTACTCTATGGATGTGAAACCTGGATTATGAAGGTTAACATGATAAACAAATTAGAAGTCTGAAACATTACATTTAAAGTAATATCAAAAACGATGTGTGCAGGTTATAGAATGGATATTGCATGGCCCGTTGAAGCAGTGATTTTATTTTGATCTTTATAACAAAATAATTTCTTTCCAAGTCGAATAGGTATTAAAATCTCTTCTTTTTTTAAATTGAGTACATTGAGAATTCAAAGATAACGGCACGATACACGCATTTAGTGTAGTAATGTTAATTATGTTGTAAAAAGAATCATACATAGGTCACCGTAGGTCATGCGTTTTATACTGTATGTTCTTACTATTTTATCCATTACTTTTTTTTTGTTTTAATATAGTCCAAAATTATTTCTGGTTTTATTTTTTGACCAGTATTGTCACTGATCTATTGTTGTGCTTGTTCTTTATTAATATAATAACTCTACTTTTTTTAGACAATAAGAATCAATACTTGCTTTTTTCTAAAAACCGAATAAAGTGAAGTACATGTCACGATTCTTATGATTTATAAAAGCAATTGGGACTTTAAAATTAATTTTTTTTTTTTCGAATTGTCAGAAAGAAAAGTTAACTTTGTCGAAAGAAGTTGTAGAGAGAATGAATAAGATATAACAATAATATCACATGTAAGGTTGCGACCAAAATATTCTATATCTTCTGTTAATCTCTTGACAACGTTTTTATCTTCTTGCCTGGTTAATTGTCCAAAAAGACCGTTTTCTCTAAATGCAAAGAGTTGGCGTATGTTTATTAACTCCTTAACTACTGTCATAGACCAGTTAGGTTCTTGTAAATAAAAATTTTACAATTTAAAGCTTTTCTGGTTGCCATTTTCATTATTCTGAATTATATTAATTTTTAAAGTGGTTTTCGATAGTCAATTAAAAAAAATAATAATAATAATATGCAACTTGCTTTACGATTTACACATCGTGTGGGTCCTACCCTTTCTCTTAAAATATTGTGTTGAACATGCCTTCCTTGTGGTCTAACAATTTCATTGTCATTGATTGATCAACTCATCTGTTGACTCCTTGTTTTTTCATCACTGATGTCACATTCTAGGTCACTCATATCTTCAGTTATCGCTGCTTGTTCCTCTTAAATTAATGGTCTAATTCTGACTTATTTTCTACTGACTTATTAAATAATAAAAAATTATTTAATATAAACATAACTTTATAAGCTCTAACAAAAAACAAAACTCACAAATTAGTACCTACACATGAGTTACTGCTAACTATGAATTGAAAAGTGTATTATATGGAATATAGAAAAGAAGAAAAATGTTTACTAAATACGTTATGAGAGTAATAATTTTTATCGTTTATTTGCACAGATCTATATAATGGACCCATTGGACCCGCGTAGTAAGTAATGCTATATATTACAACATCTCTGTAACTTTTAAAAAATGAATCTAATGCAACTAATTATTGAATTAAATTAGTGTACCTAGAAAAACTAAGAACTGGTGGAATTTTAAGTGAAAAATATAGGATTCAATATTGCAACCACGTCCAATGGAACCGCCTGCTAGGCAAAACGTTGGTTGATTCTGAAATGAAATGGATGTTGACTATAAATGAAAAATGTCAAATCTATCAGAATTGTTCAGAAGAAAAATTAAGAATATAGATTATACTATTATTATACACTTCTTTTCTTCTTCTTTTTTTATATAGACATGATTGTCTGTTTTTTCAATGTACATTCAGTATGTTGTCGTTCCATCGTTTTCGTGGAATTCCTACTGATCGTCTTCTATTGGAAAACCGTCTCTTACCGTCTTTACTACTTGATTTCTGGTCATTCGGCTTATATAATTATTTTATTATACTCTACCATTTCTTACTCGGCCTTTAATTTCTTCACCTTGCATGTTTTTTTTTTGCACTTTGCTGTTTCTAACATCTTTTTTGTCCTTTCTGTATCAAATCGTGTTTCTGCCTAGTATGTCATTATTGGTCTGATGGCAGTAAATCTGCCTTGCATTTCTTACTCGATAGTTTTATTTCTCCATACTGATACATTCAGGAAACTTGCTGCTCTATTTGCTCTATTTATTAAACCTTCCACTTCTGTTTCGAGCTTTTCGTAGTTAAATAATGTAATGCCTGGATATTTAAATTTTATCATGTGTTCTATTATCTGGCCTTCTTGCTTCAATTTACGTCTTAGTAAATTTGCTGTTATTACCATGTATTAAGTCTTTGTTTGGCAAATTAACATCCTAAAATTTCTGGCAATTATATTGGATTGGTGCAGCATACGTTTTACATAATTTTCACTTTGACAGAGTAGTATTGCGTCGTCTGGATAGCAAATTATTTTAAGTTGGTTTTCTTCCATTTGGTATCCTTTTTACTTCCTACTTTTTTTATTATTTTATCCATAATCAGGTTAAACAATAAAGGACTCAGAAAATCTCCCTGTATTATTCCATTACCAGCTTCAAGTTTTAACTGACCAGGGTAAGTTAGTTCTTCTTCTGCTTTTACTTTTATTGTGTTATTTTGGTAAACATTGTTGATCATTTTAATTATTCCTAATGCTATCTCTCTAGCGTACAATAACTCGATAACGTCCTTCATTTTGATCTGATCGAATTCCTTCTTAATGTCCATGAAACAAAGATATTCCGGTTTGTTATATTTCAATAATTTCTCTTACACTTGCCTTAAACCCCTTCTGACCTAAAATCTTGCTGTTTATCTGCTGGTGTTATAATTTCATATTAAGTTTATTTATTTTTTACTTTCTGTTAATTTTAGTATTGTGTTTAATAAATACATTTCTTTGTAATTTTCCGGGTCTGATTTGTCTCGTCTTTTGAAAAGATGTATTATGATGCTTGACTTTCTTTCTCGAGGAATTTGGTTTTGTTCCATTATTTATTGAATTGGTTGTTTGGTCAGATTTGGTCCGCCACATCTTAGAAGTTCGCTAGGTATTCTGTCCTGTTCTGGTGATTTTCCGGTTTTTAATTTCCTTAATGCTTTCTTTACCTCCTCCTCCATAATTTTGATTTCTTTGTTTGTAGTCACCTCTGATGTTGGTGGTTCATTATCGTCACCTTTGGCAAATAGGGATCGAAACTAGTCTGTCCGTGTTTTCTTCTAGATGTGTTTCGTTTTTATTGGTTCGTTTATCTCTTTTCTTTGTCTTTTGATCATTTTTTATATTGCTTTCTGTGTTCCATAGAAATCAAGTTCGATCTGTTTTGAGAAGCTCTGCTAGTGTTCCCTTTTTATTTGTCTAATTTAGATAAATATTATATACGTAATTACGATATTAAAAACGATAAACGATATTAAAAACAGTATTGATACCAAAAACTTGCCATTGACTTCAGCTAAAACAAATATTCAAAAAAGTCAGGAATTTAATTCATCTGATCGATTTAGTTCTAATGATAATGGTCCTTTTTTTATATTTGTTCAACATATCAATTTAGGTCATTTGCATCCAATGGAACTTGGAGAAAAACTACTTTCGTTATCCAATTATGATAAAAATATTATTGAGATGGTTTATTGTAGGTAAAAACCGTATTAAAATCCAAATAGATTCAGGTGCTGTTGCTAACAAGTTAGTTACTAAAGATTTTTTGAGAAAAATAATCTAATAGCATATATTTCAAATTATTTAACAGAAAAAAAACGTCTCGTTCGTGGAGTGGATACTACTTTAAGTGAGAATGCAGTGCTTAACACTATTAAGTCTAATATTCCTATTAAAAAAGTTAATAGAATGAGTATATTAGTTCAAAATAATGGTATATCTGAAAGAGTTCCTAGACAAATGTTCATTATTAGCTTTAAGGGGAAATTAATTCCCCAATATATTTACAATAATAAAGTTAGATGACGGTTAAATATATGTTAGTCTGGTTATGCAATGTTTTAATTGCCTTCGATATGGTCATTCAACTACCCAATGCAAGTCAAAATAAAAAGATGTAAAAAATGCGGCAATGAAGGAAAAATTTATTGCCCTGATCAATGTATTGCATTTTGCCTTTATTGTAAAAATAATAACCACGAGTCAATTTTTAAAGAATACCCCGAATACTTGAAACAAAAGAAAACTAAAGAAGCTATGGCTAACTAAATATTTCCTTTAAAAGGAAAGTTATTCCAGTTTAGTTCAAAAAAACAAATTTGCACTCTAAACTACCTGTGACACCGATTTCCCTCCATTAAAAAGCTCTTTTGCTAAACCTTCGAATTCTAACACTACTTACAAAAATAATAATACTCACAAGCATATATCCTCCCCTACAGTTAGTCCCCCCAAAAAAAAGAAGAGATTGTGATACAACTCCTAATTTTCCTCCTATTCGTAGGAATACCAGAACAGCTTCTGTCGGGATCTATATTTCAGTTTGGAAACCCTGAACCTCCTAATGAATTCAATAAGTTTATCAGTCAGCCCAGTGCTTTACTTAAAAATTTGATCCAACAAAGTATTCAGGATTATTGTAATTCTCTTCAAATGTAGAATCTAATCTTAAAATTTACGATATTGAATTAGAAAATAAAATTAAATATATTATGGGAACGTTTTGACATAGCTCTTTTATCAGAAACTTGGTTGAAACCATCTGATACTGTTTGTTTCAATAATTTCAATATAGTTATGAATATGGAGGAGTTTTTAGCATATAACATTATTTATGAGCCCATTTCATTCGTTAACAATTTTAATTATAATCTTGAAGTTTGTGGTGTAAATATTTATATTGACAAAAAAATTATTTGTTTTCTGTGTGTGTATCGTCCAGCAAAAGTTAGAGTAATAATGGAAGATTACGTTAGTCTATTTTATGCTCACCATGGATTATGGGGATCGAATTTATGTTCCGTCGATTGTAATATACTATAAGTATACTATAAGTAGTACTATAAGTACTATAGTAGAAGCATTAGGTGAACTTCCCAATCTAGTTGTTGTAAATGACAGTTCGGCTACTAGAGTTACCCTCCAGGACATATCAAATCGGTTGTAGATCTTACTATTATAGGCTCTAGTTTATGTTCAGTCTTTGACTGGACCATTCTTTCAGATACCTATGGATCCGATGATTTTCCCATTAGACTTTCTGTGCAGGATATAAAATTTGAAAACACAATTTTCACATCTTCAATTAAATGGTCCATATATAATGCAAATTGGGAAAAAATTAGAGATTATGTAGTGAGCACCTTCAGATACGAATCAAACACAAACAAAACCAATAAAATGATATTCTTTTTATTAGATTCTATTACTACTGCAGCCAAAAAATCTTTTAAAATTATCAGACCCTCAGACAAATCTTTCAAAACGCCACCATGGTGGGATGTTAAATATCTCACTGATTCGAATGCGAGGAAAAATTCTTTTAAAATGTATAAATCCAATCTTACCCTTTCAAACTTTATTGAATATAAGAGGAATGAAGGTATATGTAAATGCACTTTCCGCTCAAAAGCCAAATCTAGTTGGGCTCGATTTTGTTTTCACTTAGTAGGCAAACTTTACCCTCAGAGCTTTGGAAAAGGGTAAACAAAAGTCAAGGTAAGAAAAAGTACACCGCTAATGATGTAGACATAGTAGAAAATTTTACAAAAATCTCTCCAGAATATGTCCATATACCAATATTTTTGCCGAGCATCTCCACTGGTGATCACTTTTTACTAACCCCCATTTCAGCTGACAAACTTAAAGCAAATATTAAGAGTTCTAAAAATACAGCTCCTTATATTGACGGCATTAACTACAGCATGCTAGTAAACCTGCCATTAATTGGCCATACGCTATCTGTGCAAAATATACAACAATATTTTACTTAAAGGAGACAACTCTGATTCTCTTAATCAATGCTTGGTTATTCCTATATCCAAAGTAAACCAGCGTACTGCCCTAAGACCTATCTCTCTTATATCTTGTTTGCTTAAAACATTTGAACATTTGAACCTAAACGAATTATGAAAAGCAGATTAGAATGGTGGTGTAAAAATAAAAATATTTTCCCAGTTAGTCAATATGGCTTTCGTAGAAATAAAGGGACTATGGATTGTGTGTCTGAATTAACGACTGATATTCAGTTATCCTACTCAAATAATAATTATTTATCTATACATTTCTTGATATTTCAGGAGCTTTAATAACGTCAATTTAAATCTATTATTCGAAAAACTAAAGCACATAGGTATTCCAGCTTTGTGTTCATATGTGTTAGTAAACTACTACAAGGCTCTGTCCTTAGCCCCCTGTTGTTTAATCTATATACTGTAGATCGTCACAGTATATGCATTAAATGCAATATATTACAATATGCGGACGACTTCTGCTTTTATATATATATATATATATATATATATATTCGGTTTTATAACGTCTTACGACGTTGTCCGACTCCCAACCGCCACTGTATTCGGTCTTGAGTTAGGTCTTCGTCCAGATTTCGAGCGCTAATCGCTTTCCTAACTCCCAGGTTCCAGCTCTGTGGTGGTCTTCCTCGTTTCCTCTTCTCTGGGGGTTGCCACATCATCGTTTTTTTAGGCAATCTTTCGTCCCCCATTCGGCTCACATGTCCATACCATATGAGCTGTTTTCTCTCAATATCCTCAACTATAGTGCCCTCTATACCCATTTGTTGTTTTATCACTTCATTCCGTATTCTGTCGGCTCTTGATATTCTCATCGATCTTCTGATGGCATCCATTTCCGTGGCTTCGACCTTTTTCTTATATTTCTCGGTTATTCTCCATGTCTCAGCTCCATAAAGTAGGCTAGTTTTAACCATTGTCTCATAGATGTTCCATTTTCTTTTCTTTGATATTTCTTTACTCCATAGAACTCCGTTCAAACATGCTATAGCTCTTCGTGCTTGTACAATTCGATGTTCTATTTCTCGTTCGTCTTTTCCACTACGGTCGAAGATGACGCCCAGGTATTTATATTCGTCACATGGATTTACTTTTTGATTGTCATCGATATCGAGTTGTTCTGCTTCAGCTCCAATTGAGAGGTATTTTGTCTTTTCTAAATTGATATTTAATCCCCATTTCTGGTATTCTTCAATTAGTTTTCTAAGCATGTATTCCATGTCGTCTTTGTCATTTGAGATCACCACCTGATCATCTGCAAACTGTAAAGTATATATGTAATCCTGATCGTTCAATTGTATACCCATTCCTTTGACTTTCCTTTTCCATTGTTTCAGAGCTGCAGAGATATAAATCTTAAACAGAGTCGGAGAGATACAACATCCTTGTCTGAGACCCTTAGTAACTGCAAATTTTTCAGCTAAGAGATTTCCGAATTTCATTTGGGAGTTTGAACCATAATATAGATCTTTGAGAGCACTAACCAATGTTTGATGTATATTTGATGTGCCCAGGACTTCCCATAGTTTATTTAGCGGGACTGTGTCATATGCCTTCTCAAGATCTACAAAAGTCATATGTAACTCTCTATTTGTCACAACTTTCTTTTCTATAATTTGTTTAAGACAGAAGATGTTATCTGTACATGAACGACCTGCTCTAAATCCTCCTTGTTCTTCGTCTTCAGACGATTGATAATCTTCCTCTATCAGGTCCCGTAGTATTCGACCGTATAGTCGACTCATTGAACTTGTGACCGATATCCCTCTATAGTTTTTACAATTTCTCCTGTCACCTTTTTTATATATTGGGGTCATATATGCTGTTTTCCATTCATCTGGTGTTGGATGTCCATTAATATATTCGTTAAATATCACCGTGATCATTCTGTGTAATTTCTCTGAGCCATTCTTTATTAATTCCGTAGTTACTCCCTCTGGTCCACTTGCTTTCCCATTCTTCATCCCTGCTATAGCTTTTTGAACTGTGTTGATGTCTATGGTAATATGCTCTCCCAGAATTTCGATTCTTGATGAATTCATATCTTCTTTAAATTCGTCTCTGTTCTCATTTAATAGATGTTTGTAATAGTGTGTCCAATCCTCGGATTTATGGGATTTAGAATCACTTTCTCGTTAGTCGGCTTCTTAACAGAGTTTATAAACTTCCACGCCTCTTCTGCTTTATACTGTGAATAATTTATACCAACAAGTATTAACTCAATAAAAACTATTAGAATTATTAGATCAGAAATAACTTGGCTAGATAAAAGCGATCAAGTTTTGGTTTTTTACTGACAAGTTGTTACCCAAATTTGTCAAATTGTTTAAATGTACCGCTCTATTGCACGAGAGATTGGTCTTTTCATTTCAGGTCTTTCCACGTTGTTGGCGTGGGTGTTAAACCTGTTGCTTTTCATTTACCTAGAGCACGTATAAGCTAAAGACTGGTAACTTCATTTTACTTTTAAATATTACATGTCAATCTTAATTTATTGATGATGTACCTAAAGTTAAAATTAAACTTAACTAATAATATATTGTTCGAAGTGCATCTTACAATCTTTCTAGTTCTCTTGCATACTAATTTTAATGTTTTTTACATAAATTTTTTTTACATAATTTTTTTATATACATGTACAATTACCACATGTTCTTTTGCTGTGCTAAGTTTGTTAATTTGTGAACTGCATCTATTTTCAATTAGTGGTTTATACAACATGATTTCAGAATGTCCATTGTAGTAACGTCCATTTTGGTACCCCATTTTGCGTATTTAAAGTACGCCTTAGCGTGTTTATACTCAACTATCAAAAACGCGCGTGATTTATGCGCGGCAACATCAACAGTTTTAAATAAATAAATAAAGTATGAATAAAATGTTACTAACAAATGATTTAAAAGCTTTATTCAAATGTTTGAAAATCTTAATCTTTTAAATGAGTGTGAAAAGTACAGTTGGTATTGTTTGAAATATGTATACTTCCGTTTTTTAAATCAGAGGTAAAACCTTTTCAAATTAATACTATCGACATTATTGGAAGCCAATGTGGTTGTACTTCCATTAATGGCACTTTAGTACTTGCCGTATTCTTTTTTATATGTGTCTTCCGATTTTTGCGGTATGAATCGCGATTTTGCTTTACTAGTTAAGAAATCAATATTAGAACTCATTGTTAAGCAATATATACCCAGTAATAACAATATGTAACAAAAAGTATTTCGCTTCAATGTAAAAATAATATTACTACAATAAAGCACCAATGTAACAAAAAACAAATGAATTAAGGAAGGTTGTCTTCGTGCACCACTAAGGGTCAACTATAAAATGTACCTTGATACACTAAAGAAACAACTAATCCTCACAAAGCAAGAGATTAGAACAGTATGATAAACTATAATGAATTTGAAATATAATAAAATTGAAATGTAGAAAAATTGTAACCAAATTGGAATATAAAAACTTAACAAACTTCAAGGCTGGCTAGAGATTGTGTCGGCGAGTGACTCCTTGACACTCAAAAGTGGATTCCGCCAATTTGCACGCCTACAGAGACCGTGTTAGAATGAGAAAATAGATGTCAAGGGATTAAAAAAAAATTAATAGATAAAAATGTAACTGATAGGATATACAAGTTGCTCTAAGATGTGAGTGGGCTCCAGGAAAATATGACCGTTTATACTTTTCAAGATATCTTGTAACGCTGTATACTCTTTTTGCTGAAATGAAAAAAAAGAACAGGTATTAATTGAAATATTTAGTCTTAACAACCAACTTAACTAAATATATACAGTATATCTTAATTCTTTTATACTACTCTCCACCACTTATGTACAGTTAACCTATTTTAATAAAAAAAGTTCCCCAATTATACACAACTTATCCCTGATTATCTATGAATTTAAATTTACTGAAATGTAGGACCTAATACTATTTAAGGAATTTACAAAAATAAATATAAGTAAGAAAGGGTAAATTACCTAAAAAGGTAATTAACTCGCCTACTAGAAATGTAATTTTGTACTTCGACTTTTAATTAAAAGTACCAATAAAGTAATATGGACACAATCCTAAAGAGGGTAGGTGATAAAAGTTTAAATATATATATTAATGAAAATCCCAATAACGAACTCTCGGATTAAACGTATACAGTAAAAACCGTACAGTAGAGATAATAGGGAGGATTTAAAATCTCAACCTGTAGACAAAAATTATTAGTCCTTAAATATTATTTAGTATTATTTAAAACAAAATGACGGGACTAATAGTTTCTGCCCTTCAGGGACGATTTTTAAAAAATAATTATTTACTTTATAAATGCGAGAACTTTATTACAATATTAAAATCGGACTTCACAGTACAAAGATTCAAATCAGACTTAATTATAATTCATAAAATAATAGTACATTGTTTACCGGGTAGGAAAAAGCTTAACATTCCTGGACGACTGTAAAGATTGCTAAGTCGAAGCGGCAGCCCGAGACTTAGCAACACAGAGTCCAGAAATGTGGCTTTTCCTACGAGGTAAACATTACTAATTTTTCCGCAAATCGTTTAAAATTCGACAGATATTGATTGATTTAAAAAAAAAACGCGATAATTTTATTCCCAAATAAATGGTGCTTTGAAATTCCTAATAAACATTTACTTGGGTTACTACAGAAACGTATTGAGGTTGAATTGTCAAACTTGACGCTTATAAATTTAATTGCTGGTTGTCCAAAATGTTTCTCATAGTTCTAAGAGTGTTCCTCCAATGTTCAATAATTGTACTAACTGTCCAAATTACTGTAAATATAACAAATTGATCTTAAAAATGTATTCAGCAATGACTTGATGTTTTCAAATTATAAATTAATTCCTTATAAGCAATGTGTTTTCTATCATTTATGTAGAAACACTAACAACTGTACGAAATATCATTTGCTTACAGTAAGGAATGACATTTCCTTACAGTAAGGAAGTCCTGACTTTTTCTTCAAGAAATTTTGACAGGAATGTCAAAATTACCTGCGACTTGCGGAAAAATACATTACACATTGGAAAATAAAACAATAATTTCATAAGTTGCACTGTTACATTCAGGTCGATCATAGTTCAGGTGCTGACGCATCGGATTTAGGGTATTGGCTTATGGGGTCAACGACTATAACTCCTCCACCCTTAGTTTCTGGAATTTTTCATGGAATTGAAAAATGACCTAGGTTGGGCTTCTGGTAGGTTTTCTTCAGGATCATCTTGGATGTGAGCACTCTCCATGGGACTATCATCTTTTCTTTGTGAATTCGTTCTTCTTAGACATTTAATACCAAACTATGCAAAAAAGTACTTATACTCAGTAATATTATTGAATATGTTCCAAAAATTAAAAGGAGTAGTAGCTGTTGGGTGTTTAAGTATCAATGATTTAATTTTTTCTTGTTTCTTCTTAAATAAGTGAATCTTGTCCAGTTGGACATCTTCGATATGGACTTCGGGAATCTCTTCTTGATGAGGATAAGGAATAACTATATTTGGAAGTAATAATGGTTGACTTTCAGAAATAAGGCGATTGTTGCTAAATGTTTGATCTTCTGTTCTAAACTGGCATTGGAAAGGAACTGTGATGAGATAATTTCCAGAAATTAATTGAAGGTCTGTGTTGGTACAGTTTCATTTGGATTTTGGTTTTGGTTACCAAAACGGCGATGTAGTGAGGACTCATCTATTTGTTGGATCATATTTTTTGAAATGTGAACTTTTATTCTTTGGCATCTCGTAGGATTAGATTTCAGTTTAAGGAGTTGAAATAGACAGTCTTCTTCATTTTTGCTTTTCAGATGATTCTCGGGACAGAAGAATTTGGGCTTCAGATTTGAGCATGGTTTACGATGTGTATTGGTAAAAAAATTTCATTCATTATCAGATAGGTATTAGGAAGTACTATGGTAGTTCGATTTACAGTAGGAATCGAGTATATAATGATAGTAGGAGTATTCGTCGGGATACGCTATTGGAACATGGACAATGAAAACAATTGTCAAGTTAGAGTAGTACGCTTCTGTTTCTAAGATATTATAATATTTATTTATGTCTGATGTGATATTCGGATAAATTAGTTCGTTTCTTAAATGATATTTCATAATTTGAGTTAATATTGACTTTAGTTCATTAATCTTTACTAAACTACTATTTAAAATACCTAGTCTCGCAACATGTATATATAGTTTTCTATTTTCTGTAGCAACTGTACTATAATATTTATACTTATACTTAATTGATCTAATATATTTCTAGTTATAAGGAAATCTTTGAAATTAAAAATAAATTTATTAAGGTTTAAACGAATAGATTCTAAACCAGAGAAAATTACTTCTTATATATATTATATAATATATTAATATATATATATATTTAATATATATATATATATATATACTATATATATATATTGGACGAAAAAGATCGCATCATTGGGGGTGGGGAAGAAAAAGACTGATTTCTTATTTCAGTATTCTCTGGTGGAATGGGTCTATTATTTTCATATCTTTTACTATACCTTTGACTTCTGAAGCATACATGTTACGGTCACCTGGAATTATCTCGATATCTTGATTCTCTTGATCCTTATGATCAACACCATAATAGTTTCCACTTAAAGGAAACCATGACGGCCATAATTCAGGAAAGCTGGAGTATATCCAGTCACTTCATGCTTTGCAGTGTTAATAGCTTGTCTGATCTTTGCTAAATTCTTGTCCCAATCTACGTGGTCTTTAACATATGTACGTATTGCTGTACCAATGGTTCTATTGTTCCTCTCCACAAAATTACACTGAGGTGCATATACTGGGCTAAACCATACTTTCTGAACGTCATACCTATTACAGAGCTCAATTAAGAGAGGACTGTTCAGATTTGAGGCATTATCACAAATCACATATTGAGGGAACACCAAACATTAGGAAACATCATCTTCCAAAAACTCAACAATATTTCTTAGCCGTGGCCTTTCTCAAAGGTTGGACTTAAAGTATATTTACTAAACCAATCAGCAACTACTAATAACCACGTATAACCTTTCTTTGAACGAACAAAGGGACCTATCAGATCTATTGCAACTATTTGCCAGGAAACTTGGCCTCTCTCTGCTTACCCATTTTACCTAATGGAGCATAATTTGGTGTCTTCTGAGCACCACAAACTTTACATGACCTGACAAACTTAAGCACATCAACACGCATCTGGGGGCCAATAATATCTTTCCTGAATACGGGACAAAGTTTTGGAAAATCCAAAGTGAGCACACGTAGGTGGCTCATGACAAGACTTCATAACTTCAATCTTTGTGGTTTGGGCACAAGAATTTTCCACTCTACATCATTAGTCTTAAAAGAATTTTTGGTAGGGGCAAACTTATAAACAAAATCATTCTCCACCTTCCACTGTGGAAAATCAAGGGGGATCGGATTATCTTTGATCTTAAATTATCAAACAAGGGTCTATTCTATTCTACATTAACTTCTAAACAATTAACATGGGAACGACTATCAAAATCTTTCTTTTCAAAAATTGGGTTTACTGATGACCTGTAAGGTCTATTAGACTTAGATTATTCGAAATACTACACTTGGGACAGAAGATGTGATCACAACCTTTATGACCACAACGCCAACAAGATACTGACTTACTTCTTTACAGTCACGGGAAATATGACCTGGTCTATTACAATTGAAACAAATAATCTTTTTCGGATTTCTTGGAGCTTGATAAGGGACTGACTGCATTAATGGAGGTGGGGACGAAAAAGATCGCATCATTGGGGGTGGGGAAGAAAATAGACTGATTTCTTATTTCAGTATTCTCTGGTGGAATGGGTCTATTATTTCACTACTTATGTTTTTGGGATTGGGTCTCTAGATACAGAATTTTCTCTGTCCTGTCTGTCACCTACTCCACTTCTATCTTGCTTGGTTTGATTATTCACCACATGAACTTGTTCTTTGGGCTTTTCTGATCATCAATCGAAATACTACAAGACCTTTAGTAGTCTGCAACAAGGGCAGGACATTCTGCTCTAAACGTTTTATAGTAGCTACTAACATTTCTACTGTAGCAAAATCTTGAAGGGCTATCAGTGGAATGTAGTCCACTAAAATATTTTTCCTCATTATCTTCACTTTTTGGGCTTCACTAGGATATGTTTCCAAACGTTTAAAAAGGTTTTCCATCACTGCTGAATAAATGGTTATGGATTCATTCCTTTTTTGCTTTTCTACTTTTAATTTCATCAAAGAGATTATCATTATAATCTGGGTGTAAAAAAGCAGATTTGAGTAGGGCTACCAACTCATCCCAAATATTAATTTTATCTCTAACACTCCTATACCAATAGCAGCATTACCTTCAATTAACTCAATAGCTGAGCGAAACAGGATGTCTTCGGAATATTCCGAGACCTAGCAGAATCTCTAACTTTCTCTAAAAATGTGGGAAGGGCTTTACTCTCACCATTAAACTTGATATGTAAATCAGAAATAATGACAGGAGTTGAAACCTGTATATTGGGGCTGGGACTGTACAACTGGGAACTACAGGGACTGAAACTGGGCTACTAGTGGATGGTTTTACTAAATCATCAGATAAATTCTAGTTTTTCTAACACATCACCCTGTAACAACAACAAATCATCTTTACATCATTGACAAACTTTTTAACTATCTTCCTCAACATCATTCATAGGGAAATTCTCTAATCTGGTATCTAAATGTGAAGACCTTGTCTCAAATCTAGCAAAATCAGCTTTGGTTGATTCTACATTTATTGATTGAGCACAACTATATAAATCTTCTACAATCGACTTAATCTCACACAACTCTGTCTCAGGATCTACTACATTACTAACAAATCGACTAAACTTGAAGACGAAAGTGGCCTCCATGGCCAACAAAGCTTCTTAACATCTTTCTCTTATCCTCAACTGTCTTATTTGGGACATTTTTACCTCTTATGAAAAGCTCATAAGATTAACTCTCCTGATTTCAAATGATTAACCTGAGTAGACTTCATTTTTCAAAAATTGGTTGAAAGCAAACACACAAAATAACTGAAATCAACCTCAACAACAAGTAGAAAATATGACAATTTTAAGAAACAAACCGTTTCCATTTATCACCTGATAGTAATGTCTCACTTGCACTCCCGCGTACTGAAATCCAAAACTCAATCAGTTTGCTGCAACTTCTGCTCTTGACTTAGTATCAGTTGGTAAATAAAAATGAGGTCTTTAACCTGTCTCCTAAAAGTTCACACTTCCACTAACAAGGACTAAAAAAATGGTTTCAAAACAACATGGGACAACATGGACACTAACAAACAAATTAAACCGTACATACAGGGAAAGACAAAATACTAATAATATTGAAAACTTGACCTTTGAGTGAGCTACACTAAATAATCACCAAAATAAACCAACTCTTGTTCCGAAAACTAAATGAGACTGCTCCTAGTCAAAACTAAAACAGCATCTCCTGATCACAAATATTACACCTGTGGTCATTCAGATACAAGAAAGGATACACAATAAACAGTCTACTACTGAGACTAAACTTGTCGAATCTTCTCTACGACTCACAATGACTAACCCTCGTACAACAACATTAATTAACCTTGGCATTTAAATACACCTTCAGAGACGGTTAATTAGAAGACAAACTGCATAATACTACTTCTCAACTACATAGCTCAAAAGTCACTCAAACGAATACACACATTTACTCAAAATGACCCAACAAATAAAAAATTACAAAAACCGATTATTCTGTAAAATTTGTCGAATCAATAAAAAAATAAATGTAACAGTAACTGTATAATTTGCTACTGTTTTTAAATTCTTTTCAATATCAATACTTCAATTAAAACTCATATTTAAAATATTTAACTCAAATATTTGCTTTCATTTACCATTACATATATGAAGAACAATACATATGTCACTATAAGTACATTACCTGAAAAAACAACAATACATAATGTTGGACAAAATACATACATTGTAATACAAATACCACTACTGTTTGTGAGACACTTTGGGGCACTATTCAAAGGAAAAAAGTTTCATATAAATGGCAGGGAACTGGGGAAACTGAAAAAGATATGTGGCTTCAGGGAAAATGGTCAAAAATCTAAAAATTAAGGAATATTCAAAAGCCTCGCACGTTGGGAGCCAAATTTGTAACGAAAGTACAATTTGGAGCAAAACTAAAAGAATGCCACACGTTGGGGGCGCAAAATTGTAACGACTATTTTGCTTACCACAGGGTAAGAATATGGGGGACAAGATTGGGCAAACAAAAATAATCGAAACAAGTGCATACGGACACTCAGTTGGTTGTTGGAGAGCTGGGTCGTGGATAAGTTGAAGATATTGGGGTGAGATTGGGGCGACTAAAAAAAAGATAAAGGGGTTACTTATACAAATCTCTTGGGACAAACAGAATGAAAATAAACGGAAACACCTCAAGAAATTTAATATAGGGCGCCACTTGAGGTGCCCAATTATACCTATTACAACCAACTATTGTAACTAGGGAAATAATTGTATAACATCAAAAATATAGAAAAAAATATCTTTTCAAATAAAACTCAAAATAGATCAGAGAAACAAATTGAACGTTTATTTTTGTCTCACCAAACAGTTTTTCAAAAATACAGCTTATACAAAGGCATATTAAATAAAATTAGCTGTCAAATACAAATGAAAAAAAACTTACATATCTGTTTACAAAAGGTTACAAAACTCTTCGAAAACGGTTCTTAGTAAATAATTTAAAAAATAATTTATAAAAGAAAGCAAAATTTGTCTTTTTAAAAGAAAATGTCTATTTTTACTTTAAAATTAATAACGTAAATGTTGACCTCAGTTCACACATCTTAACTTAAACTTTTGAACAACTGGCTAACTTCTGCGGTGGTATCTAACTGCACATCAACGGAAAGCTTTATTGGAAGCTGAAATGGCACATCCAAATCAAAACTGCTCCAATATTATTCTACATGAGGTGAAAAGGGCATCTCGGGAGGAACTGGATTTCTCAAAAAAACGAAAAACAAACAGGAACTAAACTTGTTCACTGCTCAAACATCATAAATCTTCAGCCAAAATAAAAACAGTGGTTACATGGTCACTCTTTCAGAAACGACATATTACTTAGAGTGAAAATTCCACCATTTTGGCGAATGAATGCGGCTTACAACATCACAATTAAACGACTTTTTTCTTCGAGAAGTTCTTCATCACTTCCTCTCAAATCTTTTACTCCATTCCCACATGTCTGCCCCGCTTGGAATCTAAAACTCGACTCTTATCACATGTTTGCCCCGCTTGGAATCTAAAACTCGACTCCTATCACATGTTTGCCCCGCTTGGAATCTAAAACTCGACTCCTCTTGCTTCGTTACATTTTACAAGAAACTAGCCAAAAATTTCCCTTCCGTCTTGCAGCTAACCTGTCCCCATCAAACTCAAGAACCAAAAACAATATCCCATCGCTCGTATCGACAAAAAAACAAATTTTAAATGTTCTTTATTGCCTAAACAAACAAATATCCTTTTTTTTGACCCTCGACTAATAACGAAAAACAACTTTAATATTAGGGGAATCATGGTTTATTGCGTTTTAAACGAAGAAAACAAATAAAACCTTTTTTTTATCAGGGGGCATCATAAATTTACATAATACAAATTAACAAAATACGTGCGTATTTTAAACTTGAGTTTTACTGGCTTATAACAAAAGGTTCGATATTTGAATCTAAACACAGACAAAAAAACATCTATATTTACTTTTGAATCGGTAGAAAATATACGCATTTAAAAATCTCGTCAAAAAAACTTGAAAATATTATTTCGATTGTTTTCTTTGGTAAAAACAACAGAGCGTAACACAGAAATCTTTTCTATACACTTTAGATAAAAAAACGCTACAATATATATATATATATATATATATATATATATATATATATATATAATATATAATATATATATATATATATATAGCAGGTGTTTGCAACTTTAATTTTGTCGCTTCTCGCATCCCAATCGCCATAATTTCTTATCGGTCCAGTCTCCTTCTTGAAGACCTCTATTTTCCATTTCTATATGAATATTGGATATCCATTTCTTTCTTGGCCTTCCCCTTTTATTTCCTGTGTAGGTCTCCAGTTCCAAACCTTTCGTGGTATCCTTTCTTCGTTCATCCGTCTCAGGTGTCCATACCATTTTAATTGTTTTTCGGCTATCGTATCCATTATTGTGTTCTTTACTTTCATTCTCTCTCTTATGTTTTCATTTCTTATGTGGTCAAACAAAGTTAACCCGGAACATCTTCTCCAGTACATAATTTCCGTTGAGAGGAGTTTTTGTGACATATTATTGGTAAAGACCCACACTTCTGACCCATACGTCAGCACCGGCTGAATCATAAGCCTGATATATATTTTTGTTTGTTTTCTTAGTTAAAGTTTTATTCCACAGGATCGGATGTAGTGTTTTTATCATGTTATTTCCTTTTCATATTTTTCTCTTATATCTTTGTCGTCTCTCCCGTCTTCGCTTAGTGTAACTCCGAGATATTCGTACTGATCAACGTTTTTAATTAATCCGCCTTCTGTTTCCATGTCTTGACCGATGCCTCCTATATTCATGTATTGTGTCTTTTCGGTATTAACCTCTAATCCCATTTTTTGAATTCGTCTATTAGTTTGTTTATCATGTACGTCATATCTTGTAGGTCCTCGGCAAGAACTACCTGGTCGTCTGCGAAGAGGATTGTGTATATAGGAGTGTCATTTACCCATATGCCATTGGGCTGCATTTTCTCATCCAATGTTTTAAAGGCATTACCAAGATATATTTTAAACAGGGTTAAACCCTTGGAAATTTGGTTTCCAACCTTAATATAAGCTTGGTTGTCTTGATATAGCTTTTTCACGGCATTTATATACACTGCATTTATACCTGCGTTTTCAATGTTGTCCATAGTCTCTGCAGTGGTACGGAGTCAAGCGCTTTACGGAGATCTATAAAAGTGGCATGAGGTTCTAGTCCTCTTGCTAATCTCTTTTCCGTTAGGTGTTTGAGAGTAAATACATTGTCGACACAAGATCTCCCTGGTCGGATATCCACTTTATTCTTCGATCTCTGTGGCTTCTTTTTCTATTCTGGCTTTCAGAACTCTTTCATACAGTTTGCCAGTGGATGACGTAATGCTGATACCTCGGTAATTACTGCAGTCATTTCTGTTTCCCTTTTGTTAACAAAAAATTACTTCTTGATTACGTTTTATGAGAGAAATATTATTTATAATCTTTCTTTTGAGATTATAGAAATTATCTATAATCTCTGTCGATAATGAAGTTTGTTTATTAAGTTCAGTTACAATATTATTTTGGTTACTTTTTAGTTCTTCTAGTTGCGCTATCCTAATGTTTTGCGTCTTCTGTTTTTAAATTTCCTGTAATACATTTAATAATTGGGCCTAGTCCGTCTATAATACCTCTTTTTGCTCTGTGATTGGGTAAAAGTGATTGGAGTGATTGGGTTAGAGACCATGATAACTAACACGAAAATGCTTCTTCTTAGAGTTCCGTCTCCCTACGGAGGTTGGCAATCATAATGGCTATTTTTATTTTAGAACTTGCTGCTCTAAACAAATCAATCGATCTGCATTGGTACCAATCACGTAGATTCTTTAACCATGAGTTCTGCCTTCGGCCAACAGATCTTCTTCCTTGAATCTTTCCCTGTATTATCAGTCTCAAAATTTCATATTTTGGTCCCCTCATCACGTGGCCTAGGTATTCCATGTTTTCTGGTTTGTATAGTGGTGATTAGTTTCTGTTTCTTTACCAACCCTCTCCAGTACTTCTTTATTTGTAATTCTATCAGTCCATGATATTTTCAATACTCTGCGGTATAACCAGAGTTCGAAGGCCTCGATTCTTTTTAAATTACATTTTTTTAATGTCCAAGTCTCAGCTCCATATAATAATATTGAAAATATATAACAGCGAATGGTACGTAGTCTGATCTCCAAATTTAGATTTTTGCACGTTAGGAGTGGCTTCATTCGTATAAATGCTGATCTGGCAATCTCTATTCGTCTGTTTATTTCTACAGTATGATCATTGGTTTCATTGATCAAAGTTCCCAAATACTGATATTTTTCTACTTGTTCTATCACGTTACCATTTATTGTCAATAGGTGATGTATATTTTGTGGCCTTTTTGTAATCAGCATGTACTTCGTTTTTTTGGCGTTTATAGTAATTCCCATCTCAGCACTATTTATACTCAAGCTTTCGATAAGATGTTGTAGATCCTCTATACTCGTTGCTATGATCACAGTGTCGTCTGCATATCTTAAATTATTAATTAATTTTCCGTTAACGGTGACTCCCGCTTCGATATTATTGAGCGTGTTTTGGAAAATTTCTTCAGAATATAAGTTAAACAAAAGTGGTGATAACACACATCCCTGTCTAACTCCTCTACAGATCCTCATTTCTTCTGAGTGTTGCCCATCAATTTGAACTATGGCACTTTGGTTCCAATATAATGTTTGCACTATATTTATGATTTTACTGTCAATGCGCTTGTTCATAAGTATTGATATTAGTTTTTCATGTCTTACTTTATCGAAAGCTTTTCGTAGTCAACGAAGCACAAGTGTAGATCAACATTCACATCCCGACATCGCTGAATTAATATGTTGATGGCAAATAGTCCTTCTCGAGTACCCATTCCATTTCGGAACCCGAACTGCGTCTCGCTAATATCCTCCTCTAGCCTTTCGTATATTCTCTTATGTATTATTTTTAGCAGAACTTTTAAAGTATGACTCATGAGGCTCAGTGTTCGATAATCAGAGCACTCTTTTGCTGCTTGTTTTTTAGGGATGGTTATAAATGCTGACTTTAGCCACTCCTGTGGTATTATTCCCGTATCGTACACCGTGTTGAATAAATCTGCCAATACTTCCAAGTTGTCCTCTTCCACTAGTTTTAAGAGTTCTACTGGTATTTCATCTAATCCAGCTGCCTTATTGTCTTTAGAGTTTTTGATAGCATATTTGATTTCATCTATCGTGATCTTCTGTATCTCTAAAGAATTTAATTCTTGTATTTTCTGCATTTCACCTCTTTCATCTTGGAAAAGTTCTCTAACGTACTCCTCCCATCGCCTTAACTTCTCTGGTAAATCTACTAGTAGTACTCCTTTTTTGTCTTTTATCTGTCCTTGCTGTCTATTTCGACCCATTCCAGTCACTTCTCTAATTTTTTTGTGCATATTTCTCATATCATATTTTGTTTCTAGTTCTTCTATCTCTTTACATTGCTTCATCAAATAGATTTCCTTAGCTGTTTTGATTTTTTCCTTTAATTATTCGTTGTATTTCTTTATACTTCTGTAGATCTTTTCCTTTATATTTCCTTCTTTCTTCCATCAGTAATAGTATTTCTTCTGTCATCCAGTGTTTTTTTAGCCTCTGATTTATGTTCTATTAAACTTTCTTGAGCTGGTTTCAGTAATGTGTTTTTTATATTACACCACTTTTTATTTACATTCCATAATTTGTTTGTTGTCAGTTAGTGTTTTTTGCATATTAACATTCACATTATTTTTTATTTCGTTTTTTATTTCTTCGTTTTGTAGCATTCTTACGTTAATTTTTGGTTGTTGTTTTCTGAGTTCAATTCTTTTTAATTTTATTTTCACGTCAGCCACTAGCCGATTGTGGTCTGAGTTAACATCTGCTCCAGGATAAGTTTTAACTGAGGTTATAGAGTTTTTATATCTGCTATTTACGAGTATAAAGTCTATCTGGTTTCTGACAATGTGGTTTTCTGTATGTGAAGGAGACGTCCATGTATATAGTCTTCTTTTAGGAAGCTGAAACCAAGTATTGGCAATTACCATATTCTTTTCTTGGCAGAATTCTATAAGCCTTTCTCCTCTCTCGTTTCTAGTTCCTAGTCCAAACTGTCCAACTATATTTTCAACTGTACCTACTCCAATTTTTGCATTAAAATCTCCTAAAATGTAAGTAATATCTCTAGATTTTGTTAACTTGATTGTATTGTGCAATTCTAAATAAAAGTTTTCGATCTCATCTTCGGTCTTATCAGCAGTGGGAGCGTAAACTTGGATCATATTAATATTACAGTTCCGTGCTTGAATTTTTAGCATTATTATTCTTTCTGAGATTTGAATCACAGCTAACACTGATTTTTTAATAGTGTTGCTTATGATAAAAGCTACTCCGTATCGATGATCAGTTTTGTCTCCTCTAGTGTAATAAATATTGTGGTTATTTATTGATATCTCTCCATTTCCTGACCACTGTACATCGCTAAACCCCAAGTATATCTATATTAGCCTCTCCTTCTCTTTAATAACATTGTGTAGTTTTCCCAGGCTGATACATACTTCTTACATTCCAGGTAGCTATTTTTATCTGAGAGGGTTGAGTATTTTTTTTGTGGTATTTTTGTGCAAGGGTTTTGCATGTTGACGACCGAGGAGGCCTTGCGTTCTGATGGTTGTCCTCCCTTGCCGGATTTTGGTCTCCGATTTACCATAATCAATAAATGTTTCTTGCGCAAATAGTGCTAGTAATTATAATTTATACTAGAGATGTCATCAGGGACCTTTAAATGCAGTGGTTTCTCGTTGCCTTCTGCATTCTGATGCCGTTGACCATTTTCTTGGTTCTTCCGCCTTCGAGACCAATTTCTTAGTCTCAGGACAACAGAGTTTCCTTCCACTTACTAGCTCATCCGCCCTAAGCCGTTGGCCAGTAAATGGTTGATTGCTTATCGCGGCAAATACTCGACGTCAGAGCCTCGTTAGTTATCTAGCAGGATGTACCAGAAGACCATGATCTAGATCATCATAACGAGTGACATTTGAATAGAAGTGGCTATTTGTTGCGCTTCACTATCCCATTACATCCCAATTAATACGCTAGCCTTAGAACCGGTAGTGAAAGAAGAATCACCTAGAGACGAAATGACACATCATATGAGATACAAATTTGTCACCATTTGATGAAAAGTCCTCTTGGTCCATATAACCTTAGACAATTTGAAGCTATTGCGACAGCCAATCATTGGACAGAACGAGAAAAGGTTGTTTCTTGACTGCTGCTTTACGAGGTGATGCTGCAAGATATCCTAAGATCGATTTCTAAGGTCAAGAAAAATGTTACCGAAGAAACCTTGTTTACTCGACTAGACAAACGTTACGGCGCGATGCCCATCTACAACAAGTCTACAAGGCGTAACTAAGAAGTAGAAACTCAACGAGCAAGTGAGAATTTGCAAGAGTTTGAAGCAGATTTTGGAAGAAATTGCTGTAGATACTTCGTCAATGGGTTGAAAGACAGTGAACTACAGAAAGTTTACGACTAGCAAGACCGAAAGTTTAGATGAAGCGCTCGCCATTGCCTTGGAATATGAGATAGCTAGTCTAGTTTCAACGGAGCTGTCAAGTACGAACCTCTGAAGAGAGTGACGAAACGAAACGATAAAACGTCTAGAGGAAATCGTACGGAAAGTAGTTCGTAACATGATTGCCGAAGAGACGTGAACCCAGATGTTGGAATGGTTAACAACGAAGGTCACATTCGCCACAAAGTGCAAGAAAAATAATTGTACAAATTTACCATAAATTTGTACATTGTAAAAAACTTAGATTTTCATAAAAAACTCCCCTTATATCTAAACTTGGACTAAGTCCCAAAAACCAGTCCATTTCTCGGTCCTGAACTGTTAGCAAGACCAACGAGTTTCTAAAAACCATATAGTCGCCAAGCAACCGTCTTAAGAAAAGGTCGAAACAAGCAAGCACTTGCGACCCGTCGAATTCATTTCTTCATTTATTCATTATTTCCTTATTTTCCAATTATCTAGTTTTTTGTGGCCAGTATTGTTGGCAGTGAGTGCATGGTAACGAGTTAGATGGCTGTGCTTATTGTAAGTAGAAAACTTATATTTAATCTCAACTTTGCAATTGTTCCAAGTCGCGGTGTTGCCATATCGTGCCGCGAGTGCATAAACGATTTGTGATCCAACAATTTTAACATTTTAACAACGATTTTTAATTTACATGTTATACAAGTTAAATCTTTACTTTTGAGCCATAAACTATCAAATGCTATTTTCTACAGTAATGTAGGCTATTTTCTTCTTGCCTATAAAGATACGTTAAGGCTTACATATTTAATAATTTACAACCTATCCCTTGTCAAGGAAACAACCTTTCAGGTGCTGGATTCTCCAGTGGTCCTTCGAAGTTAAGGAGTATCTCAGAAGCTTTCTCCGAACCAGCAAAGTTCGCTAAGGCGAGCTCCTTATTCGTACATAGTTTTTGTTGGTCCTTCGAGCCGGATGATTTGTCACTTTGACAGGTGTCGTTATAAATAAACTTTTCTATTTTTTATTGTTTGAAAAGACTTTATCGCGAAAAAACAATCCGATAATATCCGACAAAAAGAAAACATTGGCAACATCGCGTGAAGTTACGATGAGTGTTGGCTGTTAGTTGCTGCCGTGCTAATCGGTTTTACGTCGTTAGCTGTTTCCTGTTCCACCCGAGATCTCTGGGCCCTCGCCGTACCTAGGAGACCGGTTTATGTGTTTTTATTTGATAAACTATTTTTTGTGTTATTACATATTATGATTTTCGTAATATTCAGGTTGTAAAAAACACACCTTTTAGGATGTGAACTTGTTTTTCAATACCTTGCAGGTATATTATGATAACTTTACATTTAAAAGAATCCTCTATCTGTTGTTATAAGAAATTATATTGGGGTTATTTTTTATGTGTCTATTAACTACCTGCGTGGTTGGTTTTAAAATACATATATATATAGATTTTGTTAACTTTCTTTATAATACTATTGCTTACATTTGCATACAGGTGTTTGGTTTATTTCGTGTACTGTTCTATTTTTATTTATTTATAACTGTTATTTCTATACTTAATATATACTTATATAGTTCTGCTTAGGATCAATCATGTCCTTAATTAACTTACAAAATAAGCGACGCGGTTGCAAGTCTCAATTAACTAGAATTGAAAATTTCTTGAAAGAACTGACTGGTTCTGAAGAAATAAGCTTACTAAACGTCAAAACTTAAAAATATTTCAAGTCTATATATGATTACCTATCAACAAATTCAATTAGAAATTGCTTCTTTATCTAACACTGAGGAAGATAATGTTTCCTCGGACGGTCCAGCCGAAAATATAGTCGCTGACCGTTTTGAAACTTGTTATTGCAAATCTTGGAACTGCTTATTCAAATAAAAATATGAAATGTTTTACTTCTAATACTAATTCATCAGACGCTGTCTCTAATGTCGTATTACCTAAAATTAAAATCAAGCCATTTTCTGGTTTAGCACAGGACTGGCCCAGTTTTATAGATCTTTTTTCAGCATTAGTTCTTAACAACAATAAGTTACAATCGGACGGCGAAAAGTTCTATTATCTTAAAGGTTTATTACGTGGACCTCCTTTGGAAATGATTGATTCCTTAAGCTTAACTAATCAAAATTTACATATTGCTTTAAATATTCTTAAAAATGCATACGATGACAAATATAAATTACTCTATTCTCTGTACCAAACATTGATGGATCAGAAACCCGTTTCGAAAAGCACTCCGCAGAATTGTGCGAATTTCACATATCTACTCGTAAAATTTTTGATTTGATTAATAATTTAAATCTTGATCCCAACAGTAAATTCTGAGTCTTTAATAATATTTTTATTGGAACAGAAACTTGATTTCAATTCACGACGGGCTTTTGAAAGTGAAAGGAACCCGGAAGTTATTCCTACTGCAGAATATTTTTCAATTTCTTGCAGAAGCGTCATTCCATGTTAGAAAATCTAAATCTCTTTGAACCAAATAATAAAGTTAAAACAAATCAAAAAAAAAATGATTCTAGTAGAATAGAGTCACTCTTGCATCTACTGTACATTCTTCAAATAATTTTACTTAAAAACATTCCAGTCTTGAGGTTAACAAGCCGAGCTGTATTCACTGTTATAACTCTTCTCATTCAATTTATGGTTGTTCCAAATTTCTGTCGCTGTCACCTCAAGATAGGTATCAGTTTGTTAAACACAAGAAACTTTGTGTTAACTGTCTAAACAGTAATCATAATACGGCAGATTGCAAATCACTGCGAAGGTGTGTTTACTTGTGATAAAATCTCATCATAGTTATCTTCATTTTAATTCCTAAGTTCGATTGCCTAGTAGCTCAAGTAATTCGAAATGATCCTAGATCTTCCTCCTTTGTTAGTTCAAATAGGTCGCCGTCTAATATAAATAATGGTCCCAAAATCCATGTAATCGATCAAATTTTGTAAATACTGGTGCTTCTGGAGCTGATCAGTTACTAGACCCTCCAGATTCTGTGATGGCACAAACTGCATTAACTGCAACGTCAGTTAAAGATAACATTGTACTGCTACCTACTGCATTGGTGAATGTCCATGCTTCTAATGGTCGGTCCATAATTGGACGAGCTCTTCTGGACTCAGCAAGTCAAATGAGCATTATTAATCGTTCTTTTGCTCAACAATTGAAGTTACCTTTTCAAAGACAAAATGCAAATATTTCCGGCTTAGGTAGTAATAATTTGTACATATAGCGGGGAAGTGGTAGACATTACCTTTAATTCTCAAATAACTCCTTATCTTAAATTTAATATATCTTTTACGGTTATAGACAAAATAACCAATAAACCTATCACAATTTTCTATCTCTCCTTCCAACTTTAAAATTCCGTCTCACGTTAAAGTTGAGCTTGCCGATCCTTTATTCTTTGAATCCAGCCAAATAGATATTCTTATTGGCTGTGATTTATATCATTATTTACTTAAGTCTACCGTGATTAATACGGGTCCGAATTTGCCGTCTTTTATAGACACTCATCTCGGATATGTTATAGCAGGTCCTGTACCTCGGAAAAATGTTAATACTTCTAATGCCTATAGTTTTGCTTCTACCTTTTTAACTGTTTATGATGATCAATCTGATCAACAGTTGGAGCTCTTCCGTACTATGGAAAGATTTTGGAGCTGGAGGAAATCCCTGATTGTAACCACAAATATCAAATGACGAATATTTGGAAAACTTATTTAAAGATACAACTGTTATACTTCCTTCTGGGCGATATCAAGTAGATATGCCTTTCCTGTCGAATCAAAATAAAAATTAGGCCGGTCGTTTAGTATGGCTACTCAAAGATTCTTTTCTCTTGAGAAAAAGTTTAAAAATGATTCAAAGCTTTTTGCAGAGTATCAAAGTGTAATTTCAGAATATCTGACACTCGGACAACGCTAAGATCATTCCTTTACCTTTTTATCATAGTTTATCTAACGAGTTCAAATATTTTATATACCCCATAGGTCGGTAATACGAGAAGAAAGTGTGTCCACCAACTCCGGGTCGTGTGTTCGATTTCTCAGCTAAAACTGACCTCTGGTGTGTCTCTAAACGACTTAACGAGACAAGGGTTATCAAGTTTCAGGACAAATCTTTTTGACATTTTGTGTCGATTCAGATGCTACAAGTATGTTATTTGTGCTGACATCAAAATGATGTATCGATTTATAGATATTAACCCAAAACATAGACATTTGCAAAACATACTATGGAGGAGATACTCCCAGTGAACCCTTTTAAATGTATTCAATTATCCTCTTTAAGTTTTGGGCAAAACTGTGCCGCATTTCTAGCCACTCGTGTCTTAAAAGACAATTGCTGTAAATAATCCTGAGTTTCCCAAAGCACAGCAATGCTATCCTCCATCAAAACTTATATGGATGACATTCTGACAGGAACTAATGATAAAAATGACTTAGAGATTTTTTATTACGAATTATAATACCATGTTAGCAAAGCATGGATTCCAACTTCATACAATGGCAATCTAACTCGCAACAATTTTTAAAATCCGTCAATGAGTCTACCAATGCTCAGATGGAACGTAACTTTCAATGATTACTTCAAACAAAATTCTGGGGCTTCAGTGGAACCCTACTTTATGATCGTCTGCATATTAAAATTGGCAGTTTGATTATTGCATCTCCTCTAACAAAACGAAAATATTAAGCGTTATAGCTTCAACTTTCGACCCTCTTGGAATTGTGAATACTCTGACCGTCTTCGGTAAGTTATTAAATGCAATCTGTGTGGAAGTACCAAATAGGATGGGACGTCCCTATTTCGGATACATCTATAATTACTCAGTTTGAGAAATTTCTTGCTTTATTAGCTGAAGTAAGTCAACTTCGCATACCTAGGGAATTGACTGAGCACCAAATGTTGTATCATCATGCTCCATCCACGGGTTTTGTGACGCCAGCCAGAAGGCCTACGGCGGTTGCATCTATTTAAGTTGAGATCCTACAGATAATGGCTCTAAATCGTCTAGGTTAATTTACTGCCAAAATCTAGAGTAAACCCACTAAAGACTAAATTTGACTGTGCCCAAACTAGAGCTATGGGCAATGGAATTGTTGTCAACATTATCTCGTAGAATCGTTCAAATCCTTTGCATATCTATTCAGATCCAATATGTTCACTTATGGTCTGATTCCTAAGTGGCTCTCAGTTGGATAACAAAGATTCCCCTTGTTGATTTTTCATCCTCTTTTTTGCTCGAGCGTGTGTCAACTATACACGAAAATAGTAGGAGTTTACTTGGAGACATGTCAAATTCACATTTAAACCCCGCCGATTTACTTTCTCGTGTGAATATTTTCTTCAGACAACCTGGCTTTTTTGGATAGAGGGTGCCTCAATTCTAAATTGAAGCAAACAGATTTTGACTCCTTAGATTCTTTCAAGGTTATTGACGACTTGCCTGAAATTAAAAAGTCAATCTTGCTATAGTCAAATCAGACTATATTTGGGAAAATGTATTCTCCCGCTTTTCCATACTTTAATACACTGCAGCGGGTTTTAGCTCAAATATTCCGATTCACAATGTTAGTTAGGAAAAAATCTAATATTCCAACGACCACTTATCTGTTGAAAATCTCAGAATTGCCCATGATTTTATAATCAAACAAATTCAGCAGAACACTTTGCTAAAGAAATACATTGTTTAAAGATCAACTCTCCCATTGTAAATAAACAACTGGTCCCTTTGAATATTTTTATAGATATTGACGGCCTACTTAGAGTGGGTGGCCGTCTGCAATTTTCTACTTTACCTTTTAATCAAAAATTTCCCTTATTATTACCTCAGAATGATCACGTTGTTAATTTATTAATTATACGTGAAACATCGACGTCTAGGCCATAGCGGCGCTCAAAGTGTATTAGGCAATTTACGTCTTCAATACTGCCGCTGAACGGCAACCTCGTCTTGTCAAAAAATTAATCAAATCTGTGTGTAACCTGTTTCAGGTTCAATGCACAATTCGCATCCCAAATAATGGCCCCTATACCGCTGGACCGAGTACAAGAATCTCGTCATTTGCCAATGGTGCGGCATAGACTTTGCGGGACCTTATACTAATTAAGGCTTCCCAGTTAAAGAAAGCCCCCATTCAAAAGGCTTATATTGCAATATTTATATGTATGGTAAACAAAAGTGATTCATATTGAATTAGTTAGCGTATCTTTCATACAGAAGCTTTTATAGCCACTCTGAAACGGTTTATTAGTCGTAGAGGTAACCCTAATACGATATATTCAGATAATGGGGTCCAATTTTATAGGTGCTCGTAATCAGCTACGAGAACTTTCCTCTTTTTCTTAAATCCTCTGAGAAAAGGACAAAATTCAAATCTTTTATATCTGCTACGAGAAATTTCTTGGAAGTTTATTCCACCCCGTTCGCCGCACTGGGGCGGATTATGAGAAGCGGCTGTAAAAAGTGCCAAATCCCATCTCATTAAATCCATTGATTCTACTGCTCTTACAGTTTGAGGAAGCTCTCCACTGCTCTCAATCAAATTGAAGCTGTGTTGAACAGTAGACCATTATACCCACTGTCCAATGACCCTAACGATCTGACTTCGTTGACTCCAGGTCATTTTTGATCGGATAGCCCTTGACGGCTTATCCTGATCGTGATATCTCTTCTATCCCAGAGAAATAGGTTAACCTTCTGGAATCGTTGTACCAAAATAATAGACGAATTCTGGAAAAGATGGAGCACCAGACTATCTGCATCGACTTCAGCATAGACCTAAGTGGTGTAAATCATCTAATAACCTTCAACTTAATCAGCTTGTATTAGTGAGAGCTGAAGACCGTCCCCCTATGAATTGGCCCTCTTGCCAGAATCGTTTGAATTAATAACTGGCAAGGATTGGAAATGTCCGGGCTGCTTGCGTAAAAACGCAGGGTGGCTTGTATACTCGACCTATCACCCAAACTGGCTCCTCTTCCTTGTGAGAATTAGGTGATATATTAAGTTAGTTTATTTTAGTTTGTGTATCTTTTTCTTCTTCTAATAAATCTTTCTTTTTCTAAATCCCCCCCACCCCCAGTATGTACAATTTACCATAAATTTGTACATTGTTAAAAATCATTAGATTTTCATAACAAAACTCCCCTTATATCTAAACTGGACTAGTCCCAAAAACCAGTCCATTTCTCGGTCCTGAACTGTTATCAAGACCAACGAGTTTCTAAAAACCATATAGTCGCCAAGCAACCGTCTTACAGAAAAGGTCGAACAAGCAAGCGCTTGCGACCCGTCGAATTCATTTCTTCATTTATTCATTATTTCCTTATTTTCCAATTATCTAGTTTTTTGTGGCCAGTATTGTTGGCAGTGAGTGCATGGTAACGAGTTAGATGCTAGTGCCCTTATTGTAAGTAGAAAACTTATATTTAATCTCAACTTTGCAATTGTTTCAAGTCTCGGTGTTGCCATATCGTGCTGCGAGTGCATAAACGATTTGTGATCCATACAATTTTAACATTTTAACAACGATTTTAATTTACATCATAAAATCTTTTACTTTTGATCCATAAACTATACAAATGCTATTTTCTACAGTAATTGTAGGCTATTTTCTTCTTGCAATAAAGATACGTTAAGGCTTAACATATTTAATATTTACACCTATCCTTGTCAAGGGAACAACCTTTCAGGTGCTGGATTCTCCAGCTGGTCCTTCGAAGTTAAGGAGTATCTCAGAAGCTTTGTGCGATAAGAAAAATCTTTCTCCGAACCAGCAAAGTTCGCTAAGGCGAGCTCCTATATTCGTACAATAATACAACGGTCAGAAAGCTAGAACAGATCGAGCACTGGGCTGGAAAAAAGTTCATTCAAATGCTGATGTTCACGATCAAGACGGCCGAGACAGTGGGCAAATCGTATAAATCATTGTCTTGAATTAGAAGAAACGATTTTGCCCCGTTAGGCGAACCACCGTTATTAATTATCAATGACAGCCCCAACAGCTACAATACGCTCAAGCAGATGATCCATGTATAAAAAGAGTATTGGATTGGATGCGTCGAAGTGAAAGACCTTCTTGGCAAGACATTAGTGCATGTAGTCCCGAAGTCAAGTGTTACTAGAACCAATGGAATTGCCTAGTTCTGAAAGATGATCTTCTGTGTAGAACCTTTGAGACCGATGACGGTACAGAAACTAAGCTTCAGTTGATTGTACCTAAAAGTAAAGTGTCAGAAGTATTGCGTCAATTGCATGACGGTGCATCAAGTGGACACTTTGGTATTACGAAGACTCTGCAAAAGGTTCGAGAACGGTTCTATTGGGTGAACTGTAAAGATTATGTAAGAAGATGGTGCCGGAAATGTGAACTGTGTGCAACCAGTAATGGCCCAGTTGATAAAAAGAGGGCACCCATGAAAACAGTACAATGTTGGTAGTCCTATGGAAAGAGTAGCAATCGACATTGCAGGTCCACTTCCAGAGACGAATGATGGAAACAAATATGACCTGGTAGCTATGGATTATTTTACGAAATGGACTGAGGCCTATGCGATACCAAATCAAGAAGCTGCTAACCGTTGCAGAGGTACTAGTTAAAGAATTCTTTAGCCGATTTGGTGTTTCCCTTGGAGATCCACTCCGACCAAGGGCGAAACTTCGAGTCAAACCATTTCCGAAACGTTTGTAAATTAATTGGTGTCAATAAGACCAGAACGATACCCCTGCATCCTCAATCAGATGGAATGGTCAAGAGGATGAACCCCACGATGGGTAAACACTGTCCAAAGTTGTATTAAAATATCAAAGAGATTGGGATCAGCACATACATTTATTCTTAATGGCATACCGCTCGACCGTGAATGAAACTACAGGCCAGACTCCAACCTGCCTGAATGTTAGGTCGTTGAAGTTCGTTTGCCTGCGACCTAGAGTTTGGCTCCAGACCTTCCGAAGAACATGTTGCAAGCGAAGATTATGTCGACCGCCTAAAGTTAAGGATGAACAACATTCATGAACTTGCCCGACAACACATCCAGTTAGCCAGTGACAGATGAAAGATCAATACGATTCTCAATGCAAGAATGAAAGCTATGAAGTAGGTGATCTTGTTTGGCTTTATAATCCCAACGTCGTCGTGGGTTGTCTCCTAAACTGCAAAGACAATGGGAGGGTCCGTATGAAATTAAAAGCGAATAAATGACGTAATATACCGAATTAAGAAGTTGCCGAAAGGTAAACCAAAAGTAGTTCACATAAATCGTCTTGCACCTTATGCTGGCTCAAATGAAACATAGAAGTACGAATTCTTCAACATGAGATCAAAGATGATCGGCGACCAAGCTTTAAGGAGTTTTATGTCAAATTACGCAGAGAGAAAGAGTTCTAGATTCGGCGTGACGACAGAACTTCAGCAGGATCTTTTTAGTGTTCCGCATAACGTCTCTCTAGCCCACTGTGTTGCCCAAGATCTTGAGATGACTAAAGGAATCTCATCTGTATTTTATAAGAAATTCGGTCGTTTGGACGAGTTAAAAACCAGCAGCCTAAAGTTGGAAGAGTACTGAGATTAGAAGATGGTTTTCGATCTTTGTTGTATATGGTGACCAGAAAGTTGTATACAGACAGGGCAAACTACGAGGATATATGGCGTACTCTGACTAATTTGAAGAAAACTGTGTGCAATTACGATATCAAGAATTTGGCCTTACCCAAGATAGGCCATGTGCTAGATAATCTGGACTGGAAGATTGTCAGAAGAATGATTGAAGTGATCTTCTGAGAAACCGGCGTACGAATTATTGTGTGTTGCACTAATCCAAAGAGATCGTGTCCTTCAAAGACATATATTTCTTTCTGAGGGGTTCACGCATAGCTGGAGAGTCCTGTAGATTCCGCCTTCCTGGGCCTACATATAGAGTTGCTGATCGGGACGCTCAGATCTAAGAGGGGAGCAGTGTTTACGAACATGCTTTCGGCATGGCTCATATAACGGTTGCATCTCGAAACGGCTTCCAGAATCATCACCGGAACTCTCGAAGGCAAGAGAACATCAGTCGCGTACGCCTAGAGGTGGGAACTTTCTAGAAAATAGTAACTTTGATATATATATATGTATATATACTATATATATATATATATAATATATATATTATAATACTATATATATATATATATATATATGTAACGATCTTAGGAGTTAGTTTAGTTGATAAGAGAATACCGAACTGTAAAGTTATAAATAAATATATTTATATAAATTCGAACCGCTCGTTTTTATTTAAATCTCGCTACAATATCTATAGGCTTTTGTTGAGTTACGGAATGTATTGAGTTATTATATCCTAAAATAGCATAAGGCATTTGATTTAAGATATCAATTTTTCCATCTGATTTACTTCTAATTATTCGTAGATGTTCTATTAGAGTAGAATGAAATCTTTCTATAGATCCTTTAGATTGGGTACTATTTGTAGTAACATAATGAAATTTTTACTTTATTTATATCGAAAGAATTATTCTTGTACAACAGAGTTTTTTAGTTCTGTGCCTCGGTCCATAGTTACAAGATCAGGAATTTCATAATGTGTCATAAAGGTTAAAAAAGCTCTTACAATTTTAATACTTGTCAAAGCTGAAAGTGGGTATGTCTTGACCGAGTTTAGAAAATGTGTCTATTATAGTAAGAAACTTTTGGCCTTGACTTTGAAAAGTGTATGCAAATATTATTGTTTTGAAGCTGTGGGTGTAATCATTAGTTTTTGATTTTGCGGATTACGATCATATATATTTACTTGGCAAATATTACAATTATTTATAAAATCTGTTACATCTTGTTTTATTCCTGGCCAATAGTACGTGCGTTTAATCCTAGTTTCTGTTTCTAGAATGCCGCGGTGATTGGTTTTTCCTTCATGAAATAACCCTATCTTTTTAGGCTGTTCATCTTTGTCTACCAAATCTTTTAAGATGCTGTTACATTTTATTAACTTGTAAGCAGAATTTTTAAATGTGTTTTTTAAACGTTTCTAATATTTGTGGTATAAAGGTATCTTCTTTAAAGTACACAGTATATTTGTATTTTGAGTCAATGTAATTTTTGAATATATTAATAGTTTCTTCTACAATATTATTTTTTGAAATTTGGATATAAAGTCGTTTTCTGTTGGGAAATATATTTTTAATTTTTGGTTTGGCAGCTGAGTGTAAAACAAAATTAATTACAATTTGGTGATCAAAAACATTGAGATTTTTATCAGAAATGAGCATTCCTAGTAATTGGATCTTCTATAACTAGTATGTACTGTTTCTCCCGTCATCATCATTATCTTTAATTTCGTTTATCTTGGTCACTTCCTTGTTCTAAGTTTTCTTCGTTAATATTGTCGTCGATATTTACAGCCATCGAAACGTTATCATCATTGATCCTTGGAGTCTTATTGTGTTCTTCCATGTATTTTAAAAATTCATTACAATGAATCTCTATTCTAGATAGGGAGTCTGCATTTGCATTGCAACTTCCTTTCTTATATTCGATTATGTAATCGAATTCCTCTAATTTTAAACGCCATCTCACTAATCATGAATTCGGTTCTTTTAAAGACATAAGCCACTGTAAGGGTTTATGGTCTGTCATAATTTTAAATTGTCTTCCAAATAGATAAGGTCTAAAATACTTAGTTGCCCATACTATCGCAAGAAGTTCTTTATTTATAACACTGTAGTTTAGTTCGGACTCGTTTAACGTTCTAGAGGCATAAGCTACTGGTTTATCTTGACCATTTACCAGTTGAGATAATACGGCTCCTACTGCTACATTACTTGCATCAGTAGTTAATTATAAAATCTTTATCAAAATCTGAATACTTAAGTATCGGTTCGTTAATTAATAGATTTTTTGCAATCTTCGAAGACATTTTACAAATTCTGGGGTATGTTCTATCTTAGCATCCTTTTTTATAAACATTTCGTTAATGGTTTAGTTAATCTGGCAAAATCTTTTATAAATCTCCTGTAATATCCTAGCAAACCTAAATATCCTTTTATTTCGCGTGCTGTTTTTGGAATTGGATATTTGACAATTGCATTAATTTTATCTGGGTTTGGGTTTTACACCTTCTGTAGTTACAATGTGACCAAGATAGGCTAGTTCTTTCCTTAAAAATTCACACTTATCTATTTGTGTTTTAAAATTATTGGCTTGTAAACGTTTAAAAACTTTTTTTAAATTTACAATATGCACTTGTAGTGAGGTAGAAAAAATAATTATATCGTCTAAGTAAACCAGACAGATGTCATCTTGAAGACCTCGCTAAATATCGTCCATAACTCTCTGAAAAGTTGCGGGAGCATTCTTGAGTCCAAATGGCATACGAACATATTCATAATGTCCGTTCTCAACATTGAAAGCTGTCTTGGGAATATCGTCTGGGTGCATTTTAATTTGATTGAAAACCACTAGCTAGATCAAGTGTACCAAAATAGTTGCATCTGCCTAATTTATCAATTGTATCAATAATATTTGGTAATGGGTATTTGTCTGGAATTGTTTTCTCGTTTAGTTTCCTATAATCTACGACAATTCTCCATTTTTTTTTATCCTGATGCATCTGCTTTTTTGGGTACTACCCAGATTGGCGAGGACCAAGGTGAGTTGCTTGGTCTAGTAATTCCTTGTTCTAACATTTTATTTATTTAACTATTTACTTCTGGTTTATGAACAAAAAGGGTACTCTATACGATTTACTATAAATAGGTAGTTCATCCTTGGTTTTTTATAAAATGCTTAACTCTATTTGTAAATGTAAGAGGTTTATCTTCGCAATGAAAAAGATTAGAATATTTATTGGCAAATTTTTAGAATATTTCGTTTTTCTTCAGAGTTCATATGAAATGTACGAATTAAAATTTTCAATATCAAACTTTTCGATTTCATCGCGGCAGGCACTATGTCTGTATGGAAAAAATCATGACAATTTTCATCAAAAGGAACAGTAACAATTGGAGCATCTAAGGTGACAAAAATTTCATCTTGGGTTCGGTTATAGATTTCGACTAGAGCAAAACCATCCCTTGCATTCGAGAGACATGCAGGGATTTCACATTTTGGAATAGTTTGGTCAGGGATAAATATACATCCTGATTTTTGAGAAACTGGGAATTTTGGCTATACTACAAGATAAGGGTCGACTTTTTGTTTGAAGATTATTTTTAGGTCAGATTTATATAGTATGTTATAGGTATACTGGAATATGGAGTAGTAAATTGGGAATTTTACGAAATCTAACTTAGTATTAAGATATTTTATATTATCTAGTCCTAAAAGACCATCGAAACTTCTATGAAAATCGAAAAGATGGAATTTAATCTTACCGTCCTGATTAAATTCTGGAAAATATGGGGATTTCTGCAGAAAAGTCCTTCTTTGTACTTTGAAATACTGCGGAAACAACAAAGGGTTCATAAAATATATAAATTTTTATAGAAAAGGTTAGCTTTTTCGGGATTTAAGAAAGATTTAGAGGAACCTGTATCTACCAGTAACTTTAATGGAGGATCATGAATCTGAATATATGGCAGTTTCTCTTTTATTTGTGGAAAAATTTAATTCTATTAAGTTGGTCGGTTTTGAGAGATGCTGTGTTGAAAATTTTGATGATGCTCTTCGTTAACAATATCAAAATCTTGTTGATAAGAAGCCTGAGGAGTATTTTGATTATCACTATTATTAATGGATTCGTATTCGGTACTACATAATTCTTCGAATGTAAAAAATTTTGGTTTGGATTTCTAGGGTTGTGGAAATTATTTCTAAAATGGGGAGTACTAATTTCTAGTCGTTGTACTCATAGAAGCAGATGTGTTTGGAGCAAAATTGGGATTTGTTCGCCAAGCGTTCTGAGCTGGCTTATTAGAGTTTTGAAAGCTATTTCTGAACTGGGGGGTTACTATTCCTAGTAGATGTACTCATGTTAGTGGGTCTGTTAGGAACAAAATTTGGATTTGGTCCCACACATTTTCAGTTGGCCTATTAGAATTTTGGGACATTATACTGATAGTTTTGGGGAGTGTTTCTTTGATACTGATGTGGTTGTAAAGGTTGAAAACTGTCTATTATTCCGAGAATTTATTTGGGAATGATAGTTATAGTTTTGGTTTCTAGAATATTTGTTAGTATTATTATTATTAAAATTTTTACTTTTTTAATAATATTTAATATTATCTTCTTCTTAATAAATTGTATAGCTTGCTCGATAGATTGTGGTCTCTTGTTTATTAAAGAAATGTCGTTTATATGGCATCGCTCCTGACCAAGATGGTGTAAATCTATATAGTTACAAATAGAATTTTATAAATCTAGCACCTGTTCATAGAAACTGATGTGTTTTGTTTGGTTTTTGTTTAAGATTAACTAGGTCTTGATTTAGGCAATTTTCGTCTCTTTGATCAGAAAAATTTAAAATTAATGTATTTTTTTATACCTTCCCAATCAGTATTACCGTTAATCTCAATTATCTCTTCAGCTCTTCCTTCTAATTTATTTAATATACCGTTTAATAATAAACAATTTTTGAAAGCTATTAGGATTAGTTGTATCAAAATAATGCTGTAAGATTGATTCGGTAGCATTGATAAATCTATAAAGTTTATTAATATTGCCATTAAAACGAGGAATAATGGCTAAAATTTGCTATATCAAACTTATGTACAATAATAGTAGCATTAAAGTACTTGGTGAAGTAATTTTTATTTATTACTTTTCTTTCTTAATTATACTCTTATCAGTAAAAAATAATAAGTAACTAATACGTACTCTTGACTATTATTTTCACAAAAGGATTTAATAGGCAAAGAGGAGTCTGAATATGGAATAAAAATTTATTAGCTTGCAACATTTATGTACTTCTGCTTGATGTCCCTGGAAATTCTGGGATGTCCGGATGGAGCCCAAAATCACTGACAGTTCGAAAAGTTTTTGAAAAACGTAAACCGGTTTTTTTTTTCGTTAAAGAGTTAAAACTCACGAATATCCGCAATGTAATTCTACGAAAATCCTCTAAGACTGCGCCACTAATAGTTTTTGCCCTTCAGGGACGATTTTTAAAAAATAAATATTTACTTTTACAAATGCGAGAACTTTATTTATAATATTGAAATCGGACTTTACAGTACAAAGATTCAAATCAGACTGAATTATAATTCATAAAATAAAATACATTACACATTGGAAAATAAAACAATAATTTCATAAGTTGCACTTTTACATTCAGGTCGATCATAGTTCAGGTGCTGACGCATCGGATTTAAGGTATTGGCTTATGGGGTCTAACGACTATAACTCGGGTCTTTATTAATAATAAGAATAGTATGATTTAAAGTAAAAATAAATTATTATTGAAAAATTATTTAAAATTGATAGATAACAAAACTTTCTGGTTTCCCAAAGCTGTCCGGGAATAGACTGGTAGAGATCTGGATCTCTGAAGGAACAGCTAAGAGTGGACAAGAATATATATGGGGATCAGGTGCATATTCCGTCTAGGGAATAACTTAACCCTTTTTCTTTAAGTAAATAATAAAAACAAATAACGAATCCTTGACACCTGAATAACTCCTTCAGTAGGCTAAAAAGAATATTTGTGTTAGCGTTCCTTCTTACTCTTAACAAAAATAAAGGGAAAAGGCAAGGTTTATTCATCTTGAAAGGCAAGACAAAAAGTTACTAAGGAACCTTGTATGAAGGCCAAAAAAATCTTTATTGTTTTGCAAAATGTGGCCAAATGGTTTGACAATATTTTATCTGATTAAGGATTGAATAAATAGATAATTTTAACGAAAAGCATAATCTGGACATATTTTAGAATATACAAGTGCGGTATAAGATAGAATATTTTTAGGAACTGGACAAAGATAGATGATTATATGTTTTTAAGGCTTGGAAGTAAAATAGAAAATTGACATATGATTTTATATTATTTACTAGATTTAGATACAGAATATTTCTTTTATTGAAATGATATGAAAAATGACAGATTTTCATAACTATCAAACAAGAAATTAGAACAATTTAGAAATCAAAATGGCTACATTTTGTTTTTTACATTTCCTTTTTTATTGATGATTAACATCCACTTACCTGCTCAGAGTGGCTATAAACCCAACAGTATACACAAAAAAAAAACCAAAACTTTCTCCAACTTGTCTTCTTTTCAAAAAAAATTATTATTCTTAAAAATAATTCTTTACTTCTATCCGGTTAAAACAAGAGTGATCACGAGTCCCTAGTCGGATAAGCATATCTGCCAAAAATATATAAGATACTAAAAGATATTTAATAGGGATAGATCACAATTATTTCAAATATTTTACATTATTAGCTCCTATTCCAATTTTTTGTAATAATAATACATAATTTCAAAGTGTACCAATAAAAAAATAGCGTAAAATCTGACGTGTTTTAAAGACCGCAATATCCACTTATATTTTATTATACTACTATGTTACCCTTAAAAATATTTTTTAATAGTTTTTCGATATTTAAAAAATAATATTTGTAATATTATTGATTTAGGTTATTTTGAATATCAGCCATTTCATATGACTTCTCTGTATTGCTTGGTTGGAGGTATGTATTAAGCAGACTACATTAGACTACATCTTTGTTTTGTATAATATACGATATGATATATTGTTTATTATTGCAGGATTATTACAGATCTCAGGATTACTCTATCATTATTGGCAGAAATTAATTGTATTGCTCTTGGATCCCTTTACAAGTTAAATTCATCTATTCTAACTTAGCTACTCCGTACTTATAGATAGTAAGAGTAGGAAAACAAAGACAGTTAATTTTAGTAATCATACTTAACAATAGGTAAATAGAAGATTTAAAATTGTAGATCCTTTAAAGGGTTAAATTAATTTAAAACGTTCGGCGACAATTTAGGGGTATATTTTCCATTTTTTTTTATTTTATCCTGTTAGCTACTTATCTGTGATACAATTAACTCCAGTAATTCTAATTATCGTGGTGCAAAAATCTTTATACTCTGATTTTAGATCAATTAGTATGTTCGAATCTGAGATCTACAATCTGAGAATTTAAACATTACTTATATAATTACCATATCAAATTTTGAAAACCCAATACATGATATTACCAAAAGACTATCGCTGGGGTGTTGGCCATTTTCTTATTTTTATTTCGATTACTTACATTTGACTTAACGTTTTAATTCTTTTTGTGGCTTAGTCGGGTGGTCATAGCTAGTCACAAAGTTTTTATTTAATTCGTATAAATTGTCAGTGGATAAATAAATTTTATTCTACGTCTATAATATCTATAATATATAATATAACTAAGTAATTTAGTAACTATTTAAGGTTGTACATTTTCAATAGGTTTTAGGAATCGGATGGAAATGGTAATTAAGGTTGGTACTTTTATATTCGGTATTTATTTGTAAATACATTAGTTATATTTTCTTGTTTAGATTTGTTGTACGTACTATGCAGTTTTCATGTATTGTTCTGTGGTACCTGGTGTTTTATCTATATATGGTTGACGAAATATTGTTCTACTGTATTAACCTTTTTTGAAGTATATCCCTTCGCTTTTGTTTATACCATCAAATTTGTATCGTATGATAGGTAGAAATCGTATGATTAGAAATCATACGATTTCTACCTGGCGAAATCGAATTCAAATCTCAGCCACCGTGCTTTCTAAAACTTACAAAGCAAACAGCTTGGTAAATAAATCGACAAGGGAATCTAAGATTGCATTTCCAAATGGCGTTCACCATGGCCAAAATTCGTAGTGAATTCAATTTCTGTTACTCCAAACGAAGTAAAGAAATAATACAAAATGACGGTATTAGATTTTGATTTTGATAACAGAGCAGCGACAAGCCGCATATACGTATTTCGAACCTCTTTAGGTCTCCTCAGTACGGTATAGCCACTTACTCCGTATCGAAACAAAATCGTTTTCCCGTCGGTATACCATAGTTATTGAAAATTAACTATGTACAGACGTAACTACGCCTCTAAGAACAAAAAGAGAAATCATACGATTTCTTACCTGCGAAATCGAATTCAAATCTCAGCCACCGTGCTTTCTAAAACTCGCTGCTCATATGCAAGGCATATTACCACAGTAATTAGAATAAGAACATGACATTGTTCCACTACCGTTCATTTGTTTAACATAATTATTCGGGACAACCCATACTGTAAATGTGGTCAAATTGGATCTATGAATCATATTTTCCTAAAGTGTCCAGTAAACGTTTCTCCAAACTTTGACCTCTAATCAAGAATTGGTTAGAACAAAACTACAAACTCCTATAGAGATTTGCTCTCTCGTATCCAATCTTAATTCTTAAAGACGAAATTATGTTGATTACTTCTCTTAATCTATGCCAAAATAAATCTATAATATATATTCCTATCTTATATTCAAAGGAATAGCTTACGTCTATAATTGTTTGCTTATATTCTACTATAACATAACCTTACAAATTATTCTCTTTTTTTACACCTGGGTTCTCTGACTATCATCCGTTGGTAGCATTTTTGGTATGTGTTCAGCTTGGTTGCTAAAAATTAAAAAAAAAGAGAAAAAATAAGGAACTTAGACAGTTCGCAGTAAAGTAGCTATTGAATTAAGTAGATAGCTACAGAAGAGTTTGCCATGGAACTGTGAGGACCTCAACAGTTATTTTATATATAAATAACTAAAAAGCACCTAATAGAGAAGAAAAAGCCCAAGCGAGATAAGTTTTATCTCTTGTTGAATTGTCTTTTCCTATACTAACTGTTTGGCCCAAGAAGAAGTTTCAACATGGTTATTAAATATAAATTATTCCCCTGGCATATTACCCAATAAAGGAAGAAGAAGAAAAAGACAGTTTTGGACCTCCCAATTGAGGTTAAACATATTTTAAATATACATACAAAATTGACAATTAATAATAATAGTTTTTCAATTATGTTTTCAGTTTAAACACAAAATAAATGTGTTAAAAACTGAGTGTCTAAAAATTCATTATTATTTATCTTTTTAACCTCAAAGGGGAAAGACAGGGGGAAAAATTCTAGTACTGACAAATAAAGTGTTTTATGTGATTGTATATCATTTAATAATATTCATTAAATATCATTTAAGGTAAATTATTTAAATTTTTATTTTCAATTGCATAAAAATGAAATTATGTGATATTTACTATTAATATTAAAATAACGAATCCATCTTTTTCTTTTCTCTAATTTATATGTAATCTTTGGAAACCTATAAAAACTCACTATTTTTGCTATTATTATTACAATTAAATATGCAACATGTACTTGCACCCATTTTTAATAAAATTTATGTATAAAAAGATGGGTCAAATTTTGTGATAATTTCGTATTAAGGTACCTCTATCACGGTTTACGCACGGAGCGAATAAGCGTGTGTAAAAATGTAACGGAAGTGTCACATTAGTTAAGAAGGGGATCATAAAAACAGGTATTTTAGAAGTGACATTGAATTATCCACTGATATTAGAAAAAATATTTGTTTAAATTTGACATAAATATGAAGTACTAATTATATGACATATATTGATTTCAAAATATGAAATGTTTACATAAAATCAAAATTTTTTGTACTAAACATTTTAAAAATTATCCGTATGGCTGAAACATCTTGCACTCCTTGTGAAATAAACGAACTACAAGCATGGGAAATGTATGATGGATAGCATGGTAAGATTTATCCAAGCTTCCACCAAATTAATGGGTGCTTTCAATGATAAGCCGTACGAAGACAGAATTTGCCATAAAGACTGTAAATCTTACAATCCAAATAAAATTCCAAAGTGTAAAAAGTGTACATCTATTGGTATGTACATATAAAATACTATAATAGTGATATTCCTAAAGTTTATATTAACTCTTAAAAGTTTATAAGTAACGATATCATTTATCTGTATACATCAGTTTAAATGTTGTATACGCATTTAATAGGTTGGAAACCACATACAAGTTTTTGGTATACAGCAGAATGGCTCTGGCCTGGTAAAAAGAAGTATCATGCTCCATCTTTAGTAAGAATATCAGCTTTTCTTCTTATTACAAAACAGTTCCCTTATGCCCTGACACATACAGTAAATTTACTTTGCTCCTTACCAGTTGTTTAAGGGTTGCAGTTTGCTTCAAGCTGTTATCGATTACAGGGTGTAGACTTTAGATTTCTTAGTATCGCTGAACTGTCTGAAGTAATTAATATTTTGGTTGGTTTTGACGTGTTGTTTCAGGTACTCGACCATAAAAATCAATTGCTAAAAAATTAATGCTTAAGAGTATTGTAAGATTGTAAGAGTATCTTTTGCACTATATACATTCTGGTATACTTATGATTGTGGTATACTGACATTCTGCTACTAGGGCGCAGCAACCTCATTTTTCTACTCTCCTCTTATATTTTTAGTCAATTAGAATCAAACGGGAGAGAACTTTTTTTGATTGGTGCCATTTCATTTTGTGTTCACTTAAAAGTATTTAACTATTAATCTTGTAAATTTTTTAATTCAAATTTTCAACATAAGCATTAATATTTTATTTAGATTTTACTGACGAAAGGGATAAAAAAATAAGTGAATATTGTCATGAAAAATGTGCGATATGTATTCCGAAACAGTCATCAAAATGTAAATGCCCGATTCCATTACTTTCAAAACTTCTAAATGAGACAGAGAAATCCGAACCAAGTTTTCAGCCCAGAGAAGTAGTAAGTAATTTAAATTTTAGCAAACTATAAATATTCTTTCTTTCCATATAACATGTTAGTCCAATATTTTCTATATAGGTCGCTCAATAATCTGAGATAGTGGTATAATTTTAGTTTCATCGACTTGTTCAGAGCTGCAATCTCAAAAGTGAAAATAGCTGTGATCATTACCAACCTCCTTAGAGGAGACGGTACCTAAAGAAGAAGAAGGTCGTATAGATATTATAATTTTTGTGTTCTACTTTACATGTGATCATAGAATTCTACATACTCTCATCTTTTGGTCTTTATACTTGCACAGTGGATTTTCCTACAAAAATTTTTCTCATCTTGCGAGCACTTCATTTTGTTCGTGACTGTTTTTCTGTACAATTTTCATGATCTTTTTTATCTTAATATTATTCAGTATTCCAAAAGATTAGTCCAGCATGATCTGTTCCAATTTTCTTTAAATATACTAATTTTTTTCTTTACTTTAAAAAACGTGTGTTTCTTAATAATTCTAGTAATACTTTTATTTCTCTTAAATGATTAATTTAAAATATAAGGTACTCAATCTAGATAAGAATTTCTGAGTGTTTCATTCAAATATTTAAAGATATTTTAAAAAAAATATTTAATACTTGTTTTATAGAATTGTAAAGATATATTTACCTTTAAACTGCTTATAGTTTATTTAAATTTACGAGTATTTAAAAGAATATTTCTGGTCTTTTTCTCCTTTAAGTACCATCTTCGCTAAAGAGGTCGGCAATCATCGTAGCAAAGCGGGCGATATACACGAACTTCACTTTGTTATAGATTAATATAATTATCTCGCTTAGCCTGAAGTGGAAAGTAGTATCTAAAATACTTCATTTTATTACTATTTTCTTCTTCAAGCTCCATCTCACGCGGCGGCGGTGGTCGGCAATCATCATAGCTATTCGGACTTTTGAGAGGGCTGCTCTGAAAAATTTCATTTGAAGAACATCCGATACCATTCTCTCAGGTTGCGCAGCCATGACATTCTACGCCTCCTTATCTGCTTCTCTTTCCGTGTATATTTCCCTGCATAAATTTAATTGGAAGCAGGGTGTATTCTCTCCACGTGTTAATATGTTCCGAGATAATTTTAATTTTTTCTTGTTTTTGCTGTGTTTAAAATTTCCCATTTCTTTATTAATTCTTCCAAGAACTTCTTAGTTTGTGATGTGTTCTGTCCACGATATTTTTAATATTCTTCTGTACACCCACAGCTTGAATGATTTTCAAGCTTTTCATTGATGTTTGCATTCAAGGTCCAAGATTTTCATTCCATACAGTAAAGTCGAAAAAATATAGCGACCCCGCCAACCTAACTCTTAGTGTGCCAGTTTTTAAATCCCTGGTACATAGCACATCTTTCTCATTTTGTTTGGAAAGTTGCTCTAGCCTTTTCTATTTCTTATTTTGATCTCCTGATTGTAATCATTTGGTGCAGTTAATCATTGTTCCCAGAATATGCATTTATGTATTCCACTTGTTCGACGGTTGGTTTTCGTTTATTAGAAAGACTTTCGTTATTTCTTTTTAGTTTTCGATATTCTCGTAAAATTTCGTCCTTCTTTGTTCATTGTTAGAGCGCATATTCTGTTTCATTCTCTGCTACATCTTCGTCACCAGTCTCTGAAGATTTTTCAATATCTCTCTGCAAAGATCACAGTTGTCGTCCGCATATCTAATGTGGTTAATGGGAACTACATTTACCTTTATTCTTGCTGTTTTCACCTTCAAAGAGCGTTTTTTCAGGATCTCTTCGGAGTAGTCATAAAAGAAAAACTGGCGACAATACTTATCCCTGTCTCAATCGACATTCATCATCATCATCATCATCCAGCCTCATTTTCACATCTATTTGTTGGATATAGGCCTTCTCCAAAAACGTCTCCAGTTCCCTCGTTTCTCTAGCTGCTGCAATTCAGCTTGTTTATATTTCTCCTTTAGGTCGTCGGTCCATCGGGTGGGTGGTCTGCCTCGAAAGTCGCTTGTCGGCTCTTGGGTCTCCACTCTAATAATCTCTTCGTCCATCTTCGTGATCCATTCTAGCATACATGTCCAGCCCACCTCCACTTTTGTTTATTGATTCGCAGTATAATATCGTCTACGCCAGTTCGCCGGCGTATTCTCCTCATTTTCTCACGAGATCTTTTAAGGTAAGGCCCGCATTGATCTCTCCATTCGCCTTTGTGTTACCCTCAGTTTTTTCGGCAGTAGCTTTCGTTAAAGTTGGGGGTCTCTTCTCCGTAGGTCAAGACTGATAAGATTCATTGATTAAATGCCTTTCCTTTTCAGGTGAGATTGGGATAATTTGTTTTAAAAAATGTCTCTCATCCTTCCATATGCGCCCATCCCAACTGGATTCATCTATTTAGCTTGCAGGTTTGGTTGTCTCTGGTTATTCTAATTTTCATGACCCAAGTATCTGTATTTATCGATTCATTCTACCTTGTTGTTATTAGATCTGTATCTCTTCGCATGGGGAACCATATTGGATTATCATTGTTGGTTTTCTCGAAAATTTATCTCCAGCACCAGTTTCTTTATAGTATGTCATTCAGTTCTTGGAGCATGTCTTTGATCTCTCCAGATTATCTGACAGAAGCAACGATATCGTCTGCAAAACGTGTATGGTTTAATCTTTCTCCATCGATAAACTATATTACAATACTATATTACGATTTAAACTATATTACCAATATCTGTGGTCGACCCTGCAATCTTGTAGTGCTCTTAAGATGGAAGGTAGTTCCACTGTATCAATACGCCGCGTTTTAACGGTCTACAAATATCAATGCCCAAGGGACGGTTATATTTGTTAGTTTTTTTTCTTATCAGGGTTTTTAGGCACTGCAGGTGATCGTTTGTGCCATAATTAGGGCGGAAACCAGCTTGTTTCCCGAGGTTGGTAAAAATTCAGCTTTGTTCTCTAGTCTGTACGGTTATTATTCGAGGAGTATTATATTTATATAGATGATTAAGGAGGACTGATTGGTCTGTATCTTTCCAGGCTCTGCTTTATCTCCCTTTTTGTGTAAGAGTTAAGTTATTGAATTATTTCCACTTTGTTGGGATATTTTGATTTCATAGGCATAGATTAAAGAGCTTTTGAATTTTTGGCTATCAGTACTGAGCCTCCTATCTTTATCGTTTCTTGTGTACGACAACCGTCCTCCCCCGGAGCTTTGTTATTTCTCCTTTTTTTTAGAGCCCTGTAAATTTTCGTCCCAAGAAGATTTCTGGGATAACCTTCCGTGAACCCTGATTTTGAAACCTTCCTCTGCTGATATTCAAGTATATCTAGATATTTCTCATAGTCTCATAGAATATTTTCACAGTTTTGTATTAAATTTCTCTCTGTTTGATGTGATGTTGCCATTTCTATCCTTGAGTTTTGACTATTTGTTTATTTCTATTGTGAGTTTGCGTTCTCATTCATTTTCATACTCTTATTTGCCTCAATGCTTTTGACGATTTTTCTCATCTTTGTATGTTCTTAGTTCTTTTCCTGATTTCTCTGTATACCTTCCTGTTCATTCTATTTATATCGTCGTTACTAAAGTTTTCGGTCGCTTCTCAGTATTCTTCTTTGTTCCATTTTTTTTCTGTGTTTCCAGACTAATTTTTTTCTTCCTTCACGCTTTTTAAGTAGCATTTCTTTTGAGCTTCTGTTATTGCTCCTACTATTATGTCATTTAGGATGTTAATATCATTTGTTGATAATTTTCCTTAAAGGGAATTTACCGATATGGTCTTTAAAATTTTGTTAGTTGTTTGGATGTTGTCCATAATGTTTATTTGCTTCTTTTTTTATCATATTGTGTCGTTCATAGTTGGTATTTAAACACAATGATGGCTCTCATCATACGATGGTCGCTTGATTTCGCAAACTTATTTTAGCCACTGTCACATCTGTAAATTATGTCTTTTATCTAGTGATAAAAGTAATCGATCTCGTTTACCGTCTTCCCATCTGGGCTTTATCCACGTCCATCTGCGGTGGAGGTTTCTTGTAATAGTAACTGTCCATTAGGGAATAGGTTTTTTCTCTAGTAGGGAAGTTTTAAGAGAGTGTGTCGCCACGGTCGTTCCGACCCTTGACTTCCAAAATTTCGAAGAGCAGCTTCTGCTGGATCCAGTTTTGTTTCCTATTTTGGCGTTAAAGTCTCCACATATAACTGTAAATTTTGTACGGTTGTTTATGATGGCTGTGCTTAAATAGTTATAAAAGACTTCGATCTCCTCGTCTGTATATTCCGTTGTTGGGAGCATAGACTTGGATAACTTTTAGATTATATCTAGTATTTATTTTGAATGTGCATAATGTAACATCTAGGTGGATACTGATTGGACAGTTTTTAGATTTCTGCTAGCTGCTTGTTTATGAAGAATCCGGCGCTCACTACTGACTCATTTGTTCTCCGTGATAGTAAAATAAGTGACCGGATTTTAGGGTCTCGAGGCCTTCACTTCTCCTTCTCACTTCACTAACTCCGGACGATGTCATTGATCTTTTCTAATTATTTTTACATTTCTTTAAAGCTTTCATCAGAAAGTAGAGTTCTAGTATTCATGGTTGCAATTTTGAAAACTGTTTGTTTTTTAAAAGCATACTCTTGTTCAAATTTGTGTCCCCCCAGAATCCTTGGGACAGACTATAAATCAATGTGAGAGTGTCTACTCACCTGGGGTTAGTTTCCGTTTTTGTTTTAAAATCTGACATTTGTAAGGGTTTTTGGCTAAGTTAATGCCACGCGAGCCACTGCGTGTTGGCAAGGTTTTAGTTTCAGCTGCCCACTCTGGGAACAGACGCTGTTTGCAGCCACCCACTCTAGGGTCAGGGCGCTTGCTGCTGTCGCAGTATCAAAGCTCCTTAACTCATAATGTTGAGTGACGCCTGTGAGTTATCTGGAATTAAGCCTACAGGAATTTTTACTTCCCATAGCCCTAATCCAGTCCCATCTCACTCCACAACCTAATTTCAATTATTTCTGACAAGCTTTTTTCATTTATACACTTACTTTTGCTCGCTGTTTATAGTATAAATTTGATATGATCCTGAGGTCGTTGTAGTCAATCTTCGTTAATTTCGAGGACATTTGATTAATTGTTAATGTCGTACTTTATCGAATGCTTTATTACAGTCAATAAAACATGCGTATATATCTTGGATTGACGTCCAGGCGATTTTTGTATCTATTATTATTAAGTGTACAAAAGATGTTTCACCGCGTTCCTAGGCCTTTACGAAAACCAAATTGTGTATCATTAACGTCTATGTCCAGTTTGTGATATATGTTACTATAATACTGTCTTAATGAGTCCAAAAGCATTCGATAATATTTTATTGAAAATAAGAATAAACAATATAATCTGTTCTCTCCTCTCGTTCTCTCATTTTTGTTTCCCCATTACTGAGTATCATAATTTTCTCCAATATTCCTAACAATTTTTTCTCCATTGGTCTCTGTCTTCAGCTGCTCTGAGAGCTTCGCACAATGAGTTTTAATTTTAGTCGGACCATTTAGTTGGTGATCGTCCTCTGGATCTTCTCCCGAGATCGTTTCCAGAAATAGTAAACCTTTCAAAAACAATTAATCCCTCAAATATCCAATATAATAAACTAATATAAAGAATATAATAAGCGTACGTAAATTACTTGAGTCTAAAATAAAACTATTATGACAAAAAACAATTATTTTAAACAGGATGAAGAACAAATTCCGGATGAACATACAGAAATTGGAAACTTAGTGGTTTCGGGATTTTACAAGATACTGAAACAGTTTTCTGAAACTGCAGCTCCAATTGCAAGCGAACCGCCTTTAGCATAATACAACAGAATCTAAAGCTATATATGTCGATCAAGCAGTCTATGCTAATAAAGAAAACTTACAAAGTCAACGGGGAAAAATGAAAATAAGAAAGTTGGGAAGCGCGAAGTGACAAAAAGGGAAACATTTGAAGCTGGTTAGTTTGATCTTAATTCATTGTACAAATTATATATTTAATTATTGTTTGTTAGTAAGTTTTACGTTATTGGTCATTATAATAATGATATAAGAACAATATTAATATATTACAGTACGTAAAAGACAACTTATTGTATTGGTTATAATTTGAAATTACACTTATACAGATTTAAAAATTTAATTAAAATTGTAGTAAAATATTAGGTACAAAACTTAGTAAAATATACATATTCTTAAATTTTAAACTTTGCGACCCAAAAACAATAAAAAAGTATCAAAACATAATACCCCAGTTCGGAAAATTATGGAACAAAACAACCAGTATTTTAATATAAATGTCACTGCTGAACAACTAATATTGGATTAGCATGTCTTTTCCAACAAACAATATAATGACTAAAAAAAAATCTTTGTTTAATTCTAAAGCTCAATATTTCGCCATTTATTTTATAGTAAAATCTGTAAAAAAACAAACAATTAAAAAAACTGACGTGCACTTAGGACTTCAATACTCACTAAAATTAAAAGATTTCAACACATAAAATTAAAATTGACATTAAAATAACATTATTGCTGATTATATGTAAATCAATAAATGCATGTTAAAATTTAAATACTCTTGAGCACGTTCGTTAACAATAAATAAGATAGAACAAGTAAAGTTATTTCAAAAATGCAAAAAATAACAATGTAGAGAAACATTAGAGGGAATATTATTTCTTTAATTAATCATTAACACTTTCACTGCTTATGTCACGCATGCGTGACTTTAAGTTATTTTGCCAGGTGCTGACGTGACATGCTGACCAGTTAAATTTAAACAGAGTATTTTAAATTACAGCGTATGCCAGCAGATAGTTCACATCTTGTTATGTGTGTCTAAGAGCACAAAGTATTTAAAAAATAATGTTTGCCTGATTTCAGAATTTCCCAATGAGGCATTTGCGGCATTCGGCATTCGGACATGCGAGTAGGGGATACAAATTAGCCCGGTCAAGTCAGACACGCGTTCAAAGGATTCGAGCAGTGTGATTATATTGTTGCAGTGGAAGTTTGATTGTCGGCTTATTTATTTTGTTACGTTCGCGTATAGATCCTTTTGTCTTATTAAAATGGCGGACTCTATACCGGGACCTTTAAAATGTAAAAAAAAGTAAAGTACAGGATAAAAAAAAACATCCTCATTAAAAACTAAAATGAAGGTTGGAGATATTATGCCTTTTGGTATTATGGGAATCTTACTTGGACAAGGAGGGGACTTATTCTAGTAATTACCTTCATTTCTCATTTGGCCAAGTAACATTAAAACTGATTCTGAATTTTCTAAGGGCATTTCTTTTCTGAAATCCGAGCGGAGTTTTTAGAACCAATGATTATAAGGAATGAGTAAGTTTTAAATTACTATATTATAACCTATTATATTACTATTAATTGAATAGTTTATTAATTTTTTATTTATTTACAGTAATAATGGAAAATGCTGTGATTTAAATTTCAAGGAATTGATCGTTCCCAGGTCCGAAAAAAAAACAAAAAACTGTGTTTGAAAACACTCAGTTCCTTGAACCTGGGGACCAAAAATATTCCTATTTTGAATATGGAAAAGATTTTCTCGTTGTTCGAAATAAAACAAAATGATATAAAACTTTTTGGTTCTACCACTATTGTGGGGCAATGGACCCAATCAATTAACATGCTTACATTTTTGCCTAGAACACCAAACGGGCCAGTAGAAGAAAAGAACGTTACCCCCAATGGATCAGATTGTACCACACAATTCACCGAGAAAACCTATAACCTACATAAAAAACTAAAAACTTACACAATTTCAACAAACTTAAAATTGGGTCTTGCTGTTTATTATCCTGTGTAAAAAACCAAAAAAAAAAAAAACATTTTTTGATTAAGGTCAAATGGTTGCTTTTTGAAATGGCGTGGGGGACGCGTTTGGCATTCCGTGGACAATATATCAAAAAATAACTGGGGAGGAGCGTTACATAAATTACGGGGACAAAAAAAAAACTCTTTATTAAATTACTTACAATAATGGCTCAAGTGGTGTTTAGTTTTAATAAATCTTTAAAAAAAAAAAAAAAAAAAAAAAAAAAAAAAACAAAAAAAAAAAAAAAAAAAAAAGAGGTTCATCTTTGTAAAGTGGGTATACTTTATTTAAAAAATCTTAAAAGGGCCACATCAATAGAACAAAACGTTTTTCGGACTAAAAACAGTCCAATCATCAGGTTTATTAAAATCCGGAAAATACTTGCTAGGAGTTCTTGCATATTTAATGCCGGTGGGGGCCCACCCACAAAATTGTAGGGTGGGAAAAACGGATTTGAATCATACCTGAATGGGGAAAATTTTCGATATTTAAATAACCTGATGATGGGACTGTATTAGTCCGATAAAAAACACGTATTGTTCTATTGGATGTGGGCCCTTTTAAGGGTCTTTTTTAAATATAATATTTTTTACCCACTTAAAACAAAAGGATTTTAAAATCCTCTTTTTGCTTTTATACGGTTGTGTATAACAGCACAGTGGCTACAGGAATTTTTTCCTTGTGGATTTTGTTTAAAATCTTTAGTCTACACTGGAGCCCCTGGATTGAATTGCGGTGGGAAAAAAGGCCCAAATATACAAAAGTAGTTTTACAGCTAGTTCAGGATTATTTGGACAAGGACATAGTGTATACATGGACAATTTTTATAATGTCTATGAAACTAGCTAAAATATTAACAAATCGAAGTAATTACTGCACTTGAAACACTAAATGTGAAAAGAAGCATAATACCAAAGATGTTATAGAAAAAAAAACTAAAAAAAGGTAAGCGGATTGCTTGTTTTTCTGATATATTTAGTTGGTAAATGAAAGGACAAACGTGATGTTCTTTATATCTCTAATGAATTTGAAATGAAATGACGGAATTTGTTGATAGAAGGAATAGACCCAGAGAAAAACCTACTGCAATTTTTAATTATAATAAGCATATGGGGGGTGTCGATCGGCAAGACCAACTAAACTCTTACTACCCCTGTAAAAGAAAATCATTAAGATGGTACAATAAGTTGGGCATACATATACATAGACTTGATGCTAATGAATTCGTACTTGCTACATAAACAATTTGTTTTACGTCCGATGTGCCTTTATGACTACCGACTGCCAGTTTTAAAAAAACTATTAAACATTGGGATGAATAACAAGCTGGGGCCGACAATTAAAACAGTCCACATCATTACCAAAATTTTGGCCAAGGACAAACAAGGAAAAACAGTAAAAAAAGCGATGTAGAGTGTGCTCTGGCAAGAAAATCCGTAAAATGACGCTTTACCACTGCCAACAATGTACAGAAGAGCCGGATTATGCGTCGAATTTTTTTAATGATTTTCATCAATAGTGCAACATTTTGTGTTATACATATAAAAAAATTACGTAGTTATGTATGTTATGAATTTGAAGTTTTTTTTATTGTTCACCTCGTGTTTAAGTTTTTATTACCTTTTTGGTTTGTTTTAATTGTTTTACTTAGTTTCTTAAAATTGTCTTCAATAAACTTTTAAAGTAGTAAAAATTATATTGACAAGCATGCGTGGTCAGTCAAGCAAATGGCAAAAAATTTATACCTAGGTACGCCCGACATGCATGCGTGACAATTGATAAAATACAACTATATATGGGTTTCAGTTTAGTACTTAAGCAATAATAAAGCCCAACATATAAAATTTTAAGGTGAGTGTAGTTTTTAAATTTTGTTCAATATATTGCAATATATGTTGCTTAATTGCCCCGTGTCTGTTTTATAATTTAAAGATTGTTTAATTTTGTTGATGTGGTTACATCTCCAAAAATAACCTACTTTTGTAATTTTCAGTATGTGCCAAAATACGTGCATTGTTGTAGTCTAACAGGTGACGTTGTTTTCATAGTGCTCGACTACTGCACAATTATTTTTTTCTAGCGGCAATCAATTTTATGCTGTGTGATACGTTGTTTTAAACCACCTGCTAAAAACTATGGCCATGTAGCTTTTTTCATATCCTAGCCACGGTATTTCATATACCGAGTTTATTAATTGCCGTCATCGTCACCTGCCTGTAGACTACACGATTTTCTTGGTCACTTGAGCAACATCTACGCAATAATTAATTGCTCCATAAGCCATTGCTTTTACTTTGAATGTGTTTTTTATCTATTTGCCAAGGTCTAAATCCTATGTAGCAATACTTGATCCTTTTATAAATCCTCATTTTTGTCTTTTTAAGTGATCTGGTTAGTTTTAGAGTATCTATGCAGTTGACGTATTACCTTGACCAATTCTAGTCGCTCTTTCTTTTGTGTTCCAACTATCGTTTGTAATGCAAACACAAAGGTATTTATAGCTGTCATTATTTTCAATTAGTATACTTCTTAGTTCTAAGTGCCTGCTTCACCTTGCACTACTACATACTCTTTTATTGATAAATTAATTGATAAAAATCACTTTATATTCTTCATCTATTTTTTGCAGCATGTAGTGCATATCATCTTGTTCTTCTGTAAGTATTAGTAGATCATCCGCTTTATAAACTCTAATTTAGATACCCATTGGTTCACATTTTCTTTAACAAATATTTATAAACCCCTCTACATAGACCTTAAAGATCGTAGGTATAATGCATGTAGATATATCAATATCTACAATATTTTTTTTGTTACTTTTTTGCATACTTTATTGATCTTGTCATACCGTCGTAAAACTTTAATGTAAATCGGTGGAATTTTCTTGTCTTCTAACACCTGCTTCAGCTTGGCTAATGGGATAATATCATAGGGCTCTTGAAGATCAATAAATACCATGTGTCTCTCGATATTGTGTTCCAAGCGCTTCTCTACTCTTTGTTTTTAACAGAACATATTGTCTATACAAAATTGACCAGTACGAAAGCGACTCTAATCTTCAGCGTCTTTCCAACAATCTTCAATTCGGCTTTTATCTATCTTTCCGTAAATTCTATAGAGTTCTGTACAAAAGTTAGTGACATAAACCCCTGAGTAACTCTTACAATCCTTTCTATTGCCAATTTTTTTGTGTTGTTTGCTGTTATATGCAGATTTTCATTCGGTAATAGCTTTTTACCTCTCAAGAATAAATTAAACATATAAGCCAAGAGCTGATAGTTTATCAGGACCATATTTAATCCGCCCGCTCCTAAACCCTTCCCATTTTTATAAGGTTGGCGTGTTATTTTCTTTTGCTGTTTCTTCGCGGTAGGCAATACATTATTTGTAGCCAGTATCTTGAAATTCTGCTAGATCTTCTTTCAGAATTTGTTCATAATCTTTGACCCATAATTCCGGAGATATTCGAGTTAATCTATTGCGTTTTTTTTTCTACCTGTTCTACTACCTTTAATAGTGTTCCAGATTTCTTTACTTCTTGTGGTATCCATAAAAATTTTTTATGTTGTCGCAGGCTTTATTCACATACTTATTTTTGGATTTTGTACTTGTTTTATCCCTTTGTTTAAATTGTTATACGTTTTGCTAATTTGTTAAAGGTATCTTTTTTGCTAGACATTTATTATAAACATTATTTTTCTTTGCCACAAAATATTTGATTTCTTTATTTCACAATTTTTTTCTAATCTTTATATTATCCACTTCTCTAATATCTTCCATTGCAAATTTTGTTAAGAGCTTTCATGATTTCGTTGTACGTGTTAATTGTTAAGGGATTGCAAACATAGTTTAATTTTAAATTTAACCTCATTCGATACAGAAACTGGGAAGACACATTTTTAAGATATTAGTAGATTATATCTACTTTGTTGAAAATGTCGTCCAGTATCATTGAACTTTTATATTCATTTTATCGTTGGCTTCATTTAAATGTAAATAGTACTAAAGCTTTAAAGTTATTGTTTGATTGGTTATTAGATTTCACACTCAGCTCCTCGATGAATTGTAACGTTATTAATATTGGGTGTGGAGTTTTCCTTGCATATACAGTTATTAAAGAATAACTTCCTTCCTAGTTCCAATACTCTCTACCAAGTCCACCAATTCATAATAAAATTTATTCTTAACCTCGTAGGTAAAATATCAGGTGGCCCGAAAATATAATATATTTTAAGGTCATCCCCTAAAAGTAAGGCCACGCGCAGTGCAAGAATGAGCTAAGAATGTCATAATAATGTTTCAGAAGTGTTAGTCTGACCTTTAACTTTAAACCATTAGGATACAAAAATTGGGAAAACAACATCACTTCTTCACTCACAGGTGTTGTTATTGTCAAAAAAAAAAATAAATTGTTACAATTACCATTGTTAAAAAGTAACATTGTAGCTTCAAGAAACTACACAAGTGTCATTATTGTTCCAAAAACATAAAAATTATTTGTCACAATTACCTTAGTAACGTTGTAACTCCAGGAGACTGTTTCTCGTGCGGCGTGGCGTCCGCAACTGACCAATGTAACGTTGTTTTTCCCAGTGCCATCCAGATTCGCGCATTAACCGTAACGACAGTAGTGCCCTTATGCGGAGTGTATGCGTACTATACAAATGACAATATTGCAGCAAGTAAAGGGGTGGATTAGGAGCATTTTCTCATACTCAGTTCAGTTTTGACAAAAATTGCGTAAGTGACGTTATTGCACCGTAGATGCAATATACCAAGAAAATTTTGTCTGATGGTTAATAGTTTAATGAGTAATTTATAAAGAATATTGAAACAGTTTTTGAAAGCTGATAAAAGCTGATGAAAGCTGATAAACACTCATAGTGTGGAGAATTATCTCTGGATTTAATTTATTAATGTATAAAAAGCTAAAAAATAAATATTAAATTTAGACAAACGCAAACCAACAATTAAAAATATGAAATAATATTATTAATATAGTTAAGTCCAATATTATTAAATGTTTATAAACGTTTTAAATTTTAGTGAACGACTCTTGTATTTGTGATGAACTAAGAAAAACCGAAGAAGAAGAAAAATTAACGGAAGGTGTGTATTTACTTGTGAGTAAACATTAATAATAATAATTGACTAGCTATGAATATATTTTGTGTTTATTAGTCTTAGATTTCGACTATATGTCTCTTTATAGTTCCAATATAACGTATACATTTGAATTTCTGCTTTGAATTCTTTTTAAATATTTTCGGTTGTAAAATTATAGTTTACTAATGGATTGCTTGAAACAAAATTGTTGTTGCTATTTCGATTAGCGTTTTAGATAACAATGCCCCTTAACCTAATTTATTCTAAAAACTATAACCGTAGCATAGTTTTTGTTTCTGTGATATTAAAATTAACTGTGAATTGTTTTTGTAATGTTATTACTGTCAGTATATTGCAATGGGCGTAAGTTTTGTTGTAGTGCCGTTATACGGATTGCCACGGTCAGTACAAAGATGCCATAAAAGAAATGAAAAGAATGCAAATCAGCATCCTCGGAATAAGCGAAATGCGATGGCCGGATCAGGAGTATGTGACGTAGATGGATATCAAGTGTACCATGCCGGAAATACAGATGCCAATCACTATAATGGATTGCAATCGTAGTAGCAAAACACTTAGCTCAATCAGTTTTAACTTATATCCCATATCTGACAGAGTAATGCTAGTAAAATTTAGTTCAAAGCCGTTCATTACCAACGTAATTCAGGTCTATGCCCCAACATCATCTAGTGATGAAGATAAATTAGAAGCACTCTACAAAGATCTTACTGATGCTCTAGATCTTGTCAAAGCAGCAGAAAATACCATAGTCCTCGGAGATTTACGCTAAAGTCGGCAAAGACGCTGTTTGAACATTGTGGGGGAATATGGCTTGGGAAACAGAAACGAACGTGGAGATCGACTTGTCCAGTTCTGTCAAGAACACGATTTCATTTATATCGAATACCAAATTACTCACACCTGGAAGTCAAATGCAGAATCAGAGGACAAAATTATTAGGAATCAAATCGACTTCATTCTAATAAAAAATCGATTTAGAAACTGCATCAAATCAGTTAAAACTTATCCAGGTGCTGACATTGGTCCGATCACAATCCCATAGTAGCTGTAACCCAATTAAAATTAAAAAAGGTGATCAAAAAGAAGTCTCGCAAAAGATTGATACAGCCAACTACAAGACGAGAAAGTTAAGGAATCAGTTCAAAGACAACTGAACGAAAATTTAATTTGGGAAAATATTGGTGAAAACGTCGATGAGGGCTTAAATAAAATCGTACACAGTAAAGAAATGTGAGAAATTACAAGGCAGGTCAAAGCCAAAAAAGCAGGCTTGGATGACAGATGATATACTGGATTTGATGGAACAACGGCGACTAGCAAAAACCAACGAAACACTTTACAATAGCATACAAAAGAAATTCGACGTAAAATACGAGAAGCAAAGAGTCAACATCTAGCCAAACAGTGTCATGACATTGAAGAACTCGAAAAAAGATACGACACGTTTAACATGTATAAAAAAGTAAAAGAAGCGGCTGGTATCTTCAATAAGAAACAAAATGCATTGCTACAGGATGAAAATGGTAAAGTAATATTCGAAGTAGAGGACAAACTTAAAGAATGGGAAAATTACGTCACGAACCTATTCGAAGACGATAGGAGTAGTTCACCTCCCGATATTACTAACTGCGACGGACCCCTAATAACACGCTGTGAGGTTATAAAGGCATACAATCATCAAAGATGGCAGAGCGACTGGTCCTGATGAAATTCCAACTGAAATATATAAGCTTATAAAGGATAGCAATGTTTTAGAGGCTATAACTTCGTTTTTCAATACCATTTATACCAGCGGACAACTACCTAATGGTTGGTCTAACTCACTGTTTATAGCTCTACCTAAGAAGACAACAGCAAAAACCTGTGCTGATTATAGAACCATCAGTTTGTTAAACCACTTATTGAAAATTTTTCTGAAGGTAATACATGGTCGTATCTACAATAAATGTGAGGAATACCTGGATGACACTCAGTTTGGTTTCCGTAACGGATTTGGAACGAGAGAGGCACTGTTTGGAATGAACGTACTTGCTCAAAGATGTCGTGATATATCTGTAGACATATACTGTTGTTTTATTGACTTTTAAAAGGCATTTGATCGTGTTAAGCACTCTATATTGATCGAAGCTCTAAAAGACATTGGCTTGGACGGCAGAGATGTTCGAATAATTGCAAATTTATATTGGAATCAAACAACATCAGTTTTAGTAGATGGTGTGGAATCACAAGCTCTCAATATTAAAAGAGGAGTACGGCAGGGATGCCTCTTGTCACCCCTGCTTTTTAACGTTTACTCCGAAAGAATTTTCAGAAAAGCACTTTCTGAAAAACAAGAAGGAATACTTGTGAACGGCGAAGTCATCAATAATTTGCGATATGCGGACGATACAGTACTCCTAGCTTCTAGTCAAGAAGATCTGCAAACACTACTTGATAGTGTCGTTGAGAGTTGTAGGGAGGCAGGTCTGGATCTTAACATAAGGAAAACCAAAATACTCGTAATAAGTAAACAACAGAATATAAAACCGTCTATATATGTAAATAATACCAAACTTGAGCAAGTTGATAAAATCGTCTACCTTGGACAGCAATTAAATTGTAATGCAGAAAATCACGGCGAAATTAGATCCAGAATAGAGCAGGCTAGAGCTGCTTTTAGAAGGATGTCCAAGGTGTTATGTAACAGAGACCTAAAATTGGCATTAAGGATCCGCCTACTTCGCTGCTACGTGTTCTCGGTCTTACTTTATGCTGTCGAGTCCTGGACTGTGAATAAATCGATCTAAATCGCCTTGAGGCTTTCGAAATGTGGTGCTATAGAAGAATTTTAAAAGTTTCCTGGGTGGAGAAGATTCGTAACTCCACATTACTAGAACGTCTCAGCAAGACTACTGAGATCATAAAAAGCATCAAGCAGAGAAAGCTGGAATATTTCGGACATGTAATGAGAGGTCCCAAATATAGATTGCTACAAAATATCATGCAAGGAAAAATAGCAGGCAAACGCAGTCCAGGACGAAGAAGAACCTCATGGTTGAAGAACTTGCGAGATTGGTATGGTGTAGATACAAGCATGCTATTTAGGGTGGCAGTGACTAAATTAAAACAGCTATGATGGTAACCAACCTTCTGAAAGGACATGGTACATGAAGAAGAAGAAGACGGTCAGCACGCAACTGCGAGAAACGTTGGTATAAGAGTGGCGACGGTACGAAGAGACCGGTCTGCTTACCAGAAGACCTGGTTCAGGTCGAGGCAGAATTACAATAACTAGAGATGACCGCTTTGTCGTTTTTTGTGCTTTGACAAATCAAACGGTCATGGCAGGTTCCCTTCGAAATCATCTGCAAGAAGTGAGAAATGTAAACTACAGTAACTGTACCGCCGCTTTCCCCTAAACTCTGAATTGCTATATTGAATTTTGAATTAGAATACTTGGTTTGAATAATACAGGATTGGAGTAGTATATTTTTATTGATGAATTAATTGAGATTCTGTCTTACGAATTCTGAAAAACATGTAAGAGTGTGGCGGCATGTCCAGAGATATGCTTAAGCATATGTTGCTGAGCGACTTCCATTTAATGGAGATACAGGTATAACATGGCGACGCATGTCAATGACAAGATTAATGGCATTGACTGCATATAGATACTTGACATAGGTAATAGAAGATTATGTTTTACTGTTTATGATTATTTTTGAAGACGACGCAAAATTTATGTATGATAATGCACGACCCCACACTCCTCCTATAATTACTGATTTTACTGATTATCTTGACGAGGTTTAAATCACACGATTTGTTTGGCTTGCTCGCATTATCAATACCAACGAAATTCGAGCAAGCATCGCGACATATTGGTGCCGGAATGAAACAATCTTCCACAGAATGTGTTTTAAAATCTAATCAGAAGCAGGCCTCGTCGTTTGCAAGCTTGTATCACTTCCGTAGAAAGGAATACTTGCTTGCTAAAATTTGTTTTCTTTGTCAAAAAGCACGTTAAATTAAAATTTGAAATTCTCATTATTTAGTATATTAGAGGAAAAACTTGATTGAGACCTAAAGGCGGACGAAAGTAATCGTTTGAGTCTACCCGGACACAAGCACTCGAATGACAACATGTTGTACTTAAATATTGTTATTGATATCTTGCTGAATTACCTCGTTGGGGACATAATATTTCGCACTGGCTTTGACGCGCTGCTCATTACTTTGGAATCTCTGTAAAATGTTTATATTGGAGACACTGGTGGTGCCCAATAACTGGATCCTTTAAGTCCAAGAGGACTTAAGGATGTCCAATAATTTAAAACAAGCTATTTGCGTTTGGTGAATACAAGTGTTTTCCAAATTAGACGGCGTTCTAAATGTGACTGAGAAATTTGACAATTGTCAATACACACAGGAAGACATGTTTACTTTACTATGCAGCGTAAAGGTTACGTGAAGAGATTTAGTTTTGTTAGATTTGATGTGACATATATTTAACTATTGCTGAATTCTGTTTAGATTTGATTGGTTATTGTTTACGGCAACTGATGGATCTTTCCATCATCGTTGGTTCGCAGTAAATTTTGTGTAAGGAGGTTCTGCTTCCATTTCCATTTTAAAAGGTAGTGTTTTGAGTTAGGTTAATTATTTTTCTTCGTCTGTGACGAGTATGACAAAAACTTGTGTGAATACACTGATGTGTGGCTGATATAATTTATTTACTTTCCTGAGATATTGTGTTGACAGATTATTTTATTGTTACTAAAATATGTACAAACAGAGTGCGTTTTTTCAATTTACAATGAACTATGGATGTTTCCAAATTTCATTCTAAACTAATAAATTAACTATTTTATAAATTTAAAAATACTGTAATAAAAATTAGACGCCTGCGGTGAATAGGACATCGAGCCGAAACAAATTAAAGATGTTTAACTGCACAACTTATTTTATTGGCGAAGACCGAGGTAACTAGACGAAGAAGTAGATTAAGGTTGAGATAAAGGGGTGGTGTAGATATCAGAAAGCTCGATGTTGTCAACTGGCATCACACTGTAAGAAAACGACCAAATGGAAGAATCAGCATAGGAAGGTCGAGGATGAATTTGGACCATAGCAGCATGATAATAATAAAATAAAATCTGGTACAGGACTTCAGAATTCTGGAATGGGTGTCATTAGTTAATGCAAGATTTACAATAAACGAATAGCTGCAGTACGACCGGTTTATACATAAACACATAAAAAATTAGAGCAATATACGTGAAACACCTTAAGATATATCACGTCATTGTATTTTCTTTGAGTTCCGTCAATGGGGGTGACTTAATACGCCGGGATTTTTTGATACGATTTGATGCATTACCCTTTATTTGTATCCAAAATATAGAAATATCTTCGTTAGCAGTTTATTTTTTGTTCTTGATGTGAGTGATTCTTACTCTTTTTTGGTGCCGTAAGGCACCAAACACGTACTTCGGTACCGGCTTAAATCCAAACAAAACATTGTCGTATTTGTGGTGGTCCGTAAACTTTGATCTGTAGCTACGGTTGTATAAGTTTGATTTTTATGAAATTTAGTGGTAAGTTATCTTTTATATCAGTTAGCAATATTACTGTCAAAGTAAAAAAATAAAAGTTATAAATTATGCAAATAAAATGCAATTTTGCATATTTGGTTCCAGAATGGGGTGACTTGATACACATGTACAATGCCAAGAAAATACAAAAAGTATTCTCGGTCACACGGTATTCGGTAGAAAATTAGAATAAGGCATTGGTAGATGTTGAAAACTAGAATTTAAATTTATGGAAAGCTAGTGAAAAGTACAGGGTAGACAAAATGAAAATCAATCACTGCTTAAAAGAATAAAATCAAAAGTATAGGGCATACATAGCGCTCTCTATAGAAAAGCAAACCTTTTCTTGATAAACTAATCACTGCAAGTAAGTGTAGCTTCCCTATGACATCTTATGATGTTAGACAAACAGTAAAAATTTACCTAAACGGACAAAGATAAAAGGTAGGATTCTTCAGAAAAATCTTTAAGGATAAGACTGGACGCAAGGTTACTTAAGCCGAAATAGCCAAAGATTAACAGTCAGACTAGCAGAAAACATTAAACGCAGTCGCGCCGCAGTTTCGCAAAAAATGGTAAATGAAAATTGTTAAAAGAAGATTCAAGTATTAAGAATGTGTTTTCAATTCTTCTAAAGCCTCAGTTATGATGGCGTGTGCTGGAAATTATACTATTTTTTACTCATTCGTGATGTATCGTTAAACTTATTTATGGGAGACATGGACAAAAGGAGGTCTAAAAGGAACGAGATATGGCAATAGCAAATCCGGTTGGATAGATCAAAAATCTTTTGATGATTGGTTTTCTACGATAGCTTTGCCTATTTAAAGGGACTAGACTCACGCTTAATTGAAGACGTTTAATGTCACACCTCTCTGCCCATGGCATTGCTGAATATAAAGATAATGATATCCGGTTTATTTTTTTACCCAAAGAGTTAACTCACATAGCACAGCCTCTAGATATTGCCTGTTTTAGGAAATTTAAAATACAATGGTACGATATATTGATGTAGTGAAAACTGAACGACAATGGAGGAACAGTAACGGAATACATAATTGCGTCTATGCTTAAAAAACTGTTAAGCAAAATGGAAACAAACACGGCCGAAATAATTAATGCTGGAGTTAAAAAGCCTGGATTAATTCTTATCAACAGGATGAAAGCTTTAGATCAAATTTCGAAAGAAACTAGATAGCCTAACATAATATAGAAAACTCTGTCATTGATATTTTAAGAGAGTTATGATATAGCAATGACGATCGTAAGAAGAATCCACAGAAAAAGAGAAATTTAAGAGTGCATCCTCGAAAAAGCGTTGTCAATATAGATTCAGATTTAGATTCCATTTCTAAAAACAACGACTTTGATGTCACTGAAATCTTCATATAAAACGACGATTCAAGTCAATATGCCGAGAAGAGTAATTTATCGGAAGATGAGTCAGGCAAACTCCATATATTTTCGGAATTTGAAAACTCTCAGATCGAGTCGATTAAAGTATATTTAAAGTTGACTATAATGGCAATAAAGGAGAAGATTTTTACTTATTGAAATGCAGTCATTTCTGTGAAAAATCAAGAAACACAGTTTTTTTGATCAGGTCCTTTGTGTAACAGGTTCATCTAGTGGCGCCAACAAGTCGATCAAATGTTCACATTTGAGAGCTTACAAACATAAGATACATTTACGTGGCCTTATGTTAAAGACGCAACTTCTCTGTGCCACAAAATCAAAGAAGAGGACTTTTTAAATTGTATTTTAAATGTTTTATAGTTATACTTTTTTTGTAAAAACATTTTTTATATTTTTATCTAGGATTATAGGATAATAGGATTAAAAGGATAACTAATCCTTTGTTTTTTAATAAAGGTTAGTTTTGAATAAAACAACCTTTGAGTGCATTTTTTTCAAATTTTAACCTCAAAAAAATCAAAATACATTTTTGTGTATCAAGTCAACTTTTAAAGCTTTTGAATGATATTTATAAAGAAATACATACGTGTCCCAAATCGCCTCAACCCACGATGACACTTGATACACTATTTATTTTTTTCAATCTTATATAACATTATAGCACTTTAACTATAACCTAAAGATCGAGACTGAACTTTTGTGGGGTATATAAAATGCCTAGGTCTTTCTATTCCAAAACTGCAAGCAGTTATATTTAAAACATGTATCAAGTCACCCCAATTTACAGTTAAAATAAATATTCCAAAATTATATGAACGGCTACATACTATATTTATTGTCCTTTTTATAGATTATAATCATTAATTTTCTTTATATTTTGATAAATTTGTTCTATTTGTAGTTATATGTGCTTACATGGTTTTACTTCATCGGTGTCAAGTTGCCTGCAAAAGTTTTTTGAGAAAATATTCCGGTGCGTTGGTTTTATATTGAGTTTCATAATTTTATTTGACTTAATTAATTATTTATTATAAAAGACACTTTTTTAACACTGGTTATTTGGTTTATTTATTTAAAAAAAAAATGCGAAAAATAATTATTGTTTTCTTCGGACTTCCCTATTTATATAAAGACTAATTTGTAAATCGATTCCTATCTCAATTTCTCCTCCGATATTTTTGTTTTTGTATAGAAATTATTTTAAGTAATCAGTTTCTATGGAATTATTTGTCATGTAATAACTGTTCCGAGTTATTCTCTGTTAGCACAATATTTCTTTTTTTAATATTGTTCTGAAGCTATTTCTTGTGGCATTGTAAATTAATTACTATTAAACTGGGAATAAGCCACAATTAAAGATAAAAATACGTTTATTGACGTTTCAATTTCCACTTCGGAAATCGTTCTCAAAATACAAACAGTAAATTAAACAAATTTTTGTTTTTTGTTACATAGTGAAAAATTCTTCTAATAATTTAATTTTATCTGACTCATTTATATCGACAATTCAGACATACATTATGCATTTTAAAGTAGACGACTTTAAAATGATATTGCCAATATTGTTGAGTTGCGCTCCTGGGACGACTTTACTTATAAGATAGTTCATTCGATTACATGAAGTCAACTTTAACTTGAGAATATCCGTCAGAAAAATAACAATACCGTACATAAAAGGACTATCAGAAAAACTTAAAAGGATAGGAAATAAATTCAACATTTCAACAACATTCAAAACAACAAACACATTGAGATCTATTTTGTCCAAAACCAAACCTAACAATGAACAAGAAAGGACAAAGAATTGCATTTATAAAATACCTTGTGAATGCGATCAGTTTTATTTAGGTGAATCATCAAGGCCATTAAATGTTAGAATAAGTGAACATCAATCTTATATTAAAAATAAAGAATTTGATAGATCTCAAATCTGTAAACACGCATGGGATAATGAACATAGGGTTCAATGGAGTAATTCAAATGTAGTCCTAAAGAAACGGATGGTAAAAAAATAAAAATCAAAGAAGCGGCTCTAATTATGTTAAATGAGGCCAATTGTGTCGCAAATTCTTCGGTAGAATGTAGTAGGATCTGGTTACCAATATTGAAAGAGGAAGTTGTTAATTAGAAAATACCAGTATTAGTAAGTCAGTAACATATAGAGGATACATCATTTATGTTTTTTAAATAACGTAACATATAAAATCAGAATTTTGATGTTTGTTGAAGGTAAACTAAATTCACGAACAAATACTTACAATGTCGGGATAGTATTATGAGGTTTTTTCCTGGTTTTCCCTCATAATTTACTATGGAATCACTAACAGGAGAATTTTACTGTCATCATGTCATGTGTTTGTCTTTTTAAAGACGAATTACATGCTATGATTTTTTTCTGACGGATATTCTCAAGTTAAAGTTGATTTCATGTAATCGAATGAACTATCTTATAAGTAAAGTCGTCCCAGGAGCGCAACTAAACAATATTGGCAATATCATTTTAAAGTCGTCTACTTTAAAATGCATAATGTATGTCTGAATTGTCAATATAAATGAGTCAGATAAAATTAAATTATTAAAAGAATTTTTCACTATGTAACAAAAAACAAAATTTGTTTAATTTACTGTTTGTATTTTGAGAACGATTTCCGAAGTGGAAATTGAAACGTCAATAAACGTATTTTTATCTTTAATTGTGGCTTATTCCCAGTTTAATAGTAATTAATTTCTTTTTTTATATCACAATATTTTAGAGAAGCTATTAAAATATGCGATTACCTACTGAGATTAGACTCCTCCATTTACTACAGTGACCGCATCTGTATCTTATATAAAATTAAAACTAGCTCTGGGATAAGCCAAACCTGGATATATGCACAAATAATTCCTCAGCAGATTTATTGCTCCTTGATATTACGGGATGACTTTTTTTTTGGTTAGAGGAAAAAGAGATCATACAATATCATAGATTTATTTACAAATCTTGTATATATATATATATATATATATATATATATATATATATATATATATATGTATATATATATATTATATATATATATATATATATATATGTATATATATATATATATATATGTATATATATATATATATATATATTATATATATATATATATTATAATATTAACTAACTGTATTGTAACAAAAGTATTCAGAACATTGTTATTTGTACCTTCACTTACAGTTTTGGTAATATTTTTAGATTATAATGTATAAGACGACACCTTTTTATTTCAATACTACCTGAATTATTTTGTAAAAATTGTGTTTTGAGATTGGGCCTATTTGATCATTTCGTTATTAGCACTTGAGTCTAGTTATTGGCATATCAAATATTCCAGTTACTTTCATCTAAATTCAGATATGTACATCCTGGCGGTTCAGTGGACACGAATATTTTTTTTTAAATAATAAATTGCACCATATCTTTTGATTAAAAACAAAACAAAAAATAAATCAAAAATTTCTCAAATTTATACAAAAATGAAAAAAAATAAATATGAGATGTAAAAAACGACGTTCTCAAAAGTAAGAGCCAAGCCACGTGCGGTACACACTTTAGGTACACACTTTACAAACATCAAAGTCTTTCTAGCTATTGTAGTATTTTTTTTTTATTTAAACAAATATACCCGCATCAACCACTAAGGGTTATTAGCAGGGGGACATACACAAACAGTAAGATACATATTGTTACATAAAAAAAAATATTTTTTACAATCTCGTATACAGTTTAGTCATTTTAAGAAAACTTAATAAAGCCTGTAAATTTGACGTTAGTACACTTTTTAAATTGTCACTAAGGGCACACGCGATTCTTTCGTTCTGGTACACTGGGCACTCAACAATTATATGTTTCATTGAATCGGTGATGATAACAAATTTGTTTTCATTGATAGAACCACATTTTTTCATAGCCTGGTGAATTGCCGTAAGTTCTCCGGTATATATACAACAATTTGTTGGGATTCGTATGGTAGACTTGACGTTTTCGTAGATGTAGGCTGCAGCATGTCCTTCATCACATTTGGAAGCATCAGTGAAGATTTGATGGGTTGTTGGGTATTTGGATATTATATTTTTATAAGCTTGCTGTATAAGGAAAGGATGTGTGGAATGTTTCGGGAGTTCTTTTAGAGACGTGTCGATTTTTGGAGATTTGATCATCCAAGGAGGAACATTTACATGAATAGGCATAGTAAAACTGAACTGTTCTATATTAAGACCAATATGTTTTATACGTTCAGGAAATGGTAGTTTTTTTATTGCAATGTTTTTGTAAAGATCGGACGATATATTTGTTCTGCTAAGTATTGTTGAGTAGGTTACGTTGCTGTTGTTTGCTGAAATTCTGGCAACGTAATTTAGTGATAGGAGTTTTCTTCGTTGGTTTAAGGGCAGTTCATTAGCCAGAGCTTGTAAGCTACTTACTGGACTAGTTCTTGTTGCACCTAAAACTAGTCTCAAGCACATATTTTGAATGTAGTCAAGTTTTTTTAGAGATGTTTTGTTAGCAGTATCGTAGCATAAACAGCCGTAGTCTAGTTTACTTCGTATTAATGATCTATATAGAGTAAGTAAGGTTGTTGTATCTGCCCCCCAAGAGGTATTTGACAGCATTTTTAGTAGATTAATTCTGGATTGGCAAGAACGTTGCAGATTGGTGATGTGGGTTTCCCAGTTTAAGTTACGTTCAAAAGAAAGTCCTAAGAAATTTATTTCTTCTGCTTGTTTCAGGACAACTCCATTTAGTGTTAATTGAACATTAGGATAATTTTTTCTTTTGCTAAAAATTAAATAACGTGTCTTTTCACTAGAGAATATAAAACCGTGTTTTGCGACCAGCTTTCAATTGTGTGTAAGGTAGTTTGCAGTATATGTGTTCCCAGAATTACATTGTTTGTTCTTAGATAAATGACTAAGTCATCTGCATATAGGCTAGTAAATACAGGTAGTTTTATTTGATGTATAATACTATTTATTGCAACTAGAAAGAGAGTAGGACTTAGAGTAGATCCTTGTGGAGTGCCGTTTTGAAGTACTCGTCTGGAAGATGTAAATCCATTGGTTCTAACTCGAAAAGTTCGTGCTTTTAGAAAATTTTTAATAAAGAACAACATGTGTCCTTGAACATCCCATTCTTGAAGTGTTTTCAGTATAAGATGTCTCCATGTTGTGTCAAACGCTTTTCTTATGTCAAAAAATACGGCAATAAGTTTTTGGTTGTGCAGAAAGGATTCATGTATACTGGATTCAAGTGTTATTAGATTGTCTGTTGTGGATCTACCCGTACGAAATCCACTTTGTCTGATACTTATCAGGTTATTGTTTTCGAGGTACCATTTAAGACGATAATTAAGGATTTTTTCTAAAAGTTTGCAGGTACAACACGTAAGTGATATTGGACGATAGGAATTTGGATCGTCTTTTGGTTTATTATATTTAAGGACTGGAATTATAGTTGCTTGCGACCATAGATCAGGAAAGTCATGGTGAATAAAAATATTATTAAAAATATCAACTAATATTAGCTTTGCATTCAGAGGAAGATTTCGTAAGAAAAGAGGATGGATATCATCAGGACCTGGACTAGAATTTTTAGCACTTAAACAAAATTCTAATTCTTGAAGACTTACTGGTTTGTTTATTGGATTGCCGCTTTCTGTGATTTGTATATTTGAAGACTCCGTTAGTTTTTTGTGCTCTAAAAAGGATAGGCTGTAATTGGAATCACCAGAATTAAGTTCGTATATATCTGCTAGTATTTCTGGAATATCTTCTTTGTTTGAATGCGTTTGGTTATTGTATGATAAAGTATCTATACCTCGAAAGTATTTTGTCCCTTTTATTCTGCGGACTTTGTTCCATATGTTGCCTAAGGGAGTGGAAGGATTTATTGAAGAAACGTACTTTTTCCAACTTTCTCGTTTTGCTTTTTTGATTAATTGTCTGCTTTGAGCTCTGAGATTTTTAAATCTTAAAAGGTTTTCGACAGTTTTATGTTTCTTGTAAACGTTAAAAGCGTGTTTAGACAAAGTGAGTGCTTGTGCAATTTCGTTATTCCACCAAGGAACTGGCTGCCTTTGACTCGATTTTGTTTTTCCCACTGCGATTGTTGCTGCAGAAATAATAATGTTATTAAATATTTCAAGATTTTGGTTTGCGTTATTGGTTAAATTAGATTTTTTTGTTTGTTCTTCAATCAGTGTTCGATATAAATTCCAATCAGCTGACTTTATTTTCCATGTCTGGTGAATTGGAAAAGTTGCTTTATCATTAGTGTTTGTGGTTATTGTGATAGGGAAATGATCACTATCATATAAATACCCCAATGTGTCCCAGTACAATAAAGGAGCTAGCGACAGACTGTTGTGACAGTTAAAATCGCCTAATATTATTTTTGGGTGTGGAATTTGGTTTAAAACATTGCTTAGTTCAGTTATGTCTAAATCAGTAGGATGAGGTAAGTATACATTGCAAATATTGATTTTCATTTTGTGGGTGACTGACACTGCAACTATTTCGAGATTTGTTCGCAGTTGTATTTCAGTTGACTCTATATCATTCCTTACAAAAATTGCTGTTCCACCGCTTGAGTGATCTGCAACTCGGTTTCTTAGAAAAGGAACATAATTTTTTAATGTCACATTTTGGTGCTTGAAATGGGTCTCTTCCAGGCATATGACTAAAGAAAGATATTCGTGTATAAGAAGCTTAATGGATTCTATATGTGAAAAATAACCGTTGGGGTTCCACTGTAATAGTGGGCCATTAACTCTTTATGTGTTAACTAGTTATTGTTGGGAACTTGATTCGTAGTCAGTTTCGTCAGTAGAAGAAGGACTGTTGAGAAGCAGTTTCTTCTTCAATCTGGTGATATTGTTTTTTAAAGTTTTATTTTGTATTTGAGAATATATAAAGTTTAAAATTTCTTTTATTTCTTGGCTTTCATTTGAATAATTTTTAACAATATGTTCAGGATGTTTTGAGTAAAGGGAATTTGCCAGAAAATCACATATTTCATGAAAAGTTAGTGTAAAGGAAGGGTTTCTATTTTCAATTTTTTCTTTAATTTGATTTAGAATAATTGGAATATCTACTTGGGTTTTGGGCTTTTTCTTAGGTTTTTGAGTATCGGGAGGAGGTAGGTCATTTTGAAGGATTTCAGGAGAGGAGATTTGTCTTTTAGTAGCAGGAGTAATTTCAGTGGTTTTTCTATCGCTTTCAATTACTAAGTAATTATCTTGGAATATTTTTGGCTGGTTCAAGATTTGTATTTCATTGTTTGTTTGTGAGGAAGTGGTTTGGTCCTTGGTAGCTGATGCATGATTTTGTATGGTATTGGGTTCTGGTTCCATTAATGTTTCGGTATCTTCTTGGTATTGGTTTCGTGGTTGATCTTGTAGCTGATTATATTCTTCATGGGTAGAGTTATGTATATTTACGTGGTGGTCGGTTTCCATTTGATTAATTGATTTACTAGATGATGATAAGGAAGGACAGTCAGAATCGTGATGTCCGACAATCTTGCATTTGGAGCAGTTTAAACCATTTATGGCAATGTATAGTCGATATGATGTATTGTCGAATGAGATTAAAAATGAGTCAGGAATTGATGCATTTTCTAAAGGAGTTATGAACATTTGCCTCCTAAAGCTGAGCACGTGGCTGTATTCTGGGTCTTGTATGCCTACTCGTAGAAACGTCATGTTGGAGGCGGATTTTATACCCATCGTTTTTAAGTGCTCTTCAATTATGCTATTAGGTATAGTAGGGCATACATTAGATATGATGAGTCTCTGGGCAGGGGTTATAAGTCTTCTTACTTCAATCTGGTTACCATCAATATTTATATATTTGTAGGAGCTAAGAAATTGATCAACTACAGATTTAGAGGAGAGGTAGATGCAGATGCGGTTGTTTGCTATTTTGGATGCCCAAACAACATTTTTGGGCTGTACTATTGATCCAACAGCTTTTACATATTCGAAAACTTTTATTCCTTGTATGGTTGAAAGTATAATACCTTGGTCTTTTGAAGGATATTTGAAACTGTTTAATGCATTGGAGTAAGATATATGTGACGTAGTGGGTATATTTCGTGAAGTAGTAGCTGATTCCGGTTCATCCATCTTCCCGCTGAGAATTTTCGTACATTGGCACAGAGGATCTGAAGCCGGACCTGGCCGCTTGATAAAATTGGGCAGCAGCCTAGCCTAATTATTACTTGTTAAAAGCAAGAACTAGCAAAAAGTTGTTGTCGATAATCGATAAGTTGAATTGAAATCGATAAAATATTTTGCCTTTTAAACTTCTGATTTTAAGGTTATTAATAATGCAGTTTTGTACTCACAGAATTCTACGATTTTCAGTGCACTGTCACATTTAACTTTAAGTTGCAAACAGTATTAAAATTAAATTATATTTTTAATTTTAACTACTAGTAATTAACAAATTTGTCAGAACCGATATTAAGCTGTATGATACGCTAGATATCGGGGCCGGACTCCTGTAGTATTTTATTCATCTAATTTATTGTCTTTATTTATTATCAAAGGTTGTATTTATAACACTTACAAGTTTATTAAAGTCGTTATATACTTATTCCAGTTTTACACTTATCACTTATCACTAACACTTTCAACCGTTAGACTAAAATTCGGTCGATTCCCTTAGAATAGACGAGAAGGTCAACTAGACTGGTTTTCATTCGACCTTCTTCTGGAAACTTCTAATCGTAGGAAACCTGTCAGTTTTTACCTGAAGTTTCTGCCGGCTGGTGTATGATCTAGAAAATACGAATGGGTTACAAATAATATGTTCAAAGTTATGAGTCATATTTCTCATAACATTGCCCCTCTCTTAAAATATGGGTTCTCCTGGACCCTTGTCGGGACTGGAACTGGAACGTTATGCTGGTATCGGCAACTGGACGCACAATTTCCAGTTGTATAAAAATGACAAGGGACGGTTTTCACTCCGCACCAATAACTATGCGGATTGCAACAGACTAACACCTGGACTTCGGTGTCTTTAAAGAACTCCTCCACCATATTTAGAATAACCCTCCAAACTAATTGCCGACACTTCAACTTTGGCATTGCTAACTTTTTTACGTCGGACTCTAGTACGTGCTCTCTTAATTGAAGTAAGGCTTCCCATACATCTCGGTAGGTAGGTTGGTCACAGGCAGTGTCTTTTGTTACCATGTAGAAAAGGTAACGTGATGCATTTTGGAGTTTCAAGGCTTTCCCGGGAGCTGGTACTTGGTATTGAGGTTTTGCAACTCGACCGAACTTCCTTCAAAAGACGGATGCCAACCCTGGTGCTTCTTTGTTACTGGCCGGGATAGTAAGGGCCAGTGAGTAGTCATCGGGAAGCACGAGTAGATCTTTAGTACCTTTCTTTAGTGGTAACACCATGTCTTGTTTTACCGGTACCTCCATAGGCGCCCATAAATTTCTCAAACCTGAGGTCAGACACATCTTGGATTTGCTTTACTTCCACTTCTTCATCTACGTCGTTGTCACCTTCAAAAGACGCCAGCCGGTTATGATGTACTATCATCGGCTTTCCCCTCGCAATCTCGCTTATTCAGTAGATAACATCAGTGATCTTTTCCATGATGAGATATAGACCTTCCCAAAACTGCTACAACTTCCCAAAACTGCTACAACAACCTTTTCACTTCTTGGGATTATAGAGCCAGACTTTGTCGTTCTTCTTAATGCAACCCTTTTGGCTTGTGTATCGTACCGTTTCTTCATTCGGTCACTAGCGATTTGAAGGATATATTCTTGGATCAACTTATCTGCAATAGCCTTCTGGTCTGGAAGTGCGTAAATCTCGACTCACTTAGTAAATTAATCTATTACTACCAACATGTACTTTCCTCCATTTTCACTTTCTGGAAATGGCCCAGCAATGTCCAAAGTTATTCCTTCAAACGGCTTTCAACATTATATTGTCTCATAGGAGCTCTCCTTTTTTGGTAAGGCCTGTTACTATTAGCACAAATAGTAAATTTCTGACACCAACCTTTTAAATCGTCGGAACTGTTCGTCCAACAAAACCGTTCCTGAATTCGCTGAAGGGTCTTCTTTACACCTAAATGCCCTCAAAGGACTATCGTGTAACTGACGAAGTACTTCCGCTATTCCGCTCTTTGAAATCACCAATCTTCTCTTTTCTGAACCGTCATAATTTTCCAGGACTCGTTTAAGCAAGCTATCTTCCATGATAAATAAGTCCCACCGGGACGTCTTAACTACTGAGCATAGGTTTGATATTTCTTGCCAAGGTAGCCGACGGTTTTCCTCTTTCCATTTTCGAATTTTCTGTACAACTGGATCTTTCTCTTCTTCTTCCCTTAAGTTGGTAGGCGTCCAGTCGCCATTGACTATCGTTGTTCTTAGCACTGCTGCTTTCTTGTATTCCGTTTTGTTGCAGTGGGAACACTCTGCTGGGCATGGCCTTGTGGAAAGGGAATCAGCGTTTCTGTGGAGAACTCCGGCCCGTTGCTCAATCTTGAAAACGTATTCTTGGAGTCGTTCGATCTACCTAGCTATCTGACCCTCTGGATTCTTAAGCTACATCAACCACTTAAGCATGGTCGGCTCGGCTTAAAAACTTTCTTCCATGGAGGTATTGATAGAACTGCTCTACTGATTTCACTACTGCTAGAAGTTTTTTTCTCGTGACACAATAATTCCGCTCAGGTTTTGAAAAGAACTTTACTAAAATATCCAAGAACTCGTTGCTGTCCTCCTTGAATCTGAGACAGCACTCCTCCAATTCCACATTACTTGCATCTGTATCTATGATGAACTCTCCTTCTGGTAGTGGATACCGTAAAATTTATGCTGTAAAATGCTTTTTCAAGGTCTCAAAGGCATTTTAATAGTCTCTATCCCAGCGGTAATCTCTTGCTTCCTCTGTGAGTCACGTTAATGGCTTAACGATATCTGCAAACTTCTTAATAAAGCTCCGGTAGTAAGTACATAGTCCAAGAAAACTTCTCACTTGATGTTTGTCAGTTGGTTCTGGTCATTCCTTAATGAAATCGATTTTTCCCTTATCCACGGCCACTCCTTCTTTATATAGTCTTCTTTATATATACTCTGACTATATGACCCAAATAATTGACTTTACCTTGAAATACCTGGCACTTCTTGGGTTTAACACCAATTGGGCTGCTTTAAGTTGATTAAAAACGTTTTCTAAATTCTTCATATGGTCTTCAAATGTCTCCCCCAAGACGATTATGTCATCTAGATAAACCAGGCATATTTTCCAAGATAACCCTCTACACACTTTTTACATAAGCCTCTCAAATGTCGCAGAAGCATTACAGAATCCAAATGGCATAACGTTTAATTGTCAAAATTCAGATACTGTGGTGAAGGCTGTCTTTTCTTTATCTATTGGATCCATTTCTACCTGTCAGTATCCAGACTTTAAATCCAAAATAGAAAACATTTTACTTCCAGCCAATGTCTCCAACGTGTCGTCGATTCGAGACGGAGGATAACTATCTTTCTTGGTAACGTTGTTCAGCAAACGGTAATCCACACAGAACCTCGTCGTTCCGTCTTTCGCCTTCCTAAACACTCGTTTCAGCTTCCTCTCTTTTCGCCTGTGATAATCGTCAAACTGTTTGACGATTTGGCTTAGCATTACCAGTATCAATTTTATGCTTAACAACGGTAGTTCTTCCCGTCTTTCCTCCTTTCGGTAACAAAATATCGCGATACTGCCTTTTCTTTTTCATACCATCCATTCGCTCTTGCAGCTGATTCAAACTGTTTCATGTAGTTGTTCCATGACGATTTTCCGTCGAAAGTTGGGACTTTAACATGAATAGAACCTCCACTTCCTTCAAATTTCGGCCGTGTTTCCAACTTACATTTCGTCTCGTCTTCTTTTGTCTCTACTGTAATTGAATTGTTTACACTCTCTGCTATCCCTGTTTTCTCCTTTTTCTTTTCCATCTCTTTCCATATCTTCTTTTCGAAGGCCAACATATCGGTAGCAACTTGGTTTTTTAACAAAGACATTATATCGTCGAGGGCAGACATCTCAGAAGTGACTTTATAGATGTTAGCTGAAACTTTGTTTTCCAGAGAAGAAATCTAGATATAAAGTTTATTTTGTATAGAAGCGATGTCGTCGGAAACTGTGTTCTCTAATAATGCGATGTCATCAGAAACTTGAACGTAAAAAAATGTCATGGCAGCGCAATATTCGACAATGGACAGGAATCCACAGCTATGAAATGCTTCGCAATGCTACTAAAAACAGAATTATTTAATCCAGAATATTTAACATCTCACCTGACAAGACGATGTACGGTGGACGCCTATGCAAAAATGCACGACACCTTAAGAAGAAGAAGATCAGAAACTTTCCAAATATCGCCAGAAACTTTGTTCTCCAATGATGCGATATCACCAGAAAGTTTCGAAATCGACGAGATGAAAGCAGCATGTTTGTCTTTAAATATATAAGTTTCTGGGTTCAAACCCTCTTCTTTCAAAGCGTACTTTAGTCGTTGAATTAAACCAGCTTTTTTCTGGTAGAAGCTAATTCTCTTTCCTCGAGATCTCTTCTTGAATTCGTAACTGTAAGCTCATAAATCGTAGTCATTTTCATAGTAAATTTAAAGTTCCACTCTGACACCACTGTATTATTTTTAATAATCTAATTTATTGCCTTTTTTGCGTATTTATTGCCTATTTATTATCAAAGGTTCTATTTATAACACTTACAAGTTTAATAAACTCTTAATACATTTTTAACAGTTTTACACTTATCACTTATTACTACGAACTAGAACACAACTACTTTAATTTATATCTATGTACAATATTTATTTCGGACTAAAAACTGTTTTTGACTAAAATGTCCCATATATACTAATCAACCGTTAGACTAGAATTCCGGCAATTCCCTTCGAACAGACGAGAAAGTCAACCGGACTGGTTTTCATTCGACCTTCTTCTGGAAACTTCTAATCGTAAGAGACCACTCAGATTTTACCTGAAGTTCCTGCCGGCTGGAGTAAGATCTAGAAAAGACGAATGGGACAGAAATAATATGTTTAAAGTTATGAGTTATATTTATCGTAACAGTATTAAGCAAATACAATTATAACTTTCCGATATATTTTTGATAACGTACTCCAAAATTTATTACTGAATTTTTTTTGTATAATTAGAGTACGTATTCTATTATTTAACATTTTATTATTTGTTGGCAATGCCGTCTCCTTTTAAATATTTATAATATGGTTGAGTTTATTTGTTATCTTTTTCATTTTATCTTGTTATTTTTTAAACTTATTTAACTTCTGTTTTGAATTTATTTTCTTCTTTCTAAATTTTATAATTTTATTTTACCATTGTTTATGTTTTATTGCTCTGCTTTTCACTCTAATTTTTTTCCAATCACTTAATGTGGTAACAAAAAGAAGTCTTTCAGTCTGAAGCTTGCTTTTTCTTTCAGGAGTTTTCCTTAACCCTAGCTATTCTTTGACTCACGGTTTGGATAATTAATAACATTTTAATTAGAATACTCTATAGCCTCAAGTACAAAATCAGTCTCATTTGTATTAGTAATAGCTTCAGAATGATTACAGTCAAGTAAACTTTATTATGGTTAAGCTTTAGCTTATAAGAATAGCAATATCGTCATCTAAAATTATTGCTGTAATGACTATATCAATTTCGTGTATGATTTGAGGTATTACAGTATTAATGTCAAATATTTTAATAGGTATCGGGTAAATCAATTTCCCTTATAGTACTCATAGATGGATCGGCAACAAAATTCAAATTGTTTTCAAAATCCAAATTATTCTTTTCCGTGTTCGCCGTTTGAATTTTTTTCCATATTTTAGGAGTTAAAAATGTTCATCAATTTCTGCATTAGTATAATCTTTTAATTCTTGCAGTAAAATAAATCACATTCTTGTTGAAATCTGTTGGTTGGTCTTTTTGTTTTCCTAATTATTTTGAAACATCGATTGTATTTATGAAAAAAAATGATTTTTGCAATTCTAAAATAGTCTTCTTATACTATTTTTATACAGGTATTGTGCCACTAACAAATGAAATAACAGATTTTTTAACATTGTTTTGGATCCAAATCTTATACAAGACATATACTCATAGAAAATTTTAGCTTTAATATAGTCGTTATCATTAACATCAATTCTCCAACATTCTAAAGTGCTACTGACTATATTAGTTAAGTAGCCTGTTATGTGGATAAGTAATCATAGCTGAAATTTGTATACCGAATGCTAAAAAGTAAATAAAAAGTTTACTTTTGCAGCTCCTCGACCGACTTAGATTCTTGGCGGCGACAGAAGAGAGAAATAAGAAAATTTTTTAAATAATTTTAAACTTGTGCTCGATATTTTGCCTTTAATTTGTCAAAGTTAAACATTTTTGTTTTTTATAAATACCTACACCATTTAATTTTTCTGTTGTTACGAAATAATAATATATTAAATGAATATATTATTAAAATCAAACATATTCTACAAGTAGAGGATAGAAAAATATTATATATATAGTAGTTCTACTATCAACCCAGTAAGTAGTTTCTGCTAACAATATTACAATATTATTTAGATAATTTGTGCTAAAAAAAATCAAATGGTGCAATCTATCACAGAATGGACACTCAATGGGTTCAATATTTCACTAATACCAATAACTGGGTACATGCCGGCAATTGGGTGTCTTACCCATTATATACATAATAAACACATTTATTTATTTGTTTATTTCCCTGATCTCCACTGCTTCTATATATCCACTCCTATTTTTCTGATAGATATTCATCTATTCACATCTATTGCATCTCAGATATCTCTTCAGTCCTTTGATAAAAACTGGATATTTTACATATAAAAGCATATCTTTTTCTAATTTAATTTTTTTTTTAAGTTTTTGTATGTATTTTGTAGAAGTAAGTTTTTGTAGATTAATTGTATTTAATTAATGTTTGATTAATTAAATATTGTGCTAATACTATTAATTATTATTTTCAGATGCTAAGAAATGTAAATGTGGGCCTGATATTAAAGGTAAGTTTATTTTTGTTCAACTTACTTTTATTTCAAAAATTCTATTTTTAGAAATATGTTCCTGCCCACTCTCATCTGTCGAAAAGCTAGAATTGGCAGAGAAGATGGCTACAAAACTACAAGTTGCACAAGATGAAATTGACGAATTAAAAAAAGAATTATATCAACTTCAATTTACGGAACTGACCAAACATAACAAATCAGCTGCGATATATAAAGAGATTATGAAGGGGTCTGCTCTTGACTCGGTAAGTGTTATCTTTTGTGTTATGTGTTATACGCATATATATATATATATATATATATATATATATATATATATATATATATATATATATATAGTAGTTTTGAGTTTCTTGAACCGTATTATATTTAATATAAAATTAATGTTTCTTGGGTTTAGGTTCAATAAAAATATGTTACATGTGGAACTAGATTTTATTTTCCATTGCAATCAATCAACGTTTCGGCAGAAAACCCTTGCCTTTGTCAAGATTCTAAAATGTGTATATGTATAAGGACAAACAGATATTTTAAAATATGTATATATATGACTTACCAAAACGTAAAACGTGACACAGACATTAACGAACTGACTATAAAACGAACTATAAAAGTTGATATCTGATATCTCATTGTTTACTGTCATTAGTATATAATTATTTTTATATGAGCGTATCGTTTGATGTTTTCGAAAAAGGTAAGGTGGAGATATGTTATGACTTTGAGAGCTTTTTATGATGTGTATATTATTATTGTTTTAAATCAGATTGAAATATATTTTATTTAGGTTTTGTGTATCTTTTTTTTCATATACGAATCAATAGAAATAAAAAGAAACACCAACGCAATAAATGACAATTTATATATATATATATATATATATATATATATATATATATAAATATATATATATATATATATATATATATATATATGTATATTTAATTCCAGTTCAATTTTCTTGAAGACAACTTATTGTTCAATTTTAGAGTTTTGGAAGACCTGGCACAGCTCATAGCACTCTTAAAGACCAATCTCGAACTTTGTATAAACCAAATTCAAGCGTAAAAACGTTTGCCAAGTGGCAAAACTCAAACTGCTGCGTCTTCATATCAACAACTTTTTACAGGTAATTCAACGATTTACTGAAAATTTTTTTTTAGTAGTTTTTAAATTATTTTCTGTTACAAATAACTTTACAGAGAATTCTATTTAACTATTCTAATTTAGTATTATTAATAATTTATTATATATATATATATATATATATATATATATATATATATTATATATATATATATATATATATATATATTATATATACATCAAAATCAAACATTTTAGTAACGTCATCTTACGTAATTTATTTTAAACTTTAAAAGTATTAACTAATACCAAAGAAAACTGCTTTACATTTTTAGTGTTGGGGACCTGTATAACTAGTAGCATACTAACCAGGTCATTTTGCATCTCAATGTGCCGGCCCTCAACTTCAAACTTCAACTTCTTCATATACTAGATAACAACAACAAAGTTCCTCTCTAAACCATTCCTTAGACAGCAATAATGTAGGTGAGTCTATATCAAATACTACTAATCCTAAAATGATATGTGAACAAACACCAATTACCCCTACATTTAGTGAGCCCAATCCCGACATACCCGCTTCTTTTGAATTTCAAACAACTCCGATAACTAAACCTACGATCTCCAAACGAAATTTATCTGAAATTGCAACACCTAGCCCAGAAGATACACCAGATATTACTAATTCCTCAGAACCAAAATCTTACTTTACAACACCTGTTCCAAAAGTTCCAAAGAAAAAATTGAAATCGAAAGATAAACCCTCATTAGAATTTCGAGAATTGCCCCAAAAGATAACCAATTTCATTGACAATCACAATCCCAAGTTCCCACTCGATAGTCAACAATTCACTGATCTGTTAGAGAACACTCACGGTAGTTATGATGCATTAAGCATTGCTAAAGACTATACCCTACATATTCCATCTCTTATAGAAATTATAAATGAAATACATACCCAGGCTGAAGATCGAAACATGAAAACTAAATGTACTAGACTAAGCAAAAAATTGACCAAACAACTGCTCGAACACGTTGGTTCATCTGACTTAGACAGCGATATATCACAAAACTAATTATTTAAATAAAAATATAATTTACGTATTATAATATTCTACAGTGGAACTTAAATAGTTTTCACACTCGCCTACCCTTATTTCAGGTACTTATTGGGAAATATTCACCTGATATTATATGTCTTCAAGAAACAAATTTTAAAAGCAACAATGCGTGTAACTTGAAGTCATATAATGTTTACTATCAAAATAGACAGACAAATCATGCTAGTGGCGGTGTTGCGATATATGCTAAAACCGATTTACAAGTAAAAAGAATCACAATTTATAAAAACTTAGAAGCAATAGCAGTAACGATAACAATAGGTACTAATCAAAAAATGAACATATATAACATTTATATTCCCCCGAACCAAAATATCCAAGAAAATGAACTTTCCGACTTAATTATGCAAATTCCATCACCAAAATTAATTCTCGGGGACTTTAACAGCCATAATCTTCTATGGGGTTCCGAAAAAACAACTAAAAATGGAAAGTTATTTGCAAACGTAATCAATAGCATGAATTTAACAATAATGAACGACGGAGCTAAAACTCATTTCGACGCAGCTACTGGAAATTTTTCAGCTATCGACTTGTCTATTTCTGACCCATCGACGTTACTAAATCACACATGGCAAACCGTACACGATTTATATGGAAGTGATCATTATCCAATAATACTAATAAAAATTTCCAAACTCACAACAAAAACCAATCCTTTGCAAAAGTGGAAAATTAAGCAAGCCAACTGGAACATTTTTTAAACAAAAATTACTGAAGAAATATCGAATATCCCTATAATTAAAGAAGACATGCACTTAACTTTAAAATTGTTTAATAACTTAATCACTGAAGCCGCCACAATTGCAATGGGAAAAACAAAGTATATAACAAAAAACAAAGTTGTACCCTGGTAGAACGAAGAGTGTAAATTGGCAATAGTACAAAGTAAAAAAGCTTTAAATACTTTCAAAAGACACAAAACCAATGAAAACTCAATAGAGCTAAAGAAAAAAAGGGCATATGCAAAATTAATTACTTCCAAATCTAAAAAAGAGTCTTGGAAAAAATACGTTCAAAGTATTAACAGGAATACAAACATGTCATCAGCATGGAAAAAAGTTAAAAAGATATCTGGTGTTAGTACACAAAATGGAATAAAATACCTAAAACGGAATGGAAACATAATTAATGAAAACAAAAAAATTGTAGAAAAATTAGCTGAAACATACAGACAAAATTCTACAAATTAAAATTACAGCAATACTTTTTTACGATATCGGGAAGAAGAAGAAGCAAATCCAATAGAAATTTTAGCCAATAACGATGATTTAAATACTCCAATTAATAAAACAGAACTATTAGAAACAATCCAAATGTTAAAAGACACATCACCAGGTCCAGACGACATACCCTCAATATTCTTAAAACAGTTACCTGACGAAGCTTTAGACTTTCTATTGAATCTTTTTAATAAAATTTGGTGTAAACAAAAATTTCCTGACTTATGGAGACAAGCTATTGTCATTACTATACTAAAACCTAGCAAGCCGGCTACAGCCGCAGAATCATATAGACCAATATCACTTACATGTTCTACTTGCAAACTGCTAGAGAAAATAATAAATAATAGACTTATGTGGCATTTGGAACATCACAATTTACTTATACCGGAACAAGCTGGATTTCGTCCTTTGAGATCTACTATAGGCTAATGTTTTACATTTAGAAAGTCAAATTACTGAAGCCTTCTGTAACACACAGAAATGCATAGCTGTTTACTTTGACATCCACGAAGCATTTGACTTAGCATGGCGACACAGAATATTAACAAAGCTGCATACTTGGGGAATTCAAGGAAACATGTTGGCATTTTTAAATAACTTTCTAAATGAACGCAAATTTTCAGTACGTAGTAGTGGAGAACTTTCTAGTATCAAATCTCAAGACAATGGAACACCACAAGGATCAGTAATTAGCCCTACACTATTTTTAATAGCAATGAATGATATAAAAAATCTCAAGAAACCTGCACAGGCTAGATTATATGCTGATGATATGATAATGTTTATTATAGGAAAAAATATTAACTCGATGGTCAAAATTTTACAAGAAGAACTAAATAAAATCGAAATTTGGTCTAATAGGGGTGGATTCTATTTTTCAGCTGACAAGACACAATATATTATTTTTTCCAAAAAGCCTATTCACACTAACATACCTGCCTTAAAATTCGGCACAAAGTTTTTAAAACGAAGTACAAAGATAAAATATTTAGGCATAACATTCGACGAAATCTTAAGTTGGAAATTACATATTAAACAATTGGCGATATCATGTCAAAATGGTATAAATCTTCTTAAATGTTTAGCCAACAAACAATGGGGTGCTGACGGAGATACATTATTACTGTTTTATAGAAGCCTAATCAGATCAAAATTGGACTACGGGTGCATTGCATATTCTTCAGCGTCGAAGTCAAATTTAAAAATCTTAGACGTTATACACAACAATGCGTTACGCATAATCTCTGGAGCTTATAGAACAACTCCTGTTGCAAGCCTCGAGTGGGAACTTGGAGAGCCATCATTACGTGAACGACGGAAATTACTTAGTCTATCTTACGCTTCAAAACTAACATCACTACAACCTGACAACCATTTTCTTACACAGTCATCATTATCAAATATCAATATAAGAACACATTTACCATTTCAATTAAGGATCAAAAACATTTTAAACTCTATTGAAATTTTTAACTTTCCCTCAACACATTCAGCAAACGTAAACACGCCTCCTCCCTGGTTAATACCTTTGCCTACTTTAAATTTAGAACTAACATTATATCATAAATCTGAAACTAATCCACAAATATTTATAAGCAATTATAATAGAATACTTTCTTTTTTCCCTTAATATACTCAAGTTTACACAGATGCATCTAATACAACTTCTGGTGTAGGATCATCATTTGTTATAAGAGACATAATAAAAAGTTTCAAATTGCCCACACAATCCACTGTGATAACTGGAGAATTGTATGCAATATACAGAGCTCTAATTTACATACAAACAGTCAAACCAGATAAATTCCTTATTATTACTGACTCAATCAATTCTCTTCATATACTGTCAAAAATGTACACTTAGGCACTTAGGCATTAAAGGAAACGAACTAGCTGATAAAAATGCTTTAGAAATAGCAAATTCCCCAAATATCAGACCGATAATAAAACCATTAGCAGAAGATCTCAAGACGTACTTTAAACAAAAGCTGATATGTAATTGGACTAAGTGTTGGGAAGAAAAATCCTCAAAGTTAAAAGAAATTAAACCAAATTTTGAACGATGGTCTAACAACGCCCCTAGCCGTTTCGTTCAGGTTGTATTAACCAGGCTACGATTAGGACACAGCAAACTCACACATGAATTTCTCATGAAGAAGTAACCTCAACCAAAATGTACGAGTTGTGACGTGCCGTTAACAGTGAAACACGTATTAACGGAGTGTCCCAAATATAGTGCTGAAAGACTAACTAATAAAATTCCATCGGTTATAAGGGACATCTTTAGTGAGTGTACCAGTGAAAATATTGTGAAATTTCTTAAAGACATTAATATTCTTAACAAAATATGATATTTATTTATAAGTTACTTATCTCATATTTATGTTTATATGTCGCTAATAACCCCAGAGGTTGATGCGACCATGTTTGTAAATAAATAAAAAAAAAAGAATATCTACAAACTTAAATATTATATTAGTCATTACGAATGGACTCACCAAAAAGACAACCATTTTAAGGATAGAACACTAAAAATACGTTTATTGACGTTTCAATTTCCACTTCGGAAATCGTTCTCAAAATACAAACAGTAAATTAAACAAATTTTGTTTTTTGTTACATAGTGAAAAATTCTTCTAATAATTTAATTTTATCTGACTCATTTATATTGACAATTCAGACATACATTATGCATTTTAAAGTAGACGACTTTAAAATGATATTGCCAATATTGTTGAGTTGCGGTCCTGGGACGACTTTACTTATAAGATAGTTCATTCGATTACATGAAATCAACTTTAACTTGAGAATATCCGTCACAAAAAAATCATAGCATGTAATTCGTCTTTAAAAAGACAAACACATGACATGATGACAGTAAAATTCTCCTGTTAGTGATTCCATAGTAAATTATGAGGGAAAACCAGGAAAAAAACCTCATAATACTATCACGACATTGTAAGTATTTGTTCGTGAATTTAGTTTACCTTCAACAAACATCAAAATTCTGATTTTATATGTTACGTTATTTAAAAAACATAAATGATGTATCCTCTATATGTTACTGACTTACTAATACTAGTATTTTCTTATTAATAACTTCCTCTTTCAATATTGGTAACCAGATCCTACTACATTCTGTCGAAGAATTTGCGACACAATTGGCCTCATTTAGCATAATTAGAGCCGCTTCTTTGATTTTTCTTTTTTTACCATCCGTTTCTTTTAGGACTACATTTAGATTTTGTCCAAAACCAAACCTACCAATGAACAAAAAGGACAAAGAATTGCATTTATAAAATACCTTGTGAATGCCATCAGTTTTATTTAGGTGAATCATCAAGGCCATTAAATGTTAGAATAAGTGAACATCAATCTTATATTAAAAATAAAGAATTTGATAGATCTCAAATCTGTAAACACGCATGGGATAATGAACATAGGGTTCAATGGAATAATTCAAATGTAGTCCTAGAAGAAAACGGATGGTAAAAAAAGAAAAATCAAAGAAGCGGCTCTAATTATGCTAAATGAGGCCAATTGTGTCGAAAATTCTTCGACAGAATGTAGTAGGATCTGGTTACCAATATTGAAAGAGAAAGTTAATAATAAGAAAATACCAGTATTAGTAAGTCAGTAACATATAGAGGATACATCATTTATGTTTTTTAAATAACGTAACATATAAAATCAGAATTTTGATGTTTGTTGAAGGTAAACTAAATTCACGAACAAATACTTACAATGTCGGGATAGTATTATGAGGTTTTTTTCCTGGTTTTCCCTCATAATTTACTATGGAATCACTAACAGGAGAATTTTACTGTCATCATGTCATGTGTTTGTCTTTTTAAAGACGAATTACATGCTATGTTTTTTTTGTGACGGATATTCTCAAGTTAAAGTTGATTTCATGTAATCGAATGAACTATCTTATAAGTAAAGTCGTCCCAGGAGCGCAACTCAACAATATTGGCAATATCATTTTAAAGTCGTCTACTTTAAAATGCATAATGTATGTCTGAATTGTCAATATAAATGAGTCAGATAAAATTAAATTATTAGAAGAATTTTTCACTATGTAACAAAAAACAAAATTTGTTTAATTTACTGTTTGTATTTTGAGAACGATTTCCGAAGGGGAAATTGAAACGTCAATAAACGTATTTTTATCTTTAATTGTGGCTTATTCCCAATTTAATAGTAATTAATTTACAATGCCACAAGAAAATAGCTTCAGAACAATATTGAGAAATAATATATTAAAAAAACAATAAAAATATGGTTATGTCAATGTTATAAAGACAAATTAATAATGCGGTGCATACAAATAATTATTACAATTATTAATACAAAAACACATATGAAATACAATCGTCGTTAACAAAATATAAATATAGAATACCGTAAATGAAACAAAACAAATGCAAAATCTTCTTAATTGACAATGTTTAGTCGCGATCGCGGCACAACTGAGATAAACTTCTAATCAAACGAATATGAAATGTATCTACCAAGTAAACGGTACTTAATGCTGATGCAGCAACAAGATTATGGTGTACATAATATATTGTGTTTATGTACTTCACCATGCAACATCGAAGCACTAGCACATAGTAGAGTAAATAGACTGGCAAAAGGCTTCTAGAATAGATTTTGGTGGGCACTTTGTTGCTAAAATGTAAAACCTCTTTTTTTGGTTTCTAATATCTTTCTAATGCAAAATCACTTGGTCGTCCAAAAATCGTAGCGGGAGGGGAGTGGTGGGAAGCCTTACAAAAAAAAAGTGCTAATTTTTTTTTCATCATTTTTCGGATCTACGATAACCGAAAATTCATTCCTCAAATTTTCATGTTGATCTGGACATTAGAAATATATTTATTTTATTTATAAAAATACGTCAAACCATTGTTGTATACGGAGCGCCTTCATACAAAATCACTTGTTCTGAAAACCCATATTTTTAAAATCTTTTACCTCGCTCTACCTCGAAAAATATTGGGTTTAGCAAAAAATTACTTTCTATAAACATTATAGACCAAAAATCAGAGAACACGTGGGTTTTTTTAGAATTTCGATTGGATACTTAGTTTAAGAAAGAATTAAATAAATCGAACGGCATATCACGACGGACAGTGCTGAACGCAGAGATGCGAGGAAGGGCGAGATTTCTAATCTGAAGTCAAAGCAAATCGACTCTAGTGATGGCGATGTTGTTAGGGTCGATTTTACATTGAAACGCTGTTGTGTTGTATATTCTATTGCGAAAGTGCATCATTGTGCATTATTTTTTACTAATAGCGCGAAATCCACTGAGCTGAGATTTTTAATATTAAAAGTTTTAAATTATTAAAAGTTATTAATTAGCTTATTGCTATAATAAAAATATTAAATATCTACTTAATATTAAAGTAAATATTTTTTTCATCTAGATACGGATTTAACGAAAAGCAGCAGGTCTGACAGTGAACTTGAGTCAAAAATCAGATTAAGGCATGTTTTTTTCCATAAAGTCCATTTCCTTTTCAGTTTGTTAAAGGACGCGGAAACTGAAGAATACATTTTTGTTCTAGTTTTCGAAAAATGCATCCTTATTTCTTTGCATTTGGCCATGTGAACTATTCTTTTTGGGGAACATTATATTTGTTAGACATGTACAAATTTGCTGATAAGTATCCAGAATTTTATGAAAACTTTATTAGAGGAAATTTTGTTGTGAAAAGTTTGAACAGAAACTTTTACCAACTATTTGTAGATATAGCTTTAAACACATAAATACAAACTCAAAAGATGCAGGAGGAATCGTGTGATTTACTAAAACCAGCACAAAACTAGACGAATGGTTTTTAAGCGACAATATGATTGGCATGATGGTAGATGAATTTCGTGCATCATGAGACCTAAGCAACCACTCAAGTCAAAACGTAGAAAGTAGAAAAAAAAAACGGATGAAAATTGATGAATATTCTGTACAAAAACTACATGATCAGTTTTTACGATTTAATGTATTTTTAAAAAGCGTAGATCGTCTTCTCGTAATTTCAGCTAATGAGATTGCATCGCTAAATGTTCAAACATCCTTACTAAATATACAAAAAAAAAAGAAAAAGAGAGCCTAGCATAATTTATTGTTACTGTTGGAACTCCCAATTTTTATCAGCATAGAAAAGAGAATAATCTTCCAACACTTCGTAGCGCAGATACCTATAAAACTGTCTCTGAAAAGAAGAAAATTATTCAAGCTGAGCAAGAATTTTTACAAAAAATACTAGCAACCAAGGCAATTGAAAGAGACATAAATATTATGAGGATATTTTCAAATAGGAATTGACAGCATATCCAATGTCACTTGTACCAGCAGGAGTTTTATCGATACCATAAAATAAATCTGCCTTAGGTTCTATAATAGAACAGTTTACAGTTGTTACAAAATCACAAAACGTGTCACATTTTTGATGGTATGGGATTGATTCAAGCCGTTGGCAACCCATCAAATGCCAAAACATTTGACGACTATGCAAGAATTTTGAAATCAATAGTGTTCAAGAACCCCTACAGCGTTAAAAGGATCGATTTTGTTTTGGTTCACTACAAGGAATCTTCCATAAAAACTGCACGAGACAAAAGAGAGGCGTCCGGATACAATATTACTTCAAAAATGGAATTCATTTATTAATTGAGTTTTTAATAAAAACCAGCTTACATACTTCGTAAGCAATCAGCTAGTTAAATATTCCTTAACAAATTGTACCGCTCACTTCGTATCCAGCAGAGGATTTTGCGACGTTTTACATTACAAAACAAATTTTGGTTTGAATTCTGAAATATTAGTCTCATCACATAAAGAGGCCTATACCAGAATAATATTACACATTCTGTCAGCAAAAATGGAGGGATATACAAAATGTATAGTCGACTGTAAAGTTACCGATGTGCCCATTTTAAAGACTTTTCAACTCCAGAAGTTTAGATGAGGGTTGGAACAAAGGACAACGAAAGATTTATAGGTATCCACGAACTCTCTATGGATTACTCCCTAAGGAAATGTTGACCAGCCTTTGATATTGAATGGTATTTCTATTAAATTATAGTCTCCTATCTAGAGTGGGAAGTGAAGAATATTTGAGCAAAGATGTTTTCGATGATATGATATTGTTAAATCTGTTATTCTTCTTTATACACCTAACGACAATATTAAGTGTATTAATACTCTAAGAGGTATTTTGGCCACTACGAAACCTATTCATAAACTGCCTTCTACTTTAGACAGTCTGAGGCAACACTGCCTTCGTATACACTTCCAGACGAAAATATGGCACTACGACTATGTAGTGCGACACCAAGACCATGTCTGCCAAATCCGTTGCTAAGTGGCTGGAGTAAACAAAATGGAGAGCTGGTACCAGTTTTAAGCACGGAACCCATGTTGACGAAAGATACATATATTCTGAATAGTTGTAAATGTAAAAAAAGTGAGTCAACTTTTGCCTTTTTATGTGAAGAATAATTATATTAGCTTTTTTTATAATTTTCAGACTGTACAGGGCCCCAATGCTCGTGTAAAAGCAAACAGATCAAATGCATTGGTTCTTGTAAATGTGTGACCCAGGCGAAATGTGGCAATAAATATACGTGAAACAATTTTAACCGTAGATGTTAGTTCTTCTGAGAATACTGAAGAGTCTGACTTAGAATAAGATAACTAACATAAGATATGTAGTGAGTAAGAAATAGTTAAGTACATAGATTTAATTGTTTTTATTACTATCCTTTGTTATTGAATCAGAAATGTATTTCCAAGGAAAACCGATGCCATTTTAGATGTGTATATTCCAAGCTTTTGAACTTTAACCACTTTACTAAGTCCTTAGTAAGCTTTATCATAATAACAATAATCTGTACGAAAATTTTTGGGGATACGGGATACCTCTACATACTAAGTCACCTAGGGCTCGATAACACAGAAAGAGTCCCACCAGAGCTCAATCCTTTTGATATCGTAAGTATCTGAGATAAGTGAATTTTCCCTTTTGAGGGAGTGCAAGCCGTATGGCTAAATCTGGATAATATTAATAATTTAATAATAGTAATAATAAGTATCCAACCTTAAAGATATACAACAATACCTATTATGATAACATAAATACTACTATATATTTTATCACTTAACACATACAGTATTCTAAAAGTGTTCTGACAACAAAACGAGCCAAAGAAGTCACTATTTACGCTAGCAGTATTCATCCCCCTTATAATCAGCATCACAATGAAAAAACGACCATAACAACATCGTTATCAATAGAGTCGATTTGCGGTTGACTTTGGCACAGGAATCTCGCCCTTCCTCGCATCTCTGCGTTCAGCACTGTCAGTGGTGACATGCCGTTCGATTTATTTAATTTTTTCTTAAACTAATTATCCAATCGAAATTCTAAAAAAACCCACGTGTTCTCTGATTTTTGGTCTATAATGTTTATAGACAGCAATTTTTGGCTAAACCCAATATTTTTCGAGGTAGAGCGAGATACAAGATTTTAAAAATATAGGTTTTCAGAACAAGTGATTTTGTATGAAGGCGCTCCGTATACAACAATGGTTTGACGTATTTTTATAAATAAAATAAAAATATTTCTAAAGTCCAGATGGGTATGCAAATTTGATGAATGAATGTTCGGATATTGTACATCCGAAAAATGATGAAAAAAAATAATTGCATTTTTTTTTGTAAGGCTCCCCACCACCCCCCTCCCACTACGATTTTTGGACGACCAAGTGATTTTGCCTTACAAAGATATTAAAAACCAAAAAAAATGGGTTTTACATTTTAGCAATAAAGTTCCCACGGGATAACACAATAGGATCCTGTTTAAACTATACTAACAGTCTTGAGCCAGGAACTGTCTTTCTCCAAAACCGAATAAAGTGTGTTAAGGTACCTTTGACTCAAACACACGTCTGTATCATTTAAAAAGACGAGATGGCTCGTCTTGTAAATTTTAGTTTTTAAAACAGCTGTGTTTTTATACAGGGAGTCTTGGCTAATAGAGGGGGAGACTCAAAACTATCAAAATGTCTGTTAATATATTACAAATGTTTAGACATAGTTGCGGAACTGCAACAATTAAACATTCGGTCTTCTAAACTAATTATATATGCAAAGCAAACAAAAACCGCTCACGGTAAAGGTTTTCGTTAACTAATTTTAAAGAAATAAAAATATTTGTGGGTATAAATTTGCAATTGGATATAAAGCGGTATTCTAGTTATAAAGAATACTGGTCAAGTAAACCTGCTCTTAAAGATACGTTCATATCCAGTTTTATGAGTCTAAAGCGATTTAGTTGGTTACGTGGCAATTTTCATGAAAAGAATAATTCTGCTGTACATGTTCGTAATATACCAAATTTTGATAAGTTGTATAAACTGCTATCAATAGTAGATTAATTACTAAATAAATTCGAGAATGGTTTGTTTCTATCTCAACAAGTAGCGGTAGATAAATCCATGAAAAAGATCAGAGTGCACTTGTTACTTATGAGGCACTGTTGGTTAATTATGTGACAGCTTGTATTCGCGGCATGTACTCGTTATTTTTATAATTTTTTAACAATGTACCTTTGATAAGGAAATTAAAGAGACATAACATTCATTCATTATGTATTTGTCTAAATTTATCTTGCCGATATCTGTTTAGTTTTAAGACTGATAATAAAAATGAATGGAGAAGAATGGTCAAGAATGGACAAGAAATAAAGACATTCATATTAAAAAGAAAAAAAGAATAAAAATGAACAACAATACCAAACGTAAATAAAGCAATCAAATAAGCGAAGGAATTGTATAAATGTGTCGTATTCATATGTCTAACTGACTTTTATAAAGACTTTGACAAAATTCTACACACATGGCTGGCAAATATATTACAAAACACAGAAATAGATAATTAGGATGTGAGAATCATTAAAAATTTATAACCGATATCAGAAAGCCATAATATGCGTAGAACTCTACAACAAAACTCTAAATAGATACTTAAAAGAAGCGGAGTAGGACGACGATGTGTATTGCCCGCTGCACTTTTTAATATATCGTCGGTGACCTGGCAAATTCTCCTATCTGCATTTTTTATGAAAATGAGTTATCGATGAATTCGGAATCGGCTTACACCAACGATTCGTCCGTACAAGTCCTATGAACGAGAAAAATGTCTAAATATATAAAAACGCTACTTGTAATTTCTTCTATATAAATTCACGCAGTAAACTATAATGCAACATGTCCTATCTTGTCAGTTTGTATGGTGTAGTCATAGGGTATTGAATGCTAGTAGACGATGAGTTGTTTTTCAACGAAATACGATATTTTTGGTAAGTTTCACAAGATATTATGTACATAATAATGGTAATATTATGTGAGTATAAAATTTAAAGTAATAAGATTCTAAACTAAAACGATAAACATAGACGAAAATCTAGTTTTTATAATTGCTTTCAAATAGGAGAATTTGCAAGTAGGCAACAAACATCGATTAACTGATAGGAGAATTTGTTTGTCTCAATAATTGTATAGTAATCATGTCGAAGAGAACTTTGCGTATACTTGCAATGGCTAACGAAAACTTGGTTGTAAATAGAAGCGACCAAATAGAAACTCTACTAGTAAGCCAACTGACAAACTCTGATGAAATCGACGCATGGGAAAACCTAAATATAGAAAATACGCCTTAATTATGTTATTAGACGAACCTCTATCTGAAGACAGTCATACTATTATTACTGATGAAAACAAACAGTGATAATGAAGTTACCATGAAGAAAAAAAGGAAGCTTTGTCAGAATAAAAATCACTGGAGAAGATACAGAAACAAAAAACTTCGAATGGAAGGTAAGATATACATGGGGTTTGGTAAAAAAATCGGGAAGATTAAGCAAGATATCCAAAGAAAAGCAAAACTTTTAAAAGAGGCGTGTACGTCAGTAAAATGTCGAAATTCCAAATTAAGATATTGCAAGGAATTTACATAACAGTGCAGAAATCATATATTTAAGAACTTCTAGGATATGACTGGGGATCAACGTAAGGTCTTTGTAGCATCTCATGTATTTAAAACTACAACATTTAAATCAAACAAGGAAAATTCAAGGAGACAAGGTACGTACACTTACTACATACATGACGGGAATGAAAACTTATAAGTATGTCGTTGTATGTTCACAAATACATTAGATATAGATTATCAAACCATTCATTATTGGCTGGATAATAGTTTTTGCGGTATGACTGACGACGGATCGCGTGTTTCTACCAAGAAAATGATAAAAACTAGGTATACAGAAAGTCATAAATACTTGGAACAATTTTTTGAGAGTTTAACTAAACTTCATACTATTGTCGTAGCGAAACACAAAAATTGTATTTAGAATATTCTTTTAACAGTATATCAGATTTGTAAGTTGTTTATGTAAACAATTTTTGCCAAGAATAGAATATAACTCCTTTAGGTCGCAGTGTATTCTCAAAACGATTTAAGGAGAATAATTTCGCTTTATATATACAGAAAAACACCAATGCAATATTTGTTTTGCATTTAAACATAAGAATACGAGTGAAGAAGAATATAGAGCCGATATAAAGAGAATGAAAGACGCCAGAGAAGCTAAAACTTTAGATAACGCCATAAGTGAAAAAGATGAAATAATAGCACTAACAATGGACCTCCAAGCCATAAAATTGTGCCTATATGTACCACCGAACAAAATGTACTTTAAAACCAAATTGTCCTGTCATAACTTCACAGTTTACAACCTAAAAACTCGCCATGTTGTATGCTATTGGTTTTCAAAAGACGGAAATAACCAGCTTAAAGCATCCACATTTGTTTCTTGTATCATACATTATTTAGAGGAGAACTGTGTTACCGATTCCAAAACGCCAGTTGTTATTTATTCTGATGGATGCAGTTATCAAAATCGTAATAATATCCTGTCAAACGCTTTACTAAACTTTGCTATCAAACATAATGTGTTAGTATTTCAAAAATATCTTGAACCGGATCACTCGCAAATGGAATGTGACTAGGTACATAGTATAATAGAAACGAATCTTAAAAATAAGGAAATCCATTTACCCAGTGACTATGCTGACATTACAGCTCAAGCAAGAAAGGGAACTAAGCCATACAGAGTCAAAATATTAGACCATATGTTTTTAAAGACTATTCATCCTCTAACCACATGCGATATTCCTCAACCCGACCAGGAGGAAAACCGTATAACCCAACCATTACTGATATAAAATGTATCAAATACGATCCAGTTGGGACCGTAGAAATAAAAACTCACCATAAAGGAGAATACTTACAGGTCCCTAGCAGACCAAAGACTATGCCAACAATTGTGGACTATCCACCTTTATTTCTATCCCCTCCTAAAATAAAAACGAAGAAATGGCAACATTTACAAGATCTAAAATTGACCCTACCGAAAGATTCGCATTTCTTTTATGATTGTCTTTTACACGGATAGATCCTTTTATTTTGTTCATTCAGACATATTATACCTACCTATGAAATAATTTTTGTTTGTTGTTTTATATGATAATTGTGTTTTACATTGCCATGAATAAAACTGTTTAATTTAATGAATGTTTAATTTTAAAGAATTATTTATTTTATTTGGGGAGATATTGCCTGGACACCGACGATATGCTTAAAAGAGATAGTTAAAAAACACTAGAAGACATCCGTAAAGGCATATCAATTAACGAAACACTAACAAATAATCTCAGATATGCAGTCGATACAATACTCCTTTCGGACAGGAGAGAAGGACTGTAAATTTTAGTTGATCGCCCTGCACACTACTGCGAGAGATATGAAATGTCTCTGAACATAAAAGAAATGAAAATAATGATTGTCAATAAGAACAAGATTGAAGACGCAAAAATCTACGGTTAAGAAAAATCTTTGGAGAAATGACTAAATGAAGAGCGTGACCGCAGTCTTGAAATAAAAAGACGCACTGAGAAGCAATGTTAATAAGATGGAAGCAGTAATATGTAATGGAAAACTGGGAATAGACATTAAAACTAGAGTCCTGAGATGCTACGTATTCTTTGCCCTTTTGTTTGGAGTTAAAACCTGGACGATTACAGACGCAACTAAAAAAAGAATTGCCAGCTTTGACAAGTGGTGTTATCAAACAATGTGAAAAAAATAATGGAGACAACACGTAACAAATACGGACACATTAAGTAAAATGAAAAAGAAAAAGATATATTCAACACTATAAAGGAAAAATGGTCTTTGATCACATACTAAATAATGAAAAACATAAGTTGATGCGATTGTCTAAACAAGGCAAAGTGAAAGAAAAACTAATTAACAAATTTAAAGTAGTAGGGTAGATAAACAACTAAAGAACTCTTTAGAATTGCTGCATACGGAGTAAAATGGGTAAAATGATGATAGCTAATGTCCTTAAAGGATGAGTCAAATGAAGAAAAAAAAAAGAAGTAAAAAGAATATTCAAAATATCGACCTGTATATTAAAACCGAATGTATTGAAAGAGTACACTAATTCAAATATTTGGGATAGACAGTGAATAATGAATGGGACCTAGATGTAGATATTGAGATCTAAATTAAAATAGAAAGATCCAGATTCATAAAATCAAGAAAGCTCTTAAGCAATCGCAACCTAAGCGTTAGCATGCGATGGTACTATGAAATGTTACTACGTACTCTTTACGATACTTTACGTAGAGGAAAGCTTGACGTTAACAACAGCAACCATAAATGAGGCTTTAACAATGCGGCTATATCGACACGTGATAAGAACACGTTAGACATAAAGTGACTAACACATAGGTAATAATTTAGAATAAGAGCAAAAGAATTTATTACGACAATCTCATCTCAGAAACCTTAAACAATAGTAATGAGGAATTAACCAGACGTAAAATAGAAATTGATAGCATTAGTATTGAACAAGTAATGGAAATAAAAAACCTTGGAATTACACTCTTCTGCTATAAAGACCTGGACAAAAAAGTAAGAGATCAAGTACAAAAAGCAGATAGACCAATAGAATACGTTAATAACAGTATATGAAGAAACAGATACATTAACACTAAGATGAAGTCAAGAATTTATAAAACCAGTATAAGACCAATAAAGACAAGCCTCAGAATCAAGACCCGGCACAGCCACAACACAAAGACTACTGGAAACATCAGAGATAAAAGTACTGGGAAAAATTACAGGAAATACGCTGAGAGATCATGGACATAAAAAAAAATGATGGGACAACTACATTAGCAAAATAGGGAAGACTCTTATCATCAAAATAGCAAGAGATAACTCACCAATCGGCAGAAGAAGTATCGGACAACTGTGCAAAAGATTGAGGGACAAACTTAGATAGAGGTAATAATCCGTCAATAAACAAACATAATTGCTTATAAAGAGAAAGAAGAAGAAGAAGATTATTTTTTACGTAGAAATTTAGTAGAAATAATAATTGACCAACTTTTCCATTACTGAATATAGTATTGAAATGGATTACAAATTCAAATAAGGTATCACAAGACCAGATTTCAATTAAAAAAAAAAAATAAGAATTAAGCCAGGGCGTCAAAACTGGTGACTTCACAATGTTCCCATATTATTTAAAAAAACTGGCGTTTAAATTTAAAAAGCGATCTATTTTAGTACTTTTGTACAAAGTAAATTTCTTTGTAAAGTCATGAATTTGTTTCATAATAATTTCGCTGCGCTCTGTATATCTGTATAATATATATCTTGTTTTCTATTTGCTAGACATATTAAGTTTTGTTTTTTTTTTAGGTAAAAATATGCCAGTGCTGACTTCTTCTTTATTGGATAAGGATACATCACATTCAGGTATGTTTTGGTGTATTTGCAAAAGTATAAAAATATTTTAAGTTGATATTATTTAAAAGAAACATTGACACATTTTGTTTATTTCATAAAATTTAAAGATGGTATTATAATTGCAATAGGTATTTAAATAAGTTACGGAAATAACTTATAGGAATATAACGATGATTTTCAGTTAGTGTTGAAAATATTGACAATAATATGCTGTCAAAAAAAGTAAAAAATTAATTAAGTTATAGATTGACAACAAGCTGTTAAAAAGAGCCCAACAAGGTAAATAATAATAATAATAATAATAAAAATAATAAGCTACTCATTTGGCATTATTAAGTGGACTAAAACGGATATAGAAAGTCTTCAGAGAAAAGTACGAACACACCTCACAAAGGCACAAAAACACCATCCTCGAAGTGCAGTAGAAAGAACGACATTACCACGGTATTTAGGAGGACGAGGACTTATTGATATAAGCGAACAATTAGATAAACAGATTAATAATTTAAGAACTTATTTTCAGGTGCAGGCGGAGACATCTACTCTTCATCGCGCAATTTGCGCAGTAGATGACACAACACCGATCAACCTGAGGGAACAAGAAATGCGCATAAACCATCTTACTAAGAACGAAAAAATGCGCATCTGGATGGGTAAACCTCTGCACGGGCGACATCCGAATGAAGTCAGTCAAGACTATGTCGACAATATAGCGTCGAACTATTGGCTGACATCAGGAAAGATGTTCCCTGAAACAGAAGGTTCATTACTCGCCATTCAGGATCAGGTTATACCAACCAAAAATTACCTGAAATATATTATCAAAGACCCTCAGGTCCACAACGACAAATGCCGATATGGATGTCAAGCCCAAGAAACGATCCAACATCTTACCGGAGGCTGCCAGGCATTTGCTGCAACTGAATATAAGGAACGGCATGACTCAGTAGGGAAGATCCTCCATCAAGAGATAGCTATTAAACTGGGACTTCTACAAACAAACCATCTCCCATATTATCAATACGTTCCAGAGAGTATGCTTGAGAATAACAACTACAAGCTATACTGGGATCGTACTGTGCTCACAGACCAAACTGTAGCACATAATAGACCAGATCTCGTGCTAGTTAATAAACTAACAAGACAAACAACTCTAATCGATGTGGCGATACCTAACAACAATAACCTGCGTGTTAAATACAACGAAAAGATCGCCAAGTACAGAGATCTGGAAATACAAATAAGAAGACAATGGAGAATGGAAAGTACCCAGACGATACCGATTATTCTTTCTACCACTGGAGTCATTCCGAAGAACCTCCTAGAAAACATAAAAAAGCTGGGTCTAAATGAACATCTATATAAGGTCATGCAGAAAGCTGTGCTACTTTCGACGTCTAGATGCGTGCGAAAATTTTTAGGAGATACACCGACGTACCAAGTCACCTAGGACTCGATAACATGGAAAGAGTCCCACCAGAGCTCAATCCTTTTGATACCGTAGGTATCTGGGATGAGTGAATTTTCCCCTTAGAGGGAGTGTGAGCCGTATGGCTAAATCTGGAAAATAATAATAATAAACCATAAACAAATGAAAACAGAACTAACTTCGGAGTTCGTGCGAAGAGTAAGACAACTAAATCGGTCATATCTTAATAGTAAAAATTTGTTTAAGGCATTAAATACTTACGCCTGTTCCGCGCTGAGCTACTCATTTGGTATTATAAAGTGGTCAAAAACGGATATAGAGGGCCTTCAGCGGAAAGTAAGAACACTTCTCACAAAGGCGCAAAAACATCATCCACGTAGTGCAGTAGAGAGAACAACATTACCGCGGTATCAAGGGGGAAGAGGACTTATGGATATAGGTGAGCAATTAGATAAACAAAATGCTAATTTAAGATCTTATTTTCAGGTACAGGCTGAGACATCTACTTTACATCGAGCAATTTGCGCAGTAGATGATACGACGCCGTTTAAACTGAGGGAACAAGAAATGCGCATAAACCACCTGACTCAGTAAGAAAAAATGCGCACCTGGATGAGTAAACCTCTGCACGGGCGACATCTCAATGAGATCAACCAAGAATATGTCGACAATACAGCGTCGAACTATTGGTTGACATCAGGAAAGATGTTTCCCGAGACTGAGGGTTTCCTACTTGCCATTCAGGATCAGGTTATTCCAACTAAAAATTACCTGAAATATATTGTTAAAGATCCTCAAGTCCAAAATGACAAATGCCGATATGGATGCCAAGCCCAAGAAACCATCCAACATCTTACCGGTGGCTGCCAGGCATTTGTTGGCACTGATTATAAAGAACGCCATGACTCAGTAGGAAAGATTATCCACCAAGAACTAGCTGACAAACTGGGACTTCTCCAAACCGACCATCTTCCTTATTATCAATACGCCCCTGATAGAATGCTTGAAAATGATAACTACAAGCTATACTGGGATTGCACTGTGCTTACAGACCAACCAGTGGCCCATAATAGACCGGATCTCATACTAGTTAATAAACTTACTAGACAAACAACACTTATTGATGTGGCGATACCCAACACCAATAATTTAGGTGTTAAATACAACGAAAAGATCGCCAAGTACAGAGATCTAGAAATACAAATCAGGAGACAATGGAGAATGGAAAGTACCCAGACACTACCTAGTGTTTTATCTACTACTGGTGTTATTCCCAAAAACCTCATAGCGAACATAAAACAGCTGGGTCTAAATGAACATCTTTATAAGGCCATGCAGAAAGCTGTACTCCTCGCGACGTCCAGATGTGTAAGAAAATTCTTGGGAGATACTCCAACATACCAAGTCACCTAGGGCTCGATAACACGGAAGGAGTCCCACCAGAGCTCAATCCTTTTGATACCGTAGGTATCTGGGATGAGTGAATTTTCCCCTTAGAGGGAGTGTGAGCCGTATGGCTAAATCTGGGATAATAATAAAAGTAATTGTCAAAGACCCCCAGGTCCAAAACGACAAATGCCGATATGGATGTCAAGCTCAAGAAACGATCCAACAACTTACCGGAGGCTGCCAGGCATTTGCTGCAACTGAATATAAGGAACGGCATGACTCAGTAGGGAAGATCCTTCATCAAGAGATAGCTATTAAACTGGGACTTCTACAAACAAACCATCTCCCATATTATCAATACGTTCCAGAAAGTATGCTTGAGAATGACAACTACAAGCTATACTGGGATCGCACTGTGCTCACAGACCAAACTGTAGCACATAATAGACCAGATCTCGTGCTAGTTAATAAACTAACAAGACAAACAACTTTAATCGATGTGGCGATACCTAACAACAATAATCTGCGTGTTAAGTACAACGAAAATATCGCCAAGTACAGAGATCTGGAAATACAAATAAGAAGACAATGGAGAATGGAAAGTACCCAGACGATACCTATTATTCTTTCTACCACTGGAGTCATTCCGAAGAACCTCCTAGAAAACATAAAAAAGCTGGGTCTAAATGAACATCTATATAAGGTCATGCAGAAAGCTGTGCTACTTTCGACGTCCAGATGCGTGCGAAAATTTTTAGGAGATACACCGACGTACCAAGTCACCTAGGACTCGATAACATGGAAAGTGTCTCACCAGAGCTCAATCCTTTTGATGCCGTAGGTATCTGGGATGAGTGAATTTTCCCCTTAGAGGGAGTGTGAGCCGTATGGCTAAATCTGGATATTAAAAGTAAAATTCTAGGTAAAATAGCTGTAGAACTATGATTTATGTATATCGTAGATACATCGTTAATATTTACGTTAATATTTGATGTCTTTAAATGTATTTTCTTATTTGTAAACAACTCAATAAGACAAAAGAAAATAAAGACATAATCTCATAAAATATGAGATAAAATTGGGACTTAAGAACGCAACAATTCACAGAATGAAAGTTCCGTGTGTGATAAGTTCATAAACAACATATAGAAAATGTTCAAAACTTTTAGGTTATACAGTACTTCTGAATCTCACTACATCTTAATCAGTTTAAGCATAAGCATAATAAGGATATTGGACCTAAAATTTTTAGTAAGAATATAACTTGACTTATAAGTGATTGTTACTAATTGTTAAAAGATCGTTTTACAAAAAGGTAAATTTGGTTATTTCATAGAACAACGGTGTGTGAAGAATTATAGTCTAAGATCCTAGGGCCGTTCCATATTTTGTCATAAATAAAGTGTATCGAATAAGGTAGTATTAATTGGTATATACTTAAGGCGGAAACGCATTAGAGAGTCGCCGACGCGACTCGCCTCGTCGCAGTCTAGTCCAGCTTAGATTCTTTACGTTATTTTTAATATTCATGAACGTATTTGGAAGTAGCGGACGACTCACAGTACCGACGAGGACTCGATTCAGTCTTTGATGAGAATCTCAAAATGTCTCTGTCGCGATTTGTCAAGTCCTCGACTCTATAGTGTGCGTATACTATACACAGGGACGCGAACACATCACATACAAGACAACTTTGACTTGTCGTTTATTCTCGACAATAAACGAAAGCGCTCGGATAATATTAACAAATATGCCTCTTACGTCATTATTTAATTTGTAATATTTAGTTGCTCGAAGTCGTTTATGTGTAATACTTATCAGAGCTTGTAATAGGTAGACTAACCAAGGCGACTTATTTTATTTATTGGAAAGATGGATGACGAGCAGATAACAATCGAAGTGCAAAAGTATCCAGAACTATATGATTCTGCACATAAACAATATTTAAATCAGCAACGAAAGGACAACTGTTGGCTGGAAATAGGTGAATCGCAGCTTAGAAATTGCAGTGAACGTCTTCTCGCCATCTGAACTATTCCCAGTACACCGACTCCGTCAACAAGCACTACAGTACCTCTAAGAAGAAGATATCCACAATCCAAAAGAACACAAAATGATCCCTCTGTAGCTAACGTTTTTTAGAATTATTAGACAGCGTAAAACGCAAAGAAAGTAGAGCGACTGTAAGTAACGATACAGATGATCCCAGAATATATTTTTTTATTAGTATGGGAAAAATTGTAAAAACTTTCGCACTTCATTAGCAAGCCGTTGTAAAATGAAAAGTATTTCAAATAATAAATCAAATTAAGGTAGATAATGAGGCACCACCGAGACCAACGAACACTTGGAATATCAACCAGCCTACAAAATGTTCAACAGAAACTTCACCAACACCAATTAATAGCTCCAATTATATCAATAACATTCCTTCATATGTACCAGTACGTCAACCATATGTTGGTACTATAGAATCTACATCACAAAATCATGACAAAAATTCTTCTGATTCTTCAAGCTCAAATACAAATTTGAATTATTTATGTAGAGAGTTTCGTCAAATAACATTGTAAATGATCGTTTGCTATAACTCAAACAGTATGGGTAAAAGCCAGTAATTCATTTTACTTTATTGTTAAACATTTTGTCCTAAGTATTTTTTTTTCAAATAAATTTGGGTACTCTATATATCTTTGTTTTACTCCTAATCTTAGACACACGGCTAACCTTTCAGTTGGGGAATACAACATCTAAATTTTGTATTTTGTAACTGGATTCCTTCTTCTAGCAGTTTTTCCAGCTGTCTAAATTTTTCAACTGACATTCGAAATGACTGTTTAAAACGTATTTTGTCTATACATAATCTGTCGAATATTGTGTAAAATTCGCATTCTAATGGCTGGGAGAGATTTATTGAATGTACCCAGTATTTTCTCTTGGGTTTTTTAATTTTCCTTTCATCTTGTTCTAATATAGCAGCCAAGAAAAACAATTCTTCCAATTTCTCACAAGCCATTTTTCTTCTCACGTTACTCAATCGATGTGAGCAACACTGTGGTTGTCGAAAAATGTGAACTTCTGCGCAGACTGCGACGAGTCCGCGACTGCCAAGTGTGAATACTGAAGTATGAGTCTGGGACTGTGTTGTTCGCGACGAGGCGTGTCCGCGACTCTCTAATGCGTTTCCGCCTTTAAAGTCTATGCTTTCGAATAGCCATAATTTTATTGTTATTAAGTTTACGGTACTGTTAAAAAACAAGTCTCTTTGTTTTATAAGCTTTATTTTATATGGAAACATATTTTCTGAAATTTTTAAAGTAATTCGCCACAAACCGTTTAAAAAAATGCTTTTTTGACGTGTAATTTGTGAACTCATGTTAAAAAATTACAACAATATCGACTTTCGAAAAATCTCAATTTTGTGTCTTAAAATCTACTAGTTTGTTTTAAATTCACTATTCTAGCGAAAAAAAATGTTTTTTTTGTAAACTTGTTCAACCTCCCGAGTTAAGGTGGGAGAAAAAGTATATTGGGACCGTGCAAGTTCGGAACAGCGACACCTGGTGTCGTAAATCAGCAAAATTTAAAATTTACTGCGCTTTGATGTTAGATCGAGGTTACCGGATAACTGTCAAGGACGTAGCCCCAAAAAAGAATAAGAAGAAAAAGTAAGATTGAGGTTATGTCGGTATGTTATTAAAAGGTAAACGTTGTATGTAGAGTAAATACAAATAAATATTTTAGTACATTACAGCATTACTGTTAATATGGATGCAATAATAAAAACTGGATTTGAGAAAGTAAATCACCAAATAACTTTTCAACCAAGCACTGAGTCAAAGGGAAAAACTTTAGTAGTGGCAAATGTCAAAAAAGAATGAAAGAATTATGTGGAAGAATTAAGAAAAATAAATTACCATAAATAGTGCTAATGCATAAATTAGCAAGTTAAGTCCATGATATCATCATATTGGTTTGAACAATTTATTCTTTCCCTGTAAACTTTTGGACAGCTAATACAACTTAATGCTTCTTCAGAAAAACTTGAACTTGATGCATTTTTGTTAACTTCAAAAAAATAAAATTTAAACATTAAACTTGATTTTTGGGTTAAAATGAACTATAAAGTTCAGAGTGTTATGATACTAAAATTTACACTTAAAAGTGAACTTTTATTTATTATTTATTTCAAACTGACTTGCGCAAGAATAAAGCATAATTTAGGGTATGTTACTTAGGCTTTTTTATGATATAAATCCACTTTTCTCTTTGCAGTAGCTTTGTGCTTCGAAGTTGGAAACGAATAAAACTTAAATTGACAATTTTTTGTTGTATTTTTTCAATTTATAACACAGCATTTCATAAATCCCATTTTCTTCAGTGACAGAAGGTGTAAATACATAAACGAATATGAAATAGGACAATTGACAATATGAATTTATGAAATCTATGAAATGTGCAGTAAAAAATGCAAGATTTCTCCGCTACTCGCGCACGATCGTTTCTCGTATCCCCTCCAAGTACTTGCACGTTGCCAATAGGATATATTTGAATCTTTGAGTTATTTTCTACCTACTGTCAAAATTTTAAGCATATCCATGCAAATAAAAAGAGTTCTATGCAGAAAACCTCCATATCTTTGGCTACAAAGAAAGTGGAGTGGGATTAGGAGATACATTATTCCCAAAATTATTTAGCTTTTTAGAATAGGGGACTGTCAGGACTCTATTCATGAATGAAAGAGTTATAAAATATGAATAATTTAAAACAAACTTAAGCCTTATTTGTACTTGTAATTTGGTACTCTTCTTCTTTTTCTTCTTTTTCTGCTTCTTTTTGTATAAATATGACAATGTTTGTTTTTCAATGCGCCTCCAATAAGTGGTCGTTCCATCGATTTCGTGGTCTTCTTACTAATCGTCTTCCAATTAGGGAACCGTCACGCTGTTTTTACTATTCTATTTGTTGTCATTCCGCTTCCGCTATCATTCCATTCGACTCTTTTATTTCTTACCCAGTCGTTTCATTATAGATTAATCTAATGGTTTTTGTCGTTTAGGTCGTTTTTCTGATGCGCATGTAATTACACTAGTCAACAAATTAAAAAAATAGTCGCGACTGATGTCAAAAGGGCTGTACCGGGGATTTTAAAGCATCCTGATTGCGAATTCAAAAACAAAAATTTCTCACCACGTGTATATTTTAAGTTATAGAATGCGCCAAATAATAATATTTATTATAAAAATTCTTATATACTATATATAAATAAGTCCATTACTAGAAACAAAACCTATGGTAAGTCTTTTGTACACAAAGATTTTACTCTATATCACTTTCTCTCATGAGGAACCAACAGTAATCTACCATCATTGCTGCATCCCATCTTCCCTGGTAGCGTTGCTCCATTGTGAGAATATCCTGGTGGAACCTTTTTCCTTGCTCGTCGCTGACTGGACCCAAATTTTCCGGGAAGAAATTTTAGTGGCAATGCAGAAAGTGTATTTTTTAGAGACATGCGACAGTCCAATTTGCAGTAACTTTTAATTAGTTCTTCTACAACATTTTGGTCATTTTCTGCTTTTTTGTTTCCCACAAACTCGAAAACAATTCTTTTGAAAGAAATCCACGCAGCTAACTTAACATCACTGTTGATCTCTCAATATTTGTCTGATTTGTTGATTTGTGGTCCAATAAATATCCCTTCTTTAAGCTTCGCGTCAATTAACTTAGGAAAAATTTGTTTAAGGTATTTAAACGCATCTCCTTCTTTATCTAACGCGTTAAAGAAATTTTTAATCAATCCCGTTAATATGTAATGGAGGTAACAGAACGTTTTTTGGATCAATAAGGGGTATATTCTTTACGTTAGCTTGACCTGGAATGTACTGATCTCTTGCTGACCATTATTTAACTTGGTAATGGCTCTATGTTGCTCTACTGTACCAAAGACAAAGAAAACAGAAAAAATTTGTAAATCCTCCCTGAAGACCTAGTAATAATCCGATGACTTAAGTCACCACATATTTGCCACTCATATGTATCATAGCTTACTGCATTTAGGATCAGCGACATATTTTCGTGTGTTTTTTTCATATCAACTGCATGCGCAAGAGGAATAGATGGTCTTTTGTTGCAGTTATGGAGCAGAACTGCCTTTAGACTTGATTTAGAAGAATCTATAAATAAATGCCATTCTTGTGGGTTATGTGTAAATCCTAATTTTTCCATAACACTATTTGGATTAACACAAACACACATTTTATCCTGCATAGTAAAAAACGAGGATAGCTCCTGGTTACGGTTCCTAAATATTGTAACTTTGGTTCCACTAGCTAGTAATTTCCATTATTGTAATTAAGAACCTTAAAGTCCAGCATGTTTTTTGGACAAGTAAAAGTCTCGAATTAAATTATTTAATTTAGTTTGTTGGATGAAATGGGATGTTTTATCATCACTTTCGGGAAAATAAGAATCGTCCGTTTCTGATACATCATCGGGTTCACTTTTATCGTCATACATTTAGAAATTTTCCTCCCAATTTGGCAGGGATCCTGGAACTGGTAAATCTTCTCCATTAACAACCGGTTTTATTGCTAAGGGAATATCCAGATATTCAATTTTATGTATGTTCTTCCTTAAAAACCCAGACACTTTTGCCATGCAGAAGTAATAGACGCTAAAATGATTTGTTGGTTCGCGCCAAATCGTCGGAACTGCAAGCGGCATAGAAAAGCATTTACCATTTAACTAATTACCTAGATTTGTTGCACAGGTTTAGCAGCATATGTGAAGAGCCCAGTTCCGATGTTGATCTCCAATAACACATCCAGAATACTTATGTGAAGCTACTACTGTCATCTTATTAATTTTTATTTTTCTGCGATTTAAAAGTAAACTGACCACATACATAGCAATAACTATCCACGGGGTTAACACAACCAGGTTTCTGGACTTTGGACATTTTTGTACTATCCCACACACTTAATTCCAAGATGTTCTTTACTAGCGTCAATTAACTTTATTCCACACACTTTCGCTTTTCGATGTAACATTAACACTGAGGGTGTGATTACCGGCGAGCTGCTTTTACAGCCGTTCCATACTTGTAGCATGTTATAGAAGATCGAAAGGTCAAGAAACGACGGCGAAATTCTCGTATACCATCAAAGAAATTTAATATATATATATATATATATATATATATATATATATTATATATATATATATATATATATACATATTGTTATGATGTGTTGTTTCTCTATGAGTTATGAGTAAATTTGATTGATATATGTAAGTATAGGGTTTTTATCGCGGTTCCCAAAAAATTAGTTTATAACTATTATGAAACAAAAATATCTATTTAAATAAGCAATATCAATTTAAAACAATCTATCTAAAATTTGAAATTCTTACAATTATTAAATTATTAACAAAATTTGGTACCTTTCTGTCACTGAACGCCTCAAGTTTTTCCAAAATTAAAGTTATTATCACCACTCGATATTTTCTTACTCAGCCTTGGTTATCCAACAATTTTAATATGTTTCTTCTTAATTATCTCCACTCACCATATAAATATATAAATTTAAATCCTTGTAATTTCCATATAATGTACTTTCAGATATACTGGATCCTGTGGTTGTACTTCTATTGAATGCTTACTTCCATGGATTAACTTCATACTATCACTATATTACTGTAGTAATAATTAATCTCAACTGTATTTGACTTAATTAATTCATTTAAATTAATCAATGCCTTCTTCTAGCTTCAAACTAATTCACTTAATAATCATAATCTGCAATTGACTTCATTTCTTCTAACTAACTCCACTAACTAACTGATTAACCCTTCTAACTGAACTTGTAACTAAACATAATCTGTAACTAACTGAACTAACTAACTCACTTTAACTCAATTAATAATCTTCTTGTAACTAAATTCTTGAAGTCTAACTTTATTGACTGATCTAACTGAACTAACTCTCTAACTGATAACTAATCATAATCTGTAACTAACTAACTTAATTTCTTCTAATTAACTCACTTTAACTCAATTAATAATCTTCTTGTAACTTGAATTCTAACTTTACTGATTCATCTAACTAAACTAACTCCTCCCGCTCCAAATTACATGGTTTATATATCTTTTTCTGGTTCCAGAATATTCTAGCAATAAATAAGGTTCGAATCGTTCTATTTTTTCTATCTGAACATTCTGGAATAAATGGAATGGTTTTCTGTCTATGATGTATTATGCAAATAGTCCTATTGACATTTCTAGAATTTTCTCTGGTCTACATGTACAATTATTTACTTGACTTTAGGCTCTGCAGATCAGAATTACACTATTATATGTAACTTAAACATCTTACATTAATATATTATCATTATTTTACATATGTAATTATATTTTAAATTAACATTTTCATTTAAATAAACTCCTTTTTGACTTTGACACTACAGTGTATATCTGGTTGCATATACATATGGCTGACTTATAATTATTAAAAAAAATTTAACATTTATTATATGCTAGATTCTTAAAAATAACCTCATATAATTATTTTTTTTTTAATAATATTATCTAGGATAACTTATAAATTATGTCTTTAATTACTATTTAAATAAATTTATTAATTAACAGTGTATCTCTGGTTGTATATACACATGGCTGACTTATTGTATTTCTGTTCTCATTACAATATATATATATATATATATATATATATATATATATATATATATATATATATAGGTTTAAATGGGTAGTAAATAGTGTGTTATTCGTAAATTATGCATAATTTTTAGGAAAAATGGTATTTTGATTATATTTCGCTCCAATGTGTTACAAATGACTTAAATTTTTTTTTTATTAAAAGACTTTAAAAATTTTTTTTTTTAACCATAACTTAGAAATCTTACGTGTTAGGAAGTTTTTATCTTCATATTGATGTTTAGAGAGCCAAAATAACAATGATCACCATTTTGCGTTCGAGTCGCAAATTGGTTGTAAACTAGTGTTATTTGTCTAATGAAATATGATGTTTTGTAAATTCTGCCCCGTTCATGGTTTTTTCGATATTTTTATTTCTCCATATTGCTTTATACAATCTGCGGCTCTGTTTGCTTTATTTACTTTTTACTGTTTAGAGCTTTTCGTAGCTAGATAGTGTGATTTCTAAATATTTAAACTGCATCGTTTGTTCTATTATTCAGCTCTAATTTACTTCTAAGTAAATTTGCTGTTATAACTAGGCATTTGTTTTTTTTTTTTTAAATAAGCATGTTAAATTTTCTGGCGGTTATATTAAATTAGTACAGGATATCATATATATATCATCTTTACTTTGAGAGATTAGTATTGTGTCATCTGCAAAGCAGATTATTTTAAGTTGTTTTTCTTCCATTTGGTATCCTTATATAGTTCTTACTTTTTTATTATTTTATCCATGATCCGGTTAAAGAATAAAGAACTCAGGGAATCCTATTGTCTTTTTCATTTGCCAGCTTCAGTTGGGTCAGTTAGTTATTATTATAATTTTAATTTTATTTTGATTTTTTGGTAGACATTTTTGATCGTTGTGATTATTTGTGTCTCTCTTGCGTACAATACGTAAATAAGGTTCTTTAATTTTACCCAGTCAAATGCCTTCTTAAGCTTCACGAAACATAAATATGCCAACTTATGCCGAATGATTTCTCTCGCACTTGCCTTATTATTTCTTTCTCTGATATTTTCCGGATTCGATTTGTTTTCCTTTTTGACAAGAGGTAGTGGGATGCTAGGTCTCCATTTTTGTGGCATTTGATAATTGTTTGATAGTGGTTTGGTGAGATCTGGTCTTTAGTACTTTCGAAGTTCACTTGTACTATATCATCTCTGAGTGATTTTTAATATTTTGATTTCTTTAATGCATCCTTTATTTCTCCCTACTCAATGTTTACTTTTTCGTTTGTCCTCACGTCTGGTGTTGGTGGTTTATTATCCTCCCTTTTAGTAAACAGGGATTGAAAGTACATTGTCTAGATTTTCGTCCGAATGTGTTTCGTTTTTATTAATTTTTTTATCTAGTTTCTTTGTCCTGTGCTTTTTCTTCATATTCTTTATATTCAAACTGTTTTGAGAAGTTCTTCTAGTGCTCTGTTTTTATTTGCCTCGCTACAGTATTCGTTTTACTTCTGATTCGTTTATAATTTATAGTGGTTGTATGCCTGTTTTGTTTGTTGTGTTTTATATTGTATAAAGGCTTTCATATTTTCTTTAAATTTTGTCTTTACTTCCAACCTTGGAGTTTTCTTTTTTGATATGTTAGGATTCGTTACTTTTCCTTACTCGTTCCGTGTTCGATACTCCAAGTGATTCTGTTGCCACGTTTATTATATTATTTTTGAGTTTTTCCCAGTTTTCTTCGATATTATCTTCTCCCATTAATCCTTTTTAATATCTGGGCCACATAATGAGAGGAGAAAAGTACTCTCTGCTTAGACTCATAATCCAAGGAAAAATCTCGGGAAAGAGAAATGTGGGAGATTTCGCAATCAGGAGGATTTCCTGGTTGCGAAATTTAAGGGAGTGGTATGGGTGCAGCTCAATACAGTTGTTCAGAGCTGCAGCTAACAAAGTAAAGATTGCTGTGATGGTAGCCAACCTCCGATAGGAGACAGTACTGCAAGAAGAAATATGTATTAACACTGTTTGATGTGATTTTGGTATCTTTGTTATATTACTAAGGCTGCACCTTTTTTGGTACTGTTTTTTTTACTAGTCCACTGTAGATTGGTATATATTTACCTAATTTTAATTGACCTTTTCCTTTCTTTTTTTGTGTCATGTAGATCGCAAATGTCTATTTCCGATTTGTTTTTTCTTTTAGCACTTAAGTTAATTCTTGGTATATAGTGTTGAGCGATTTAATGTTGCATGTAGTAATTCTCATTTGGGTTTTTGAACAATTTTCTCATGTCCTTATTTTTTGTCATGATCGTCTTCATGATATAAATCCAGTTCTGAGACTTAACAATGTTTCTGTTAACAGTATTTTCTTTTACTATTGGTAGGTTAACCTTGACAATCACCATTCGCATTTATTTTGTCCAGGCTTGAGACCGGCTGTGGTAACCGCAGAGCTACCCCTCAATTACCCCAGGCAGCGTTAATTTGGTACTTGAAGGAACTATATCTTTAGAAAACAATCATCATCATCATCTTCATCAACCTGTATGCGTTCACTTCTGGGCATAGATCTTCTTCAGATATTTTTATCTGTCTCTATCATGTGCTGCTTGTAACCAGTTATTGCTAACACGCTTCAGGTCATCAGTCCATCTAGTTGGTGGGCGTCCTCTGCTCCACATTACTTCTTACCTTGGTCTCCACTCTAAAATACGTTTTGTCTATCGGTTTTCTGATAATTTGGCGACGTGTCCTGCTCAATTTCATTTGAACGAAGCGATTTTTTTGGTGGCGTGTGTTGTTTTTGTTCTACGACGTATTTCTTCGTTTGGAAGTCGGTTTCTCAGAGAGCCAACATCTTACGCTTCATAGCCATCTGAGTCACGCGAATCTTATTAACTACCTTTTTTGTAAGTGTAAATAAGTACGAATCTAAATAAACTAGAATAATTAGAAACAAACAAATGTTGGAGATACAAAGAAGAAATAGTCTAGGATAGGCCGCATATGGAAGGTTGCGGTATGTCTGTAAAAGCAACCATACCAATAAAGCTAAAAAATGGATACGATCAATGGGTATTACCAGTAATAACTTACGGTGCTGAAATGTTTACATTGAATAAGAACATCGTACATAAATTAGAATTTACTCAAAGAAAATGTGAAATTCAAACATAAGACCTCGTAAAAATTATATACCTAAGTTATACCTTAAACAAGCACAACACATAATACAGCAGATAACGATAATAACAAGGAAGGGAATACAACTTTTTATTGGTCTGAAAGACCTCTTGATGCTAATTATCATCATCAATCAGCCAATCGCGTCCACTGCTGAACATAGGCCTCCCTCAGTTCTGTCCAGTGTTCTCTACACTGGGCCGCTTATAGCCAGTTTCCCGCTACAAGTTTTATATCATCGGTCCATCTAGTCGATGGTCGTCCTCGGCTTCTTTTATAGTTCCTGGGCCTCCATTCCATAATACGTCTTGTCCACCGTCCATCTTTTCCTCTGGCTAATTGCCCTGCCCAGTTTCACTTAAGCGACGTGATTCTTTCGATGATGTCTTGAACTCCTGATCTTTGCCTAATTTGTTGGTTTGTTATATGGTCTCGAAGGCCCACGTTCAGCATTGCACGTTCCATGGCTCGTTGTGCAACTCTAAGTTTATTCGCAGATTTTTGCGTGAGTGTTAAAGTCTCTGCTTGATAAGTTTGTACAGGTAAAACACATTGGTTATAAACCTTTCGCTTGAGACACATGAGAATTAAACTTTTCAGTATATGGCTTAATTTGCCAAATGCTGCCCAAGGTAGGCCTATTCGCCTCTGTATTTCATGTGTTTGATTTTCTTTGCTTATTTTGATTTCGTGTCCCAGATATTTGTAAGTGTCTGTTTGTTGTATGGTATTATTGTCAATAGTTATATTTCCTCTCATTACGAGATTTGTTATAAGTTTAGTTTTCTGAAAGTTTATCTTTAATCCTGCTCTTTCAGACAGACTTTTAAGCGAATGCATCATAGAAACTGTATCTTGTAAATTATTTTAATTAATTGCGATTAATACAACATCATCTGCAAATCTTAGGTGATTTAATCTTTCTCCATCTATATTGATGCCCATATCTTGCCACTGAGTGCTCTTAAAAATATCGACTCTAGAGCTGCCGTGAACAATTTTGGTGAAATATTGTCTCCTTGTCTGACTCCTCGACCTAAGCTGAATTTTTCTGTGTCTTCGTGTAGTCGTATACTTAATATAGCGTTCTTGTAGATGTTTTTGATTAGTGTCGTGTACCTGTAATCAATTCGGCTTTGATTTAGGGCTTCCAGTATTGTTTCAAACTCTACAGAATCAAAAGCCTTCTCGTAATCGACAAATGCAAGAACCAGTGGTATGTTGTACTCGATGCACTTTTCTATTAAGATCTTTATGGTATGCAAATGGTTATTTGTGCCATATCCTGCCCTGAAGCCTGCCTGTTCTTTGGGCTGATAGAAATCAAGGTTAGGTGTTAGCCTCTTTGTTAAGATTTTCATAAAGAGTTTGTACATATGTGTCAAGAGGCTGATGGGTCTGTAATTTTCTAATTTAGTAATATCTTTACTTATTACTTTAGTAATATTTAGTCTTTACTCGTGTCGGGAAATTGTCTTGTGGTCTTTGGCTGGTGTAGAGGTCTTTATAAAACTCTCTGATTATTTTCAGAATGTTTTGTTTATCTGTTGTTGCCTTTCCGTCTTTATCTCTCAGCTTGTATATTTCTTTTTTACTGTGAGTTTTCTTTTCATTATCTTTAAACCTTTGTTATCTTCTACTGTTTGAGTAATTTCATTAGTATTATATCTTTTTACATCTTTTCTAATTTCCACTGAAATTTTTTATTTTGTTTTTTATATTCTTCTTTTTTTCCCTTTTTGTTGTCGCTTAGGTTTCGTCGTATTTTCATGAGAGCTTTTATATTTTTGCTAGTCTTCTCACTTTTGGTGTAATTTTTTTTGCAAAATTTGAGTTGTGCAGTTCTAACCGAGTCTGTTATTAATTTATTGTAATCGTCGATCCTTAGAGGTTTGGGATTATTACTCTGTAAAGTTTCGGCTATATTTTTTATGTATGCTTTTGAATGATTTGGTGATTTCCAAACTATGCATTTGCAACTGTTTAGCAGCTTTGCTCTTTCTTTTTGTAGATTTATCGTTACTCTAGCTCTTACTGGTCTGTGGTCGCTTCCTACTGATAGTTTATTGAGTGCAGTGAGATCTTGAATAGTTTGCGTTTTGTCTGTTATTATATAATCATATTCGCTCTTAGTTCTTCCGTCTGGACTAGCACACGTCCATTTTCTATTCTGTTTATTCTTAAAAAAGGTGTTCATTGCATACAGTTTGTGTTACAGTAGAAAGTTGGTAAGCATTTCGCCTCTTTCGTTTCTTACTCCGATGCTAATAGTTAGGGAATATAAAATCAGCCAAATGTCTTCGGTGCGCCGGCTTGGCTGGATAGCTGGATAGATTGCATCCCTAATGTCTAATTTGTCATTACTCTGGTACAAAAATCAGGCAGAATTTGACCGGTGGCATGGGTTATGTTTAAAGACCACTGTGGTTTATTGGCATGTACATAACATAAAACGGTAAAACATCAAAGATTGTTTACATCGTTTGCATCGTTTACATCAAAGATTGTTACAAAAATTCAAATGGTTTCTAGGTTATATTATGGCCAATTAGATTATCAAAAATTAAGGATCCTTGTTAATGAAAATTGGACGATAAAGATCTACGAATAATTACAAATCTATACTGGCATCAAGTGGCAAGAATAAAGGTTGAACAAGAACTGTCGGATGAAATAAATATAAAAAGAGGAGTGAGAGAAGGCTGTATATTGTCGCCTTTACTTTTTAACTTATATTCGGAGGAAATATTTAAGGAAGCCTTAATGGAGACAACCGAAGGTATTATTGTGAATGGAGTAACCGTCAACAATATTAGATATGCCGACGATACCTTAGTCCTTGCCAATTGCGGAGAAGACGTTCAAAATCTAATGAACAAAATAAAACAGACGTGTGACCAGTATGGACTAAAACTCAACGTTAAGAAAACTAAATATATGATAGTTAGCAAACAAAATTATATACATGATGACGGTATAAAAGTCGGAGATGCCACACTGGACAGAGTAGAGAAACTCGTGTATCTCGGCAGTAATATCAATGAGAGCTGGGATCCAACCGCAGAAATTAAAAGCCGAATAGAACAAGCCCGAGCTGCCTTTGTAAAAATGAGAAACGTACTTTGCAGTCATGATCTTAGCATTGACCTTAGAGTTCGTATGGTATCTTGCTACATCTTTCCTGTCCTGCTGTATGGAGTAGAAGCGTGGACCCTAACTGAGGCTATGCTTAAACGCTTGACAGCCTTTGAGATGTGGGTATACAGACGACTACTGAAAATAAGCTGGGTCGACAGAGTTAGAAATAAGGAGGTCCTTAGACGGCTGAACCAAACAGCACAACTGGTCAATATAATAAAGAAACGCAAGCTGGAATACTTCGGTCATATTATGAGACACCCTGAAAAATATGATCTTTTACATCTGATTATTCAGGGAAAGATCCAAGGTAATCGTGGTCCTGGTAGAAGAAGAACATCATGGCTGAAAAATCTAAGGCAATGGTATGGAAAATCAACTACATCATTATTTAGAGCTGCTGTCAATAAAGTCACGATAGCGAATATGGTAGCCAACATGATATCCAACGATCGATAACGGTCATGGAACTAGAAGAAGAAGTTGATGAAAACATAATAAAATTTAACCTTATATATGAAATATCGTTTCTACATATTAATCAAATTAAAATTGTCATAACAAAAAAAAACAAATTAAAGCCTGCTGTCAGGTATCACATTTAATTTTGATGACAAAGAACAAAAGTATTAAAAGCATAACCATACATATTATAATTTTTTAATTTGTTATGAAAGCAATTATTACTTTATCCAAAAAATATCTGTCTTTACTTTGAAAAATTAATATATTGAATTGTTACCTTAATGTTTTTTTTATACAAACACTTTGAACCTTTACATCTCTGGGAAGCTACTCGGACAAAACTTTCAAAACTGGAAGGCAGCAACCATCAGGAACTAGTTCTTCACTAAAGGGCAAAACGATTGGAACAGGAACTTGGTGGAAGAATCAAACCGACTACGGGGACATCCTATATTATACTTCTTAGAAGCTTCCGGTATTTATTCAAATCTGATAGTATTATCATTGACCGGTCCTAAGACATTTCAAAAGAAATTGAATCCTCTTTGATTCAAAAATGGCCTAACACTTCACATCCGCAAAAAGCGTCTACCACCGTTTCAAATAGGTTCTTGGACTCACATTGTAGCACGTCTGCTCTGCTTCAAATCTAATCGTCGACTCTGTTTCAAATCTTTGATTCAATTGTCACATGTCTGCCCCGTTTCAAATTTAATCGTCGACTCCTTTCTGCGTTACATTTTACAAATTCAAAGCCAAAAAATTTCCCTTCTGTCTTACAGCTAGCCTGTCGTCCACAAACTTAAAACAAACAATCTTCCCCTTGTTATTTGTTCCTAACGATGAAAGACAAATAAAACCTTTTTTTTATCAGGGTCCATCATAAATTTACATAATACAAATTAACAAAATAGCACGTGTTTAAACCGGAGTTCTACCTGACTTTGTAACAAAAGGTTCGATATATGAATCTAAACACAGACAAAAAACATCTATATTTACTTTTGAATCGGTAGAAATATACGTATTATTGATTATTCTAACCGGAATATTAGGGGGACTTCATTTAACATAATACCTCTTTGGCGAAAAAAAAAAACTGTTGTTTCACCTAACATTGCAACACAGAGATAAAAACATATTTCCAGCGTTAATACGCATTTAAAAATCTCGTCAAAAAAAACTTGAAATATTATTTTGATTGTTTTCTTTGGTAAAAACAACAGGAGCGTACTACAGAAATCTTTTATATACACATTAAATAAAAAACGCTACATGCTTAATAAATAACGTAAAATATTATGTATGTTATTTTTAGCTACCGCAAATTGGCAGAAATCAAGGACACTTCCGCAAAGGTCTCAAATACGCTGCAGTGAGAGAGAAAGTGGTATATTTTTAATAATTTTTACTTTCAATACTTTTTGCTCTTTTATTGATCTATTTCTTAACTAGTACTAGGTATGTTAAGTAGTTAATCATAAATAATAAATCAATTTAACTAACAAATTTTAAGTACCATGAAAATTCCTTATTATAAACGTATATTTGCTTTTAGCATGTTTTAGAAGAAAACAACAGAACCAACCCTGCTCTATGAACAAATTAAGTAAGTTATTCATATGCTATTATTAGCCTTACTTTACTATCTTTGCGCCTTTGTACATATCGGACGTTTTTCATATTTGCTTTAATGACCACATTAATGTAAACAGGTTGACTGCCCTTCGGTTGTATACGACCGACAATTCAATAAGTACTTAATGCCACGACGGTCGCATACGACCGATTTGATATGGTCTATAATATAGTTCCTGTTTTGTCAGAGGTCGTGTTGAGAAGCGGAGTTATTGTAGTATTCAACCTCCGTGGGATACAGTCGTCACATATACATATCAGTTTTCATTTTAACTGAATGGGGAAGAGTGAAATGATGTCGAAATTTTGACATATGTTTATTTCGAGTTAAAAATATAGAATTGTAAAAAATATCCTTCTTTTTCGAGTTCCGTTTCCCTACGAAGGTTGGCAATCATAATGGCTATTTTTATTTTTGAACTTTCTGCTCTAAATAAATCAATCGATCTGCGTTGATACCAATCTATTGTATTGTATATTCTTCAACCATGGGTTCTGCCTTCGGCCAACAGATCTTCCTTGAATCTTTTCCTGTATTATGAGTCTCAAAATTTCATATTTTGGTCCCCTCATCACGTGGCCTAGATATTCCAGTTTTCTGGTTTGTATAGTGGTGATTAACTATGTTTCTTTACCAACCCTCTCTAGTACTTGTTTATTTGTAATTCTATCAGTCTATTTTATTTTTATTACTCTGCGGTATAACCAGAGTTATTGCAAAGAATTGCTTTTTTTTAAGTCCAAGTCTCAGTTACATATAATAATATTGAAAATATATAACAGCGAATGGTACGTAGTCTGATCTCTAAATTTAGATTTTTGTACGTTAGGAGTGGCTAAATGCTGATCTGGCAATCTCTATTCGCCCGTTTAGTTCTGCAGTATGATCATTGGTTTCATTGGTTATGAACCGTTCCGAAGTGCTCATATTTTTCTACTTGTTCTATCACGTTACCATTAATTGTCAATAGTTGATGTATATTTTGTGGTCTTTTTGTAATTATCATGTACTTCGTTTTTTTATCGTTTATAGTAATTCCCATCTCAGCACTATTCATATTTAAGCTCTCGATAAAATGTTGTACCTTTTTTTCTATACTCGTTGCTATGATCACAGTGTCATCTGCAAATCGTAAGCTGTTAATTAATTTTCCGTTAACGGTAACTACCTCTTTAATATTATTGAGCGTTTTTTGGAAAATTTCTTCAGATTATAAGTTAAACAAAAGTGGCGATAAAACACATCCCTGTCTAACTCCTCTACAGATCTTCATTTCTTCTGAAAGTTGCGCATCCATTTATACTATGACAATTTGGATCCAATATAATTTTAGCACTCTATTTATGATTTTACTGTCAATGCGCTTATTTATAGGTATTGAAATTAGTTTTTTATATCTTACTTTGTAAAATTTTTTATAATTAATATATTAAATTATTTTTAATTCCTTTTAACCCCGTGATGATACGCTGATGGTCGTGTTTACGATCAGAAATTTTAATTGGGAAAATACCGAAATATCACTGAAGAATCTACCTACCTATTTATTTAAAGACGTCGGTTTGGCTAATTCTTAGGTTATCCTTTTCCGGGCTCTTTTTCATAAATTCAATTACTATTACCTAAATACCTTAAACTTCCCGATGTCGTTAGAATCTTACCTTCCCAGTAATAGATACAGGCTGGCCTACGATTTTTAAGTGAGAGATATCCCTTCTTTTTTTTGGTGGTGAGTTTGGAAAATTTTTGAAAAGAAAAACTTACTTCTAGTGGGGCGATCATTGAGTGAGGTCGCTTGCCTAAAATTACCGTCTCTTACCGTCCCTGTGCATTTTTTTCTCTAAGTATATATACACTTTATATTTGAGTTTTCTTTTCTTATACTATATTAGATTATATATAGTTCTAAAGTACCTTTAATGTTAATTAAAGTCAGTGTTGAATACAAGTAAAGTATTAAGTACAGTATATAGCTTCAGTGAAGTACCTAGTGCCGCAGTCGTCAAGATTTACTGTAAGTAATCATTCTCTTCAAATTATTTGTGCGAGTAATATGGTATGGTATTATATCATTTGCCATTATCTGGACGTATCTAAAGTTCTTCCATGTCTTCACCTGTAGATTGCTGATTTTTGCATTTAATTTAAAGAACATTTCAACAGATTCAGGAAATTTCAATAAGTAACAATTATGAACATTTAGGTCTCAGTTTCTCATTAAATATTAGTGCAAGATAGTTAATCCACTTAACCAAGTGCAGTTTGGTTCAATTCTTATGTTTTCATTTCGGTCACCTTTTTGTATTTTTGTAAATTTAGAATTGATTAGTTTTTGTTATCTTTTGTGTTGGTTATAACTTTCATTCATTTTTTTGCTGTAATATCGCGAGATACCCAAAAACTTTATTTGTACATGATTGTATTATATATCTTTGTAAAGTTATTTTCTAATTATGTTACTGCTTATTTTTATATGTATACCACCATTTTATAATTGTTGTTGTACTTTTATTACTTGTGTTGCATTCAGCAGCGACATAATTTTGTTGTTGAATATATTGTTATTGTTTTATGTATGTATTTTATTTGTCGGCTCCTAACAAGTTCCCTGATAAAATAGTAACTCTGAATATTTGCTTTTTACCTTTAATTATTATTATGCCTTTGACCAGTAGAAAGATCAGGCTGATAAGTGTAATCAGTGATCAGGTAAGTAAGTGTAATACCTAATATATTTATTATTTGTTTATATAGTGTGTTGACCAAATTTATTTGATAATTAACTGTTGGTATCTTTCCTTGGGTTTGATCTCTGAACCTAAATATCTTACCTTATCTCTTTTCTTTTCTGAGGTTTCTTAATTTTCTCCTTAACCCCAAAAAATTGAGTGGAACCCCGTTTCTATCTTATCGTATCTTTGGTAATTTTACCCAATAATCTTTTTGTTTATTTCTGTATCTTTTCTAATATCTTTTATCCTATCTTTACTTACTTCATATGTTGGACCCATTCTCGATTCCCAAAGCTAGTTTCCAACCCACGACTCGCTCTCCACCAACTATTTGGCTGCCGTCCGCAGTGTCTCCATTTGTGACCTTTCTAGCACCATCCAAAAAAAGGTTTCCGAGGTTACAACTTTATTAAAAGCTTTTTTATAGTCAAAAAAGTACAAGTGTAGATCTACGTTTACATACCGACATCGCTGAATCAATATGTTGATGGCAAATAATCCTTCTCGAGTACCCATTCCATTTCGAAACCAGAACTGCGTCTCGCTAATATTCTGCTTTAGCCTTTCGTATATACTCTTATGTATTACTTTCAGCAGTACTTTTAAAGTATGACTCATGAGACTCAGTGTTTGATAATCAGAGCACTCTTTTGCTGTTTGTTTTTTAGGGATGGTTATAAATGCTGACTTTAGCCACTCTTGTTGTATTATTCCCGTATCGTACACCGTGTTGAATAAATCTGCCAATATTTCCAAGTTATCCTCTTTTACTAGTTTCAATAGTTCTACTGGTATTTTATCTAATTTAGCTGCCTTATTGTCTTTAAAGTTTTTGATAGTATATTTGATTTCATCTATCGTGATCTTCTCTCTCTCTCTCTCTCTCTCTCTCTCTCTCTCTCTCTCTCTCTCTCTCTCTCTCTCTCTCTCTCTCTCTCTCTCTCTCTCTCTCTCTCTCTCTCTCTCTCTCTCTCTCTCTCTCTCTCTCTCTCTCTCTCTCTCTCTCTCTCTCTCTCTCTCTCTCTCTCTCTCTCTCTCTCTCTCTCTCTCTCTCTCTCTCTCTCTCTCTCTCTCTCTCTCTCTCTCTCTCTCTCTCTCTCTCTCTCTCTCTCTCTCTCTCTCTCTCTCTCTCTCTCTCTCTCTCTCTCTCTCTCTCTCTCTCTCTCTCTCTCTCTCTCTCTCTCTCTCTCTCTCTCTCTCTCTCTCTCTCTCTCTCTCTCTCTCTCTCTCTCTCTCTCTCTCTCTCTCTCTCTCTCTCTCTCTCTCTCTCTCTCTCTAAAGGATTTAATTCTCGTATTTTCTCAATTCACCTCTCTCGTTTTAAAAAGTCCTCTAAAGTATTCCTCCCATCCTCTTAATTTCTCTGGTAAGTCTATTAGTAGCACTTCCTTTTTGTCTGTTATGTGTCCTTGCTGTCTATTTAATTTAGTCATATTACAGTCACTTTTTTGTGCATATTTCTCTTATCACATTGTGTTTCTAGTTCTTCTAACTCTTTACATTGTTTCATCAAATATATTTCCTTAGCTGTTTTAATTTTTTAATTAAATATTCGTTGTACTTATTTATACTATGTAGATTTTTTCTTTATTTTTTCTTTTTTCTTGCATCTGTAATAGTATTTCTTCTGTCATCCACTGTTTTTTAGCCTCTGACCTATGTTGTATCAAACTTTCTTGAGCTGGTTTTATTAATATTCATTATAAACTAAAAGGGGTACAAGGGTACATAAAAAGTATAGGAACATGAAAGAAATTAAAAATTATCGGTCATTTGAAGTGTTTGTTAACACAATCTAAACAAAGGTGTGGTTGACCTTCACAAATTTCACAGAAAGTTACTACTTTTTTGACTCGATTTTATGTTATGTTCCCCAAATCTTCTCTTTATAAGAACCTTTACAGCATTTCTTCATCCTATCATATGGTTCTTCCTTTTTTACCAAAGTATGAGTTTACATCAATCTCCTTGTAGTTTGTATTTGGTGTTGTTCCCTTTCGGAATCATTATGTGACTCAATGTTCTCTTTATAAGTTAAGAGCGCCTTTATTACATGCTCTCTAAATTCAGTTATTTTCATCTTTTTATCGGCTAGTTGGTTAAAAATAATGTGAGAATTTACGAGTAATGTATCAAGAAGAAATTACAGAGCGAGCTTTCTGTACCATTTCAGTGACTTTCGTAGAGGTGAATTATAACTTGCCATCTGACTGGTCTGACTGGTCAATTGAGGACTTTGTCTCATTGTATTCCATTACACCCTAAGGTTTATGAACAACACTACTTTGTCGCTGAATTGCTCGAGTTTCGGTAGTGTATTTAGTAGATATTAACAAGACATATATTTTATCCTACCACTTCAAAACGCAAATGCCTCTCTCTTTTTCCAACCCAAACGTTTTCCCTTTTTTCAATTTTTTATTTATTACGTCTTTTGGGTTTCCATGACAATTTGCTCTTAGCATCCCAATATAGTGAGTTTCTTTGTCAAGTAAAATGTTAGCTAAATCTCGGCTTCTATAGTAGTTATCAGCTACTATCGTACGTCCTGAATTCAAAAGCCGTTCTGATAGGTTAATCACTACATTTGTTGGTAAAAAAGCGTTACCTTCATTTTTCTCCTTTCCTGCATATCCATATTCTACGTGTAGCCATTGTCACTACAAAACTTAAAAAGCTTAACTACATACTTATGCGTCTTTTGCGGTATGTATTTCTTTATTACTAGCCGACCTTGGAAAAGAATAACAGACTCACTTATCAATACAGAATATATGCCTTGGTATATAAACTGATTGAAAGTTTTTAATAAGTATATCTAGCAATGGTTTGACTTTGTGCCAGCGGTCACTATCTGGACACGTGGTATTATCGGATAAATGCCACATTCTTAGAAAGAGCCAAAATCGGTTTCTAGGTATAATTATCGGAACCATACAATTTTCGTAGAAATTGTCAGGTATCTAGTATTTGTCAATAGAAGGCAGAATTACAAGTCCCATATAACCCACAAGGCCAATAAATTGTAACAATTATTTTCTGCTGGTTGGAACCCATCAATGTAGTCTAAATTCATTTATAGTCCACGAAAATTCGAAAACAATTATAGGGAGACAATTTTTTTATAAAAGCTGCAGCGTAATTTGCCTGTAATCCAGCTTCCGCAAAATAGTTGAAAATCTTGTGATTGCCAATAGGTTTTTTCCATAAGAGTTGTTCGTATCTATCAACAGAATTTTCCTGGCCTTGGTGATCTTCATTTTGCACAGATGATTATATGTTTTGTTGATTTATTTGAGCGATTGTTACTTCAAAAAGTCACCTAATTCTACTAAGGAAACAGCACTGTTTGATTCCAAAGGCTGTAGTTGGACAATATTTTTTTAATTGTCACCCAAAGAGTGTATTTCTTTGGGAATGTTATCCCGGCTGGAAAGTGACTTAGAACAGCAAAGCTCATTACCAATTTCCCTTTTTGCAACAAGGGTGTTTAGCTTTCTACGTTAATTTTTCAAATTTATTTCTTCTTCTGCTTCTAAATTTTGCGATAGATTAGTTTTGTTTTACTTAATTATTTTTTATGTATATTGACAATTTGTATAATTTCAGTAAATTGTATTATTGTTTTTTTGTGACTCTTTGTAAACTTTGCCTATAAATAAATCTTTTGATATATATATATATATATATATATATAATATATATATATATATATATATATTATTGTCTATATATCTTTCAATGACAATAAAGCATATTTCTATTCTATTCTACTAATAAATACCAGTGTAGTTTTCAGAATATCAGCTTGCTTATTGTGTAGGTACGTACTTCGCAAGTTATCCCATGCAATTATTTACATTTGAAAATAATATGAACATATGATATGAAAATATGAAAATTATATCTTACCTGAATGTTAATTGCTTTCCAAAACCATACCAACCAACATTTTACCGCGACTTTTTTTAAACATTTTTTGTTACAAAATCCACAAGGAAAAAATTCCTGTAGCTGGCTGTATACCACGTATCACAAAAAAGAGGTTAGTCTTTGTAAATGGGTATATTTATTTAAAAAACCCTTAAAAGGGCTACATCAATAAAACAAACGTTTTCGGACTGTGTGGTCCGAAATCGTTTGTTTTATTGATGTAGCCCTTTTAAGGGTTTTTCAAAAAAAATAAACATATTTACAAAGACTAACCTCTATTTTTTGTTACAGTAAACCTGTTCAAAACCGAATTTTAAATAAATTCTCTTTAAACTGATTATTGTTTTCTTTAAGCCAATAACCAATTTGTCCTTTTTACCATATCGTTGTGAGCAAGTTGTAATATCACGAATGTGATACGGTGTCTTAGACATTAGAAATTCCGGATTTTTAAACTCGAATACTTCCATTGTAAATAAATTGGTACTTACTATCTCCTTCGCTCTTTGACAAAAGAAATTTTTAACGTAGTTCCCAATTTAAGGTTAATGTCTCTCTAACATTGTACTATACAAAGTGTTTAATGGTATTAGTCATATTAGACCACTGAATTAATCAAAATATATTTCTGGTGGTCCGGATTTTCTTCTTCTTCTTCTTTTTATATAGACATGACTCTGTCTGTTTTTCAATGTGCCTCGAGTAAGTTGCCGTTCCAACGTTTACGTGGTCTTTCTACTTATCAAAATCCACAAGGAAAAAAATTCCTGTAGCTGGCTGTATACCACGTATCACAAAAAGAGGTTAGTCTTTGTAAATGGGTATATTTATTTAAAAAACCCTTAAAAGGGCTACATCAATAAAACAAACGTTTTCGGACCACACAGTCCATCATCAGGTTTTAAAATCGAAAAATGCTAGGTCACAATGCCTAAGCCACCAAAATACTAGGGTAAAAACCCTTTAAATTACATTTAGTTATAAAAGATTGTACATTGTGTTGTAAAATAACTGTGATGTTCAGTATTAAATTAAATTTGACTAGAGGTAACACATGGCTGAATCGAGTTCCAGAGCCGGTGAGAGAGAACCTCTACATGCGGAGAACAGCTGGGAACTGATTGACCCCAGCTGTTCTCCGCGTGTAGAGAACAGCAACAAATATACCCATTTACAAAGACTAACCTCTGTTTCTACTTATCGTCTTCCTATTGGGAATCTTCTCTTGCTGTTTGAAATACTCTATTTGATGCTATTCGGCTTATACGATCGTTTTATTTTACTTTTTTATTTCTTACCCAGTCCTTGATGTTCTCCACCTTCTATCTACGTCGTATATCTGTACTTCTAGCTCTGTTGCATAGTGTTTTACTATCGATTTTTCTAGGTGTTTTTATCTATGCTGTTTTTCCATATGTTTTGTTCTCTCTGTGTCAGCTCGTGTTTCTACCGCGTATGACATTATTGGTCTTATATATGGTCTCATTCAGGCATCCTGTGGCTTTGTTTGCTCTATTCACTTGATCTTACTTCCGTTTTAAGCTTTATATGCCAGCATATATAAGCTTACTAACTTTCGATCACTTACTACTAATAACTCAAATAATAAAATAATACAGAAAGAAGAAATTTTTAACTTCCTTAATTACTTGTAATCTGTTACTAATATAACAATAAACAATATTCGTAAACTAATTTTCGAAACCAATATCAGATGTCGCTATTTGCGTCTATACGAAGCCATGTTAGAGTTTCTTCCTGAAGACAGAAAAGATTTATTTTCACGTTTCGAACGACTGTGAATAGCTGTTCTGACGAGCCCTATTAGGGCGAAATACGTGTAAGCAGATACACACACGCACTATACGTGCAATTAAATCTTGACTGTCTTTTTCTTTTTAATAAACAATATGTTTGAAAGACAGAAAAAGTGACACAGTAGGAAGTATACTTAGTGGTGAGCACCATTTACCTATATTTAGTTTGCATTTCAAAAATTTTTACTTTTGGACAAACAACTATTGCCAATTTAAACAAACTTCTACCTAGTTCTTATCGGTGGAGATATCTAAAGGATTAAAAATTTTAGGTCTTTTAGGCAGGTGCTAAGGAGGAGGTACACTGAGTAACAGTTGCTTCTTTAACAGTTTTAACATTCAGGTCTTGATGAAGCGATGGACTCATACAATGAGGCACTGGAGACACCACGAAGGACTTTTGTATTGGAATCTTTGTAGTCTTTGCAAATGTGTACTACCGGCAGTTCTCCAGATTTAAATCCCGCACATCAATACTGGTCATACTACTATCTTATAGAGAAGTTTGTTTTGAACGCTTAAACATGACATCCGATTAATAACCCAGTATATTTTTTTGAAAAGTATGCCCAGTTGTAGTCGTTTGAACTGTATATATTTTCTAATTCTAAAATTTAATTAATTTTAATGGTTTTGCAAATTTATAGATGCTAATCTTGAATTTACATGAGTGGTTATTAGGATGGTCGAATTTCTTGGTCTTGAGAAATTATATAATAGAGTACCTCGAGAGGTTCTTATTTTAACACTAAACAAAAAAAGGTCTAGGTGAGTTTATAAGTCAATTTTGGGAATCCGAAAAAGATGCAAAAAATTTTACCCCTCCTTACCTTCGGCTTCCTCCTAAAACGCCCCCTCGTAGGGAGGAAAACGGAAAAAATTGATTTACCAAGAATTTGTACGTCAATCGTAGAAAAAATTGTTTAAAATAAAAAATGTAGCTGAAATAATTTTGGACAAAAATGATTAGTAACGCTTTTTGTATAGAATGAAATGTTCTCTGAAACAACGCTCGAAGCGACAAGTGATTTTAAATGTCACAAAATTTGTATTATTTCGACAGTAAAAATTTATTATTTCTTTATCAGTGTCCTATCGATAAAAGTCAAAATGCGTTTTAAAGGTAAAGAGTGTAGGTTACATATGTTTTTCTTTTGTATTTTTCCGCAAATAAAGTCAGTTTTTATAAATAAACGTTGTGCGATTTATTCCATTTTTTACGACTCTCATGAGATCAGTAAAATTTATTTTTTTTTTTCATTATTACTACTTTCATTAAGCGGTGGTTACATAATTTCCATTGTTATAGCACAGAATAATAAACAATGCCCAAAATCAGAATGCACACTCTACATGGAAAATTAAGTATGCGCATCTCCTTCGCGCACACGTTCCGCCATGTTTTAGAGGGAACAAGTGTTGTTTTTGTGGTGTGCATAAAAAAATTAACCCGGTTTAATTGACTTACGGCAATCATAGACATACTATACAATTATTTTAACAATGTTAAATTTAATAACATAAATATAAATACAATTAAGCATAAATATAAACAATTGCATACCCTCACAAATCATATGTCTGTGTTATGTGTTTCCTTCTAAAAAATGGCGCGTGCTGAACAACTTCAAAGGCGGCATCTGAGAGTGGACATTCTGATTGTTTATTATTCTGTGGTTATAGCTTCATCTTTAAAACCTATAACATGAAATTTTAATGTTGAGTTTAGGCAACTAATATGAACCCAAAAACTGTAGAATTTAATTTTTTACATTATAAACGATCGCCCGTCACGGGAAATGCCTCCACGAAGACGGTATTGTATGTAGTTTGTATCTGAAGTAGTGTAGTTTTACACAACGTACTTGTATAAATAAAAAAGTGGTTTTAAATGTATTAGATCATTTTTAATGTGAAAGTTTTTCATTCTGCATTTTTTGACATACAATTAATGCCTCACATTTATTGCCAAAACTAGGCTTTAACAATAAAAATTTCATAGTGACTGTCAATGAAAGTAATAAATTTTATTAATTAGAATCGTAAAAAATAGCAACAATCGCGCAACGTCTATTTATGCAACTCTGATAACTGATATGACACTTTAATCGAAAGATATCGCCGAGCTGATACAAATTTAATTAAAATTTGTATCAGCTGACCTCACCACCATCAATTACGCCTCCAATTACTACACCATTTGAACAACCCATATCTACGAAATGAGGAGTGTGACATTACACTAAATACACCTACACCTAATGAGTTATCAAAAATACTTTCAAATGTTGAACCATGTTCAACACAAACATTTCCATTGACACATAAAGAAGCTTCCTTGGATTGAGCAGATTCAAGTTCTAATTCGAGTGACTTTTCAGAATATTATACAAGTAGTAGTTACCAACCATCCAAAGAAGCAGTATCTCCTTGTTCTTCTTCAGTTGAACTGCTAACTGTCGCAGATGATGTAACATACGCCCAAGAAATTTTCCATGGAGACTTGAGAGAAGGAAATTCACATAAAAGAAAAGCAGACAAAGGGCAATGGAAAAAAATTATAAACAAACTACTCAGGATGCAAGGCAAAAAACACTTGGGTTACACAAATCCAAAACATAAAAAAATGAAACAAAATAAAATACGACCGGAAAGACCATTGGGAGTAAGGTGTGAATCAAACTTCTGCAAAAGAAGCAAGAAAAGGTTATGTGAACAGATAAGTGACGAAGACAGAAAAAATTTTTTCACCATTTTTGCTCCGACCTAACATGGGACCAGAGAAAATTTTTTGTATCTAGTAACGTGCATAAAACAAGAACAAAACGAAATACTACAGAAAATACGTCTAGACGCAGTAATACTCTTCAATTTTCACTACCAGAAAATGATGAGCATGGGAACACACTTCGACGTGTATGTCAAACCATGTTCCTCAATAACCTTTGTTTGGGTTCATTTACGGTTCAATCATGGGTTAAAAAAAGTCGTTATGGTATGCATCCATCACAAGACAATGCCAACTTAAATAGAACAAAAACTAGTAAGTTTAATGTTGAGATGTAGGCTAGACATCTCGATAACTTTTTGGATGCATTACCTAAAATGCCATCCTACTACAATCGAAAAAATACTAATAAACTTTTCCTAGAACCACTTTACAAATCGCAAGCCAATCTATAAATATCTATAAAGAATACTGTTTATCAAAAAATACCTCCGTTTACGATCTCTTACACATCATGTTAAGAAAATTAATACCTTTTTCGCAGCGACCAATTGTATAATTAATAAGTCCAAAGTAATTTTCTGTCAGGTTCGACAACAAGATATCTAAATTCCGAAACAATTGGAATATCATTACCATGTAAGTTTACAGCGTGATGTTTAATAGGGTGTTTTCTTGAAAAAAAAAAAATACTACGGCACATTTTTGGTACGAAATATTGAATCCATTTAACCAAGTCCAATTATCCAAGTTGTACATAATATGTTTGAGTTCAGTAGTGCTTTCACTGTACGTTTTCTTATGGGAACAGATGACAATATCATCAGCATATTGTAAGCAAACAATATTGGGAACCCATAAATTGTGCAAATCGTATGTGTACAAATTAAAAAGAAGTGGACTTAAAACAGCTCCCTGTGGAATACCTTTTGATGTGATCTTGGGTCCAATAATATTGTGACCTACTCTTATCGATAAACTTCTGTCTTTGTATAGATTTGATAGTAAATGTGCTATCGATTTTGGAATTCCAAGAAACACAAGTTTATCATAGAGTATATTTAAATCAATATTGTCATATGCACTTTTTATGTCAATAAACAATGCAACTGTTGTCATGGAATTAGAAAAACCAATTTGAACATCTGTAGTGAGACGAACTACTGCATCCGTGGTTCCACAGCCTTGTTTATATCCATATTGTATTGCTGGTAGAATATTATGCCGTCTTAACCAAATTTCCATTCTCAATTTTAGAATTCTTTCAAATGTTTTAAAAATGCATGACAATAATGTAATTGGTCTATGTGATTCCGGATTATCTTTGTCTTTTCCCGGTTTTAGAATTAATATAACAAAACAATGAATAAATTCGTAAGGAGATATTCCAGTTTGCAAAATACAGTTATAAATATGTAGTAGTAGTATTTTAGCCAGTACACCCATTTTTTGTAACATAATATAAGAAATCTGATCTGGACCTGGAGCTGTGTTTTTGGATATCTTGATAGCATATTCCAGTTCAGATGATGTTATTATTTTAATAAATAATGTTCTTCTAGATGTAAAGCCATGTAAGGTATATGTTTGTCAAAAAATGGTGGATATAACTTCTGAAAAATATCTTCTGCAATTGTGAAAGGAGCATGTTTGATGTTTGCGTTTTTGTTGTTTAATTTGTTAGCCATCTTTCATATTTGAGTTGATGGGCAACTAGAGTTAAGACTGAAGCAAAATTTAATCCATGTTGTTTTGGCTTTGTGTTTAAACATTTTTTTAGTTGTAACTTATATCTTTTTATATTCAAGAAAGTTATTCGGTGTAGATGCGGTTTTGTATTTTTTAAGAGCATTCTTCTTAAGCTGTAGCTGTGTATTACATTCATCATCCCACCAAATTGATTTTTGTCTATGTTTAGGACTGAAGGGAACATTTTGGAGGATAGAAGATTCGCTGCTTGTATTAATTGCTTTATACAGATTAAATGCCATTTCACTACAGTTTTCAGAGTATACAACATTATTCAGTTCCATTTCAAGAGTGCTATGAAACAATTCCCAGTTGGCCTTCTCTAATTTCCATTTCCTTGTTGGATAGACAACAGAAGGGGGTACATCAATATTCAACTTGATGAAAATAATATAATGATCAGATCCAAGAGTTCTATCCAATGTTTGCCAATGTACTAGTGCAATTAGTCAAGGGGTTATTAGCGTTAAGTCTACAACTGATTTTGAAGAGTTTGGAGGGGTAATTCTAGTCGCCGAACCATCATTTAGAATTACTAAATCCATATCAGTTATTGCATCAATTATTCTATTGCCAACAGTATCATTTTTTGGAGAATCCCATACCGCATGATGGGCGTTGAAGTCACCTCCTAGTACCGTCTCTCATTCGAGTGAAGAACACCAATTAAAAAGCCGTTCCCATTCTCAGATACTTATATTCCTATCAGCTTTATATAATGAGATTATGTTAATTATTCTGCCATTAAAATCAATTTTTACACCACACATTTCTAATGTTCTAACACTTATAATATCCAATATCTTATACTTATTTATCCGTAGGCCTAAAAATATAGTTACACCTTCAAATCTACGATCTTGACGATCCTTTCTAATAATTTGGTATCCCTTATAAACAATGTTGTGTTTTGTTTTATAAAATGTTTCAGATAAAATTGCAATATCAATAGCATTCGAATACAAAAATTGTTTAAAATATTGCACATTAGATACATTAAAACGACTATTCCATCGAATTATATTTAAATTATTTGAACTGTTATGATCCATTGGACGTGGTTAAATTTTCCAATAGATTTGAAATATGTTTTTTAATTAAATTTTGATCACTGTCTATATAATCCTTGCAATTTAAAACATCAAAGAGAAAGCTGAATATTATATTTGTAATACCTTTAACTATTTTTTCTTTATGTCTCATGAACTCATACCTGTAAGGATTTGGTAAGATTGACGAAATGGTTGTACTTTTCTCAACTCTCTTATTATCAGTATGATCGCTCTTATTCAGTTTTCTTTTTTTTTTAAGATTCAGAACTGTTACTTGATGTGGAATTTCTTCTCACAACTCTCAGTTTAGAGACTGCACACTGAATGTACATTAACTTTTTTGGAAGGTATCGGAGGAAAACTACTAGAATCATTAGCTAGTAACGAAAATCTATGATTAGTTAATATGTTTGAATAATAATTTGGATTGTTTTGAACTTTTTCAGCTTCCTGAAACGAGATATTTTTTGTTGCCATAATTTCCTTAATTTTACGTTGTTTATATTCTGTGCATTTTCTTGATAGTGCCGAATGTTGCTGACTAGAGTATAAACATCTAGTTCCCACAGAGCAGTCCTTATTATTTTCACCACAGGTTCCACTGGAAAAATGCAACTATTAATTATGACTTCTTTTGGTAAAGAAGCTCCGATAAATGTTATACATACAAATTGTCTAGGACTAATTTTGTTTCATTAAATAGGTAAAGAAACAAGTGTGGACTCACATAAGCAACACATTCATGATTTGTTTCATTAGTTTCTGCAGCGACTCTACCGTTAAGTCGTTTGATTTCTTTAATATTACTATTAGGATTCTCACTTTTAAGTTTTTCCAGTAGATATGTTTCGGTAAACCCTGTATTAATTGAACGTATTAAACCTCGACGTTCCACAAAAAACCGTGGGATATAAGCAACTAAATTATTGGCTTCTAAAAAGTCGCAACTTTCAATCTTATTAGCAGAAGAAGCATTATTTAAAATTACCCTAATTTTATTTCTATCTTTCTATCAGTAGATTTAATTTCAGTAATATGATTTTTAAAATTATTTGCATGTAAATAATGTCCAACTCTTATCGGATGTAATTTACCGATATTTTTATCGATAGACTCTACATACACAACGAATGGGCCAGTGTCACATAACCGGTATAGTATGTTTTTATCGTAAAGTATAGTATGTTTTCTGATAAGACTCGGTTCATTATCATTTTTATAATCGTTTGTTATTGGAAACGACTCACCAGCTAATGATATAGTTGTTCCACCAGGATCATCAATCTCCTTTCTAACTACTTCCATTTTACAAAATAAACTTTGTCACCACTATACTTATTGTAAATACGTCTACTCTCGTTCAAAGCTTAGACGGAACTGACTACCAGTTTCTCCCAAGTCAAATATGTAAACTTATATTACTTACAAACACATAGTAACTGTATTAAAATATGAAAAAAGCTATAGTATTTTACGTTATAAAAGCAGGGTTGTGTAATATAAAAAATAAAAAAAAAATTAGTTTTTTTTCCCTCCTGCACAATTTCTATTTATGTAGATAGGAGATATTGGCGGTAAGCGGTCGAATTGTTTCTGACGGAACGGTTCGTTCTACATAAAAGTTGAGAATAAACAGTTTTGGTTATAATCATATAAGTTTTTTTTTAATTTAAAACATTTTTTCTCCATATTACAGATTCTTTGTAAATCGATAATTTTCTATATCCCTCCTCCTTCCAGAGGGATTTTAGGAAGAAATCGGGGGTAGAAGTGGTAAACTTTTTGCATATTTTTTTGAAATTACAAAATCAAAATTCATAGCAAAATTCAGCATGGTCCTATTATCTCTTAGAGACTGAGACTCTTAGAAATTATATAATTGGGTACCTAGTGGTTAACACTGCACAAAAAAAGGTCTTGGTTAGTTAAGAAAAATTTACGAGATATATAATATAGAATTCAAAATACTGTTGGAATAAGTATATAAAAAAAAACATTAATTTCTTTTAGAGGAATGCAGTTTTTAATTATTTTTATTTTTGTTTGAACGGAACAGAAAAATTTCAGATTTATAGTAATTAGTATTTTAATGGAAATAAGCCACAATTGATGAGAAAATTAAGTTTATTGACGTTTCAATTTCCACTTTGGAAATCGTTCTTAATACAAACATTAATAATATTTATTAATTAAATATAATAATAATCATTAAACTTTGATATTAATGTTGTTATCTTAAGAACGACTTCCGAAGTGGAAATTTAAACGTCAATAAACTTACTTTTCCCTGTGTGGCTTATTCTCGTTAAAATAGTAATTACTTTAAAATCTAACAGGAAAATAGCTTCAGAACAATATTCAGATTTATACTTTTTAAAGCGTTTACACAATTTTTATAAAACTGTACTCTATTTCCCGTTCTTAACGTATCTTGTTTGTGAATTTTATCATTAGTTAATGCTATATTATTTGTATTAAAATTTGCCTACTTTAAGTTTATATTTTTATTTTTTGCTACATGATTAATATTTACATATATTTGCTTCTTTTTTTAAATAATATATTAGTACTATATGATAAAACACTTACACACAGACTTTCCTTATCTTTTAAATTTGATATATTTTTTGTATTTTGATTTTAACCATTTATTGCATCATTTTGCTTAAAAACAACATACTAAAAATATACATTTATTTTGATGGCAGATAATGATAAATCATTTTGTGCGTAAAGTTGTTCACCAACAATGCAGTATTTTTTTTTATTAATTTATTTGTCGTCCGAACCACTGGAGTTATAGACGACAACAATCAAAAATACATATTATAACAAAGAAAGGTTAATATTAATTACGTACTAACAATAAAGACGATTGATATATTATGTAATATAAGTGCAGTCTAGATATTAATTTAAATATCGTTTATGCCTATAGCCGTTAAAAACTTTATAATATTGTGTAGATGATTATTGTCTCTAAGAAGGTCGCCTATGTCGCTGGGAAGGTTGAGTTTACTTCGGGTTTCCTGGAAAATTTGACATTCGGTTAAAATATGTTTAACTGTACTGTTGGTTTGACACTGGTTGCAGTATGGAGGATTGTCTCTTGTAATTCGGTAAATATGTGTATGACGGGTGTGACCAATTCGAAGTCGAGAAAAGATGACTTGTTTTTTCCTAGGTAACACAAAGGCTTGCTTTTGTAAAACATTGTCTTTAATTTGCCTTAGTTTTTCGGAACACTGCGACCATTTGTTTTGCCACGCACAACTAACTATGTTTTTTAAGCACAATTTAAGATCACTTGGCACTATTTCATTTAATTGCACTTGACCATCACTTGTCGCTGCTTCGTGAGCTAGACGGTCCACAACCTCGTTACCATGTATTCCAATATGAGATGGAACCCAGATTAATACCACATGTTTGTTTTCCTTTGCAGCATTTTGAAGTTCTTTGTAAATGTCTTTATGAATAGGATTGCTGGAGTATATGTTTTTGATGTCACAAAGGGCGTTCATTGAGTCAGTTATAATTGTATAATTTCTCTGGTCCGTTGTGTTAATGAATTTTAGAGCTTCAAGGATTGCGTATAGTTCTGCGTTGGAGATAGTCCAGTTGTTATGCAACTTAAATTTAGCATTATAAGTATTACAGAAAGTTTGTTGTGTTTTTGACGCATCTGTGTAGATCTGTCGGTAGTCGCTAAATCTATCCATAATATCTTTGAAGTTGTTTATTAATATGGCTGGTGGGGATTCATGTTTATTAAATTTTGATAGATCAGTAATTACTGGTGGTTTATTTATAGTCCATGGGGGAGGGGGGTTTTCGGAAGGATGGTATATTGACGGGAATTGTATGCTATATTTATGAAGTAATCGGTTAATTCGTTCATAGAAAGGCGGATTACATTGAGGATGAGATGAGAAGTAGTGGCTGAAACGATTGCTGTGAACGTTATGGTAGACTGGGTTATCTAGACAGGATAGAACTTTACAAGCAAACAGCAAACTTAAAAAATCTCTTCTAAATTCTAACGGGGTTTGCCCTGATTCACTACATATACTTAGTATGGGGCTTGTTCGAAAGGCACCCAAAGCGACTCGCAGTCCCGTATTTTGGATTACATCTAGTTCTTTATGAACAGATTTTTTGGCTGAGTTATATACCGTTGAGCCGTAGTCAATTTTTGATCGAACTAATCATGAAAATATTCGTAGAAGAGTTGCCGTATCGCTGCCCCAGTTGATGTTCGACAGTGTCTTCAAAATATTAATGCTTTGCTGGCAAGTACCTTTTAGATTTTTAATGTGACTTTTCCAATTCAATGTTTTGTCAAATGCAAGACCGAGGAACTTTATTTCTTTTACGAAGATCAGATTTTGACCATTTAATGTTAAAATTGGATTATCCTCTTTTCGCTTTTTTGAGAAGAGCATGCATTTTGTTTTTTCGTTAGAGAAACTGAGTCTTGTTTTGTCAGACCATTTCTGGAGATTATTTAATGCGCTTTGCAGGATTCTTTGGGTGGATTCTAGATTTGTTCCTCTTAATAGGATAACCAGATCGTCTGCGTATAGTTTTGCTTTTACTGGATGTTGACATTCTTCCAAGATATCATTAATTGCAACAAGAAATAAAGTTACACCTAATGCCGATCCCTGGGGGACTCCATTTTCCTGGATTCGACTTGATGATAGTGTTCCATTTGATCGTACTCTAAATGTTCTAAGTTGAAGAAAATTTTAAATAAATTTTAGGAATTGTCCATTAATACCCCAGGAGTGAAGCTTTACTACTATACCATATCTTTATGTGCAATTGTAGGCTTTTGTTATATCGCAGAAAATAGCTAGACAGTGTTGCTTGTTAATGAGTGCTTCGTGAACTTCGGATTCAAGATCAACTAGGTTATCCGTCGTTGATCTATTTTGACGAAAGCTATTTTGTTTCGGGATAAGCAATTTTTTATCTTCCAGAAACCATGTAAGACGACGGTTTATAATCTTTTCAAATAGCTTACAGGTTGACGAGGTTAGGGATATTAGTCTATAGGACTGGGGATCTGTTTTCGGTTTTTGGGGTTTAGGGATTGGGATAATATATGATTCTGACCAAGACTTTGGAAAGTAGTGCTGAATCCACATTTGGTTCAAAACATTAAGGAGGTATATTCTAGCATTTGTGCTTAGTTTTTGGAGAAAAATTATTGGTATATCATCTGGACCCGGAGAAGAGTTTTTTATGCCAAACAATGCATCGTCCATTTCTTCCAGTAAAATTGGCGAGTTCACGTAGTCTTCCGTGTTCTCTGTGATGATTATCTCCTTCTTTTCATTTCTAAATTTAAATTAAAGAAAATTTGGAGAGTAGTTGTTAGTGCTGGAATTTTGTTAGTAAAGGTCTGCAAAAATTTCTGTGATTTCTTGTGTTGAGGTAATGAATTGATTATTATGTTTTATTATGTTTTAAGAAACTAATTTGGGCGTTTTGCTGTTTTCCAGATAGTTGACGAATTTTCCTCCATAATGCAGACAATGGAGTAGAGTTGTTGATGGATGCCACGAAAGATTTCCAGTTTTGTTTTTTAGTTTGCTTAATTTGATATCGAGATTCAGCTCTTAGTTTTTTATATTCTATTTTATTTTGTGTAATAGGACATCGTTTGAATTTGTTAAAAGCTCGCTTGTATTTTTTGATGGCTTCGTCACATTTAGTATTCCACTACGGTACTGGCCTGTGAGTTTTTAGAGTTTTGGTTTTTCCGACTGCTTTGTGGCCTGCTCCTAATATTAACTCAGAGAATTTTAGATAAGTTGAAGATATATTTGAGGTACTAGGGTCAGGAAATTATGGGAATTTTTGGTCTATTTGGTCTGAGAAAAGTGTCCAATTTGCCTGGTCTAATTTCCATTTTGAGAGAGGAGTAGTTAAGGCGGTTTTAAAAGGACGGGTTATAAAAATAGAAAAGTGATCACTCCCGTATAAGTAGGGATGGACTTCCCAATTTAAAGATGTTTGTAGGACCGGATCGCACATACTAAGGTCGATAACTGAGGATTCTCCTGTTTGTATATTAAATCTTGTGGGTTCCCCTGTATTCAAGATGTTTATATTGTTACTGTCAAGTAATTGTTCGAGTACTTTTCCTTTAATGATCGAAATTTGGAGCCCCAGTAGGGGCTATGACTATTAAAATCTTCTAAGAGTATACGGGGAGATGGGATCTGTTGAAGTAGTTCCTCAATTACGATTGTTGAAAAATTTTCACTCGGTGGAATATAAATATTGCATATTGAGATCTTTATATCACTATTAATCACTATATACACAAATATACATTTGACACGCGTCGACAAAGATCTATGATAGATTATGTTATAACCAACAAATATATATATATATATATATATATATATATATATATATATATATATATATATATATATATATATATATATATATCGAAAATAATCGACGTAAGATGCCTCAACTCAGCATATTTATGTAGGTAGGGACTATGGCCTAATATTATGTAAAATAAGAATAACCCTGAAATACTTTACACCCCAGAGAGCGGCAACACCAAAAACAAAAATCAAAGTCGAAGGGCTAAATACGGAATGCACAAAACACTTGCACAGAAAAATAAATATCAAAGAAGATTGCTGGGAATAAAATATTAGAAAACGAGAACAACAGGAAAAGCTCAAAAATAAGAAAATTAAAGAAGCATCAGAATCACTTGGAGAGAGGAAAGCAACGAACAGTAACATATAAAAAAGAAAATATTATGGTTTATAGAGGAAGTAAAGACAAAAATGAAACGAATCAAAAATCAAACGAATAGTGTAGTTAGACAAATAAAAAGGGAACACTGGCAGATGTCTCAAGACAGATGGAACACGACTTCTCGAAACACAAAAAGAAATATTAGACATGATCAGAGGACAAAGAAAAGAGATGAACGAACTAATTAAAACAAAACACATTTAGAACAAAACATGGGTTGACTATTTTCGATCCATATTTGCTAAGAGTGACGACAATGACCCATCAATCCAGATGTGATTATAAACGAAGAAATAAATATTGAGGAGGAAGAGGTAAAACAAGCATTAAGAAATGTAAAAACTAGCGAGAACGTAATACCAAGCGAACTTCTAAACTACGGAGGACCAGATCTGATTAAACAACTAATAAAACTAATCCAAAAAATAATAGAACAAAATAAAATTTCTTCAAAATTTGAATCAAGCATCCTAATGCCTCAATTCAGAAATCGAGATCAACCGGACCGGGAAAATCACAAATTAATTAATTTATTATTAGCAACACTAAAATTAACAGATCTACATAAATGTAGATGTATATGCATGTTTTATTGACTAATCGAAAAGCATTTGACTGTGTTAACAAGCAAAAGATGTTCGAAATTCTGAGAACAACTGGAGTTGACGAACAGGAATGACGAACTATACTGGCAACCAACGGCAACAATTTAAATAGAGCACACAATATCCGAAAATATAAAAATTCGACGAGGAGTGAGACAGGTTTGCGTCTTATTACCGCTACAGTTTAATTTATATTCGGAGTCTATACTCAGGGAAGCATTAGACGAGGTTCAAGGCGGAATTAATATTAACGGAATCAGCATAGACAACATCAGATATGCTGATGATATCGTCTTAGAAATGCCTTAGATACGTCTTAGCAAGCAACGCGCAAGAACTACAAAATATAATAAATGCGGTAGTCCACCACAGCGAAATGTTCGGTTTACATCTAAACATTTCCAAAACTAAAGCTTTAGTATTTTCAAAGACACCAATAAACTTACATGTGTATGCTAAGGGTCAAATAATAGAACAGGTAAATTCCATAAAATATTTAGGAGTAAATATCAATAGTCAGTGTAATCCAAAAAGAAATCCTATTAAGAATTGAACAAGTAAGGAGAACATTCACGAACATAAAACATTTGTTACAAGATCAGACCTTAGTGTGTAGTTTAGAATCCGAATCATCAGATGTTACTTTTTTTCTGTCTTACTGTATGGCTGTGAAAGTTGGACAATGGACTGTGAAATAGAGAAAAGTTGAGATACTTCGTCGCATGTGTAAACAAAAAGAATTACTTAGAATAAACAAAGAGAGGAAAATGCAATACTTGGATCATGTGTTGAGAGGCGAAAGATATGAATTACTTCAAGTTATACTGAAAGGAAAAGTACAGGGTAAAAGATCAGTAGGAAGACGCCAGACCTCGTGGCTGAGAGACCTGAGGAGATGGTTCGACCGCTTATTCTCAGAAATTGTTCGCGCAGCAGTTTCCAAAACTGCAATTGCCATTTGGATCGGCAACCTTTGAAAGGAGATGGCGCCATTAGAAGATAAAGAAAATCAACAGCCAAACTAATAACAGATAAACTGAATGAAATTCTAATACTAACAGAAGAATAACAAGGTTTTAGGACAGGAAGATCATGAACCGACGCTATATTTATAATGAGGCAAGTGCAAGAGAATTTATTAGAATACAACATATCGGCATATCTCTATTTTATAAACCTTTTAGATGTAATTTGATCGAGTTAAATAAAAGGACTTTGCGACAAGGATCTACTTATTGTACGTTAGATACGTCTAAAAACTTGATAATTTGCCAATATAATAGATACGCTTTGGGATAGCGAAGATGTATTTGATGGTGATAATGATGATATTGTCGACCCACATTTCTTACCAGACGAACAAGTTGGTACATATGAGTTTGATAATGAGGATTTTGAATCAGTGAGCGAAATAGATAAGAATAATAGTACAGAGTAGTATAGTTAATATCACTGTGAAGGAGGAGCCTTCAGAAATTCTGGTTTACTCCAAGGGCAAAAGTATATTTTACAATCAATTTGTGGTTAGAAATACAAGAAATCTTTTTATTTTAGACAGTAAATCGAGAAAAAAATTGACCTTATCCGAACAACAACTGGAATTTAGAAGAAATCAGAGTCTTCCAAATTATACCCTTCAAAAAGAAAGTCCCTATGAATATTTTAATTTATTTTTCACAGGCAGCCTTGTGAAAAAAATTTATATGCCATACAGCAGAATTATCATCCTAACAAAACACTGAATATTACACGAAGTTATATTAATCAGTTTATTGTAATTACAATATATATGTCTGTTTTTAATTTTTCCACTACAAGGGCATATTGGTCAGAAGAAATTGGCTTTGAGAAAATCAAAAATGCTATATCAAGCAACAGGTATGAAAAAATTAGACAATCTTTACATTTCAATAACAACGAGAATGCCTTATCCCGCGACAACTTAAACTACTAGTTTATAAAATAAGACCAATAATTGACCACCTTAAAGGCAACGGAATTCCTTTGGAAAAATATCTGTCGATTGAAGAGCAAATGTGTTCTACCAAATCTTGGCACTACATGAAGTACTAATTACCAGCCAAACAAGCTACATGAATGGGGTGTTTAATTTTTTGTCTTATTCAGTAGCTCTGGATATGCGTACCGTATAGAATTATATACAGGATAAAATAATGATCAAAAAAGGAGACCTGTTTTTGAACCTGACCTAGGAGCAACTGCAAATTTTTATAGTGAGATTGGCTAGAATTATTGTATCTCCTAGTATATCTTTCCAAAAAAGAGATAAGATTTAATAAGAAACATGATTATAAATTGTAAGCTTCCATATGAAAACATTACGAAAAATAAAGAAAAGAGAACTATGATAGAGCTTATTGGTATGGAAATAAGTAATTTAATTTGGAAAGATAACAAGTTATTCACGTTTGAAACAACATTTGCACGGCGAAGTTCCTAAAACTAATGCCAAAAGAAGTAAAGGGGCTAAGAGAGAACCAGCGCAAAAACGGTCATTTTCCCATGTAAATCTCCATAAGAAAATCTAAGGTCGATTCTGGTCATTTTTGACGCTTTTTTTTGGTGGGGCTAAAACGGCTTGTCGGATCATGACGTGTAGGGTATCGTTGGAAAGCAGAGGGGCGGGGAACACGCTGAGAGATAGAAAACAAACAATACATTGCCAAAACGGCACCAGATCATATCTCCATTGTTATTGGTTCGATTGTGACGTACGAGGGCTTGTTATATATATATATATATATATATATATATATATATATATATATATATATATATATATATATATATATATATATATATATATATATATATATATATATATATATATATATATATATAATACCTGTTCAATACCTCTTCAAACCTGTTCAATACCTGTTCAATACCTGTTCAAACCTGTTCAATACCTGTTCAATACCTGTTTAATACCTCTTCATACCTGTTCAATACCTGTTCAATACCTGTTCAATACCTGTTCAATACCTGTTCAATACCTCTTCAAACCTCTTCAATACCTGTTCAATACCTGTTCAATACCTGTTCAATACCTGTTCATTAAAGGTGATTGATCGTATACCTACATTAATTCTCGAACAGATTTGAACAGGTATTGAACAGGTATTGAACAGGTTTTGAACAGGTATTGAACAGGTATTGAACAGGTATTGAACAGGTATTGAACAGGTTTGAACAGGTATTGAAGAGGTATTGAACAGGTATTGAACAGGTATTGAACAGGTTTGAACAGGTATTGAACAGGTTTGAAGAGGTATTGAACAGGTATTGAACAGGTATTGAACAGGTATTGAACAGGTTTGAACAGGTATTGAACAGGTATTGAACAGGTTTGAAGAGGTATTGAACAGGTATTGAACAGGTATTGAACAGGTATTGAACAGGTATTGAACAGGTATTGAACAGGTTCGTATTTCCCGTCTCCTCATCGTTCCAACGAGCCCTCGTACGTCACAATCGAACCAATAACAATGGAGATATGATCTGGTGCCGTTTTGGCAATGTATTGTTTGTTTTCTATCTCTCAGCGTGTTCCCCGTCCCCTCTGCTTTCCATCGATACCCTACACGTCATGATCCGACAAGCCGTTTTAGCCCCACCAAAAAAAAGCGTCAAAAATGACCAGAATCGACCTTAGATTTTCTTATGGAGATTTACATGGGAAATGACCGTTTTTGCGCTGGTTCTCTTTTAGCCCCTTTACTAAAAGGTATGACAAGAAAGAAAAGGGAATGAAAGAAATAAGTTGTTCATATCTTGTACAAGAATACAAGCGTCATATGGGCGATATCGATATGTTGGATATCATAATGGATCAAAATAATATTATTCTAAGTAGTAAAAAATGGCATTTCTGCAAATAAAACTGAAGAGGCACTATAACTAAAGAAGAATAAGAGCCCAGCACAGGTCATGCCAGTAAAGAATGTTGGAATGGATGGAATTCACCATATAAGAATTACAAATAGAAATAAGAACATTGATCCAGCCGATAAACTCATAGTATCTAATGCATGTCCTACAATTCCTAACAACATTATAGAAGCAGAACTACAAAAGATGGCTATCATCGCTGTGTCTAAGATGACTATATTAAGAATAGGTATGCCAAAAACAGAATACAGCCATGCCCTTAGTTTTAGAAGGCATATATTTATCACTCCCCTAGAAAATATCTCTATTCCCGATTCTTTAAATATATCACATGACAACGCCCTGTATCGTCTGTACCTTTCCATAGATGGATATAACTGCTTAAATTGTAAAACTGTTGGTCACAAAGAAACAGAATGTTTTCATAGAACTGACCTCACCCCGTTAAACCCTTCTCTAACACCTATCCTATCTAGAACTACAGTTCAGGAATCTAATGAGCAAACAAATGTAAAGAAGAAAACCGACTCTGTTCTATTAACACCTATAACCAACACTACCCAAAACCCTTCTCCCAATACATTATCAGAATCAAACAATTTAACCAAAAATTTAGCAGGGGAAATATCTTCACCTTCTATGAACATTGCCAGTAAAACCAATCAGGTTAAAAGACAAATATCGTCCTCTCCAGACATTATTGAAAACAATGCTCAAACTAACACAGAACTTTTTCTGCCTCCTACTCTAAACAAACCTAAAAAACTCACTCTTTCTCTTGAGTCAATAAAGGATAAAATAGAGAACAGATCACCCGCATTTATTTTAAATTATAATGAGATTTGCGATTTCCTAGAAAACACATTACATGCCCAACATTCCGAATTAATCTCCAAAAATTATTCCAATGAACCTACTGAACTAATCGATATTCTTAACTTCGTCCATTGCTATATTCACAATTCAAAACTAAAAATAAACATTACCCGTTTAAAGAAGAAACTTAATCCCAATAAAACATCTTCAATTAAATAATCCGATGAACAGCAATCCCATTCGGAAATCTAATGTCAGATTCTTTTATTGTACAGTGGAACCTTAACGGGTTTTACACCCATATTGACCAATTAAAACTTTTAATAAATGAACTATCTCCTAAAATACTTTGTCTTCAAGAGACCCATTTTAAAAATACCAATATAAATCTCCGAAATTATCAATGTTTTCTAAAAAATAGAAACGCACACCAAGCCAGTGGTGGAGTAGCTATCTTCACTAGAACAGATATACAAGCTAAACCAATTGCATTAAGTACTACACTTCAAGCTTTAGCCGTAACAATTACTTACCAAAAACATATTAACATTTGCAATATATATCTGCCTCATCCCAACGATCTCGATTTCCAAGAATTTAGAAATCTTATAGATCAAATTCCAAACCCAAAAATAATTTTAGGTGATATGAATTGCCATCATCCAGCATGAGGAAGTCATAAAACTGACAAATTCGGTAATTTATTAAATAATTTCATTGATTTCTCAGACTTAATACTACTTAATAATGGAAAATCGACCGATTTAACTCTTACAACGGCCCATTTCTGCCATAGATTTGACATTATGTAGCCAATCATTGTCAACTTCTCTTATGGAATACTTTGGAATCACTACACGACAGTGATCATTTCCCCATTCATGTAACACTTAATAAATCTCAATCTCCTAAATTCCCAATATATCAATCTTGGAAAATAAAGAATGCAAACTGAAACTCCTATCAGATCAACATCTAAAAAAAAATTGAAAATTTCCAATTAAGTAGTGACATAAACTCTGACATTAGGTCCTTAAATAATATCATAACAGAAGCTGCCTTAACTAATATCGGCAAAACTAAACTCTGTAATAGACAACCAGTTCCTTGGTGGACCAGCGAAATCGCATTAGCTCTATCTATAACAAAACGTGCGTTTAATAAACTTAAAAAGTATAATACGGAAGAAATTTACTTAATTTAAAAAAACTTGAGCAAGATTGAGATATCTCATAAAAAACGTAAAAGAAATACATGGGAAAATTATGTGCTCTTCTATAAAATCATCGACCCCTTCAGCTGTCATTTGGTCTAAAATTCATAAACTCAAAGGATCCAACTCTTTTAGACAAATAAACTCCTTAACTCATGGTAAAACACTAATTACTTGTTACAAAGCTATTGCAGAAACATTTGCTGATATTTATCAACAAAATTCTAGCAATAATAATAAAGCTTAGGAAATTTTAACGAACAAGAAAACTATAGAATCCTCTATTATCACCATAAACGATACCAATGATCCTTTAAACATCGCTATAACTTTTCAAGAATTAGAATTTGCTATTTCTGATTAAAAAAAAAGCCTCGGCTGGGCCAAATGACATACCACCAATATTTATACAAAACTTGCCATTTACAGCTAAACTTGTTTTACTAGATTTATTTAATACTTGTTTTCTAAAACATAAATTTCCTGATCTTTGGTCCTAGGCTCTAATAATTCCCATCATCAAGCCAAATAAACCTGAAGATAAGCCCACTTCTTACCGCCCCATCTCGCTTACCTGTAGTATGTGTAAAATCTTTGAAATAATTTTAAACTTTTGTCTAGTACGGCATCTAGAAAATAATAATCTCCTTTCCCCTTATCAAAGTGGCTTTCGAAGAGGTAAATCGACGTCAGATAACCATGTTACTTTACAAACCTCAATTAATGAAGCTTTTGCAAACAACCAAAAACTGATTGCGATTTTTTTTTTGACATAAACCAAGCTTTTGAGAGAACTTGAAGATACTGTATATTGAAAAATCAAAGTGATAACGGGATTTAAGGTAACAAACTAGCATTTGTAAATAATTTTTTAAATAATCGATCACTAGAAATTAGGATTAATGGCCTTACAAGCTCAACAAGAACATTAGATAAAGGAATCGCTCAAGGTTCCATCATAAGTCCAACATTATTCTTAGTTGCTAATAATAGTGTTATTCATAAAATTAGAGCACCAATTAAAGCCAGTCTTTATGCTGACGATATCGTCGTTCATACTAAATCAAACAATATAAAATCGTCAACTAAAATTTTACAAAATTTTTTAACTCGGATTGAAAATTGGACGTAAAAACTGGGTTTAACTTCTCTACAGAAAAAAACACATTACATCATTTTTAATAAAAATGGATCTCGGTATTCAACTTACCTAACTTTAAATAATTTAGCATTAAAACAGTCAGAAGAAGTTAATTTTCTAGGTTTAACTTTTGCCACAACCTTAAATTGGAACTTGCATATCAATAATTTACAACATTCCTGTCAATCTAGCTTAAATATACTCAAAATTTTGTCTAATAAAGTTTGGGGCGCAGATACTAAAATATTAATAAACTTATATAAATCACTCATTAGGAGTAAACTAGATTACGGTTGCATTTTAATAACTCTGCAAGCAAAACTGCCTTAAAAGCTTAACGGTATTCAATCTACAGCTTTGAGATTGGCACTTGGTGCATTTTGAACTAGTCCCACTAGTAGTTTACAAGTTCTAGCTAAAGAGCCACCTCTAAACATAAGGCGACAACCCTTATCACTAAACTATATTGCCAAAATTTCAATTCAAAAACAACATCCTTTTTTCTCTCAAATTTTCCACCCTGTCATCCTCTCTTTTAAAAAGACAACAAACTGTATTCCTTTAAGAGAAAGAATAAAAGTCAGAAATTTTAACATGGATCAATTTAGTCTATTGCTATATACAAATGCAATCTTCCCTCCATGGGCAACCCTCCTACTTACCATTAACCTAATACTAAGAAAGTATCCAAATTATATACAAACTTCTCCATAATTAAACATCTTTTTGCAGAAATCATATCACATTACCCCAACTACTTACAACTCTTTACCTATGCCTCTAAAACCCCAGATGGACATGCTGCTGCTTACTATTCTGATGAAGAAAACTCCTACAGCGTACACTTACCTACAAATTGTAGTATACTTACAGGCAAAACCACAGCTATATTAAAAGACTTAACTTGTTTTTTAAACTAGTAACAAGATAAAGTGCGTCATCATTACAGATTCACTTAATGCTTTATTGAAATTAAAGAATATTTATACAACAAATCCCATTATACAAGCAATAAAAAATGAATTAGAAACACTTCATTTCATGGGAAAGGACACAGCTTTTATTTGGGTACCATCGCATACTGGAATCTGGGAAAATGAAAAAGCAGATCAACTAGCAACTACAAACCGTATCAACTTAGAACATACTACAAAAATTACAAAATATCCTTATAGTGACATGAAACATCTGATTAAAGATCATGCAATAACATTTGGCAAAATTACTGGGAAAATTCAATAACCAAATTAAACCCAATATGCCCAAAGGTGAACAGCTCTTTGAATAACGCCACAGGTAGACCAGATCAAGTAATTATAAACCGTTTAAGAATTGGTCATACTGCTGTCACACACAAATTTTTAATCAGTAAATATCCACCGCCAATTTGCAATAACTGCTCCACTTCACTAACAGTGAAACACTTCCTGCTTGATTGCCCATGTTTCCAAAATCAAAGAAGAATGCATGGAATTCCAGACGACCTCAAATCCATCTTGACAGATAAAAGTTTAAATGTATTAAATTATTTAAAAGATATAAAATTGTATTATAATATTTAATGTAGATAATAATCGTATTAAAACTATTGTGTTTGTCATCCCACTAATAACCCTGCGTGGCTGATGTGGTATAAGTGTTTTAAATAAAAAAAAATAGATATAAACCTGAAGCTGAGAAATTTATATCTCGTTCTTGCGAAAACTATGTTATCTACAGTTAAGGATTCATAGCATCCATTATCTAATGACTATATATCTTATTTAGATGTCTCGTCTATAATTGTAATTCTCTTGAATTTAATTCGCTCCTATTGCGAATAGAATAGAAGATAGAAACATAAAAAACAATTCGATAGTTGTAATTCTAATTTCGCAATAAACGTCAATATGTTGACATTACTTACTGTCTCTTAAAAGTCAGTTTTCATAAAATTTCATGTAACCATTTTTTAACAATTAACGAAATCATTTTAATATTAAATACATTCATTTAGTGGATTTCAAGCAAAGTTATACGTGTAAAATATGTCTCATGTTAATTTTTGATAAAATAATATACATATAAAATGGAATTAACCGATAATATTGAAAATTCAGATTCAAAGATATATACTTTTAGTTCTCATACCTCTTCAGACTGTGGAGATGGAGACTTCGATACGGATGAAATTACTAATGTCGGGCAGCTTTCGTACCAAACTAGTTTTATACGTCCCCGGTCTACCATGGAGTTCGAAGAGGAACTTTCCAACCTCAAAAAGGAAAATTTTAATCTTAAATTAAGGATATATTTTTTAGAAGAAAAGATGGGAAGCAGTTTTACATTAGATAAAGATAATGTGGTAAAACAGTATATTGAATTACAAGTAAGTTATGCTAACTTAAAAGAAGAACTTAGAGAGAAACAAGATCTTTTGTGTCAAGCTGTTAAAGCCATAGAGATAGATGATAAAGAACATAAAAAATATGTAGCTAATAAGGATGAGCAACTATTCATGTTACAACAAGAAATAGAAGAGCTTAGAACTCAATTGCAGGAGACGAAGTACGAAATCGATGGTGGTTATTTTAGCAGTAATACTACAAGTAATACGAATAACGAACTTGAACAAAAAATGAAAATACTACAACAAGAACTTCAGTTAGAAAAAGAGAACAATGCTTCCTTGCAGTTTGTAATCAGTCAAATTGAAACTTTGAAAAGTCGTTGTGACAACATGCATAAGGAACTTCAAGCCAAAGAGGCAATATTAGAAACCTTAAAAACTGAAAATGTAGCTTTAAATTCTAGAATTTCTACATATGATATTCAGATGAAAGATACTCAACAGAAATTGGACTTTACATTTAAAGAAAACCAAAAACTGACTAGAAAGATTATTTTAGATCACAAAAAATTTGATGAACTATTATCGAATTATAAAGAACTTAATAGTAAATATAGTTACACTAAAGCAGAACTCGAAAGAGAACGCACAGAATTAGAAACGATGAAATTGGGGTATGACAAGAAAATATGCGAATTAGAAAAAGAAAATAACACACTTAGGTTGAAAATTAGAGACCTACGATTAAAATTAGATGCGGCGTTAACAGAAATTAAGAAAAATCAAAATCTAGCTTTTAGAACTCAACAACACTTACAAGAATTAAGAAAAAGAACACATAATATGTACAAATAAACTCTTATTTATGTCAGTCAAGTACTTCCTTGACATTGATAGAAGTACAAAATTCTCGTGATTTCGACATATACTTTTGACATCCAATAACAAATGGTATCGAAGTTAAAAGTTTAAGCCCAAGAATCCGTATTTCTGTGACGTTATATATAAAGTCAATAAATATATAATATACTATACATTACGACTAACTAAATTAGGGATAAAATTAGAATCAGTTTTTTCTAAGCCTATCAGGGACTAAATAACTTCAATAAATAAGTAAATAAATATAATATTATTTAAATGCTTCAGTAAACAATTCACGCTTAATTTTTTTTAAATACTACATACTGAAAATAATTTCCACATTAGGGAAATGTGCCTATGATGGACACTTTAGGAAAAAGCTCCATAATAATTTACTTAGCAGGCTTTAAATATGACCACATAACGTCTTATTATTTGTATAATATGCAAATGTTTCAAATTTTGATAAAAATTAAGATGACAAAAGTTATTCATAGTTTACTAAAATCCTGTTAAGGGTCCATCATGGGCATATATGCGCTTATGATAGACCCTTTGATACGCCCATGATGGACCCGTTGCATTTTGTATTAAGTAAATACCAAATTATTTTATTCTAAAAAGGTATTCTAAACTTTTTCTTCTTCGTGCGACTAGGATTACTCCTGTTTGTCTGCCTCTGATTCTGTTTCAGTCTTTGTTGACTGTACATTATCTTTCCACCTTTTTGGCGGCCTTTCAACGGGGTCTTCTGCTATACGGTTTGCTGTTTTTACAAATCGCTAATCTATGTGGTCCCATTCGGTTTACATGTTCGTTCCAGTTTTTTTTTCTTGTTTTTATCCACCTGTTACTATTTTGAATTTCGCATTGTTCGCGTATACTTTTCTTGGTTTGTCTGTATCTTAATGATATGCTCGCTATTGATCTTAATACTTTTATTTCGATATTGTTGATTTGTTGTTTCGTCTTTCTTATATCGGTCCTTGTCTCCGCTGCATATGTTAGGATTGGTCTTACTGGTGTCTTGTATACTTTTATTTTGCTTTCTGCGGTCAGATATTTGTTTCTCCGTATAGTTTCTCGGAGATAACCACTTACTCTTGCCGCTTTTGATGCTTGCCTTGTATTCTCTGTTCTTATATCCCTGTCACTAGTGATCTCCACTCCTAGGTAATTGAATTTAATCGTGAAATGCTCAGACCATTGTTTCTCCGTAATGTTGTCTATGCGTACAAATTCAATCATTTCTGTGTTTTGTCTTCTTATCATCTTCCGCACCTTTTTCTAGGATCCATAGAGGTCGTTTTCCATATCTTTGGTAAATTTCTCCCAATGTTCTTTTTCAATGTTTTCTATTTCTTGTGCCTTCGGAGTCTTCACTCCTTTGTATGTTAGGAAAGCTTGTTTATTTTCATTTGCTAGTGCTTTTACCCTTTCGTCGTACCATGGAATTTTGTATTCCCGTTTATTTCTGTTAACTTTTCTTTTACCTAAAGCTTCTTCCGCTGCTTGTAGGATACTTTTTTTTAATTATCCAGGTTTCTTCTATATTCTTTTTAGTCTCTAGGTTATGGCTATTTAGTTTCTCTGTTAGTCTGTTTCTATACAAGTTTTGTGTCCCTTCTTCTTCTAAGCTTTCTATGTTTAACTTTTCTTCTACTTTTGTATTTCGCTTGCCTTGTGTAGTGATTGCTATATTTATTTTTCCTAGTACCAGGCCATGGTCGGATCCTACATTGGCGAAAGATAGAGTGCGCACATCTATTATATTCTTGGGGTGTATTTGTCTGTTTGTTATAATGTAGTCAATCATAGAGTTACGTCCTCTTGTATCTGACCAGGTGATCTTATGTTGTATTGGTTGGTCAAAGTTTGTGTTGTTAATTTGGAGGTTATTCATTAAACAAAGTTCTAGAAATCTTTCTCCGTTGTCGTTGAGCGTTTCTTCGTTAAATCAATCTTTGTGTAACTACAGCCACAGGTATGCTGTCTACTCTGGCGTTTAGGTCGCCGAGAATTATCGTTTTACTAGCGGCTATTGTGGTGTCCAGTAGACCTTGGAGCTGTCCATAAAAAGCATCTTTGTCTTCCTTGTTCTTGTTATTATCCGGTGTATATACGAAGGTAATATAAAGTTTCGTCTGGTAAAGATTAAGGCAAACCAGCAATTTGTGTTCGTTGATGTATTCTATTTCTTGAATATTGTTACTATATTTATTGTGCATTAAGAGGCCTTCTCCTGCCTAAGCTCGTTTGCTTTTATCTACTCCACTGTACAGGAATATAAATTTGTTTCTATTGGCACTTCCTTTCCCTTTTTTTTTGTTTCGTTTAGGGCACATATATCAATTTTATGGAGCTCCAATTCCTGCACAACTTCCTGTTCCCGTTTGTTCCACGATGCGATGTTCCAAGTGCCAATTCGTAGATTATTTGGACTCTTTGCCTTTTTTCTTGCATGGGTCGTCATCTATGTATCCGTCCAATTCCGAGGTTTCTATTCGGTTTTATGAGCAAAGTTGCTCATGTTTTCCAGGGTTCACCCGTGCAGCCCAAGACACACTTCGTGGAGGTGAGGATAGGGATTGCGTAGGAGAGAATGCTAACTGAAAATAGCAACTTACACTGCGCTTCACTATCTCTCTGAACCCCTGATATTCTAAACGATAATTAATATTACAAATAGGTATTTGTAGGAAAAAAGTTACCTGCACAATTGACACACAAATTGTTTACGTCTAGAACTTACATCCATATTTATTGTGACACCAATTCTTACACACTTGACAACAAATCCATTTTTTTTTTGTATCGTGAATGCAAACATAGTTCGTTACAGTAAATGCCAGCTGCATCGTTCGAATCGTATTCTTCGAAAGAAGATTTACAATTGTCTTCAAAATTGTTTGTAATTGAACCACTAACTTGCCTTGTCACTTTTCTTGCATCTTGTTTTCTTTTTTTTTGCTTCTTTTTCTGAAATTTTTTGTTTTCTATCATCAATTTCTGGCGTTGAATTTAAATATCCTGTTTTACTCCGTTTTCTATCCCTTTTCTGAGTTACTTCAGATACTATATCTAACGGAGGAGGACAAATATCTTCGACCGAGATGTTTAGGACTAACGATGATATTTATTTCTGATCAGTGATTTTTGATAAACCTTCAATCCAAGAAATAATTTGGTTCCGATGTTCCGGTAGTGAGTTCTCGTCACAACCTCCTGGTAGTAGGGGTTGTTCATAATTTTCTCTATCTGTTGTTATGATCGGCAAAAATTGACAATCATTGAAGATATCTGGATTGAAAGGTTCCATTTCTGTCTTTTTAAATGCATTTATTGCATTTGATGGAAGAACATTTTTTAAATATGCTCTATTAAAGATACTGGCTACGTTAAATTGCGTTACTGTTTTACCTGGATTCTGTTGCAAAGATAATTAAATTTCTTGGCCGTAGTAAGTTCAAGCCTCTATGCAGCAGGCAAGCTCAGTAACTTAGTTCAAGAGGTTAAACGTTTAAAAATTAATATAATGGGCATCAGTGAGCTCCGGTGGCCTGGAACGGGAATATGTGAACAAGATGAAGGCACACTATACTATTCTGGAAGTGCAGAAGATGACACACATCATAGGAATGAAGTTGGCTTATTTATAACGTCTAAATTTAAGAAATATGTGAAAAATTTTATACCAGTGAACGACAGACTAGCAATACTCCAATTAAATAGCAAACCATGTAATGTCAATGTTATCCAGATATATGCCCCTACTGCAGAAAAAAAATATGACAATGATGTAGAATCGTTCTATAGCCAATTAAAACAGACACTTAAAATCTAAAAAGTAACGAAGTCACATATATTATTGAAGATTTTAACGCAAAAATTGGCCAAGGCCGAAGATCTGACCTGGTAGGTGAATACGGACTACGGGAAAGCCACAAAACACCTAAATTAAATATCTCAATATCCAACAAAACGTTAATAGAAAATGACTTAAACGATGAGCTAAAGAAATCAATAAATGACAACAACACAGAAATAAGGAACACATTTAAAGATCTTACCTTGAAAGTAATATAAAAATATTCAACAACGTTACACAGGCACAAAAAACAACAATGGATGACTGATGAAATCCTGGAATTAATAAAGCAGAGAAGGAAACTGAAAGGTAACACGACAGAATATAAGGAAAAACAGCAAACTAATTAAACAAAAAATAAAGGTAACTAAAGAAAAATGAATGGAGGATAAATGCAAGGAATTAGAAAAGTTGAATGAAAACCATGATACGTTTAATATGTTTAAAAAAGTTAGAGAAGTAGCTGGTCTTTATCATAAGAAAACTCCACATACTATAACCGATTCGTCGGGAAAAATGATAATAGATGAACATCAAATTCAAACAACCTGGTGTAATTATATAAGTAAACTGTATAAATATGATAGACCTGAAGAACCGGAGACTTTAGTTGAAGGTCCAGAAGAACCAGAAATACTAAAATCAGAAATACTGCATGCTATGAAGTTAGCAAAAAACAAGAAAGCCGATGGCCCTGATAACACACCAACAGAGATGTTAAAGCTTATAAATGAGGAGAACATTGGAATACTGGTCAAACTTTTCAATGATGTTTATTGGACTGGTGATATCCCTGAAGATTGGTTAAAGTCCGAATTCATAACACTACCAAAAAACAACGTCCGAAAAACTGTAGCTATTATAGAATGATAAGCCTTATAAGCCACACTTTGAAAATATTTCTACGCATCATCCACAGTAAAATCAGAGATAAATGTGAAGAAGATCAGGATGAAACACAATTTGGCTTCAGAAATGGACTGGGAACTCGCGACGCCCTCTTTGCACTAAATGTATTACTGCAGAAATGTCGAGATCAAAGGAAAGACGTCTTTGCTGTATTTATTGACTATGAAAAGGCCTTTGATCGAGTACAGCATTACAAATTAAGTACAATATAAAAAGATAAAGGAGTTGATAGTCAAGACATACGACTCATAGAAAAGTTATACTGGCGTCAAACAGCGACAGCTTGCATAAACGGAAAATCAACAGAAATATGTAAAATACAAAGAGGTGTCCGACACGGTTGTATACTATCCCCACTGTTATTTAATTTATATTTAGATAGAATATTTAAAGAAGCGCTGCATAATTTGGAATGGGGCGTGAAAGTTAATGGAATTCTGATAAATACAATCAGATATGCATACGATACAGTTATTTTAAGTGATGACATGAACGGATTACAATGCCTTTTAAATGCCATTGATACAGTGGGAAAAAAGTTTGGCCTAAACATAAACTGAGCAAAAACAAAACACATGGTGTTTAGCCGTTTAGCACTTCAAGATGCTCGATTATATGTTGATGGTCATATAATTCAAAGAGTGTCCAGTTTTAAATATCTTGGTTGCCATATTACTGAACAACTGGATCCAGATCAAAAGATAAAATGTAGAATCGAGATAGCCCGCAAGACATTTTTAAAAATGAGGTCATTCTTCTGTAATGATAACTTGCAACTTCAACTTCGAAAGCGCATGGTTAAATGCTACATTTGGTTAGTCCTCTTATATGGTGTCAAAGCATGGGCATTAAAAATATCCACCATTAATCGTCTAGAGGCCTTTGAAATGTGGCTGCACAGACGTATACTTAAAATTCCATGGACGGCTATGCTGACAAATGTGGCAGTCCTTGAAAGAGCAAATGCTGCTCGCGAGCTGCTTAATAACATCAAATGTATAAAGATGGCCTATTTTGGACACGTAGTAAGGGGAGACCGATATAATATTCTTCAACTTATGGTGGGCATTATTATGATGGGTAAAATCGAAGGACGCAGAGGAATTGGTAGAAAGTAGGCCTCTTGGTTGAAGAATATCAGGGAGTGGACAGGAATAAAAAAAGCTGAGCAACTATTTAGAATAGCTCGAGACAGAGACAGTTTCGCCATGTTAATCGCCAACGTCAAGGGGACTTGATAGGGCACGTTAAGAAGTAGAAGTAGGTTTGAAGTGGTCCAAAAATCCGACGTCCAAGTGTTGAACGTGATAAGAGTAGTGAGCAGGAAAACAAAACATAATAATACCGTTTTCTTTTGCAAACTGGAGAGCTTCAAAACTTTTATGACTACCATAACCATCGAGTAACAACAAAACTTGATTGGTTTAAGAAGCCTTTCAATACCTAAAAAAATGTTGCAGCCAGAGACAGAAAATGTCGGAAGTCATCCATCCTTTTTCTTCAGTGAAGGTTACACTTTAAGTAGGTGCATCGATCATAAGTTCGTCTTTCTTGCTCTCTCTAAGAAAAATCAAAGCAGGAGGAACATATTTTTCAATTGCATTCATTGCACATACGACAGTAACATATAGACCGCGCTCTGCACTACTTAAAGTACCAACTTGTTTGCGACCTTTACATGGCATTTGCAAAAAACATGAGGTACGTTCTGCGGATGCAAAAACTATATCCCCTCTTATATAACAAACAGTTTTAAACTGGATTGGGGCCAAATGACACATATTTAATAAAAGGGCTTCCGGAGGTACTGTTTTCTTGTAGTATGTCTAAGTTTAATACTATATTTATATGGGAATAAGCCACAAATTATTGTAATAAAAATAACGTTTTACATTTGTTTTGATTATTACATTTTATATGACATTTCGACTTGAACTTCGAAGTTTTTAACGGAAAACATGGATTTTAGCCTGCAAGATGGAGATCGGGTGAATTGTTTATAAAATTTGACCAAAAACCACCAATTAATATACAACACTTCCTTCTATTTTAGGTACCATCTGTAATGGAGGTTGGCGATGATTTCTGCAAGTTCGTCTCTATTCTGTGCTTCTCTTATTAGAGTTTGGAGTTTGGATCAATAATGTTACGCATACCGTCGTTTGTCGTCTGGCATGGTCCCGCTTTCTTTATACTTTTCTTTCAATTTTTAATTCAAGGTAGGTATATCTCTCAAGATGGCGCAAAATCGGACTAAGTGGAAGAGCATGCGAGAGGCCTATGTTCAGCAGTGGACGTTAGAGGCTAGTTGATGATGATGATAATATCTCTCATATCTGAATATATATCCAAGATAAAATATTTTCGGTTTTTTAATACGTTATAGAAGTTCACGATCTCTATTTATACGTCTTAAAACTTTTTCATGTCTAATATGGTAGGTCCATGGAATTTGTAGAATGCGGTGGAATATCTCCATCTCAAAGTTTTCCAGCCATCGTAAGAAACTAATTTTCAGCGGTCAGGTTGTCATGTCATGTAGTAAGATACTGTGTATTTTATCATACAATATCGTAGAGTTAGATCAAGGTATCAGTTGATAAAAGATTATTTCATTTTTAAAAATGCCCTTCCGGTCAGTTTTATTCTACATTTTACTTTTTGCTCTGAGCTTAAGGTCTCATGTATCCAGCATCCTAGTTATTTAAACTTTTTTAAATAAGTTCGTCATTTACTAATATTTTAATGGTGGGAGAATTTTTTTTCGTGATTATTACTGTATTTGTTACATTAATTTTTAAGTTTGCAAGTGTTGCAGATTTTGTAGTTTTTGATTGCCTTAATTCTTGCAACAATTATTCCGTTGACTTTAAAATGTTCATGTGCCTCATCCAAAACTTATGTTAGTATCTACTCTGAGTACAGGTTGAATAATAATGGAGAGAAAATACAACCTTGTTTAATTCCTCTTTGGATTCTTATTTTCTCAGTGTCACCCATGGATGGCATTTTTTGTAAACATTCTATTAATCTTATCAAGCTTGAAATAATCACAGCCTTTTTCATAATATATGAAATACAAATTATGATTCTTTTTTTTATCAAGACGTTTTTCATGAGCACAATGGATTCCGTAGTACAAATCAAAACGTCAATAAACTTAATTTTAAAGTGAAATTGAGGTTTATTCTAACAAAAAAAAGTACTCTCTTTACACTTTTTCTTAAATCTGTTATAATTTATTGTCAGACATAACTTTAAGATATGGGATATGATACTTACCAGTCGTAAGTCGTTACATTTTTTAGCGTGGTTAGATTTAGGAAGGGGAACAAATGTATAAATTGTTTTTTAAGTTATATCAGGGCTTCTCAAACTTACTCGTACTGTGAAGCCCTTTTTTTAACTGGCTGCTTTTTGGAGCACAGCTTATGGAACCGGGGCTCCGGTTTGAAAATTGCCACTCTCATTTCTTTTTCTAAGTTTTTGTTTGACCTGTACTTGTTTTTAATAACTGCAACTGCAGAAACGCCCATTTCGCACAATTACGAAGTCGCAAATGGTAATAAAAATTTTAATGCAGCAGTGTTGATGGCATGATATTCATGAGAAAGTGAGCTCCAAAATTCAAACAGTTTATCCTTATCGTATCGAAGCTTTATGCTGGAATCACAAGACGATTCTGTCAGTTGTTCTTCTTCCTCTGTTGAAAGTTTCGATGGCGTGGATGACAGAAAAGCGTTTCTGGCCCAGTTATATTGCTCCATATCTTCGAGAAAATATTTCCCAAAGTGTTTGCTCAATAATAACATGTATTGCTTTAACATATTTTTTAAAGAGTGATCAAGGATTTCCATAAATTTTTCATGTAAAAAACTTTGTAAAGCAGGAAATCAGTCAATTTCTTGATCTTCTAATTTTCTCTTCCATAAGAGCAACTTCTGAAATCCAGTAATTTTAACTGTCAATTACAAGATATGAGTATTGTATCCCTGCAGACTTCTTAAGATCATTTAATTTGTTAAATATGTCACAGAGGTATACTAATTTTATTATAAACTCTAAATTAATCAAGTTTTGCGCATCATCAGGTGATTCTGTACGTAGATACGCGTAAAATTAATTTCTTAATTAGTATACACATCCTAGTACGTTGCTTTTGGACAGCCAATGAGAGTTGCAATAATAAATTAAAGAGGGATGCTCGACCCCCATTTCTTCACAAAGTGTATGAAAAATTCTTGATTTCACGGGTCGTGTTTGACTGTAGTTCACCACATTAATAATACTATCCATTACAACACTTGATTCAGGTGTAAGGTTATTTGCTGCTAAGGTCTTTCTATGGATGACACAACGGGTCCATTTTACACTTGGAGCCTTGGTTTGATTCAAGCTTGTAGTCCTCCATACTGTCCAGACATCGCTTGGGCACCATCCGTACACACGCCTACACAGTTATTCCAGTTAATATTATTTTCTGTCATATATGAGTTTAAAATCTCGAATAAATCAGTAGCTTTACAACTTTCACAAATTTTCCCCGCATATATATGTTTCTTGTATGTACCGTAAGTACGTACAGATCAATTGAGCATCATCATTACTATAAGTCGCCTCGTCCAGTTGAATGGAAAATAAACCTGAAAGTTTTCTCACAATTTGCTCATTAATATCTTCTGCCATGTCGTGAATACGACGACTGAAATTTGTTTTGATTAATTGAAATTTGAATTTGAATTTGAATTATTGTTTGAAAGAAGTACATTTTTATTTCTTTAGCTGCCCCTTCTCCAATCATCACTGTTACCCTATCAACCGCTGCAGGTATGATCAGCTCCTCAGCGATCATACCTATGTGTTTTTTTATATTTAGCAATACGGTAAGCTACTATATAAGAGGCGAACAATGATTTGGTAAAAAATTATGCTTTTGAAACCAAAGCTATGGTCTGAGTTTCAGTTCTCGCAATTTTCTTACAAAAAAGTCTGTCGGCCTAGTTTATTAGGAAGCACACTTTCAGCCGCCAACACTTTGTGATAAACAACACATTGTGGAAGTTCGACATTCACTTTAGGAACGCAGGTAAATTCAAAATCCAAATATTGGTCGTTATAGTTCCTATATTTCTTCTTTTTACTTAAATTAACATTGCTGCTCTTGCCTGATTCTTCACTTCGTTTGCTATTCTTTTGAACATAAGTATCCATTGTTGATAGCAAAAAACTACATGTGCGTAATAAAACAAAAGCCTGACTAAATGACATAATGGGCGACAGTTAGGGAACATGGGAGAAAGGAGCCGACCGGCGAAACAGAATGAGCCCGGCGCTCACTCGACTCTAGTGTTGCCAATGTACGGATAATTATCCGATTTTCGGATAATTTAACTGTCTATCGACTTGATGTTATACTTTTTAATTTATTTATTTATATATATTTTTAGAAGGTAACCGTATGGCGTCATCTCTTTTATTAAGACAATTTAGCCTTTTTTTATTTCTATGGTTTCTTGGATAATTCTTGGTTTATAGAAGCGGATGGGGGCTATGGTTCTGGAATTTTTAAAATCAATTTTGTGACCTGTTTAAAGATGGTGTTGACCGAGAGCTGAAATTGAATAAGAATTGCGAACAGAAATGGAATGTTCATAAATCCTATTTTAAATTCTACGATTTGTTTGGCCTATATATGATCGGGGACAGTCTGCAGAAGGTATTTCATAAAATCCGTGCTGTTTATTTGGAATATTGTCTTTGATTGATCGGACAAGAGATGAAACTTTTTGTTGGGGAGTCAATATTGTTTTTATTCCTCTTGGTTTCAGAATCCTGTCGATTTTGTCAGTGAAACTTTTGATATAAGGAAGAAAAGTCTTTGGGAGATTGAGTAGGAGATTGATGTCTGTGAATGCTCCTATTGATGTGATTTTCGCGGTAACCGTTTTTGATTAGGGTTTGTTTTAAACAAGAGAGCTCAGCGGGTCTGCTTGCATCATCGGAAAGGCGTATTGATTTGGAGAAAAGGGTATTAATGACTGAATTAATTTGTGAAGGTGGATGGTGAGAGTTGACATGCAGGTAACGATTGGTATGTGTGGTTTTTCGATAAACAGAGTAATGGAAACCTTGAAATTGGTTTTTCTTGATGAAAACATCGAAAAACGGTAGGGGTGAATAGTATTAATCTTAGCATATAGATATATAGATATAATTTTATATATATTATATATATATATATATATATATATATATATATATCTTTAATTTTCATCTTTAAGAGCTTTACGATTTCATCATCTTTATCCTAGCTTTAAAACAGTGCGTGGGTAAGAGCCTCCTTAAGAATTTCTTTCTAGTCGTCCCTATCCATCGCCTTCTTCCGCCAAGCACGTATTCTCATGTCTTCATCGATGATATCAAGGAACCTTGTTCTTGGTGTTCCTCTTCTTCTCTGACCAATGGGTATATCAAGGAGCGTGTTTCTAGCTGGCTTATTTTGTTCTATCCGCATTACATACCCTATCCACCTCAGATGTCCTATGTTAATATTTTTTACGATATCTGGTGCCTGGTATATTCTATAAAGTTCGAAGTTGTATCGTCTTCTCCACACTTCATTGTCATTTACAGCTCCATAGATTTGCCTAAGTACTTCTCTTTCCAAATATCCTAACATGTTTTCATTACTTCTTGTTAGAGTTATGGTCTCTGAACCATATGTTAGGACTGGGCGTCTTATTGTTTTCTAGAGTTTTATTCTTGTTTTTCTCGATATAATTTTGGATTTAAGGAGGAGGTTGAGCCCAAAATAGCATCTATTGGCTGTGCAAATTTTGCGGTTTAACTTTGCGGTAGTGTATTATTTTTAGTATTAAGGAGCACTATCAGGTATACAAATTAGTTAACTGCTTCGATGACGTCGTTTTCTATAACCTGTGTTCGTAGGATTTATGGTTGCTTGCCAATTGTCATATACTTCGTTTTATTTGTGTTTATCATTCAAGTTATTTTTGTAGCTGATCCTTTTAACGACATATGCCTCTTGTACCGCATTTTCCGTTCTACCAACCATATTAATATTATCAGCATAGGCAAGCATTTGTGACATATACATATCAAAAAGATCCGCAAATCGGAATTAACTAACTGCATATTGTCTTACTGTAAGTTTTAACTATATTGAACTGTCTAATCCTAATCAATGCACTCTCGTACTGTTATACTAACTGTCTAATTGTAACTGTCTTAATCAAAAACTGTTTAACTGTTCTAATTTAATTGATGGAGTCGACCGTTACTTGATGGAAATTTATTTTATGTAACAATAAAACACTGAAAACTTTGTTTTCAAACTTCCACAAAATTTATTATAAATCTTATCACTACAGCTGTTTCGGCTGATAGCCTTTCTCAAGTGATCTATTTTTGGCTTGGGTTTATAAATTTATAGTCTCTAATGAAATAGGTTGAGGAGGGGAGAACTGTTTGTCTCAAGTTGGTCATTCAGAATTATATCTGTGTTTTTTAATTTGTTGATTTCCATAGATTCTAACACAGATAGCTTAAGGCCTTTATTTTAAATGTGAAGAATTTTAAATTTGTCATTAAAAGAATGATTATGATCTAGAAGGTGAAGTGCGTATGTCGAATCTGTTTTTCTATTATTAAAAGCCCTTTTATGTTCTGCTATTCGTTTATTAAAGTTTCTACCAGTTTGACCGATGTAAGTTTTTGGGCAGTCGCCACATTGAAGTTTGGACACACCACTATATAAGTGTTTTTTATTTTGGCTCTTGTTATTTTTAATATATTTGCCTAGGTTGTTATTTGTTCGGAAAGCTGGAGTTATTCCTTTCTTTTTTATGTGTTTGGCTATTTTTGTTGTTATTTTGCCTGTATATGTAATCGAGCAGAAGGTACTGGGTTTTTTCTCTGGTGGTGAAAATACTAATTTCAGGGCTTTCTTGTGTAGTTTTTGATCTAACATTTTATTAATTGTTTGTTCGTTATATCCGTTGTTTACTGCTATTTGCTTAATTATATTTAATTCTCTCTCAAAGTTGTATTTTGACATCGGAATTTCTGTTAATCTATGTAACATACTATGATAAGCTGCCAGTTTATGTTGTGTTGGATGGGATGATGAATTGTGTATAGTTTTGTCAGTATGTGTAGATTTATGAAATATGGAGAAGTCATGTTTGTTTTTAAGTTTAATAATTTTTATATCTAAAAAATTTATGGATTGATTTTGTTCTGTTTCTATTGTAAATTCAATATGACTATGAAGTGAATTAATATACGATAAAAATTGGTCGAGTTGCCTGTTGGTTCCTGTGAAACATACCAGTACGTCGTCTACGTATCGCCACCAATACAACATTTTTGATTGCCTAACAACTCCAGATTAATTTCATTTGACGTAAAAAATCTTTTTCCTATCCTTTTCCTATCCCTCCTACAGTAAAAATCGTACAAATCTAATAATTACATCTAAAATTTTACATTTTCTTGAAGTTTGCATAAACCAGGACTACTTTGAATTTAATGATCAAATATATACAAATAACAGTGCAGGAGTTATAATGGGCAATCCTTTAAGCCCATTACTATCAGATATTTTTATGGACCATCTAGAGACAAAGATTTCAAAACATCCCGTATTCAAACAATTTCTATATTGGTGGAGATACGTAGACGACGTACTGGTATGTTTCACAGCAACCAATAGGCAACTCGACCAATTTTTATCGTATATTAATTCACTTCATAGTCATATTGAATTTACAATAGAAACAGAACAAAATCAATCCATACATTTTTTAGATATAAAAATTATCAGACTTAAAAACAAACATGACTTCTCCATATTTCATAAACCTACACATACTGACACAACTACATACAATTCGTCATTCCATCCAACACAACATAAACTGGCAGCTTATCATAGTATGTTACATAGATTAACAGAAATTCCGATGTCAACTTTGAGACAGAATTAAATATAATTAAGCAAATAGCAGTAAACAACGGATACAACGAACAAACAATTAATAAAATGTTAGATCAAAAACTACACAAGAAAGCCCTGAAATTAGTATTTCCACCACCAGAGAAAAAACCCAGTACCTTCTGCTCGATTACATATACAGGCAAAATAACGACAAAAATAGTCAAGCACATAAAAAAGAAAGGAATAACACCAGCTTTACGAACAAATAACAACCTAGGCAAATATATTAAAAATAACAAGAGCCAAAATAAAAAACACTTAAATAGTGGTGTGTACAAACTTCAATGTGGCGACTGCCCGAAAACTTACATCGGTCAAACTTATAGAAACTTTAATAAACGAATAGCAGAACATAAAAGGGCTTTCAATAATAGAAAAACAGATTCGACATACGCACTTCACCTTCTAGATCATAATCATTCTTTTAATGACAAATTTAAAATTCTTCACATTTAAAATAAAGGCCTTAAGCTATCTTTGTTAGAATCTATGGAAATCAACAAATTAAAAAACACAGATATAATTCTGAATGACCAACTTGAGACAAACAGTTCTCCCCTCCTCAACCTATTTCAATAGAGACTATAAATTGTAAATGCCTGCCAAAACTAGATCACTTGAGAAAGGCAATCATCCGAAACAGCTGTAGTGATAATAGTTAAAATAAATTTTGTGGAAGTTTGAAAACAAAGTTTTCAGTGTTTTATTGTTACATGTTCTAATTTACTCTCATACTGTCTACTGTCTAACTTAATACTGTGTTAATCCATGAATCAATGTGTTAATGTATGAATCAATTAATGAATGAATATTTGCTCCAAATTACATCGTGTTTATATCTTTTCATCGTTCCCGAATATTCTAGCAATGAACCATGTTCGAATTTGTTCGAATTTCATCAATATATGAACATTCTCGAATCTTCTACTATGCAAATAGGGTTAACGCCTTATATTGACTTTTCTAGAAAATTCTTAACCCTTCTAATTCTAAATTTTTTGGACATTTAGGCTTTGCAGATCAGAATATACACATGTATAAACTAAACATCTTAAATGAATAAATAACATTATTTTACATCCGTAATTATTATTCAAAATGTCATTTATTAACTTCAAATTCACTTATGTCATAATAATACAATGCCAATTTTTCAGTGTATATTTGGTTGCCTATGCACACTTAAATATATCTATAATATAATTATTAAAATAAAACTCGTAAGTGAATCCCTCAAGTTACTGAAAATCTTCTTAAACTGTATAAACAGAAGAACATACCTGTTAAAATTGCAGTTAAGAATGTCAAGACTGTTAGAAATTTGTTTTCTAAAACTAAAACACCCTTGTCCCTTCTGAAAAAAGTTAATGTCATATATGATATACCTTGTGCTGAGTGTGACTCGTGCTACATCGGTGATACTGGGAAATCACTGAGAGTCTCACTGAAATATCTAAGCACACTTGTGTTCTTGCTCAGCATGCTATTAACACTAAACACAAAGTAGACTTTAATGGAGTTAAGATTCTTGGTTCTAAACGCAATCTCGTTAAAAGGCAGTTTTTAGAAATGTCTTCAATACTAAAACACTCTAACGCTCTTAATAAGAGAACGGACATTAGTAACTTGAGCCAAATTTATCATGCTCTAATATTGCAGAATTAGACTTAATATGTTATTTACTTTAAAATTGTCACCTACGGTGTTTGCTTTACATAATTTCTTTTCAAATAATATTCAAATATAAATAAACTAAAATATAATATTAATTGTCTACTTTAAATTATCTCAGAGTTATGCAACTCTCATTTCATGGCTTACTACCAACGTTGCTTTTGTATATTTGTTTTTATTGTTTCTAATCAAATTCAACTTTTTTATTATAAACGATTCATAGAATCCTTATTAATTTCACTTCCAAATGTTATGAACCTTGGACTGTTGGAAGTTTATTCAATCTTCACGTGTGGTTGGCTAACCAGTCACAACGTAGACTATTAATATATGATTTTTTGGATTGACCTCGCTTGTTTGTTATTTTGTTCATCTCAACCGATCACGGGGGGGGATTATCAACCTCCTATTCCTTTAATTTTTTGGTTTATAAAGACAGGTTGTCGACCTAATTTATCATATTTTTTAATTAAACCGCTCTATTGTATTAGAGTTGGTAGTACGCCTTGTTGACCTGTCACGCGTTGACCTCAAGGTATCTGTCTTTTCACGTTGGTGGCGTTACAACACCTGATGCCTTCTTTTCACCGGCAGCAGACTAGAAGCTTGTAGTGGTAACTGCATTATACTTTTAAATTACTAAATTTTAATTAATTACTTTAATAATGCTACCTAAAGTCAAGATTAAACCCTAACTATTGATTTACTGTTGGAAGTGCATCTTGGACCTTTCAGTTCTTCTTCACGTTAATCTGTTTTTTTTTTTATATTTTTTACATACATTTTTTATATACATGTACAACTACCACATGTTCTTTTGGTATGCGAAGTTTAAGAAAATTGTTAACTATATTTAGTTTAATTAATTGTTTATACTACATAATGCTTTAGTGTCCCTTGTCAGAAGCTTCTTCACAATTTTAATATCATTGACTGCTACATATCTTTTTGAAGTAACACACTTAATAACTTTTCTTTGGATGTTAGGTTTTTCATATTGTTCTGTTTAGATGAACTGATGATGCTTTCTGATTAGAAAGCAAAACGTCTTCAATAAATAGATGAAGTAGCCATCATCTTTGTTTTTACCTTAATTTCTTTTGATTTTTTAAGCGTGTTTTGTTTTAATTTAATCTTTTTGGTACTTAATTATTAAATTTATTCGTTTATGTTAAGAGTAATCAATCATTTAAAATATTTTTTAGCGTTATATAATTTTTGGTTTCATTTGATTTTTCTTAACACTATAATAAAATATTTTATTTGTAATCTCTTTTGGAATATTAATGTGACCTATTTTATACACAGCATATATTTTTAGGCAACTATCAACAATCTGACTACAGAGCTAACCAACAATATTCTGAACCCCTTAAATATTGTACCGACCAATATTCTTATGAACAACACAGTATTATTTGCCCAGCTATATCAGGTAACAAATACATTTGTTAACTTTTTAAAAATTTTAACCTACATATATATGAAAAGTGAATTATCAGACCATTTTTTGACGCCTCACCTTTATAATTATATGACTATTATTAGTATCTACTAGATTACGAGTCCAGTGAATAAGTGGCTTTATAAATTATTCTCTTTTATTACATCTTACGCTTAAACCATAAAAAAATTGTTTTTTGTTAATTTTTGTGTTAGTAGTGTACTAAAAATCTGGTGAAAATATGTAGGGTAATACCTTAATTCTACAAGAGAATGTAGAAACATTGAACAAATAGTAGGGTCAATAGAAAATTAAACAAAAAGTTACGGTATCAAGACTTTTGATTGCCTTAACCCTTTTTTACCCAATGAACTGTTTGACATACGTTTTTTCACAGAGATCTTTTTACACAAAGACTATGTTGACTTATATCATTTTTCACAGACTTTTGAGTGACTAACGCTGACATTCACAATCAGTTAATTTGACATTTCTTTTTTTACTGAGGATAATAAAAATAAAAGGACATAAAATTTTGCAGTATAAAGGATCTATTTCCCAAAAACATTATAAACTAGGTACTAATATTCCTCCTCAGAAGATGACTAATTTAGCAGAACATCTATTTTTTCATTACTTACCTTCATTACTATTCATTAAATGTTTCTTTTTTATTCTGTAATAGGAACAACTCATCTGGTGCATTTTGGTGTTAACATGTTGTTACTTCATTCTTCGTCGTCGATGAGGGAATTTTTATACAAAACAGTTTGTTTTTCTTTTTCGTATTGAATCCAGCGTCCATCTCTCCAATTCATTTTATTTCCCACATCGTTTACTTTTCGAATAATGAGCTATAAAATGAATAGTTCTGCATAATTAAAGAAGTCATTTCCCTCCATCTCGGTAACTTTAAAAAGTCGTTTTTTACTTACTTGGCGGATAAGTTGAGCCCAGCCATGAGGATGTTCAATTTCTTTTTTTTTCTCTCTATTACACTGTGGTCTGTATCACACTCCATATGGATGTGCCCATGGAGAAGGAATTTGTGATCAGTTATCTCTATATTTGAATTTTGTAAAGCCACAAGACAAACTGCCGACATAAAAGAATTTTTATTCTGACCCCCACAAGAATTAGACAACATGAAAACATGATTAACTCCATTTTCTAAATCTTTTAGCAAAAATTTATAAATGCACGAGCCAATTTTATTTACCCCTCTTTTTGCTAATGATTTATACCAAATAAAACAAGAAACTTGCGAATTATCGCAATCATAAACTGTTAGATTGACGACTGTTGATATACTTTTATAAACTGGTCGTTTATAAAACGTTTCTCCACTTTGTAAATCTGGTGTTGGCAAACATTGTAGTAGGTCTTAACAGAAAGTTAGGATTAGTTAGGATTCTTAATTTTTATGTTCATGAAATAAAATATTTGTTCATAAAGTTTTCGATTAACCATATTCTCAGGGTATTTTAATTTAAAAGCCTCATAAAGCCCAGCTAAGATGTAGCTTGATGGATAGTATCTTTTTAATGTCCTTTTTCTGGTATAGTGACTTTCGTAAGAAGGAATAGAAAGAACTTGTTGTTTAACCGCTTCCTTATTTTCCTCAGGTACATTCTTTCTCTTACCATATTACCATGATGCCCTCGTGCCTATACCTGAAACTTTTTTTAGAAATGATGGTTTCAATAAACTTATTGCTTGTATCGTACGTATTTTCGAATCATGCTTTACATGTTTGGCAAAAAGTGCTATTTATTCAAAACAAATATACCACTGTTCCTGACCTAGTACGTTGGCTATTCTCAACCCGAGTACGAGTAGTTTTGGTTTCTTATAGTTCGATCAAATCAGCAATATATTGGGTTCCCCTGTTGTAATCTCGTATCCCCCAAAATTCTCTATATATATTTTCTCTTACCTCATCATTATACTTATTCTTACACTTATTTCTACAGAGTCCTAGTTCTTTAATTTTTTCTCACGCACAGTTTTATTCTTCTTTATTACATACTCTCTTCCCAAATTTCGCTTCGTTTTCCTATCTTCTCGTATTTTTCTGGTGTCTCTGTTTTCTTTTCTTTGGTGTTTCCACCGCCATTGTCCCTGTGTGATAATCACTCTCGGAATGAGACTACTTACTTAGTAATTTGCCTATAACTACACTCACCGGCAAAATTAACGGAACACCTTAAAAATGGGACATGTTAGATGACTCGAATTTCCTAAACCTGTTGTCCGATTTTAGTGATTTTTTTAGTATGTTATAGGTATATTATTTAAGAATATCAATGAAATAATATTGTTGCTAGACAGGTCAATGTCATTTTATACCGGGTGTAACAATCATACTGTGTTTTTTCCTTAAAGTTCGAAACACCCTGTGGTATATTCTAGCATATATAAAATATTGAAATTAAAGCTCAATTATAGTCTCAGGCTTTCTTAACATTTTCTTTTTTGATTCATTTGCTTGTGTTGGATAATAAAAAAGTTAGGTACGTGAACAACTAGCCATGTTTTTCATCAATAAATGCTCATTTTCTTCTTAGTTTCACCAGCATATTTAAAGGAACAACCATAAAATCTGAATTTTCTCTCTAGTCTATATACTGTTTATATAATATCATAATACGAATGTTGGTGAAGTATTTTGAATTTATATTACAATGGTAGTACAATATAAAACCTGTTTAAGAAGATCTATCTGCTGTTAATGCTCCATCATCAATCACCATTAACTCTGTTATTGCTCCCAAACATATACCGCCCCACACCATAATTGAACCTCCACCAAAAGGTACGGTCGTAGTAAAATTGAAAGGAGCATTTCGTTCTCCTTGGCGTTGATACAATCTTTCTCTACCGTCGATGTAATTTACACTCTCTCGTTTTTAAACGGCTCTCGTCCGTAAAGAGAATTTGACTCCAGTGGTTATCATTTCAATTTTGATGTACTCGACCAAATTGTAGTCGTGCTAAACGATGGTGTCTCTGGAGTCTGGGAGCTTTTATTGGCACATATGACTGAGACCGGCTTTTTTAGGTCTCTTTCTAACTATACGCTTAATTAAATACAAGTTTGTACTTGTTATGAACAGACAGAATGACTGTAAAATGTAAAACACAAAACAAATAAATAAATTAATTTGACATTTAAGACTTTCTTGTGACAAGGAGCTTTCAAAGCTATGTAGATATAGTCTATAAAATACAAATATAAAGAAATATTGCATTAATAACAGGTTCCTTTAAATTTGCCGGTGTGTGTATTAAATTGTTAACTTCTCATAGCCTACTTTAGGCTTGTTTATTAAAGTAAGCAGAAAATGAGGATTTATTGATGAAAAACATGGCTAGTTGTTAACGTACCTAACTTTTTTATTATCAAACATAAGCAAATGAATCAAAAAAGAAAATGTTAAGAGAGTCTAAGGCTTTAATTAAGTTTTAATTTCAATATTTTATATATGCTAGAATATTCCACAGGGTGTTCCGAACTTTAAGGAAAAAACACAGTAGGATTGTTACAACCCGGTATAAAATGACATTGACCTGTCTAGCAACAATATTATTACATCGATATTCTTAAATAATATACCTATAACATACTAAAAAAATCACTAAAATCGGACAACAGGTTTAGGAAATTCGAGACATCTAACATGTCCCAATTTTAAGGTGTTCCGTTAATTTTGCCGGTGAGTGTATTATCAAAAGTTTTAAAACAATCGATTTTCAATAGGCTTGTATCTCCTTAATAAGTGTTTTAGACCTTTTTTACTTGTTTTTTGAAGTCGACGTCTTAGAAAAAATTGAAAAATGAAAAATTTCAATAAGCAAATATATCTGACGTGGTAAAACGTTATGATACTAAATTTGTAACTTATTTTAAATATAAAGCTTAGTATTTACTAGGATATCCTATAATACCGTTTAATACATTAACCCTTTTGGTTGTAGTTGTATTTTCACAAGGAGCACACTTGTGGTTGGAATTTTTGTATTATCGTCTCTGTGGCTATAAGGAAAAAGGGATAAGTCAATTTTTTGCAAAATAGTGTTATGTATATAATTCGACAATATTTTTGATTTTGCACAATCTTGGTAAAGATAGTTAAGTGAAAGTTTATTAATTAAAATATTATTATTGAAAAAGGGGTAACTTGGCTACAATTTAATCGTTACGACTGTTTTAAGGATATAACTCAAGATATCTTCTGGAGAGCAAAATAGTAATGACTAGTAAAATGATATATGTACATATATTTTTAACATTATAAAATTAACTGAGAAGCAAAACGATTTGTCATGTTAACTTGAGAATTATTCGAAATCTATGCTAGTAAAAGACATTAAATCAAGATATCCCCGTTTGCCGGAATGTGATAGAAGAAATATATATATGAAAGTATTGCCAGGATATACAAAGTTATTTATTTTTGCAAGAATGCGGTGTCCACGGAAATCATATTCGTATCAGTTTCTTGTCAGTACTTGTCAAGATTGTGAAGAGAGCACACGCAAATTTTATTAAGGAACGTTCATTACGATGACAACTCGAAATAACAATTATTATTCCTCCATTCGTGAAAGAACTAAAGGGCTTCTATCAAGGTTTTTAAATAACGACAATAATAATTACAAGCCATCAAATACAAGTAAGTTAATTGCCAATATATTTAAATTTTTTAAATAATATTTTGTGATTTTGTTTCGCAGGGAATTATCTAGATAAAAATAAAGAAAATCGTTGTCGTGAGACTGAAATATCAGTAAATTCCGTCCATACCTACCCAGCCTTTCATTCGGATAAAGAAAAATCCTACACTGTTTTAACCAATGGTAAATATTTTTGTTTCTAATAATTTTTTAATTTTTTTTATTGTATACGTCGATAAAGTCTTAACCAATCAACATAAAGTCTTCTAAACAATCAGATTTAAACTTCTTCGAAAATACCACTGCATTATCAAAAATGTCTCAGCGATGTTTTGGTTAAGTTACGTTAACATTATTTTTCCGTCCATTTGGTCCTGCAAATACCACTTGATCAAACATCGCTTTACTGTCGGGGCATTTTCGAAGATATTTGATCTCGTGAATTTAAGACAATATTGAGAAACAAAAATGTTCAATAATACTCACCAAAATATCTACCACGTATGGTATCATTATTAATTATTGATCACAATATTTCATATTTTTTTTAGTAAAAGAAAATGTACAGCAAGATTTTGACTCCGACGGCAACGTAAAAGACCCGGCCTATGATCACATTCAAGAAGACCACCATAGTTATTCTGACACCGAACAGTAGAAAAATGGCTCACATGAAAAAAATTTTAAAAACAATGAAGAACATGGCCAACCAATCCACAAAATATTGAACCGCAAAGTAGGAAAAAGAAAAAATAGACAGGTTTTACGCAAGACGTGTAAAGGATATGAAACAAACAAATAAAACGCAATAAAAGCTATAATCTCATGGACATTGCGAGATTGTAGAAAAAAGTGTAAATAATAGATATTTGATGAACATAGATTGTCTCTGTTTTAAAGTTACTGGTTAATGGGTAACTACGATACAAGGGTAAGTTTTATTGCCTCATTAATTCAAATTTCTGACAAGAAGATTACTACTAACAGAAGTGATACTGATAAACTTTCAAAAAATAGGAAAATGAGTTTTATATATTTTATAGAATTCCAAGGAGAAAGAATCCAATGCTGCAAGGTGTGTTTTTATGCTATTTTTGACGAAAGTAACAAATTTATAGAAAATGCTACAAAAAAGAAAATGCCATCCAACTGTGGTATTCCTATGGCTGATGGCGGAGGCAGGAATGAACCAAAAAACAAAATTTCCGAATCTAGAATGGAACTCGTCTATGGCCACATATGAAAATTTCCTGCATATGAGTCTCAGTACTCACGAAAACCTACCAGTAAAAAGAATCTAGTAGCAGAATTAACAAAATCTAAGATGTGTCAATTGAATACCCAGGACATAACATCTGAACCGGTTTGTTATGAACTTTACTCTCAAACAATCGATAACTAATTAGGCTTAAAGTTTAAAAAACCAGGCAACGATACCTGTAACAATTGTGATATTTTTCACAATCATAAGACAGCTGATGAAAACAAAAAGCAGGAAAATTTATTAGCAGATTACCATACAGAAGCTAAACCTACTTATGAGCCAAAGAGATTAGGCAAATTAAAATGTCATCATCACAGTCATTAACATCTTAGTAGATGTGTTGTGGTTCATAATTGGGCTTCAGCAGCTCGGACAGTTTGATTGATAATATTTCTCCACTGGTCGCGGTCATTAGTTATATGTATTGCCTCAGTATACTGTTTATTGAGAAGCTTTTTAGTAATGTCCGCCCATCGCTGTGGAGATCTTCCGCGTTGGCGTTGAGTCTGAGGCCTTCCTTGGACCACCAACCCCTCCATTTTGTGATCACTTCGATGGATATGGCCAAAGAACTTTAAAATTCTAGAGTAAACGGTACTGGAGAGATGCTGATCCGGTTTAATTTCATCCAGAACCGAGATATTTGTACGGCGAGCCGTCCATGGAATTCGAAGCAGGCGTCTCCATGTCCACATTTCAAAGGCGTCTATACGTCGTCGATCTGATTCTTTGACTGTCCATGTCTCGCATGCATAGTAAAATATGGAAAAGACCAGAGTTGAAACGAGTCTCTTTTTGTTTGTCATAGTAATGTGACGATCACGCCAGACCCCGTTTAGTTCACTCATTGCTGCTCTTGCTAGTTGAATGCGTCTTCTAATTTCGGATTCACAACTGCCTGTGTTGTTAACTAGAGCTCCAAGATTTATCATAGATAAGACTACCTCGCATCCCGCAATAGTTTGGGTTTCAGGAAACTGTTATTGGCGATCAATAACCATGATTTTGGTTTTGTTGTAGTTAACCATGAGTCCAAATTTAGCACTTTCTACCTCGAGTTTTTTTAATAATTTAATAATTTCTCCTGGAGTAGAGGCTAGAAGTGTAGTGTCGTCTGCGAAACGCAAGTTAGATATCTTAACACCACCTAGGTTTACTCCTCCCTCCCAACCATCCAAAACTCTGCGCATTATGAACTCCGAATAGATGTTAAATAATAAGGGAGATAAAACGCATCCTTGGCGTACTCCCTTCTCCAAAGTGCATTTGTCAGACAGATACCCGTCCATTCGAATATATGCCAGGTTATCTTGATACAGTTTGCTAATAAGGTGAGTCAAGTGTTTAGGTACACCCATTGTCGTCAATATGTTCCATAGTTTGTCCCATCTAACATTATCAAAGACCTTTGTATAATCGACGAAACATATAAATATCTGGATCTGGTATTCTCTGGCTTTTAATTTAAAATTAAAATGTATAAACAGCGAAAGTCAAAAAATATTTTTTTTTTTTGACTTACAACAGGTTCTTCCTACACCTCACTTAAAAACAACAACACAAACGACAATTAAATACGTATAACTTAACAATTCTTAATTGTTCTGCAAAAGTCTCCACTCATTATATGTGGCATGAAGGTATCGCGGAACGAGGTGCTTCTTGTTTATTTAAGAGTTTTGCTAATTTACCTTCTAAAATAGAGCACGTCATTTTACACAGTGATACTTGTGGCGACCAAAATAAAAACTTATTTGTGGCAGCAATGTTTACGCATTTATTAAATCAAAATAATAACTTAAAGGTAATTGATCATAAATTTTTAGTGCCTGGCCATACTCACATGGAGTGTGACGTAGATCACGCAACAATAGAAATATTAAAAAAAAATGCCCATTTCCTATCCATGTACCTAGAGATTGGTATAACTTAGTAAGATCTGCAGAAACAAAATGTACTACTACCGCTAAACAAAAACACAAACCAAAGAGAAAAAAATAAGTTTACGGTAGTTGAAATGACCCCAAATATTTTTTTCATTTTAAAAATTTATTCAAAGGAATGTTAATAAAGAGAAAAAGACAGAGAATAATACTGAAATTTGCTGGAGAAATATGAAATGGCTAAGACACCAAGGAATTTGGTATTATTAATTTTAAACCATCGATTTAGGAATATGAGCCATTTTAAGAAATAAATTTTAGAAGTCAAAAAAAGATACACCCATAGATATCAAGAACATTAATTTAAATAATTTGTATAATTAGCCAAGTCAGATACGTGAAAAAAAAAATAAGCGATCTTTTAGACCTTATTGAGTTAGTTGATGAGAGTGCCAAAGAGTGTTATCGTGGACCTGCCCAAATCCCACGAAATTCACAAGATCTGGATAATACTGATGACACAGATCCAGATATAGATAATTATTTTAGTGATTACGATTTTTAATAAAATATTCTAATACAAATATTTATGTAATTTATTATTTTAGAGGAACAGCTTTCGAAAAATATTTGTGTTTATCAAATTGTTTTTGTTAATTTTTAAACGTATCATCAGATTGCTGTAGAAATATCCTAGTTTAATAAAGTTTTTAAAAAAGTTTACGTTTTATTTCTTGTTCTGTCAATGCTATATCCAAAACAAAATATTTTCTTTGCTTCACTGTGGTTGCCCATTGTAAATAGAAATAACTGCAGTTAACACTACAGTTCACATGTAATGTTAACCAAGTTACTACCGAGCATAAGGGTATAAATCTACATAACCCCCTTTACCAAGATGATTTTATGTCCATTTCAACTATAACTTGACTTATGCTTTCTTGAAATAATTAAAAATGATAAATATATCCTACATGTTTTTTTTTAATTTATTAAAATATTGGACACATAGATATTAATTTAAGAAAAATGACTTAAATATATCTAACAGAATGTAAGTCAGATCTAGGAATATACAAACGTTACTAATATTACGTTTATAAGGTAACATGAAAACCACATAAACTAAAAATCTCTTTACTGAAAAACTTTCAAATGAGAGTTATCCCCTTTTGCCTTCTAGCCACAGGTCTAACACTTCATTAACTTAACGTTATAACATGTTAAAACTTTCAAGAGACAATATGTAAATCTATTTACCATAAGAAGCACTTTTTACCATTTCCACTAACATTTGCCCTCTCGAAAACATCTTTAAGCATTTAAAATACATATAATTCACTGCCGGCACGTGATCTTATGTGATTGGGGTAGGGTAGGTTAGGAGACTGACGGATTTGCGCCTTTATGCGCTTGCGCTGGGTTTAAGAATATGGTACAACAAAATCAAAAGTAGTGAAAAATGAGTTGTCATATGTAAACAGTTTACAGTACTTTAAGTGAAAAACGAGATATGTCGAGTTAACTCGTTTTTCACTATTCGTGTGTATCAGTACATTATTCTGAACAAGAAGTCAAGTAGACACAACTCCCTTTTCACGATGTTAAATTGAATTTGATGTGACTTAACATGGAATGCCATACACAAAACATGGTAGATATTGTTTATGTTAACTTATCCCTTTTTCCACAAATAAGTTCCTGTTATTTATGACTTTTTTCATTTATGACTTTTTCTCGCGCAGTAGCGAACTGTCAAGTTGGTTGTCAAAAAGCGCCAAATAATAAACATTTACAGATTAGCACAATTATTTCCTAATTTATAAATTATTTAGAAAACTATTTTCAAACCGGGTCGTCTAGTAATTATTAAACAAAAGTTTTTCTTTTTTATTCTTTTAATCCTTTTAGAAATGCACTTACATGTATTATTGATTCAGCATTTAAAATAGAATTTTACCTTTTCTTTGTTTCAGGCCAACAACAAACACAGCCGCCGAAAACATATCAAGCTCAACAGAGTTATATAAATTATAACTATGAATATTCCGATGACGATTCGTGTAATGATGATTATAATTGCGGTTACGACGATTGTGATAAGTATAGGTCAACAGTGCTGTTTTAGATAGGTAGCAAAAATAAAGTTCTGTAGAATGTTCTAGTACATGATGTAATGTCTATTTGCCTGCTTGAAGTCTCCTTCACTCTGCAAAATATCTTCTGATGGATAAAATTTAAATTAACGATAGGTTCTCGATAAGATAACTTAGTTATATCCTTAAACTCCTACAAAACTTTCAGTCCAAATGCCGGGAAAACATTAATTTCAAATTATATCAGTTAATTATTTACCGAATTTAATTTTCTGACCATTAAAACTTAGTTTTAAGTAACTGAACTAAAACAGAATATGTTTTTTACTCTTAAAAGTTCTTGTAGGATCTTTCTTGACGGTTCTTGTAGGACTAACCAATACTTAACCCTAAATTAAAGGATTTAGAGATATGTAACAATAAAACACTAAAAACTTTGTTTTCAAACTTCCACAAAGTTTATCACTACAGCGGTTTGCAGAATTGATTGCAGAATTGATTTTGTTCTGTTTCTATAGTAAATTCAATATGACTATGAGGTGAATTAATATACGATAAAAATTGGTCGAGTTGCCTGTTAGTTCCTGTGAAACATACCAGTACGTCGTCTACCTATCTCCACCAATTATCAGTCTTAAAAACAAACATGACTTCTCCATATTTCATAAACCTACACATATTGACACGACTATACACAATTCATCATCCCATCCAACACAACATAAACTGGCAGCTTATCATAGTTTGTTACATAGATTAACAGAAATTCCGATGTCAAAATACAACTTTGAGACAGAATTAAATATAATTAAGCAAATAGCAGTAAACAACGGATACAATGAACAAACAATTAATAAAATGTTAAATCAAAAACTATACCAGAACGGCCTGAAATTAGTATTTCCACCACCAGAGAAACAACCCAGTACCGAACAAATAACAACCTAGGCAAATATATTAAAAATAACAAGAGCCAAAATAAGAAACACTTAAATAGTGGTGTGTACAAACTTCAATGTGGCGACTGCCCAAAAACTTACATCGGTCAAACTTGTAGAAACTTTAATAAACGAATAGCAGAACATAAAATGGTTTTCAATAATAGAAAAAGAGATTCGACATACGCACTTCACCTTCTAGATCATAATCATTCTGTTAATGACAAATTTAAAATTCATCACATTCAAAATAAAGGCCTTAAGCTATCTTTGTTAGAATCTATGAAAATCAACAAATTAAAAAAAAACATATATATAATTCTGAATGAAAAACTTGAGACAAACAGTTTTTCCGTCCTCAACCTATTTCATTAGAGACTATAAATTGTAAACGCATGCCAAAAATAGATCACTTGAGAAAGGCAATCAGCCGAAACAGCTGTAGTGATAATAGTTAAAATAAATTTTGTGGAAGTTTGAAAACAAAGTTTTCAGTGTTTTATTGTTACATAAAATGAATTTCCATCAAGTAACGGTCGAATCCATCAATGATTTAGAGATATGTAAAGCTTACTTAGCTTTATACGCTAATGTACTAAAATTTGCACATGATGTTGTGACACAGCAAAGTTTTTCCTAGTCAACTGCAACCGTGAACTCGATCAACCACTGTAAGATCAGTTGGGTAATTGATGTAATCTAATCTGACTTACATAGTCTCTGATGTAACTCTTACTTAGAAACTTTCATAACTCACTCTTGTAATTTTTCAACGGGAATATTTAACTCGAAGTATACGAAGAGCCGAAGAGCCTCCTGTACTGATTAAGCTCCAGGTCAGGATCCTGTAAAAATTTAGTTTTTAAACTGTAGACATAAATATTACATAAACGTTAATAAGAAAAATACAGAGCAAAACGTTGATAGAAAAAAATTAATAACAAATATATAAAGAAAATTAAAATAGAAAAGAAAACCGAAAAGTAAAAGGACTAAGTAAAATGAATTAAAAGTTACATTAATTATTAAAATAAATGTGTATCACACATATTAAGGATATGAGTAAAAACACTACGAATAAAGATGAATAAAAGTTAAAAACTAACAAAGGTTTGAATATTTTTTTAATTTTGCACATGTGGCACAAATGTATAATAAAATATTAACTTAATAAAAAATATCTGGTTCATTTCCAACAAACAGTAATTTGTTAAGGTAACACTGATTTTATAGAGACGTGTATAAGATTCTAATAATACGAATAGGCCATACGAGAATTTTGTGGTTGGTTACATGTAGTTGAACAGTGCGGATTACAACGGTTTTGGCCTAGTCTATTAGTATTATTTGAAATTGCAGACGAGTTGTATAAAGGCTGATTTTTTAAGAATACCTTTTGTTTTGATGTCTCATATTTATGAACAGCTGGAGAAGGTGCAAACTAAAACAAATAATAATGCAAATTAATATAAAATAGTTCAGCTCGGAGGATTCGATACGCAAAATGGCCAAATAATCGAGGCTATGGTTGAAAGTGACATTACTAAATATCTCGGAGTAAAGCCATCGCGTCACTCTTGACGCACACCCAGGAGACACCCCATAACAACCAGGACATTAGAGCAAGCATCGCAAAAGCTAGATCCACCTACAATCGGATGGGGGCCTTCTTTAAGAGTCACAACCTCTCTCTTGATACAAAAGTAAGAATGCTGCGATGCTACGTCTTCTCTGTCCTTTTTTATGGCGTTTAATCGTGGACCTTGAACGAAGATATGTGCAAAAAACTGGAAGCATTTGAGATGTGGCTATATCGCAGAATACTTAAGATCCCGTGGACTGACCAAGTCACAAATGAGGAGGTCCTCAGAGGAATGGGTAAGAACCGAGGGGTATCGACCACCATTAAATCTCGAAAGTTCTCTCCTTCAAGCCATCCTGAAAGTTAAAATATATGGAAAGCGAGGTCCAGGAAGAAGAAGAACATCTTTAGTTAGCTTCATTAGCAATATACCAATTCTTGGGATAAATGAGATGCGCTTGCCGAGAACTAATAAATGTAGCATAGACGACTACAACGTATTCTACTTCAGAGAAAAAAGCAATAATCACCGGAATGGCGTGGTATTTATTGTACATAAAGGAGTCGCTAGTTGTATTAAATCTGTAAGTTACATTTCGGAGAGAGTCATTATGATGCAATAAACTCAAAGCTGGTCCAAGTTTATCCAGCCACAGCGAGCAGTAGTGGGTAGTAAAGAGGGTAATAAGTTATCCGACAAACAAAGACAAAAGTATAATAATCGGGAACTTCAATGCCAAAGTAGAAAAAGGTAGACGAGAAAACATTGCAGGCAATTTCGGACTTAGACAACATTATAACAGAGGAGCGCTTTGTATAGTTCTGTGAAGACAACATATTATGTGTGACAAATACATTCTTCTACCCAAGCGTCATTTACACACTTAGATGTTACCCAGCAGATACTGAAGAGAAGATCATAAAAATCAGATCGAATATATAACAATTACTAATTGATATTGAAATTCAATCAAAATTACTAAAACACTACCCAGAGCAGATGTCTCCTTAGATCGTAACTTATTAATCACCGACATCAAACTCAAACTAAAAATGGCAAGAAACCAAAAACTGACTTACCGAATAAAGCCTGACTGTATTCGAGATGATGACCAAGCAATAATACACGAGACAGAAAAAAAGTTCAAAAAATCGGAAGAAGCACATAACATCGAAGATCACTTGATCAGATTAAAACCATCATGCAAAAAACAGCCAAAATGTATAAAATTATTAATAAAGCCAAATAACAGTGGATTACTGTTAAAATATTGACACTAATGGAAAAGAGACGAGAACAGAAAAATAAAAACACTAAAAAATAAAACAAAATCAATAAAGAAATCAGAAGGAGAATCCGGGATGCAAAAAAAACTAGAAAAGTAGCAAATGTATTAAAATAGAAAAACTGAAGAAAAAGAATGGCGTGTACAAAGAAGTGTAAGAAATAACTGGACCTTATAGGTCAGCTTCAAGTAGTTTACTTGATAAACAAGGAAATGTATAGATAACAAGGTTCATAGTCAATGAACAAGACAAACTGGAGAGGTGTAGGGAATATATTGAGAAACTGTTTGATGGCGAAAGAACAGAAATACAAATCGAAAATATATCAGGGTGTCCAAACATAATTTAATAAAATGAAATGAGATATAGAGCTATTAAAGAATAGGAAAGCAACGGGTTTAGATGAAATTGCCAGCTAAATAATCAAACTACTTGACGATAAAGGCAAATATTCTCTTGTTTTAAAACTCTTTAATAAAATATAACAGAAAGAGCATATACCAACAGACTGACTACTGTCAACACTTGGAATAATACTGGAAACAAAAAACGCTAAACAATGTAGCAATCATCGCAATATGAGTTTACCGAAAGTACAAGCTGATTATAGCCACAAATGTCAAACATGGAACAAAAAATTTCAGTGTAGCTGTGTTGGCATGTTTTTTTATAATGTAGATACTGTATGCTTCAAATATAAAAAGGTAAAGCTTTAGAAAAGTACATTTTGTTTTTATTATGTTATAAATTCTGAAATTTTTGTATTATATAAAAGAAGAATGAGTAAATGTTCGTTTCTTTGGAGATTAATTGCAGTTAATTATTTTGGCAATTACCCTTTGATAGATTAGTGGATTGATTTAGCAATCGTCAAATCAGCAGTTGCCAGATTGCAACAGATGTATGCAATTAATCACGAAAGAGACAAATATTTACTCGTTATTATTTTATTATACAATTCATAAAATAGTATGATCAAATGCACTTTTTAAGAGCTTTCTCTCTTTATATTTGAAACATATAATATATGCATTATAAAAACGTCCCAACACTTCCAAACCCAAATATTTTTGACATTTGCGGCTATATTTAGCTTGTACTTTCGGTAAACTTAACCTACCAAAAATTTTCTTGAGAATACTCCACTCGAGAATATACAGCCAAATATAAGTACTAAGCGAAAAACAGTTTGGTTTCAGAAACTACCTTGGAACAAGAGAAGAATTATTCAATTTACAGGTCCTGGTTTAAAGATATAGGGATATGGAACAATTTGTATAAATATGTGTTGTATCGACTTCAAAGAGGCTTTTGACCAGCTCACAAACAACAAACTGATGCTATATGTCTTTAAACAAGTGGGAATTGGTGACCAAGACCTCCGTATTATAAAAAAATTGTATTAGCATTAATTTGAAACATAGGAACTGGTCAAATTAGGATAAAAGCAGTGGAACTACGAGATGGAGTGAGGCAGGAGTGTATTTTATCGCCTACTCCTTTTAATATTTACTCCGAATTTATTTTTAAAGAAGCCTTAGATGAAGATGCAGGTAATAAAATCAATCAATTTTTGTCAACAATCTCAGATACTCAGACAAACGGTTTTGATTGCATCCAATGAAAAAGAGTTGCAACTAGTTATTAACGGGGTAACCGAAACATATGTAGATTATGGTCAACACTTAACACTTCTAAGACAAAACTTACGGTTATCAACAAAACAGAATTACAACCAATGAACATTAGAGCGTATGAAAAAGAATTAGAAAGAACCCACAATATCACTTATTTGGGTGTTAATTTTAACGATAACTGGGATATAAGCAAAGAAATGAGAACTCGCATTAAAAAAGCCAGAGCTGCCTTTTATAAACCAAAGGCAATTCTGCTTGATAGGGATATTATAATAAACCTTAAAATCATATTTATAAGCTGCCAAATATTCTCCACACTGCTGTATGGCATGGAGAACTGGACTCTCTACAGCAACACTAATGAAAAAACTTGTTGAGATGTGGTTTTACCAACGAACCTTGCGGAAAAGTTGGGTTCACCGAATAATAAATGAAATAGTTTTACACTAAATGAAAAAAAAGCACAAATACCAAAAAAAAATAAAATTTCAAAATTTACAATATTTTGGCCATGTAATGAGATATCCAGAGAGGTATAACCTTCTATACCTCATAATACAGGGCAAGGTCGCCGTAAGAAGAGGCCTAGGTCGAAGAAGAACATTATAGGTTATCATTGCCAATATGATCGCCAACGTTCGATAATCGGACAGGGTATTAGAAAAAGGAAATATTAGGTTCCTTACAAAAATATTTAACATTAAACGCAAGGCATAAATTATTAATTAAACATATTGTCTAGCTTTATTTTCTTCTTATTGTTCTGAAGCTATTTTCTTGTGGCATTGTAAGTTAATTACTATTTAACTGGGAATAAGCCACAATTAAAAAAACAAAATTTGTTTAATTTACTGTTTGTATTTTGAGAACGATTTCCAAAGTGGAAATTGAAACGTCAATAAACGTATTTTTATCTTTAATTGTGGCTTATTCCCAGTTAAATAGTAATTTATTTTCTTCTGTTTAATATAACAATTGTAAGTATTTTGCATAACACTAATTTTTCATTTAATTCAAATTTTTTCATCTATTATTATTTAGTTTTCTTTTTTTGTTACCTTTTTTGTTGCTTTCTTGTCTCTCGTTCTCTCTCTCTTTCTCTCAATTCCTTTCCCTCTGTCTTTGTCTTTTTCTTTTGCTCTTTCTCTTTCTTTCTTTCTTTTTCTTTCTTTCTCCCCCTCTCTTTATCTCTTTCTTTTATAACCAGCTTGAATCTAATACTAGTATAGCAATTTTATATCAAAATAAAAAATTTAAAAAAATTAATGTCACAATCATCCATTTTTTTTCTTTTGATTTAAAATATATTTCAGCAAAGTATTGACTTACTTTTTTTAGAGGTAGTAGTTCTCTAAACTCTTCATGAATCTGTTTTATTTCTTGTTCTTTTTTTTCAATTCTATATAGCAGCTGTTTTAGTCTTGCATCCTTTTCTTTCGAAGATAATTGACCAAAAGTTTGTGGCGAATCTTCTAAAGATTATTAAAATTAATAAAAAAAATTTAAAATACATATATGTTAATTACAGTGCAGATGAACCAATTTTATAATTTAGGACCACAAACCAACTAAGCTTTTCTCTAGACTAACACTAATTGATTGACGGTACGGTGAAGAGAAGTATTATAGTCAATCTACGAGCAGTAATTGATCTGGAGTTGCAATGTAGCAAATGTTTATATTGAGCTATTGCTTTTCTAAAAATTCGGTTTAAAACACTTGCTAGTGTCTCTTGACTTGATGGTATTAGTTTTAGCACAATAAATCCAAACGGTTCAATTATAATATTTTCATTTAGACTAGTATTTTATGAAAACAATATTTTAAAACAGATTTTTGATAGCTATTTCATTCGAAACAGCAAACAGAACGATAAAGTAACTTTGAATTAGCATTTAAATCTTTGCTCTTATACAATTTAGTGATAAAAAGTTAAGAAAATATCAAATCAGTCAATGTGTAACAATAATTTACAATTTTGGATAAATTTACATTGCAAAATAAAAATAGTAACAACCAAAAGCAAGTTCTCTGTGTCATAAAATTTGTTTTTCGAAAAATGCAATAAGGGTGAGTAACTAACAGTGCAGAAAACGAACACAAAAAAGGGAGTGCAATAGGCGGTACTGTAGAGCTATTTCTTTAACTATTTTTGTACTGTACTATTTCTTTAAGAGTGGAATACACGATTAAAGAAATGAGGTCGAGGAAGGCTACAGGCCCAGATGAACTACCAATAGACATAATTAAACTTATCAAAGGCAACAATTGAATAAAGATCGTGGAACTATTTAACAGCATTTACAAATCTGGTATCATACCTAATGAATGGCTAGTAACAACAATAATAGCCATACCCAAAAAGTCTAATGCGAGACAATGCTCGGAACATCGCACCATCAGTCTCATGTGTCATATATTAAAGGTCTTCTTAAAAATCATTTATCGGAAAATATATAAAAAATTGGAAGTTGACATCGGACCCTCTCAATTTGGCTTTAGAGACGGACTAGGAACTAGAGAGGAACTGTTTGCTTTTAATGTTCTAGTACAACGATGATTAGACGTAAATCAGGACATATTTGTGTGTTTTCTAGACTATAACAAAGCATTTGATACAGTAAAACGTAGGCCACCGATGCAAATACTAGAAAATAAAAATATTAATACAAGGGACATGCGAGTCATAAGGAATCTATACTACAAACAAGAAGCTACAGTACGAATTAACAGCTCGATATCAGATAGAATACAGATCAAAAGAGGTGTTCGGCAGGGCTGTGTGTTGTCTCCAACCTTGTTCAATGTCTCCGCGGAAGAAGTTATTAAAAAAGCTCTTATGAACGAAAAAGCTGGAGTAAAGATCAACGGTCACCCCATTTGCAATATCCGATATGCTGATAATACCGCGCTCATAGCAGAAAATATTGAAGACCTACAGAGATTACTAAACAAAGTGGTAGAAGCAAGTGAAGAATTTGGTCTGTCACTGAATACAAAGAAGACCAAATTTATGATAATTACAAAGAAACGTATCAATAATATCAACTTACATGTAGGACAGAATCTCATTGAACGAGTACAAAATTACAATTACCTCGGAACAAATATTAACGAGTCAAACGAATACACCAGAGAAATAAGAATAAGAATAGAGAAAGCCCGCAGTGCCTTTAACAATATGAAACAAATGTTGTGTAGCCGAAACCCAAGCCTAAAGCTGAAAATACGAATGCTTAAATGTTATGTTTTCTCGGTCCTGTTATATGGGGTGGAGGCATGGACACTAAATAAGCAATGTATGGGTAAGCTGAAGGCATTTGAGATGTGGGCGTACCGAAGAATGTTAAAAATCTCCTGGAAGGATAAGATAACTAACCAAGTTGTATTGGACAGGATGAACAAACAAAAGGAGGTCGTATTGAGTGTTAAAATGAAGAAACTACAATACCTGGGACATATTACACGTGGGAATAAATATCAACTGTTACAACTAATTATGCAAGGAAAGATTGAAGGTAGGCGCAGCATAGGTAGGAGAAGAATGTCATGGTTGAGAAACCTCAGGGAGTGGTTTGCTTGCACTTCCATACAATTGTTCCGAGCGGCAGCCTCCAGGGTCAAAATTGCCATGATGATAGCCAACCTTCGTAACGGAGATGGCACGTGAAGAAGAAGAAGTAGAGCTCAAAGCTGCATACTATGTTTTCCGGAAATTCCCATTTTTTTAATGAACATTTTTAAAAATGAATAAATTAATTTTATTTTTATTATTTATTTATTGTTTATAAAATAAACAAATTTTAATAAAATTTAAAAGTTTACATGTTGTATAACGGACTCCCACGTCGCGTAAATGTACTCTTCCAACTTTTTACAGCGCCTTATCAAGACGCTTCTGTAGCGCTCCAAAATCAACGCTCAGCTTAGCATTTTACTATAGAGAATAATACTATACAGACAAACACACAGTTCGGTAGAAAAAATTAATAATCTGTTTTTGAATCCTAATTTAAATTACATCCTTCTTGATATTTTAGAATTGTATCAAAATGTATCAAGTAAAGAAAAACAAATTTATATATCATGGATAAAAGCTCATTCAGGTATAGAAGAAAATAAAGAAGTGGACTATTTAGCAAAAGATGGTGCGAAAAATGGAAGACTACTTAGACTAAAAATACCAGAGTCTGATTTTATTCCAATTTTTCGAAAGGAACTTAAGGAAAAGTGGCAGATAAAATATAAATGTGGAAACAAAGGACAGTTTTTTAAGAATGCGCTGCAATCATGCACTATTTCCATAATAATAAATGTCTCTGTGATGAAATTGCCGATTTACAACATATTCTTTTAGAATGTCCTTTAAAAAAAATAGAAATTGATAAGTTTTATCAAAATTTAATATTGTACAAAATGAAATTTCCAATAAATGTTTCAAATCTATTGACATTAGAGGATAATAGTATCTACAACATCATATATCAGTATGTAAAATCTACTAATATTACTTTGTAAGCAGTATTGCGATATATGAATAAATTTGTAAGGAAAACGATAGAATATGAAATATGAAAAAAAGCCAAAAAAAAAGCAAACGAATAAATAAATAATATTAAGCAATAAAAAATAATACTAATAAAAAGAATTAAACTATAAAAATAAAAGAAAAGTTTCAATGGTATATAGACTGATATAAAAAAACAATAAAAATAAAAATAAGTAACGAAAATATTTAGGCATTTACTAACACATTAAAAATATTGTATCTTAATTTAACTTGTATATAATATTAATATGTATATAATGTAAACAATGGAAATGGATGATAAAACTATGAGAAAATATGACTGGCCTTTTGGCTTTGCCAGTGCCATTAACTTAGGAAAAAAAAATACCTAGTATTATAGTAAGTGAAGTAAATCCATCTGATAACAGTTGGTTGTCACAATAATATTTTAAAAGAAAAACACAGTTGGTTAGCTTGTTACAAACTGAATCCTTTTGAATAAGTAACGTTTTATTAGCATGGTCAATTACCTCGAAAACTTGATTCATACTTCTTCATAATCTTACTACTCTCGTACATAAAGCTTACTAAACTATTCCAAAAAGCATCTTCATTTTCTAATGGTATGTTTCCCATTTCTCTCTGTTCTTTTCTAAAAATGTCACAGTTACAAGATGTTTCGCTTGATCTTGAACTTTCTTCTTCACATGTTGGTAAAGTCATTTGTTCTAAAAAGTATAAAAGTTACATGGTGTTCTTAAACTGTTTTCTTGTGGCATATTTAAATAGTATGTTTATATGGAATTAAGCTAATTTTTACTTCAGAAATCGTTGTAAAAAAAAGATTATTTTAAAAAATAGTGAGGTATTATTCTAGCCACATTATGTGTGCAACTATAGGGTTTTTTTTTTATTTATTTAGATGACTTTAGTAAAGACCAATTAGCCAGACGATTTTTTTTTAACTATAATAACTATAGGGTTGAAATAACACTTTACTGGTTTTTAAAATAATCTCTTTTGCAAACGATTTCCGAAGATTAACCCTTAACTGGACAATGTATCTTAATACACACCTATTTTAGATTTTTTTTTACAAAGTTTAAACCTCGAAATCTGCGTAGATATAGCAATGTGTATTTCGATACACGCCTGTTCTTTATACAGATAACTACACTGTTGCAATTTTTATATTTGGCGGGGATAAATTTGTCAACTATTATAGGTTAGTTCTGTAACGACCGTTTGCCGGGTTCAATCTACCAACTTTTCTCAAGATAAAGGTAGTTTTGTGGTGACTTGTAAGGTTATTTTAATTCTGTGAATAAAATCGAATAAGGTAAGCATTGTCCTTTAGTAATATGTCAATAGTTTCGTAATTTAAATGTTTGATAAAATGTGAGCTTCGCCTAAAAACCATGTGTATCTAAATTCACATCACCAATAACACGAACAATAATAAATGTGAATTTGAATACACACTGCCCGTTTTAGACCATTTAAATAAAAACGATGAGTAGCAGGTATCTAGGGTAGTACTCGCTGAATTGTTAACTGTATAAAATTAATTTATTTTGTGATTTTTTTCAAATGTATTCCAATAAGTTTTAATAATGGGCGCTGGGTATTAGTTTCAATTACGTCTTTGTTTCAGATTATGACGTCCAACAGAACAAAGAGAATATTCCAATAAGCAAATCAACAAATAAATGATGAGGAGGATTGTGAGTATAATATATTAGTTCCCAATAGAAATATTGACTCCGATATTAAAAGTGATAATGAAGAATATATTATGTTACCTCCCGCCCCTTTAGAATATCCTCTAATAGAGGGTATTGATGAAGATGAATTAGAAAATTCATCTAAGTTTACTATTTTATCGAATGTACGAAAACTCGCTCGAAAACGAGGATATCTTGGAAAACCAAGCAAACAATGAAGAAGTAGAAAATTCAGAACGTGCTAAAAACATCGAGCTAGATGAGCATATTGGGTATGTTGTAGATGAAACCTTAGCAGATGAGCTTGATGATACACCTCTAAATTTAAAGAAGAACAAACAACAACAAAAAGTTTAAAAGAAAAACAAATCCAAGAAAGAAAAAATATACAACTGGACAGAGGAACCTTTTGGTTACCCGGTAGATATTGATGAGGATAATTTTCAAGTTCCAGACGAGATTTTATTTCCAATTGATTACTTTAAAATGTTCTTTGATGATGCGTTATTGGAAATGATAGCATATCAAAGTAATATTTATTCTGAACAACGTTCTGGTACCTCAATCAATATGAACAAAAACGAATTGACGGATTTTTTGGCAATAGAGGTGTCAATGGGAATTGTGAAGATGTCAGCTTACACAGATTATTGGAGTGTTCAATTTAGATATGACAAAATAGCTGACATAATTCCACTGAAAAAATATCAAGAAATACGTCGTTATCTACATTTCGTCGATAATAATTCTATTAGTGACGACCGCTATTATAAAATTAGACCTGTGATGGATCATGTACGACGCAGTTTTCTGGAAATTCAAGAAGAAAGACGAATGTCCATCGAAAAAATAATGGTTCCCTATAAAGGAAAAAAAGCTGGTTCTAGGCGCCAATATATCAAAAATAAGAATAAGAAATGGGGCTTCAAATTGTTTCTGCGTTGCCGAATCTCAGGAATGGTCTACGATTTTATACCTTATGGCGGCGATGATACATTTCGAGATATCGCATTTGATGAACAAGAAAAAACTTTTGGAATGAGTGAGCAAGTAGTTATAGCTCTTAGTAAAACTATTTCAAATCCGATATGTAGTATTTTGTATTTTGATAACCTTTTTGTTCTGATCTTATATCCTATTTACGCGATGTTAAAGGAATACTTTCACTTGGCACTTTACGCATAAATAGAGTGAGGTATTGTCCCATTAAGGATAAAAAGGAACTTCAAACTGAAGGTAGAGGTTCTTATTTTCAAATGGTCGATAATGATCAGAGGGTAGCAATTGTTCAGTGGTTCGACAATAGAGTAGTACGACTCTGCAGTTCATACGTGGATGCATATCCGTTATCTTCCATTAAAAGGTTTGTTAAAACAAAATCAAACACAAAAACAGACATAATGTGCCCAAAAATAGTTAAAGAGTATAATCGACATATGGGTGGAGTGGACCTCGCCGGTATGTTTGTATCCCTATATAGAACGTCACTGAAAACCCACAGATGGTATATATCAATACTTTCACAAGTCTTGGATATTTGTGTAAATAACGCTTGGATTCTATATAAAAGACAAATGCTACTGTTAAACCGGGAGAAAAGAACAAAAACTTTAAAACAATTTCTTTATTCCATAATCGACAGCTTGCTCCGTAAAAATAAAAAACGTGGAAGACCTTCAAATGAGGACATCGCTGTTAAAAAAAAAAATAATAAAAACCATGTTTAAACCCCGGCCAGAAGATGATATAAGATTTGATAATTTCGGACACCTTCCACAATTTTCCACAAAGGGCCGATGCCGCAATTGTGTAAATACCCAAACACATACAAAATGTACCAAATGTGACGCACGTCTTTGTTTTGTGTCAAAACGAAATTGTATTTACGATTTTCATATAAGCAAGTAATCATTGTAATATTTTTGTTAGCAAAATAAATCAGTACAGCCCTGGGTGTTTTCTTATTTTTCCACCTAATATTGATTTAAAACACAAGTACTCAAATTGGTAATGTGTATTGTAATACACACATATTGTTTTATGGATTCTTGGTGATGTGCATTCAGATACACACGTACAAATCAAAGTCAAAATTTGTTTAAAAAAAAGTATATTGCTGAAAATGTATTAATTGATGACCCACTTCAACAAATAATCTCAGAAAAAATTTTTATTTCGCGTATTTCATGTTTTGCCAAGTTACGGGTTAAATCGAAACGCGAATCACAACAATTATAAAATAGAGAGTTATCCAGTAAAATTTTATCCTTCCATTATTTTGACACGTTAACGCTACTTTTTACGGTATAAAGTTTTACGGATATGTAATTTTGAGTTATCAAATAGCCGAATTGGTGCTTCACGTTAATAGTTGGCAGTTGTCAGTCAAATGTCGTATGTGACAGCAAAATAAATAATGTTTTTGTTTTCTTTCATCCAAGGTATATATTTTGTCTGGTTTTATACATTTTGGGTTTCAAATTTTTTTCTACAGAAATATGAAAGACATTTTAGAACAAGCAATATTAGTTGAAGCAAATGACGAAGTTATAGAAGATTTAATACTAAATCATATTTTAAATGATAACTTACAAAATGTACATTCGGTATTCAATTTGGATAGCTTAGAGCCTGAGCAAGCCAAATAGTATTTTCGGTTTGAAAAACAGAACATTCCAGAGAGTTGACTCCTCGCACTTCTTTTACTAGTAAAAGTTCATCAGTGCTTGGAGAATGGAGCCTTTTTGTCGTTTTCACTATTTCCGTGGTCATAATTGATAAATATAATGAAATATAATAAAATGTTTTATTACTCTCGCAGATGCTTAACCAAGAAAACAGAAAACACGTGTTAACCAATGCATAGAGATAAAATTACCGAACACGAACTCCAATCTCCGAGTCCCGAGTCTTGACGAATTGGTGTGATTCTCTGCTAACGTTACCGTATATCAAACCCGCTATTCGACGTACGGTAACGGAGCCCGTAAACGTTAAAATCATTTACGTTATTCACATTTCATACTGCGCATGCTCCGCTGTCAAAATAACGTTACCGTACTCTCACTCTTTTACTTGATAACTCTCTAATGATGGGTATAAAGCAGATGGGAGGCCAACCCGTCGATCGCGATCTACCAGTCGTTCCCGGTCCCTAGGTCAGTCGATCGCGGGCAAGAAAAAATATCGGAAAAATAAAATAAATATTACGAAAATTATTGGAGTTATAGCAATCTTGCATCGATCATCGCTAGCGACTTATGAAGTGTCCACCCTGTACACGATACTATAAATGTTATATGTACTGTATATGTACTGTATAATGACTATAAAAGGGTAGCCGCTTACTTTCCCTTTTCATTCTGCTATTTTTATCCCGCTACAGTAAGAGTGAATCACATCATGGTAAAAGAAAATTTTTGCTGCTTAATCTGTAATACATCAGTAGCAATACCGAAAAAAGGAAATTTAGAGCGTCACTTCAACACTATGCCCGGTAAATACCAATCATAATTTCCACCCAAGAGTAAAGTGAGAAAGACTAAACTTCAAGCATTAAAATCTCTTTTAACTGTCCAGAAAAATATGTTCTGTAAGCCTAATGAACACTCTAAGGCTGTAACTAAAGCTTCATCCTTCGTTCGTTATGAAATTGCACAAAAGTGTAAGCCGTTTTCTGATGAAGAATATGTCAAAGAAATATTTAAAGATTTACTATTTGTTGATTTTAAAAATAAAAATTAAATAAAAAAAGTATACATGATCTGCAGCTGTCAAGAAAGACTGTGATACCTCGTATAGGATTGTCGAGTAAAAATTGTAATGAACAACTGCAAAGAGACATCTTGATATCAGAGTTGACGGATGTCATGGATACTGCTCAGTTACTTATTTTCATTCGTATGGTCTTTGATAATTTCTCAACAAGAAAAGAGTTGTTGACAATGATATCCTAAAAAAAATCAGAACACTTGCCATTCATTTATCTACGTAATTCAAACATTTTGTCGGAAAGTTAATTTACCTTTATTTAAGCTTGTTTTAATAACGACAGATGGGGCTCCGGCAATGATTGGTGTTAGTAATGGATTTATATCACTATGCCACAAAGATAAAGATTTCCCGGACTTCATTAGTTACCACTGCCTTATTCATCAACAGGTCTTGACCAGTAAAAGTTTTAACACAAAAGACGTGATGGATATTGCGTTTAAAATTGAAAATTCAATAAGAGGCAAATATCTGCAAAGACGGCTGTTTAAGCAACAATTGGATAACAAAGAACCATATTTAATCTTACATTAATGTTTACCAGATTTCAATAAAATTGAATAGTTGGTCGAATTTATTAATTATCCATTCAATGATACTATTTATGACACCATTTAAATATCCAAACAATTTGCAGAAATATTCCAAATTGACCAACTTTTTCTTGAAAATGAAATATTTGCTATGCGCTACGATGTATTCACATCTAGATTTCTTACCATTGGTGTGCAATGCGAAAATATCCAAATTTAAAAAAATGTGCCGAACTGCAGTCATGTTTTGGTTTAACCTATTTATGTGAATTAGCGGTTTCATATTGAAGAAGGAAAACAAGCCAAATAAAATTTTATGATTTTAAGATAAAGCAATTTAAGAATTTAAAACGCTAAAGTTTTTAAGTTAGAATCTGTTTTTTACCATTATGGTCTTAAACTGTGGGAGATCCTTAGGTTAAAAACTGAAAGCATAAAAAATTTGATAGAAAAATAAAGAAGTTGTTTTTAAAGTTGGTACTTTTGTTGGGTTTTGTTGGGACTTTTGTTTTTTGAGTATATTTATTACAGAAACAGTTTTACGTCTACAAAAATATTAAAACAAAAGAAAACTGTAAAAATTGTTCATTATTCTGACATAAAGCCGAGTACATAAAATTAAAAATTATTATTTTAATAGTAAAACAAAATTGAACTAAAAAAAATAGTTTATCTGATTACTTTAATTAAAAAGCTCCACTGTTATAAAAAATAACAAGATTGTTTTGATTATTTCGAATATTTTTACATGAAAAAAATAAAACATGTCCCCTGTATTTTTAATTAAGTATGCACCAGTGAGATAAAATAATCCTGAGCTTTTTTTCCGCAAAACTATTTCGAACTCTGCAAGTTAGCAAATTGTTCCGGTGAAATTGGTATTTGACCTGAAGCACAAAAAAATTAATAGTCAAACTACATAGCTAACTTGTCACAAACAGTTTATGAATATAAAAAACTTTACCTGACTAAAATATTTCAGGAACAAGAAATTTCTTATACAGTTTGTTAACGTTTTTAGTCCACTTTCGAAGAATATATTAATTGTCTTTTGAAAAATGTTTCACTGTATAAGCTGAAGGTTATCTGTTTAAGATTGAGCGAGGTTGTCTAATTATTTTACTGTTTTAATTCTGGATTTCTGATTATTGATTCTCATATTCTTATCATTCTCCATATAATAATTACCTCTAATTGAAAAAGTTAGTCTAATAAAATTAAACCTTTTTTGATGGAGAACAAGATTGGGCAAGTAGCGGAACAATTATATACAAAATGCTTCAGTAGACAAGTAGCATTATCACTACCTTTTTTAGCAATGGTTTCTGTGTACACATAAAAGATACCTCTTGAGTCAGAGAGAAAGTACGTTTTGTACGTTGAACATATAAATGGAAAACTGCCTCTTGTGGTATACATCATAAGTAGGAATTTTGGGAATGGAAAATTTTTACCGAAGTCTATATTCAGATTAATTCTTTTACATTGGATTTACGACTTAAAAGATTTGATTGCTTTTTAGTTTAAATGAATGATTTTGCAATACTTAAATGTAGACCATATTACGTGGTCAAAGATTTTTTTTTATTTAGAAGTTACAGCCGCATCCACCATAATGGTTATTAGCTGCGGCTACAGAATTACAAAATTAGAGTTTATAAAATAGTCCTATGGACTTTAAGAACTTTACAATATTACTAGCTGAGAAATTAGTGCCTAATAAATTACTTAAACTCTTAGGTATGTTAAATGTAACACGAAAATTGGCAAATCTATGGCATTCAATTAATAAATGGTTAACGGTTAATTGTACATTACATGTTTGGCAAATAGGTGGATCACTTTTGGTAAATAAGTATGAGTGAGTAAGTCTCATGTGTCCAATTCGTAATCTCATTATCCCCAATTGTTCTCTTCTGTTCCTTGTTGAGGGTTCCCAAGCTGCAACGTCATTTTTAACTTGCTTCGGTGATGTTTGAGAAGATTGCCATTCGTTTTTCCACTTGTACAAAACTTTTCTTTATAAAGGCTTTTATATCACTCGCGGTATTTCGATTCTCGGCTTTTTCTATATTGGCACATTTAGCAATTTCACTCGGGGAACTGGTCCGTACTTTCGTTGCCAGCAATGCCAATGTGGGATGGAATCCATATAAATCTGATACTCCTAGAATTTTCTTGAGCTTGCATAAGTTCTAGTTTTATCAGTTTCTCAAGGGGACCTTTAGGATAGATCTGTTTGAGGGTTTGAAGGGCGCTTAGTGAGTCACTTAAGATAACAAAGTTAGGAATGTTATTAGAATTTATATGTATGATAGCTTTAAACACTGCATAGAGTTCAGCGGAGAAAATCGAAAAGAAGGTTGGGAGACGAAATTGATATGTATCGTTTGGAGTAACGAATGCAGCATCTACTCGTTTATCACACTTAGATGCATCTGTAAATATTTTATAGCAATATTCGTAATGCTGACGGAGAATTAGATCTAGATTATTCTTAATCTCTGCGTGGCAGTTAATATGTTTGTCGTATTGGGATAAACCAGTGTTTATAATTATCCAAGGAGAGGGGTTTTTGATATTGATTGGAAAGGTTATTGGGAATTCGATATTGAGACATCTCACGTAACACCGTACTCGCTCATAGTAAGATTTATGTTTGGTACTATTGGTAAAGAGATTTATATATTTATTAGTGAACGTATTTTTAAATAGAGGTTTGTTTACATTTGAGGCTATTGACGTTGCGTGTGATAGTGTTAAGGAAATTTGACGGTGATATAATGAAGGCTCCCCACATAACATCACCTGAAGAGAAATTATTGTCGTGTACTCTATCTTCTTAGATTACAAAAAAGCGTTTGATCGTGTCCAACACCACAAGTTGATGCAGATTCTCAAGAAAGTTGATATAGACCAAAAAGACATAAGATGCATTGAAAACTTGTACTGGCATCAAACGGCACAGCTAAAAATAGACAATTCTATATCTAAGCCCATACATATAAGAAGAGGCGTTCGACAGGGATGTGTGCTTTCCCCTCTTTTATTTAACATTTATTCAGAAGCCATATTTCAAGAGTCTTTGGAAGATGCAGAGATGGGAATCAAGGTGAATGGAGTATTGATCAACAACATACGATATGCTGATGATGGTGTCTTAATTTGTGACAACATAGTCGATCTTCAACAACTTGTCACTATAATCGGAGAATACAGTGAGCGAATGGGACTAGAGATTAATACCACAAAGACCAAATTCATGATCATCTCCAGAAACTTGGATGCATTTGAAAACTCCACCATAACACTGAATAGTAAATCCATAGAAAGAGTGAGTAAATTTAGATACCTGGGATCGTGGCTTTTTGAAGACTGGGCATCGGACAGGGAAGTAAAATGTCGCATTGAGCAAGCTCGACAAGCTTTCGTAAAATTCAAGAAGGTACTGACTTGTTCTGAGTTCGATCTTCAACTGAGACTAAGGTTTAGTAAGTGCTACGTATGGTCAGTGCTGCTATATGGCGTAGAGGGCTGGACACTCAAAACGAGGGATATAAACAGATTGGAAGCTTTCGAAATGTGGCTTTATCGCCGTATCCTAAAAATACCATGGACAGCGAAAATCACAAATATAGATGTCCTTAAAAGAATAAACCAAGAACGCCAACTTTTCGAAACCATCAAGAAAAGGAAAACAGCGTATCTAGGTCACATCATGCGAAATGAAAAATACTAGTTCCTCCAACTTATAATCGAGGGTAAAATTGAAGGTAAAAGAGGAATGGGACGCAAGAAAATGTCCTGGCTCCGAAACATAAGGCAATGGACAGGGATTAACGACATACAATCTCTGATACATATTGCAAGAAATAGAGAGTTAATGGAAAATGTGATCGCTAACATCCATTAGTGGATTTGCATCTGAAGAAGAAGAAGTACTCTATCTTTTCTAAAAATGCTAAAATATTTGGAATAATAGTTTTTTTGGGGGTTTAAATTTGTTTCTTGGAGACATAATATTTCGCTAGGAAATTCAGAAATAAGTTTTTGTAATGTTGGAAGTCGATGGAAAAATCCATCTATATTCCATTGCAGTAGTTTAGTGAATTATATTATATAAGAAAAAATATGAATTTACGGGTTAACCTGAGATGACTCGCCCTCGGATTCAGAGGTGTCGTTACCCAAGTGTTGGAGGATTTTCTTTCTTAAGAAGGTGATATGACGTTTGGTTGATCTATCTTTTAATTGTGGATGAACTTCAGTTAGTATACGAATTAATCCCACAAGGTTAGAAGTAAACTCTTGAATTATGTTAGAAGGATCCTGCACGCCGCTAACATTGCTTAGAAGTAGATTTAATTGGTCAAAATTAAGGACAAATGTGGGTAGATGATTTTGGATATAATCTTTGGCAGGCTCAAGGTCATATGATTTGGTTGATTTTATGCATGTATGCTCCTCATTGCTTTAACCTTTCTTGACTCTAGGTTTGGATGTAGGTACAGAAAATGATTTTTCTGTTGTTTCAGAATTTGTTTCTGGAGGCGTAAGAACATCATTGATACTACGTTTCGGCTGGAGATCGATATTAATTACTTTGCAGCTTTCCATGGTGTTAACTTCCTCTTGACCATTAGCAATGATAGGATTGCTCAGATTGTTTGCTAATTTTTCTTGGACGGAAATTTGTTCGTTTGATATGAATGTTGCTGCAGGTTGAGGCATGATGTCAGGAGAGGAAGAAGTAGTAGATTGACTGTTATTAGAATTAAGTTTGTTGTTGATTCTAGTTTATCAGGACAGTTGGTAGAGATATGTTCAGACTTTTTGTAGCTATAACAGGCCATAGTTTCTTGAGATAAGAATATTTGATATGTTCTATTATCGAAGTCTAAGGTGAATGAGTCGGGTAAGGAGATATTATGGGGACTGACGTATATTTGTCTTCTGAAACTTAAAATATGATTATATTTGGAAAGAGTGAAACTGATTTTTAGAAACGTGACAGGAGAGACCATATTAAGTCCAATACTTTGTAGATAATCAACTAAGAGACTGTGTGGTATTGTTGGACATACGTTTGAAAAAACAATACGTTCCGCTGGTGAGATTAATCTTCTAGCTTGTACAATATTATTCTGGATTTCTATTTGTCCATGATTTTGCATGAATTCGTCCACGACTTGTTTGTTTGCAAGGTACATGCAAATCCGATTATTGGATAGTCGGGAGGAAAATATAATATTTTTGGGACGAATTAGGTTACCCAAAGGAATTAAGTAATCTTACAGTCGCGTATTTTCTAAAGTGCTGAAGACAATTGCTTGATGTTTTGAGGGAAATTGTGTAGAAGTTGCTGATGAATAGGTTTTATTGGTATTTGTCTGTGATTGCAATACATGTGGTGTGTTAGAGAGACTCTGAATATTAGGTTCCATTTTTGATTTTAACACGGGACATGTGTTTAAAAATAATACGGACCTGACTAGCATCAAACAGGTAATTAAACTGGAATAATATTTCTTGAGTCGTATCTTATTGATAATTGTTAAATTACAAATCAACAAAAAACTGGTTGATCACGTTATATTAATGAAAACTAATATGATGTGTTCACTTACTGGTATTTCATGTAATTGTCACTTAACGATTTATAAATAAACTGTTATAATTACTGCATAAAATTTGCAAATTTGTTGAGACCAAAGCAAACACGCCTTTCGGTATCTCATTCAGGGCCGAACTCGGTCAAAGATTTTATTTTGGTTGTTACGTCTTGATCTTAGTTTGATCTAATTTTTAGTTTTTACTTAGAAACATATGTATAGGTTTTTTATAACTTCGTGGTTGTTCTTACTCGAGATATTTTATGCTAGCTAGGTATTCATCACGTATGCTACACGTGCCTGTTCGTGGGTTACCAAAAGCTATGTTAAAATCTGTGATGAAAATTGTTCTGTAAGTTTATATCCTACTCACTGCTTTCCTAAACTCTTACATCAATAAGTTTTGTTTATCTAAGTATCTATCTTATAAAGAGCTACAAAATCTCTTAAAAGACAATTTTTCTCGTCCAGCCGAGGACGTCTGTTCTTAACTGGAACAATACTAATGAGTCCCCATAAATAGCAGTTTTGTTTATTGGTAGACTTCAAAAGATTAAAACTTTTTATAATGTTGTGCTTACACTCCGCTGGAGTCTTTTAGAGCACTGTAAACGTTTGCAGTCATATTTCCTAAAAAATTAAATGACTTTGTATTCTAATTTTTTATTTATGTTTGTTAATATTTCATGTGTGTGTTGTTTTTTTAATTCGCCAAAACTTGACTTAACCCGTTTTACGCACGTACCCTTGAAATGTAATTTTTATTACAATCAATTGTGGCTTAATCCGAAACAAACATAACAAATACTTAACTTACATGCTGTATACAATATTTTAAGTAAATTACACAGAAATTTTAAAAAATCAATAAAAATAATCTCTGTAGAATAAATATATAGAATAGAAATCATTTACGGAATAAAATTATTTATGTCTGTATTTTACAAAAATTATAAAAAACGCTAAAACACCTCGACTTTCATGTATACAATTTTTTCACATAAAGGTACATTCGAAAACGCAACAGCGGAAAAATAACAGATAATGAAGGCAATCTTGCCATAACTAAAGAAGATAAAAAAAAGTATGGGAAGAATACTTGGGGAAACTTTTCCATGACCTTAAAACAGTACAAGAACACACCGTTGAAGAAAATTCAGGTCCCGAAATCCTACCAGAAGAAATAACGGCAGCCGTCAGACAAGTGATGGATGGAAAGACACCGGGACTTGATGAAATTCCTGGAAAACTGCTGAAACTATTAGATACAGAACAAATAAAAATAATAACTGATATATTTAATGAAATATACAAGGCAGGAAAAATACCAGTAGAGTGGCTCAAATCGGAGTTCGTACCATTTCCCAAAAAAAACAGGAGCAACAGATTGTGAAGATTATAGGACAACAAGCCTAATGAGCTATCTACTGAAGCTGTTTTTAAAGGTCATCGACTAAAGAATTTACCGGAAATGCGAGGAACAAATTGCGCCCAATCAGTTTGGATTTGTGAACGCCGTTTGTACGAGGGAAGCTTTATTTAGCGTGCAGATCTTGTTTCAGAAATGTAGAGATGTTAGCTGTAATGTTTTTGCATGCCTGATTGACTACAAGAAGGCTTTAGATATAGTCAGGCATGAACAAATGATGGAAGTGCTGAAGAGGACAGGGATTGATGAAAGAGACTTAAAATTATGGCTAATCTGTATTGGAATCAATCAGCGGTACTCCGAATAGATATAGAATATACAGATGAGGTCAAAATCTTAAGGAAAGTGTGACAGGGGTGCATAATTTCACCACTGATATTTAATCTGTACTTGAAGCACATTTTTGAAGAGGCCCTAAAAGATATTGACGAAGGCATCTCAATAAATGGAGTCAAGCTCAATAACCTGCGGTATGCAGATAATACAATAGTGTTTGTTTTGCAATACCATAGAAGGGCTGCAAAACTTAATAAACAGAATAACGGAAACAAGTAGAACCTATAGACTGGATATAAACACCAGCAAAACCAAGCTAATGATCATCAGCAAGCAAAACATAACTGGAGCAAATCTGTATGTGAACCAAATGAGAATTGAACGTGTCTCACAATACAATTACTTGTATTCAATTGGAAACTATAAACTTGAAAAATATAATCAATGAGTCGTGGGACAATACCCAAGAGATTAAATGTCGCATTGAAAAGGCCAAAAGTGCATTCTTGACTATAAGCTCTGTGTTCAAAAGCCATGACTTCACCCTGAAAACCAAAAATAAGGCTCCATAAATGTTACGTGTACTCAGTGCTTCTGTATGGAGTAGAAACGTGGACATTTAAGGCAGAAACTCTATCAAAACTTCAGGCTTTTGAATTATAGTTAAACAGAAGAATCCTTAAGATACTGTGGACAGACAAAGTCACCAATGAAGAAGTACTGCGGAGGATGAACACAACCGCGGATTTGTTCAACATTGTGAAGAGCGATAAGCTGGAGTACTTGGGACATATAATGAGAAATTAAGGCAGATACGAGCTAATCCAATGCATTTTGCAGTATAAAATTAAAGGAAAAAGAGCCTCAGGATGAAGAAGAAAATCCTGGCTTGCTAACCTGAGAGCATGGTATAGAAAGACCACAACACAGCTATTTCGAATAGCAACCAATAAAATCATCATAGCCAGTATGATCGCCAATATTCGGAACGGACAAGCACCCTAAGAAGAAGAAATGTACAGGGTGACTCACGCAAGCCTAGCGTAGACCGGAAGATTTATTCTTAATGGAACACATTATATTAAATTTATTCTTATATTTTTAAAAGCACCTTAACCTGATATCAACGAACCATATCATGTAGAGTTTATTAGGAATATTATTTTCTTTTTTTGGTACCTATTCGTTTCGAATATTGGCAATCATTCTGGCTATAATTATTTTATTAACTGAGACTTTAAATAGATTAGTTATTGGAGGGACGCCGGTTTTCAACATCCCTTCCATGGAGAGTGTTGTATGCTAACAGTGTCTCTTTCAGCGGTTTTGTACTTGTTGTAAGTCCAATTGGTCCACTAGCCTTCGACAGCTCAGTAAGGAAACTTAAATGATAATGTGTAATGGTAGTGTTCCTCGGTGACGTATTTATTTGTAACAAGAGGATTCTATCATCTACTGGTATGGAGTTGTTAATATGTTTGGCTATACTTTTATGTGTGATAATTCCGACTCCATTTTCATTTTTATCATTTTCTTATCCTGAATAGTATACTCTGTATTCTTCTATATCACAATAACTTGAGTCAGTATTGTTCTGAAGCTATTTTCTTGTGGCATTGTAAATTAATTACTATTAAACTGGGAATAAGCCACAATTAAAGATAAAAATACGTTTATTGACGTTTCAATTTCCACTTCGGAAATCGTTCTCAAAATACAAACAGTAAATTAAACAAATTTTGTTTTTTGTTACATAGTGAAAAATTTTTCTAATAATTTCATTTTATCTGACTCATTTATATTGACAATTCAGACATACATTATGCATTTTAAAGTAGACGACTTTAAAATGATATTGCCAATATTGTTGAGTTGCGCTCCTGGGACGACTTTACTTATAAGATAGTTCATTCGATTACATGAAATCAACTTTAACTTGAGAATATCCATCACAAAAAAAAACATAGCATGTAATTCGTCTTTAAAAAGACAAACACATGGCATGATGACATTAAAATTCTCCTGTTAGTAATTCCTTAGTAAATTATGAGGGAAAAACCAGGAAAAAAACCTCATAATACTATCCCGACATTGTAAGTATTTGTTCGTGAATTTAGTTTACCTTCAACAAACATCAAAATTCTGATTTTATATGTTACGTTATTTAAAAAACATAAATGATGTATCCTCTATATGTTACTGACTTACTAATACTGGTATTTTCTTATTAATAACTTCCTCTTTCAATATTGGTAACCAGATCCTACTACATTCTGCCGAGGAATTTGCGACACAATTGGTCTCATTTGGCATAATTAGAGCCGCTTCTTTGATTTTTACCATCTTACCATTTTTACCATTTTACCATCCGTTTCTTTTAGGACTACATTTAAATTATTCCATTGAACCCTATGTTTATTATCCCATGCGTGTTTACAGATTTGAGATCTATCAAATTCTTTATTTTTAATATAAGATTGATGTTCACTTATTCTAATATTTAATGGCCTTGATGATTCACCTAAATAAAACTGATCGCATTCACAAGGTATTTTATAAATGCAATTCTTTGTCCTTTCTTGTTCATTGTTAGGTTTGGTTTTGGACAAAATATATCTCAACGTGTTTGTTGTTTTGAATGTTGTTGAAATGTTGAATTTATTTCATATCCTTTTAAGTTTTTCTGATATTCCTTAATAAGGAATTTTCAACAATCGATCGAATAGAATAGAACAACTTAGAACGAGATCTTACAGCATACACAAGGAATAATATGAGGAAAATAACAATACCGTACATAAAAGGACTATCAGAAAAACTTAAAAGGATAGGAAATAAATTCAACATTTCAACAACATTCAAAACAACAAACACGTTGAGATCTATTTTGTTCAAAACCAAACCTAACAATGAACAAGAAAGGACAAAGAATTGCATTTATAAAATACCTTGTGAATGCGATTAGTTTTATTTAGGTAAATCATCAAGGCCATTAAATATTATAATAAGTGAATATCAATCTAATATTAAAAATAGAGAATTTGATAGATCTCAAATCTGTAAACACGCATGGGATAATGAGCATAGGGTTCAATGGAATAATTCAAATGTAGTCCTAAAAGAAACGGATGGTAAAAAAAGAAAAATCAAAGAAGCGGCTCTAATTATGCTAAATGAGGCCAATTGTGTCGCAAATTCCTCGGCAGAATGTAGTAGGATCTGGTTACCAATATTGAAAGAGGAAGTTATTAATAAGAAAATACCAGTATTAGTAAGTCAGTAACATATAGAGAATACATCATTTACGTTTTTTAAATAACGTAACATATAAAATCAGAATTTTGATGTTTGTTGAAGGTAAACTAAATTCACGAACAAATACTTACAATGTCGGGATAGTATTATGAGGTTTTTTTCCTGGTTTTTCCCTCATAATTTACTATGGAATCACTAACAGGAGAATTTTACTGTCATCATGCCATGTGTTTGTCTTTTTAAAGACGAATTACATGCTATGATTTTTTTCTGACGGATATTCTCAAGTTAAAGTTGATTTCATGTAATCGAATGAACTATCTTATAAGTAAAGTCGTCCCAGGAACGCAACTCAACAATATTGGCAATATCATTTTAAAGTCGTCTACTTTAAAATGCATAATGCATGTCTGAATTGTCAATATAAATGAGTCAGATAAAATTAAATTATTAGAAGAATTTTTCACTATGTAACAAAAAACAAAATTTGTTTAATTTACTGTTTGTATTTTGAGAACGACTTCCGAAGTGGAAATTGAAACGTCAATAAACATATTTTTATCTTTAATTGTGGCTTATTCCCAGTTTAATAGTAATTAACTTGAGTCAGGTTACCTCATTTCGCTTGTGCCCATTATTTATATTTTCATGCGTTTCATTTCTAGGAATACTATATTGTGAACTTTTAAAACTGTACGATGTGAAAACCAATTATGAAATAAAATGTCGGTATTGTAGAAAATGATGCAAAACGCTAGAACACGTCAAGTTCTAAATTTTAATTTGCGCTTTTAAAACATAAATTTAAATGTAAAGAATGATTCACGCAAGTCTAGTATAGTCCAACATCTTTATTTTTAATGGAATGAGCCGTATATTTTTATAATTTTAAAACCTATTCTTAATAACCAATATTATGTAGACTCTGTTATAAATAAATACATGGTAAAATTTTGAAATTATAATTTTCGTCATGAAATTAAATACAAAATCCAATATTTTAATACTTACTTTAGACCATTGATATCTGTTTTTAACTAATTTAAAAAATACCATTATTTATAGTATGGTAAATTATTAATTTTAAAATGTTATGTCTTTAATGCCTTTTCAAAATTCCGCCTTGCATTATTTATAGCAGACCCCACACAATACAGCTCGTTGGGAACAAGCTGTTAAAGCGCATTTAAAAATATAAAAATATACAGGGTATTCCCTTAAAAATAAAGATTATGGACTATGTTATGCTATAAAGTTAAAGCTTATAAATGAGGAGAACATTGGAATACTGGTCAAGCTTTTCAATGATGTTTATTCGACTGGTGATATCCCTGAAGATTGGTTAAAGTCCGAATTCATAACACTACCAAAAAAAAAACGTCCGAAAAACTGTAGCGATTATAGAATGATAACCCTTATGAGCCACACTTTGAAAATATTTCTACGCATCATCCACAGTAGAATCAGAGATAAATGTGAAAAAGACCAGGATGAAACACAATTTGGCTTCAGAAATTCAGAAATCAGAGCTTTGACTGGGAACTCGAGACACCCTCTTTGCACTAAATGTATTACTACAGAAATGTCGAGATCAAAGGAAAGACGTCTTTGTTGTACTTGTCAAACAACAGAAATATGTAAAATACAAAGAGGGGTCAGACAGAGTTGTATGCTATCCCTACTGTTATTTAATTTATATTCAGATAGAATATTTAAAGAAGCGCTGCATAATTTGGAATGGGGCGTGAAAGTTAATGGAATTCTGATAAATACAGATACATACAGATAGAAATAAATCAGATATGCAGACGATACAGTTATTTAAAGTGATGACATGAAGAGACTAAAATGCCTTTTAAATGCTATTGATACAGTGGGAAGAGAGTTTGGCCTAAACATAAACTGTTCAAAAACAAAACACATGGTGCTTAGCCGTTTAGCACATCAAGGTGCACGATTATATGTTGATGGTCATATAATTCAAAGAGTGTCCAGTTTTAATTATCTTGGTTGCCATGTTTCTGAACAACTAGATCCACATCAAGAGATAAAATGTAGAATCGAGATAGCCCGCACGACATTTTTAAAAATGAGGTCATTCTTCTGTAATGATTACTTGCAACTTCAACTTCGAAAGCGCATGGTTAAATGCTACATTTGGTCAGTCCTCTTATACGGTGTCGAAGCATGGACATTAAAAATATCCACTATTAATCGTCTGGAGGCCTTTGAAATGTGGCTGCACAGACGTATACTAAAAATTCCATGGACGGCTATGCTGACAAATGTGGCAGTCCTTAAGAGAGCAAATGCTGCTCGCGAGCTGCTTGGTAACATCAAATGTAGAAAGATGGCCTATTTTGGACACGTAGTAAGGGGAGACCGATATAATATTCTTCAACTTATTAAGATGGGTGTTTGGAAAAGTGTCAAATAATTTAAATATTTTATTTTTATTGTTGCGAGTATGACCTTATTTGGTTTTAAATTTTATTTAATCATATATTACCTAATTGCAATATGGCTTTAGTTTATTTTTAAATTCTCGAACTCAAATTGGCTGATTAATTATTGTCAAGTTCTGAGAATTCACTTGTCTAAAATTCAACATGTTTTTGGGAAACATATATCAACCCAAAGCACTTCAGATTCCTTAAGAAAACGTATCCGCCTTTGTGTAGCAACTAAAGAATGTCACTTTGAGTTTAATTTACGGCTATTCACGGAGGTCTCTAAAAACAGTACCCTCTAGTCGAATTGGGGTAATAGATACGTGCCCCTTTGCATATGATCGACCACTCTTCACAAAACGCTCGTCCTGTACGGAAGCAAGTGCCAAGCAGATCACCACAGCAGTGTATCTCACGCCAACCCCAGCCGGGCCGACCATAGACAAAAAAAGGTAAGTGAATCTCATATAGAATTGACAATAAGATATAAAATCTGCCAATTGTTATTTGAATTCATTTTATTTTACATATATTTGCTACAAATATTCGCTATTTTCGCTAATCTTATATACAATCTAATATTGCATTTTTTCGTTATAATTATTTATTCAATACAATTTAACCAGCGATCTCTCAAGTTTAATCATTAAACATTTGGTCTACTTCGAGACGGATTTTAACTTTGATTTAAATAATTTCATTGTGTTTCAATTAATTCATTTTAATTAATTATTTGTTTTTGTTGCTTTTTATTTTAAATCTGATACAGTCCTTCACGCTATATTTTTGAATTGAATTTACACAATTAAATTTGGTCATATTTACGTAACAATTTTTTAAAATTTATTTCTAATTTATTTCTACTTTACCATTTATAATATCAGTAGTACTTTTATACTTATTACACATTTTAACTTATATTACATACATATATTAATTATTCATATATATCACTTTTGACACAGGATTTATTAACGTTGTATTACATTTTTTACATTTTTTTGTGCTGATTTTTGTGAATTAGTTTTATTCTACTTTTATCGATACTTCCCTTGTTTGTTCAGAATTGTGTCTGAAACCAGGTAGCGCATTTCTCTTCTTTCAATCTAGGGCATTTCTTGTGTTCGATTTGTTTAATTTTGTTTGCATTGTCCTCTTTTATCGTGTCTTTTATCTTACAATGTCCAGCAAAATAAACAAAGCCAACTTGGCGCGCCAAACAGCGTATTCTAGATTGAGGGAAGCCCATGAGGCAGGCATTCAAGCATCAAGGGATGATACTGTCAAATCATTATTCTCAGCTAGAGCAGAAGAAATCGAATCTATTTATAAAGAATTTCATACAGCTCACAATCTGATCATCGGATCAATAACCGATGAGGAATTTTCGGAGCAAGATAAGTTTAGGGTGGCCGCTGATCAGGCATACTACGGAGTAAAATCCATAAAGAGTGATTTCTTAATTAGAGATTCGTCTTCTTCTTCAAATATCTCCTCACATTCAAGTGCACAATCTTCAAGGCCTTCAGTTAGACTCCCAAAGCTTAATATACCCACCTTTTCAGGCAATTTTCGAGATTGGCCTAGTTTCTTTGACCTATTTAATAGCTTAATTCACCACAATCACGATTTGTCCGATGTGGAAAAATTCCGTTTTCTTATTACGTCTATTAGTCAAGAACCTTTGGCTCTTATTAAAGGCATTCCCCTGACCGATGCAAATTATCAAATTGCTTATGACATTCTAGGGAAAAGGTATCAGAATAAACGAATTCTTGCTACCCAATATTATAACGATCTTTTCAACGCGTCGGTTATCAAAAATTCTACTTCTTCTAATTTAAGAAATCTCTTAAATACTTTCACGGAAAATGTTGCCGCTTTACGTGTTCTTGATTTCCCGGTTGAGCAATGGGATTTTCTATTATTCAATATGTTGTCGAACAAATTAGACAATAAAACTCGTACAGATTTTGAATTAGAAAACAGTCGAAGCTGTGACATTCCCACTTACAGGCAATTGGTTTCATTTTTAGAAAGACAATGTATAGCTTTGGAGTCGGTTCAGTTTAATTCATTAACCCTTTCTACCCAGTCTCACTCGCGATCATTTTCTCATCAGTCTAATAAAAAACCATTCACATCTAGTTTTGTCAGTGCCACCAATCGACCGAAGGTGACTTATCAAGGGGGTAAATGTGTCGTGTGTTCTGGTGTTCACCCTATATATAAATGTTCATTCTTTCTTGCTAAAACGGCGCAAGAACGTATTTCGTTGGCTAAACGCCATAATTTATGCTTGAACTGTTTGGGTGCACATCATTCCGCCGTAAACTGTGCTTCTTCGAGCACATGTAGGGTTTGCCAATCACGACATCACACTTTTCTTCATGTCTATCCAAGTTCCAACGAATCTTGTTTATTCAGTCAACCGCCTCCTCAAATACAATCTTCTAATGAGAACCACAACTCTACATTAGAGACGCCTCAAACCTCTACGTCTAGTTTTGCGCCGACGTCTCTAATAAACGCTAACCTTTCCACACAATCACGTTTAACATTCTCGTCGGTATTATTATCAACATGTTTGATACATATCAAAGATGTCTACGGTGATTTTCAGAAAATTCGTATCTTACTGGATACAGGCTCGATGGCTAATTTTATTTCAGACAGTTGTTTTCGGCGCTTAGGTCTTTCCCGTAATAATTTATCAATCCCAGTGGAAGGTCTAAACGGAATGTCGACGTGTACCACTCAGGGTACCACGTTCTGTCATATTAAACCATGTGATCGTGACGGCCCGATCTTCTCGTTGGACGCAATAATTGTGAAAAAGGTGTGTTCAAATCAACCTAAGGTATTCATCAATCCTCACGATCTTACTCATATTCGTGATCTGAAATTAGCAGATCACACATTCTATCAACCAGGTCCGATAGACATGCTGATAGGGGCTGAATTAGTTCCTCTCTTTTTAAAGTCGGGTCGAATTCTTGGCGAACCAAACCAACCTGTCGCTTTAGAAACCATTTTCGGTTATGTGCTACAAGGGCGAGTCTCTACGGCCCTTTTAAATTGTAATTTTACCTCTTTACATACGTCTATGGATACAAACATAGATAGTCTTTTACAAAAATTTTGGGAAGTCGAAAATATATCAAAACCTGCCATTTTGTCCCAGGACGATCAAGTTTGTGAGGATATTTACAAGGCATTTACTTTCCGAGAGTCAACAGGCAGATTTTCTGTTCCTCTACCGTTTCGACAACCCAATCCTGTCTTTTGCGATACTTATTCTCAAGCATATCGTCGTTTTTGCGTATTAGAGAATCGTTTTAAGAAAATTCCGGATCTCAAAGAGAAATATGTTGAGTTTATGAATGACTATATTACTTCGAAACATATGGTCCCGGTTCCTGAATCTGATTTTAAATCACCTACCTCGTATTATTTTGCTCATCACGCAGTTTTCAAAAAACAAATTGTTAATTCATCTCTTGTTTCCAAAATTCGTGTTGTCTTCGACGCCAGTCTACGTGACGTTCGAGGTGTGTCTCTCAATGATACCCTATATACAGGTCCTAAACTTCAAAAGGACATCTCTTCGCTTTTACTCAATTTTCGATATTTTCGTTACTGCTTCACATGCGATATAAAGCAAATGTATCGACAAATTAACGTAAACAAAGAATTTTGGAATTATCAAAGAATTCTCTGGAGGTCGGATTCTTCTAAACCTCTTCAAGAGTACTTTTTACGTACTGTTACTTACGGTGTTTCTTCTTCACCTTATCTCGCATTAAAAACTTTACAAGAGTTAGCTGAGTCGGCAGAGTCTCGTTTCCCTAACGCTTCACAAGCTTTAACGCGACATTTTTATATTGACGATGGTCTATTAGGAAGTGATTCTCTGTCATCTACCCGCTCTCTACAGTTAGAGCTCATTCAACTTTTAAAGCTTGGTGGTTTTGAACTAGGCAAATGGGCCAGCAACCATCCCAGTCTACTCCAAGATTTTGGTTCTGATATTCTGACATCTTGTTCGTTTGACAAAGAGGAACCTTCCGTTATTAAGGTGCTAGGCCTGAAATGGGACCCGTCGACTGACGTCTTTTCTTATTCTTACTGTCCCCTTGACAAAACTTGTACAAAGCGGGCTATTCTTTCGGAAATCAGTCGTATTTTTGATCCTCTTGGTTTCATCTCCCCGTGTCTTTTAAAGGCCAAACGTCTGCTGCAACAGTTGTGGCAATCCAATGTATCTTGGGATGATGAACCACCTGAACAAATACAACAGGTATGGCATCAGTTTAAAATCGAGTTACCTGACCTTGCGAACATTCAAATCCCTCGACACTTCGGCTTTAATAAATCTTCTAAAGTCGAGATTCATGGATTCTGCGATGCTTTAGAGTTAGGATACGCCAGCGTTGTATATTTCCGATTTAATACTTCTGACACATTTGAGACTGTACTTGTGTGTGCTAAATGTCGAGTGTCTCCTCTGAAGACACAATCTATTGCAAGATTGGAACTGTTGGCAGCTGTATTGCTGGCGGATCTAGTCGCCTTCATTAAAGAGTCGTTTAAGCATTTTTTTTCTTTTTCCGATATTCATGTTTGGTCGGATTCCACGATTGCTCTTACCTGGATTAATTCTTCTCCGCATAAATGGAAAACCTTTATTGCCAATCGGGTAAGGCACATACAAGAACTTATACCATGTTCTTCTTGGCATTACGTGCCATCTAATCAAAACCCTGCTGATTGTGCTAGTCGGGGTTTGACACCGGCACAACTACTACAATTTTCCCTCTGGTGGCGGGGTCCTGATTTTCTTTCAAAGTCAAGCGAGTGTTGGCCCTCTCAGGTTAATTTTCACACCTCCCATCCCACGGAAATGTTAGAAGAAAAATTGCCCACTGTATTATCATTGATACCGGTCATTTCGGATAATATCATCTCTACTTTACTTTCAAAATTTTCGTCCCTGATTAAAATTCAGAAAGTCATGGTTTACGTCTTAAAATTCGTGGCTAAACTTCAAAGAAAAAACAATGCTGCCTCTTCAGATTCCCTGAACAGTCATTTAGAGATGGAATCTGCGTTACGATACATTGTTAAGCATGTACAAGCTGACGTTTTTTCGGATATTTTTCTCAAAATTCAACAAAATTCGCTGTTACCCAAACCTTTTCGTAAACTCGCACCCTTTATTGATGAATATGGTCTTTTGAGAGTAGGAGGTCGATTACAAAAGTCTAAGTTGTCTTTTGATGTAAAACATCCATTGCTATTACCGAAAACTCATCGTTTGACCGATTTAATCATCGAGTGGACTCATCAAACTCATCTGCACCCTGGTTTAAAGGCTATGCATTATTTATTACTTCAGCGCTTTTGGATTATGTCTCCGAAAAGTGCCATTCACCGCTGTTTGTCGAAGTGCATTCGTTGTTTTAGATGCCGACCTAAATCTTACAACCCCTTTATGGCAAACTTGCCAACTGTCCGAGTTACTCCGTTACGTGCTTTCCTGTCTGTTTGTGTGGATTTTGCAGGACCATTCTCGTTATTAATGTCCAAACATAGAGGTGCAAAAACATACAAAGGATATGTTTGTGTATTCGTGTGTACGAGTACAAAAGCCATTCATCTGGAAGTAACTTCAAATCTTAGTTCTGAGTCCTTTTTGGCTGCCTTTCGTAGATTTGTATCTCGACGCGGTAAGTGCCTAACTATTAGGAGTGATCAAAGTACCAATTTTAAGGGAGCCAGCAACGAAATCATAAAACTAGCTCGATCTGCTGCTGAGACTCTTTCTATTACCTGGGATTTTAATCCGCCCGGTGCCCCTCATTTTAATGGGTTAGCCGAGGCTGGCGTCAAATCATTCAAGAACCATATGTATCGTGTTTTGGGTACACAAATTTTGACTTATGAGGAGTTCTATACTCTTATGACTCAAATCGAGGCAGTTCTTAATTCTCGTCCTTTGTGTGCAGCAAGCTCTGACCCTAATGATTTGCAGGCACTGACTCCTGGTCATTTTTTGATTTTTGAACCCTTAGTGGATTCAATTCCCGATCCAGATCTAAGCGCTTTAAAAATTAACCGTCTGAATCGTTGGCAGTTAATTCAAAGGATAAAGGGGGATTTTTGGAAAAGATGGTCTAAAGAGTATATTCATTATCTTCAAGAGCGATCTAAATGGCATAGTCCAACCCCATCTCTCGTTAAAGGTTCGCTAGTCCTCATAAAAAATGAACAACAGCCTCCTCTTCGCTGGCAGTTGGCCAGAATCATTGAGTTGCATTATGGCACCGACGGTATTGCACGGGTTGTTACTCTGAGGACAGCTTCAGATGGCATCCTACAACGTCCGGTGGTCAAGATCTGTCCACTACCTATTTGTTAACAACTATATCTTTCTTCATTTCTATTATTATTATAATTTAGTGTTCGTTTTTATTCTTATTATTGTAGTTGTTTCTTAAAAAACATTCGTTTTGGGGCGGAGAATGTTTGGAAAAGTGTCAAATAATTTAAATATTTTATTTTTATTGTTGCGAGTATGACCTTATTTGGTTTTAAATTTTATTTAATCATATATTACCTAATTGCAATATGGCTTTAGTTTATTTTTAAATTCTCGAACTCAAATTGGCTGATTAATTATTGTCAAGTTCTGAGAATTCACTTGTCTAAAATTCAACATGTTTTTGGGAAACATATATCAACCCAAAGCACTTCAGATTCCTTAAGAAAACGTATCCGCCTTTGTGTAGCAAGTAAAGAATGTCACTTTGAGTTTAATTTACGGCTATTCACGGAGGTCTCTAAAAACAGTACCCTCTAGTCGAATTGGGGTAATAGATACGTGCCCCTTTGCATATGATCGACCACTCTTCACAAAACGCTCGTCCTGTACGGAAGCAAGTGCCAAGCAGATCACCACAGCAGTGTATCTCACGCCAACCCCAGCCGGGCCGACCATAGACAAAAAAAGGTAAGTGAATCTCATATAGAATTGACAATAAGATATAAAATCTGCCAATTGTTATTTGAATTCATTTTATTTTACATATATTTGCTACAAATATTCGCTATTTTCGCTAATCTTATATACAATCTAATATTGCATTTTTTCGTTATAATTATTTATTCAATACAATTTAACCAGCGATCTCTCAAGTTTAATCATTAAACAATGGGTAAAATAGAAGGACGCAGAGAAATTGGTAGAAAGCAGGCCTCTTGGTTGAAGAATATCAGGGAGTGGACAGGAATAAGGAAAGCCTAGCAACTCTTTAGAATAGCTTAAGACAGAGACAGTTTCGCCATGTTAATCGCCAACGTCAAGGGGACTTGATAGGGTACGTTAAGAAGAAGGACTATGTTAGCTTTGCATAAGTCACCCCATACATTTAAATTTATTTTTAAAAAGTGCGCATTTTTATATAAAAAGCTGCGGGTCTCTGAGTATTGCATAAATTTTTAAAACACAGACTTCAATAATTTTATTCCATAAGTGTTTTCTACTCTGCAAAAAATATACGTTATAAATAATACACACTAAAACTCTCTAATAGAATTATAATATTTTGAGATATTTTACGTTAAAACTAACGTTTATCATTAGTCAAATTAAAAAATTGTAAATAATTAAAATGTAAAAATCCGAAAATGTAAAACATGTTAAACAAAATTGTAAAATATAAAAATCCGAAATCATTTTAGTGTAGTAGACTTCTATATATATTTGAGGATAGATGGACCACTTATAAGGAAGAGAGTTGGTTCCGTTTTAGAATTACATAAATAAATATAATTGCAAACAAAATACACATAAAAGAGGTAACTGAACCTCTAGGGAGACAAGTGATGCCGTAGATGCTGTAAAGAATGGTGATATCGGTATTAATGAAGCATTTGGAATACCCAAGACGACTTTCAAACGTCGAGTAAAAACAAACACTATGGATAAGATAAATCGATTTTGTTCAAATTATTTTTTAGGGACTACTGTTGAAGCTAAAACCATTAGCCATATAAAAAATCCGCAAGAAGCATGCTTTGCACCAGTCAGAACTGAAGTAAGAGTCATGTCCATTAATTGAGCTCAGCGATTGGGGATTTCAAATAAATTTATTGTAGAAAAAATAAATTTGATCCTAAGAGTTACTTACTGTCAGCTTTTAGGTTAAGTTGGTAAAAAATGGTTAGAACTCTTTTAGAAACGAAGACCGGAATTTTCAATTAAAAAAATTGAAAACACTTTGCACGAGTTTTACTAATGTCCAAAAACACAGTCGAGAACTACTTTTCTAACCTTGAGAGAATTATGATCGAATATAATTTTTATGATAAACCTGAATACATACTTAATACTGACGAAACACGATTACAGCTGAATAGTAGAGCCAGTGAAGTTCTAGCCGAAAAAGGTTTAACACGTGTTCTTCGCATAATCCCTGGGAAAAAAGGTAAAACGATCAGTGTAATAGCTTCCTGTGGGACAGCAGGGATTTTCTAGCCACTATATTGCAATAAAAAAAAACACATGTAGCATTATGGTATGCACCAGGTTCCAAAATTAGGATGTTGAAAAAATCAGCATTCATTAACAATGACATTTTCTTAAAATGTTTAAAAACATAAGTTTGGCCAAAAAAGCCTTTAGGTGTAGTCTATTATATTAGGCCACACATACTATATGACCAACCTTTCTAAAAAAACCATACCACGTCAACCCATTCCTAGGGATGACTGAAGTGTTTTGGATTCAGGGTAGAGAAGTACATCCGAGCTCATTACCCCTTAGAAGAAGAAGCTCATGAAAACACAGGCCTTCCTATTATCCTTGCTTTCAACTAAAGCTAGCCTCTTCTACTTGTTCATAGTAGACAGTGGCACGTACCTTACTCCGAAATGGCCGCTGTAAGGCTGACGAAACTTTCAGAGCACTATCTTTTTTATCTATATCTTATCAATGTCGTTGGTGGTTTTTCTTCTCTGCTCCTTTTTTTATTTACTGTTTGAATGTAATTATGTACAATATTATATCCCTTCTTACTTCCAGTCATCTTCACTATCATCTCTCTCACAGTAACAGGGTTTAAACCTTTTTATCTATACATTCTGTTAAAAAAAAAGAGTTTAAATCTTTTTAAATGGGTATATTTAAAAAACTCTTAAAAGGGCTACATTAAATTAACACGAACGTTTTCGGAATATTAATTCCATCATCAGGTTAAAAATGCAGGTTTTTAGGGTAAAAACCATTTAAAATACATAAGGTTACCAAAGATTGTACATATTGTTGTTATTAATATTTGATGTTTAATATTTAATTAAATTTTACTTTAGGTAACATACACCCATGCCTTAAGTAAGTTCCAGCGTCCGAAGAGTAAACCTCTTCAAACGGACTTCAGCTGGTAACTAGTAACTAGTAAATAAGTAAAGAAATAATAAATAAGACTTACTCACAATCAATTTAATTTAACTATCAGACGACTGGTTTCGCTTTCTACAATATGCAAAGCATCCTCAGGTCTCGATACAAAGTTAAACAAATGATGCCGGTACTCTATTAATTGATGGATGGTAGAACATGGTTGAAACTACTATGTATTGTTGAATGGAGAACTCAATTCAATTCTATTATTGCAGTTGTTTGACAGTAAACGGAAAGTTTTTGAGGAGATAGATTTGATCCAATGAAGAAGAGATATGTGTGTGATTGTTTGTTAAATGAAAGAAAATAAATGCCAATAGAACTTTATCAAAGTAATTTGATAACTACAAGTTGGAAAATAATTGCACACCCACACAATTTTTACATCTAAACTTATTCATTGTCATAAAACTGTCACCTTCATAAAACAATTACTCAATAAATAACACACATTTCAAAAATATATCTCTCGAATAAGTATAAATAGCTTTTAATAACACAATGGCACTACATTACTTTCATTTAACAAACAATCACACACATATCTCTTCTTCATTGGATCAAATCTATCTCCTCAAGAACTTCCCGTTTACTGTCAAACAACTGCAATAATAGAATTGAGTTCTCCATTCACCAATACATAGTAGTTTCAACCATGTTCTACCTGCCATCAATTAATAGAGTACCGGCATCATTTGTTTAACTTTGTATCGAGACCTGAGGATGCTTTGCATATTGTAGAAAGCGAAACCGGTCGTCTGATAGTTAAATTAAATTGATTGTGATTAAGTCTTATTTATTATTTCTTTACCTATTTGAAATGGACTCAAGTGTAGTAACTTCAGTTACTACACTTCAGTCACTACTATACTACCTCCAAAAATATCTTCAGATATTATTGAGCCATTAGTGTATCAGGTAGTTTTTGCTATTATCGGTAGACCTTTCTTTCAGTCTTTTCTGCCCGGTGTATTAATGTTTAATTGATTATTAAAGTCATATCTCGTAGCCGTTGAATCAATGGGTTACCACAAAGCCATATCAGCTTTAAGCTTCTCGGTTCCCTTTGAATGATATAAAGCAGTGAAAGATTTTGCAAAACTTTCAACATGTTTTTATAGCCCCAGTAATACACAGACATGTCTGCCTTTGTGTATTACTTAGCAACCTTAATTCTCCAATTTGCTGCGTCTTTATCCACCACGTACCAGATCATAGGTTACTATAAGTCTAATAACCCTTGTGTAAAATAAAAAATCATTTTAGAGTTAAGTCTCCAATTTTTACTCCACATCCTTCTACATATGCCCATTGACAAACTACCTTTTTCTGTGGTTTTAAGTACGTGAGTATCCCATGTAAGCCTATGATTAAAATATACCCCTTTGATTCTTTGACAAATTAAATCTCTGTTCCTCCCAGTACTGGTAGTTCTAGGCCTTTTAATGCACTCTTTTTTGTGAAGTTCATAATAATTATTTTTTAAATACTGACTGCACTGATTTTTGAGTACAAGTATAGTTGACAGTTAACAATTATATTTGGGGATACTTACATTCTCCCGGATACAACCTAGGCGAATTTGCCCTGACTGCGATTGCAATATCGTTATCGTATCCTAGACAGTAAAAGTTTTTATGGACAGATTTTTGAGTTTACCTACCAAGAAGGCCCGAAGTAGATGTATCAGAACTCATTCTTGTGGAAAGCCTACACTTGCTCTTGCGTTATCAGGTGACGTAACCACATAAAGTAAAACAGAGTATGTCCCATTACCAGGGCATCCAAAGTAACTTTCAGTGCAAAGCTTCCTCATTCGATATGTCCTGCGATGGGTAGGGGTGGTTGGTTATAGCTTGTGGGTCAAATAGGTCCCACTCCAGTACGTAGTGTGACTGGTTTAACTTTGGACATGTGGGTCCCACTGTTCCATTGGAACACACATGTCACTCGGAGCTGGGGTTCTACAAAAAATTGTTGTGTGTGTGTATGTGTGTGTGTGTGTAGCCCGATATTTTATAATTCTACGAAAAAAAAACGCTTAATCCCGACACTAACATAAAACGTTAACTGAATTGCTACGTATAAATGCACATTTAACCCACATAATCTTAACATACATTTTCAATACATTACCATACATTTTCAATACCCACAAATTCAGAAACTTTTTCGATGGAATCCAAGAAGAGCTTTAACTGGACTCGATTTCGAACCTTCGAACAGTGAACACGTTATCGTTTTGAATCAATTATATTGTTAATTGATATTTAATATCAGTGTTTAATACAATTGATAAAATGTGAATTGGTATTGTTGTGTTTGCATATGAAGTGATTAACAGTCGGTAAGTTTGTTATTCTACATATTGGATAATTAATTATTAATTTTGGACTATCTATTGTCTATATAAAATTTCAACTAGTAGTGTTTTAAAAAAACTATCAACAACTACAAAATGGTTTATTAGTTTTTCGTTTTAAATCCAGTTTAACCGGCCAGCTGTAAAGCTGGCCACGGACGTATTACATCCTTCAATAATTTTAATACGTTGGAGGAAAATTAAATATGGCTACTAACAGCAGCATCTCACCTACCTCACTACTAATGTCTGAAATAAACTCTAATAGCTCAACGTACTCATCAGCAGTAGCAAATATGCAGTTCCCATCGAAAGAACAAGCGATTGTCTTCAGTGCCTTGGATAATGAAAATTGCAAGACTATTTAATTCCATTGTGCAAGATAATTCAACCTAAGAATATAATATTTTCATCCAGATTATCAAATAACCGTATTTGTATGTATCTAGCAAATAAAAAAGTTGTTGATGACTTCATAACAAACCACGGTCATATAAAAATTCAAAATGTAACTGTACAGTTCCATGTGGTGTGGCTATGGTGTGGCCCATCATACCGCATAGTTTTTTAAATCAACTACCTACAAAATGTCGGACTTAACACAGTATTTCCAATTTCATTTTTAAAAATCAGCGCTACATCACCTGAGTATAGTCATATTCTCAGTTTCAGAAGACAGGAACAGGACATGTAAGTCCTTATAGTATAGAACTACCTGATTCGTTTACTATAAACCATGACGAAACAACATATCGAATCTTTTTGTCTCAAGATAGTATGGTATATTATAGAATGTCTCCATGTTGAAGAAAGTTCTATGAAAACCAATAATGATAATTTATCCCAAACCGAACTTAGCAATGTCATTATTCTAACTCCAACTTCATTTTCTACAGATAAAACAAAATCAATCAAACAAAAATCCGATAAAACACCTAACCAAAAAACTATCACCAACAATATTGATATCACAATAGACACAACAGGTATAAATAGTAAGCCAAAACGAAATATTCATGATATTCTTACACCGCCAGACACGGATCTAAAAGAAAACCATTTTTTGACAGCAGCACCTAAAATGAAGAAAACTAAGACCAGTGAAGATTGCACAGAAACCATACCATCCAGTCAAACTCTTTTCGAACCAGTAAAACACTTTATTGAAAATCAATCACAACCATATATCCTCAATTTCGATCAATTTGTTTACTCTCAAGTAATATTAGTGGTGTACAAAATCCCATTAGTATAATTCAGGACTTTACTAGAGATATCCCAGCACTTATTTATGTGCTAAATACAATTTACCCCCATTTAAAAGGAAGATCTGCTAAACGAAGCATTACCACACTAAAAAGAAAAATTAGTAATAACAGCAATTTAGAGTCCGATAGTGATACGTCTCAATTCAGTACCTAAATAATTCATTTGTTTTCTTTTTTCAAATAATTGAATTCACAACACTACTCTAATGGAATATCGATGTACTCTTCCATCGACTTGCCTTTTTACAGAAACTCATCTCTGACCATTGCCCAGATATAATATGTATCCAAGAAACTAACCTTAGTCTAAACAAAAATTACAATCCTCATCAGTTCAATTGTTTTAGAAATGACAGAATAAGCAATTGTAGTTATTCTTCTGGTGGGGTTGCCACTTTGGTCAAAAAATCTTTTGTAGCAAGCCTATTTCCTGTAAACACTACACTTAAAAAAGTAGTAATAAAACTTGTAGTACCTTTAACTCTCTACATCTGTAATATTTATTTACCATCGAGTGCAGTATTTACTTTTGATGACATAAATAGCCTTATCGAACAAATACCATCTCCTCGTGTTTAGTCGGTGATTTCAATGGTCACAATAACATATGAGGGTCAGTACGTACAGATAGTAGAGGTAAACTACTGGAAAAATTAATGTCTGAGTTACAGCTTAACTTACTTAATGATGGAGCTCATACACGTTTTAACATTCAGACGGGAGATTCATCTGCAATTGAATTAAGTTTTTGCGATCCAGTTTTGTCTTCTCAGCTCTTGTGGGAAGTCCTACCATATACATATAGTAGCGACCATCATCCCATTATTATCCGAAATTTTACTAGACAACAATCTACTCACGAGTTTTTACCCAAATGGAAAACTGAAACAGCAAACTGAACAAAATATAAAGACTTCATCGATAAATTTATGGAAAACTTTATTATAAATATAAAAAATAACATCAATGACTAACATCTAGAAGACTTCAATAATATCATTATACAGAGTGCAAAACAGTTTATAGGTAAAACAAAACCGCCAAAAAATCATACACCCGTACCATGGTTGAATCCTGAGTGCAGTGAAGCAATTAGGGCAAGTAAAAAAGCTTTTAATAGATGTAAAAAACATCAAAATCTAAAGAATGAGATTGCATATAAAAGACTTACGTCTAAAACTCAACTATTAATTAGACAAGCAAAAAAATCCAGTTGAATGAAATATGTTTCCAATACAAACAGCTCCACGTCAATAAGTCAAGTTTGGAAAAAAATTCGCAAAATTTCCGGTTTTCAACAGCCATCCACAGTATCGAGCCTAAAAGTAAATAACCAAATAATTACATCACCAAAAGAAATTGCCAACATATTGACACAAAATTATACAAAAATATCTTCCAATGAAAACTACGACCCTGTTTTTCTTAAAAACAAAATACAATCCGAAAATTATAGCTCACTTTCATATGAAGTTAACGATAATCCTTTAAATCTTCCTCTAACGCTTCATGAATTAAATGATTCACTTAAAGATTTGAAGGATACTAGTCCTGGACCAGATGATATACCATCTATCTTTTTAAAACAACTTCCTAATTCAGCCATAAAGGTTATGCTACAGATATTTAATTTCATATGGCAGCAACACCAGTACCTGACAATTTGGACTAAGGCTATTGTTCTTCCATTTCTTAAACCTCAATGTCCCCGTCAAGATCCTGAATCTTACAGACCCATAAGTTTGACCTGCTCCATGGGAAAATTACTAAAAAAAATTATCAATACAAGGCTCACCTGGACACTTAAAAGTTCAAATCTACTAACGAATGAGCAAAATGGTTTTAGACCAAATCGATCAGGCGTAGATAATATGCTTGATTTAGAAAGCGATATCCAGGAAGCACTAGCGATGCGACAACACTGTATGGCAATATTTTTCGATATAAAGAAAGCATTCAACACGTGCTGGAGATATAATATTTTAAAAAAGCTGCACTCATGAAATATCCGGGGAAACTCTCTAGAATTTATTAAAAACTTTTTACGAACGAGAGCATTCAGTTCAAAGAGAGTTCAAAGTTCATATTCTGAAGAACATATTGAGGAAAACGGAACCCTTCAATGTTCTATAAAAAGCCCGACATTATTCCTAATCGCAATAAATGATATAATTAAAAATTTACAAAAACCTTTGAAAGCTCGTCTTTACGCAAACGATTTGGTGGTTTATATCAAGGGCAAAGATTCTTCACTTATGTCGAAATACTTACAAAATTGTCTAAAACAACTGGAAGAATGGTCCTGTGACACGGGATTTAAATTTTTTGTATCTAAAACAATGGGAATGGTATTCACTAATAAACACGCTTTCAGTAAACCAATATTAAAGTTTTTTAATTCAGAGCTTATATTTTAAACAGACATAAAATTCATAGGAATGTGATTAGACAAAAAACTATCGCATCGTGCAATAAAAGATTCAATACATTAAGAACTTTACCTTACAGGGATTGGGCTCTGATTGCGATACACTACTTAGTCTATATAAAGCATTAGTTAGATCTAAAATCGATTTTGGCTCCATTGCGTATATTTCTGCATCCGACACAACACTAAAACCATTAGATAGTATAAACAATACCGCATTAGGAATTGCTCTGGGAGCATTTATAACAACACCGGTAGAAAGTTTATATAGTGAAACTGGAGAACCATCTTACTACACCGTCGCATTTATTGAACATTAACACATGCAACTTCTGTAGCATTAAATCGAAATAGACCTATTTTTGATAATACATTCAATAGCAAACATACACTTTAAAACAGATCTAATTCACACAATCCTTTCTATGAGAGAATTCGATCTTATCTAAGATATTTAAACCTTGATTTTTCAGATATATTTCAAATAAATTTGACCCATCCTTCACCTTGGTGTACCAATATCCCCGAAATAAATTATAATCTTACTGTATTTAACAAGCATTCTACAAATCCGGCTGTTATTAAAAATAACCTCAATTCAATCATAAACAAACATGGAGAAAATTGCTGCACGGTATTTTACAGATGCATCCAAATGCAACACAGGAGTTGGTGTTGCATATGTAACGTCTAACAATCAATTTCAATTCAGACTGCCCAAATATTTCAGCATCTTCTCTGCTGAACTTTATGCAATACTCCTCTACTGATACTGAATACTAATAATCACTACTAAATGATTCCCTTGGTGTTCTACAAACCTTAAATCATAATGTATCCTAAAAGTCCCCTAGAAAAAATGGTAAAATCTGAACTAAAGCAAGCTGAAGAAAATTCCAGACGCATTACCTTCATTTGGATCCCATCTCATATTGGTATTGATGGAAACGAAGCCGCAGACCAGTGCGCGCGTAAAGTGTCGGAAAGTGTCGAAACAGATATAACGGAGTGTTGAAATCCCGCGGGTGATATAAAAACGTCTATAAAAAAATTTAATTACATGTAAGTGGAATTAGGAATGGAATTATTTGCAGACAACACTACGGCAAATTAAAGACAATGTTTATCCATGGCTACCCAGAACTCGAAACTGAAAACTGCAAACCATCATTACTTGTATACGTTTAAGCAATACAATATATACGCATTCATACCTTTTTACCAGAGATAATCCCCCTAAATGTGACATTTGTGACGAAGCAAACAGTGTTAAATAAATGAACGCAACAGGTTCAATATTCCAAACAATATCAATAAACTCTTATGTATAGACTTTAATTATGTTGATTTGGGAAAATATCTAAAATGTATAGGATTATATTATAAAATTTAAACTATTAGAATTGTACACCTACACTTATTCCCGCTAATCACCTTATGGTGGATGCGGTAAACTTTTTCAATAAAAAAAAAACTGAAAAGACGTAAAAATGCCACAACAGAGGTATTACGTATTGGTATTTAAAATTTAAACAATCATCGAATTTACTATTACCATATAAAGATTTAAATACCGGTGTAGATATTTGTGTATCTTCTTGGATAGTTCCATAGTTTTGTGTTGGTTGTTTGAGAGGTGTAGAAAAATCTGTTCCTTTTTTTTCATTGTATCGTCTATTTTGTTCGAAATTTTCTTGGGGAGATGTCATTAAATTTTGTTCATATCCTTCGACATCTGAATATTCTTGATAAAATGTTTCTTCATGATTTTGACCAGTCTCATATAAATGTTCTCCAGATTGGTTCAGGAAATTCTGATCCGGCTGTTTTGTGTTAAGCATTTTATTGTCAAAAGTCCGATTATTATTATTAAAATTTATTTCATGCTTGTTCTGCTGATCATAGTCATGTCGTTGATCTTGGTAATCAACTTGGTTAATTTCATAATATAGAGCTTCCTCAGGTTGACTTAGCAATTTGTTATCTGGCTTTGGGTTACTAAAATTTGGATCGTCGAGACTCTGGTCTACATTGTTCAAACTAAAATCAAAGTTTTTTTTCTTTTGGTTGTCATAAGTAATGTATTGAGTATCGTTCTGATTTAAAACTTGTCTGTTATTTTGTGATGCTCCTATTGATTTTTGAACGGACATTTTATTAACACTCTGTTTTTGTATTGCTCCATCGGGTTCCGTTATGTTTTCTGTATGTCCTAATTTTCTTTTTATGCAAATTAACGCTACAGGACAGTCATCTAACTTAGCTCTTATTTTATAAACGCAACTCGGTTCAACGGGACAACCATCTAGATTAGTTCTGATTTTATTATTAGGAGAATTTTGTTCTGCAGGACAATAATTACGATTACTTTCCATTTTATTCTATGAACATTTAATTTTGCAACTTTACATACTTCTTAATAATATAAACATGTCAATGTCATGCTTTTTTGAAAAACAATTTTAATTTTGTTGATAATATAATAGGTAGTAAACATAGCTCTCACACATATTACATAATATTTAAATATAAATCTTAGTTTAATTGGAACGATGTTTGGTACTTAAATAAATAAACATGAGTACAAAAGGCCAAAACAGAAAAGATAAAATGCTTTTTAAGATAATATGGCATAAATATGCAAAACAATTTTGTTTTTTTTTTGTTTGTCAGTCAAAAGGAAACCATAAACACATTTGTTGACACACTTTACATCATTGGCCCGGAGAGAATTTGTTGTAATTTATCTCCATTCTACAACAAAAATAGCGGACCAGGCGTTGGAACTGGCTAAGTATGTAGATTTGGATTAAATAACCCTTCGTCGGAACAATTTTGAAAGTCGAAATGGTAATAATAATGCCTAATGAATTTAAGAGCAGTTTATTTTACGTTGCACAGTTAAAAAACATATTTATTTACAAACATATTTAACCCGTAACTGCATCCGACAGGGTCAGCGTGACACATCAATAGTTTTAAACCGCCCTACCTATTTAAGTTTGATAGTGGGGAAGCTGTCTGTCCACCTATTCTCTGGCCAGTTAGTATTTTATAAAAAGGCAAAGTGAGCAGTTTTGTTAGTCGTGTCAAATTCGAAATAATTACGTAGTTGGGTCACGGTGACCCATCTATAGTATTTAAGTAACATAATATTTTTTGGTTATAAAGGTATGTACCTATTTTTATTATTATATATATTATATGTATATATATATATATATATATATATATATATATATATATATATATATATATATATATATATTTTATTATGTTAACGGCTTGAATAGTTTAAATATTTATATCATTTGCTTAATACACATTTTTTGTTTTAGATAAAGTTGCTTCTTTAAGTAAGCATTTAACTTTATTCTAAACAGTAAAGAGTTTTGGAAAGATTTGGAAGATGCCGATGAAACGACGATGAAACGCCGAGATACTCTCCAAGAAGTAGAAAATAAGGAGCAAGGTGCACACAAATTATTTAACTATTCAGGTGAAAGTGACAGCGATGAAAAAGACAATGAAATTTACAGTGAACACGACTCTGATAGTGAATTTGAGGTTGAACTATTGCATGAAAACATCTTAGACAGAGATGAGCCACGAATAACGCTTCAAGTAACAAAACAGCTACTTTGAACATTTCAAAATTAGCTTGGTATGGAAAAGATTCTACAAAATGGGCAAATGAATCGCCAAAAAGGTCCAAAGTAAAATATCATAACAATATAAGAGTTTTACCAGGACTGAAAGTTTCTACCCGTCAGAATCCACCACTGTGTCCTAAAGAAGCTTGGAAATTATTAATAACTGATGACATGTTGGCAATTATTGTTGAACATACCAACACAAGAATTGACTTAGTATCCTCAAATTACGCTACAGTCAAACGACGTAAAAACTCTCTTTAAAAATTTGCCCCAACTTTCATTGAAAGGACAGATAAAACTGAGATAGAAGCTCTTATTGGACTTTTATTTATGCAAGGTAGATTTAAGTCTACCCATGAAGATTTAAAATCATTATGGGCAACAGATGGTACAGGGAGAGATTTGTTTAGATGTTCGATGTCACTTGCACGATTCTTATTTTTGCTAAGCTGTTTAAGATTCGACAATCATCTTACAAGGTCTGAAAGAGTGAAAACTAATAAATTGACAGCTATATCCAACCTATTTAAAACTTTTGTAAAAAAACTTCCAACAGAACTATGTTCCAGGTCCTCACGTAACAGTAAATGAAATGCTGGTACCATTCAGGGGAAGGTGTGCATTTAGAATGTACATACCTAATAAACCTGCGAAATATGGTATAAAAGTGCAGATCTTAGCCGATTCCCAAACACACTACATGTATAACGCGGAGGTCTTTACAGGAAAAATTCTCCAACAGGAACAAAAATCGCTATTTTCACATCCAACTGAGGTTGTTCTTCGAATGATAAAATGTATTGAAAATTCCAACCGTAATATCACTGTAGATAACTAGTACACATCAATGGAATTAACCAACGAGTTAAGAAAACGAGAAATTACATATGTACGTACAGTGAAGAAAAATAAAAGAATGATTCGTCCAGAATTTTTGGCCGACAGAAAGAGACCTGCTAGTTCTTCATAATTCGGATTTACATCAGACAATACTCTGGTATCATATGTCCCAAAAAAGGGAAAATCTGTTGTTTTAATATCATCAATACATCACGACAGTACTGTTGATTAGAGCACTGGGAAACCCGAAATAATTATGTTTTATAACCAAACCAAAGCAGGTGTAGATGCTTTGGACGAAAAATGTGCAACATATTCCACTTCTCGAAGGACCCGTCGATGGCCTATGGCAACTTTTTACTGTATTTTAAATGTGTCTGGTGTAAACAGCTGAATAATATATCAGTTTTCCCGAGGAAAAGAAATATCCCGTTACAATTTTTTAAAAGAACTAGGCATTGCACTGTACACGCCACATATGAAGAAAAGACTTTACAACGTAAATGTACCCCGGAAACTTCAATGTCTCGCAGCGAATATCCTTGGAGTAGATATAGATGACACACCTGCACCATTGCCAATACAGAATATATCCAAAAGGAAGAGATACGCAATTTGTCACGGAAAAAAAGACCGGAAAACAAATACATACTGTTTTGTGTGCAAATTACCTATATGTTTACAATGTGCTCTAAAAATATGCCCAAATTGTAAATAGGAATTTATTTTACCGTTATATAAAAAAGTGTTTATGACTTAAAATAAATGTATTAGCTAATGTTTTTTCTTTATTTCACAATTTTAAAACTGGGTCACAGTAACCTGTCAATAGCAGCTGCGAGATAACTTTTTGTCGGTAGCAGTTACGGGTTAACTAAAACTAAAAATTGTTATTTTACTGCTATGTGCGAACGAAAATTTACGTAGAGTGCGTGTATTTTTACACAGATCTTGAGAGATCAAGATGTACCTACTGTCAGGTACGGGGACTGAGAACGGAGCCTGGCGCCGCTGGGATGACTATCCCAGGTAAGAATCGAGAGAGGAGTCAGTGAATTCCGCTTTAATCTAGCCTTTTATTGGAAAAAGAACCACCAAATTTTAACGGTTTTTAACGAATTTTAAACTTCCAACAGTGGGCTATAATAAGCTAAATTTTTTTTTATTCATTTTATTTATTGTTAATTTTATATATTGTAGGAATTTGAGTTGTTTTTACGCAAATAAAACAGTTAACTACAAATCCGTCAATTGCTGGCTGTTCAATACAGATAAATTCCCAACAAGCTCAAATTCTATTCATCACACGCGATTGCGGAATCACACAATCTTACAAGGTCTACGAATATGGGTCCATCAGTTGCTGGACGAACCAAAATTAATCTATGTCCTGTGTGCCGCAAACCATATCGTGAAGAACGGATGGTAGAATGTACAGAATGTAAAAAATGGTGCTGTTTTGACTGCGTAAATGTACAGGATGAATCCGAAGTAATTGGTGATGACAGCTGGAAGTGCCCTCTTTGTGTAGACGCAGCCACTAAGAAGTCTCACCGACAAGGTTCCAAAATCAAGAAATCTTGTTTTCAAACCTCCTTAAAAAGCTCCTCATCAACAAGCAGCAAAACAAAAATGAAGCACTCATTTTTGAATGAGAGCTTCAACTTCTGCAGAATGAACGAGATCTATTACGTCAAGAAAGATAGTTAACCAAGGAGTCTAGGAGAATCGTAGAAGAAGATGAGTGCTCGAATGATAGTCAGGACATCGATGAAGAGGAAATAATTGAAACTAACCCTTTGGTAAGCTAATTGAAACTATAGATAAGCCCTTTATCGAGAATGTTGCCCCTTTAACTCCAACACTTGGTAAGCCTCTGCCAACTTATAATGATAAAAGTTCAGGTATATTATATGAAAGAAGAGATCCTAGAGATTTCCATATTTTTAATGGCAATCCACATGATTGGCCTGTTTTTATTAGTAGTTTTGAAAGATCTAGTGAGCTATGTCAAGTAGATAATCATGGGAATTTATTAAGATTACAAAAATGTTTAAAAGGTCCAGCAAGAGTCAGTGTTTTAAGTTTTTTAATTTTACCTCAATGTGTGCCCCAAATTAAAGCTACATTAAAATCCTTTTTGGAAAACCTGAGCAAATTATTGAAGCTCATATAAATTCTATTCGTAGATTACCATCTCCTAAACCGGAAAAACTTGAAACTATGGTAGAATTTGCTTTAGCAGTTAAAAATTTATGTGTTTTATTGGAAGCATCTAATTTAAAAGACTGCATTAATAACCCTACCCTTATGCATGAATTATTAGAGAAACTACCTTCACAAATTAAAGTTAATTGGGCGATATATCGCAGTGCTTTTCATAAATTTCAGGGATAAAGCAAACTTGCTGATTGGTTGTATAATCTAGCAACAAATGTTTGTTCTGCTCTTCCTACACTAGCACTTAATAACCAAAGTAATAACAAAAGGCAATTTAATAATAATGTGCATGCTAGTATACATGAACCAAATGCCTCCAGTGAAACACATAATTGTAAACTGTGTAATCACAGAGATTGTAAAAAGATTGCAGGTTGTTCAGAATTTCAAAGATATTCATTATTTCAAAGATGGGAGTCTGTTAAAACCTTAAATTTATGTAGGCTTTGCTTAAAGAAACACAGATTTCCCTGTACATATCCTGTAAAATGCAACCAAGAAGAATGCCAAAGGAAGCATCATCCTCTTCTTCATGAATTTTCAGGAAAAGTATCTAATAAAAGTACAAAGCTTATCAAAAAGGAAAACGGTATGCAAACAGTAGAATCACACCTCTTATCTGCAGATGAAGAAAATAAGGCACATCAAGGAACACGCTTTCGAATACTTCCCGTTGTTTTAAGAAATGGAAGTAGGAAGGTCACTACATTTGCCTTTCTAGATGAAGCGTCTTTCGTTACTTTGTTAGAAGAAAGTATTGCTAAAAAGCTAAATTTAATGGGAGAGCCAGAACAACTTTGCTTAAAATGGACTGGAAACCAACAACGCTTAGAAGATGCGTCAGGAAAAGTATTCTTTTCTATTTCTGGTGATTATAATGGGGCCAAAGAATTTGACCACCGACCAGCCAGAACAGTAAGAAAATCAGGCCTTCCAAAACAAACTCTCGACGCAAAGGCAATTAAAGAAAGCTTCCCCTATTTAAAAACTTGCCTTTCAAATCATATAAGAACGCTGTTGCTCAGATCTTGATAGGCTTAGATAACTGGGACTTAGCGTTACCACTTCGAGTGAAAGAAGATCTAGAACTTCAACCGATAGCTGCAAAGTCTAAGTTAGGTTGGACTATTTTTGCAATGTTTTCAAATAATGATGTAGACTACACTTACCACATTTGCGAATGTAGTTCTGAAAGCATTACTAACCAAGAACTCTTTAATACTGTAAAAGACTTGTTTTCAGTTGAAAGCCTCGGAGTTTAAAATATTAAACCGTCTGTTTCCAAAGAATTAGATAGGTCTATTCGTATACAAGAGAGCACCCTAGTTCAAATTGGTAACTAATATAAAATTGGATTACTCTGAAAATATGACAACTTGAAACTCCCTAATAGTAAACCCATGGCTATTCAAAGATTGGAGTGTATAGAGAGAAAAATTAAGAAAAATCCAAAACTAGGTATTAAAATAAATCAAAAAATTCAATATTTTCTAGAAAATGAATATATTAGAAAACTGTCAGAACAAGAACTCTTACAGCATCAAGAAAAAACATGGTATCTTCCCATATTTCCGGCCTTTAATCCTAACAAACCTTACAACTTCAGATTAATTTGGGATGCAGCAGCAACCGTACAGGGAATATCCTTAAATTCTATGTTATTAAAAGGAGATGACCAACTTGCTTCTCTATTAGGCGTCCTCCTACGATTTCGTAAAAGAAAGATTGGTTTTTTTGGAGACATCAAGGAAATGTTTCTTCGTGTAGGTATAATAGAAGAAGATCAACATGCACAACGATTCTTGTGGCGCAATGGTAGCTCTGATAATCCTTTGGAAGTTTACGTTATGACTGTGATGACCTTCGGAGCTACCTGCTCACCCAGTTGTGCACAATTTGTTAAAAACGCTAATGCGAAGAAATTTAGTGTAGAGTATCCTAGAGCTGTTGATTCCATAGTAAATAATCATTATGTCGATGATCTCTTAGAATCAACAGACACTGAGGATGAAGCTATCTAATTAGCAAAAGAAATTGCCTTAATTCACGCCAGCGGAAATTTTGAAATAAGAAACTGGAGATCAAACTCTGAAAAATTAATGAAAATCATGAACACCACTCACGGAAATAACGAAGAAGTCAACCTAGATCTAGGGAACGATAAGAGCATGGAGAAGGTTTTAGGAATGTGGTGGGATTTAAAGGGAGATAATTTTATTTTCAATTTAAAATGTAATAAAGGAAACAAAGATGTTTTAAGTGGATTAAGAAAGCCAACAAAGCAAGAAATTTCACAAATCTTAATGTCTATATATGACCCTTTAGGTTTGTTAGCAAACTTTTTGATTTATGTGAAGATCCTTTTACAGGAAATATGGAGGAGTAACATTTCTTGGGATCAACCAATAAGTAATGAACAGTTTCAAAAATGGCTTGTTTTCAATTCAAGGTACAGAGGTATTTCAGAGGTAATTCAAGGTATAGAGAAGGTTTCAATTCCAAGGTACTTTTATAATAAACTCGAAAACTGGAAGGATACCAATACGCGAATGCACATATTTGTAGATGCCAGCAAACACGCAAGTGCTTGTGTGGCATATCTAAGAATAATGAAAAAAGATGTCATAGAGTGTACGTTGGTTGGAGCGAAAACACATGTAGCACCATTAAAACCACAAACTATTCCTCGACTGGAACTTAATGGTGCAGTAATGGGTTTAAGGTTTGCTAAAAACCTTTGTCAACATCTTTCCATACCTGTGCACAACATTGTTTATTGGACAGATTCTTCAACAGTTTTAAACTGGTTAAGAAATGAAGACCCAAGAAAATTACCAAAATATGTAGCTTACAGAGTGGCCAAAATTCAACAAAACTCAATGGTATCACATTGGAGATATGTACCTACTAAGAATAACATAGCCGAGGAAGCTACCAAATGGACAAAAAGTCCCAATTTGAAAAACACGAGATGTTGGTTTAAAGGTCCTGATTTTCTGTATCAATTAGAAAACCGTTGGCTCCAGACATCACCCTTAAAAAGAAAAAAGCTGATGAAATATTAACCACTCATGAAGGAAAATGTAATAGTCCACCTTTAATTGATTTTAAAAGATTTAGTCAATTTAATAGAATTTTAAGAGCAACTGCGTATGTGTTTCGATTTTTAAGAATTATTTATGCAAAACCAATAAAATCTGAAGAATCTGAATCTTTAACTCCAAATCATTTTTTAATTATATCTTCAAACGGAGATAAACCAATTGGATTTTTAAACGAAGACATTAAAGTATTTAAATTTAATTATTTATATAGAGAGCAATTTGCAAATAAATGTTGGCGACGCTTTATTTCTGAATACATACCTGAACTACTACTTAGGGCAAAATGGCATAAACAAGTTGTACCAATTAATGTGGGCGATATTGTAATTATATGTGATAAAGATTTACCAAGATGCAATTGGCCAAAGGGTAAGGTAATTGAAGTCAAAACATCACCTGATGGGCAAGTGCGACGAGCAATAGTTCAAACAAAAAGTGGAATATATGAACGTCCTGTTATAAAATTAGCGGTAATACCAATAAATAGAGACCAAAAAGATGATGAAAAATAAGTGGTACACTCTCTTTTTCGCATCGAACTGTACCGGGTGGGAGTGTTACGAATATTTATTATTTGTATAAAATGTATTTAGTTAAATTTTAGTTTTATCATGTTACCCAAAATTTCCCGTTGCTACTGTTCCATAAACTATGTCAAATATAATATAAAAACGTCAGAAAAAAACTGTCACCCAGGGAAAATTTGAAATAATTTAATAATTTAGCAGACAGCAAGAGAACAGTTAGGGAGAAATCAGACTGCTCGACCAGACCGACCGTCCACGATCGACCAACATTACGAGCCTATGAAAATGTATGTGTAAAGTCAGACTGATGGACCGTCCATCACTTTCAGCGACCGACCGCGATCGTTCAGTTTTGAAATTCGGACTTGTTGGAATTTTTGATCCTTTGGTCGATGAATATGGAACATTTCGAATTCATTTATACTGTTCTGAGCAATGACATTGACCATTGACATATCAAAATTATTAATTAACCTATAAAACTTTTGTTTGTTTTTTTCTTTGCGTTTTTATTAGGGTTACTATTAAGCAAGACAAAAATCAATTATTGTCAAGGACATACCCATAAGTGATTTTGTATTTACTGATTTTAGATACTGACCTTATAGTAACAGTAAGACGTTCTAAAAAGCCAATAGTTTGTCTGCAGTTTGTATGTCCAATACAAAAATTAGGCTCTACCAATTCTACAAGTTTTTTGAAACAGGGCTTTCTCATGCGATAACAATTTTTAAATTTAATACTATCATTTAATAGAATGGGATATAACACAAAGAATTCTCCTTGTTGGTGTCTTTTTAAAAAAATATCTCGCACCCAAACTGTCCTACGCCTACGAAGACGTCTCCACATTAAATAAGTGATAAATAATTTATCAGTAGAATCATCACTGCTAATTCTATCCATAATTCAATATTCTACAAAAAGCCTGGTAAAATAATATTACGAAAATTTGGTTATGTTGCTACACCCTCCTGAAATTTCTAACGGTCGGTCGATGGAACACGAACGATTAATGTGAGTTTAAAAATAAAAATACAAAATTTGGTTGATCGCCGTCGGACGGTTGGTCGTGGTCGATCGATCAGTCTGAGGCCTACCTTATTTTATTGTTATGCATTTTTTTCGTAGATGTTGGGAATTTATCTGTATTGAACAGCCAGCAATTGACGAATTTGTAGTTAACTGTTATATTTGCGTAAAAACAACTCAAATTCATACAATATATAAAATTAACAATATAAAAAAACTAATTAATTCCCATTACTTAGGTAGGCAGTATCTAAAATCAGTAAATACAAAATCACTTATGGGTATGTCCTTGACAATAATTGATTTTTGTCTTGCTTAATAGTAACCCTAATAAAAACGCAAAGAAAAAAACAAACAAAAGTTTTATAGGTTAATTAATAATTTTGATATGTCAATGGTCAATGTCATTGCTCAGAACAGTATAAATGAATTCGAAATGTTCCATATTCATCGACCAAAGGATCAAAAATTCCAACAAGTCCGAATTTCAAAACTGGACGATCGCGGTCGGTCGCTGAAAGTGATGGACGGTCCATCAGTCTGACTCTACACATACATTTTCATAGGCTCGTAATGTTGGTCGATCGTGGACGGTCGATCTGGTCGAGCAGTCTGCTTTCACCCTAATAAAACCCAAAAGATTTATTGTTTTTTTACGAGTTCCGAAAACAAATAACCATTATTGCCCTAGTTTTAGGTAGACAAAGAACTTGATTTTTTCTAATGAATTAGCGAAGCAGTTGGTACTAGGAAAAAACATTAATGATCAATAATATATATATATATATATCCGGTTTTTTAGGCGTTACACCTGTCCGGTAGGGATCTATGGAGGAGTATCACCGAGCCGCAAGCCCTTATCTCTTGCCGTACTGCTCCATCATAGGCCGATCAGATCCCAGCATATCCTAGTCTAAGCCGCAGATTCATCTAGAATTTTAAACTGCTGCGTTAGACTTTTTGTTTTCTGTACACCGAGCTTGGGCTCGATCCCACATCCACTAAACCATTCGACAGTGAAGCGAATGAGAGGCAGCCGCACAGCCCGCTGAGCTATCTGACCGACGATCATCAATGATCAATAATTGTAGTCGTAAAAATTATAACTTTTTATATTAAGAAGGGAACAATTGGCGGTAACATAATATCCAAGCGTGCTTTTTATCCAATATCCAATGGTATATATTTCCGTGTTTTATTAATAATTATATCAAAAATAATTAGGGATTATTAGTGATATCTTAAGGCTTTAACGAAAATATTTCAATAAATATTTACTCTACATAATTATTACAGCTATCGATTCATAACTTAAATATGGTAAATATATGGGCAATTTTTACTCCAGCCGCCTCGTTTGTTGACAATAAATTTAATGATAACATAGTCTCTAATCATTGTAAGTATTTACCACTATGTGCCACTATCACTTTACTCACAGTTGACACTTGCAGGTCTTGTAGTATGTCGTTGTTGATTACAAAACATGACGCATTAGTTATTGCTCGTAATATCTTGACCTGAAATCGGTCCATGATTGCTAGGTTGAATTTTAAAGCAATACCCCACATATTTATTCCGTACGTTTAAACTGGCTTTAATATTGCATTGTACGCTAGTAGTTAATTTTGCAACAACAACTGGGAATTTCTTCCGAGTAACTAATAAAATTTTCTATATGTGTTATTAAGATGTTTGCTTGTTTTTTTTTTATATATATAAGTTTTCCAGGTAAGTCTCTCGTCCATAGTAAGCCTAAGTACTTTACAGTATCTACCATTAGAAAAGTTGGAAAAGGAGCATTGTTAAGTGATATTTGACGTAAATCGCTATGGCATTTAGTGAATTCTATGTGGCTTGATTTAGATTCATTGAGTTTTATCTTCCACTTCGTAATCCATTTCTGGACTTTGTTGAAATTTTCTTGAAATCGTTCTGCTGCAAAAATGGGATTTGAGTATACTGCAAATATTGCGGCATGGTCCTAAAATGTGCCTGTATGTACTTTATTGTTAGTAGACAAAAAGAAGGTAAATTATAGGTAACGCCTGCCTTTATGAGATGTACACTGGCTGTTTCGTCTTAATATTTCACCCAGAAATTTATTTCTTTGAGATACGAGTATAGTATGTCATACATGTTCTGGTGTAGGTCCTTTTTTAGTTTTTACAGTAGTCCCTGATGCCACATCTTGTCTAAAGCTTGACTCACATCGATGAATGCAGTTGAGCAATATTGGTTATTTTCAAAAGAGTTTTAAATTAATTCTACCTGTCGATGGATCTGTTTTATTAAATGTTTGACTCTAAATAAAAATTTGTGTCTTGATAGAGGTTCTTTTTATGCAATAATTTTTATAAGTCTCTTAGCCAGTAATTTTTTCATACCTTTCGACATAAGAGATGGTAGACTTATTCTTCGGTAAGAAGGTGTCTTGTATTTAAGTTAACAAGGTTTTGGGATTAGGAATATTTGCGCTACCTTCCATTGTACTGTACATATAAATATTTAAGTCTTATGACGGTATTTGTAAGGTAGGTTAACATTATCCCTTTTTGCGGTAGTTTTTTCATATTTTTTTCAGTGATTAAGTCATGTCATGGAGCTTTTTTACTATCAAGCTCTGTTTTTAGAATACACTGTACCATAATTTGCTGTAATACGTTGTATTTGTTTATCTAATGCTGCTTTTGAATTAAGGATAGCTATGATTTCGTAATCTGTACCTTCTCGTATTGGGAGAGGTTTAAAAACTGTTTCAAGATGTGAAGCGAAAATTTTTGCTTTACTTGCTTTTGTCCAAGTTACATCAAGTTTCCTTATTTGTGGATTATGTTCTTTGGATTGCTTTTATTTTTTAGTTAATTTCCATAAGCTGTAAATTGTTTCTTTTGTTTTTGAGTTAAGGTTTTTGGAAATAGTTTTGGAAACTCTTGTTTATATTGCTTAATAGGTAGTCTTTTAAGCGTTAAGCTGCCCTATTGTATCTGCAGGTTGTCTATAGTTTTGTCAGATCTTTTTTAAGTGGCGTTTTTATTTAATCTTATCTCTTTTACTATCAGGGCAGTAACTTCTGTTTTGGGTTCTGACCAATGGTGAAGTTGATTCCCACGACGCATACCTACTGTAATAATTTTGTGAATCTTTGTACTTGGTTTTTCATTTCTTGCTGTGTTTTTAAAGATATGTTATGAATATACGACATTTTCTAATATTCATCTTAACAGATTTCAGTTGGTATGCTAGGAATCTGCTGCAGTTATTTCTAAATAATTATGTATTTATTTTTTTCATTTGCTTGGTAATTTGATGGGCAATACACCGCTGTTATTGTAATGGGTCCATTTAAACCCTCTTTTCTTTCGTTAGTTGATTGTTAGTCATTTGTTAATGTCATTTATATTAATTATTTAAGGATGTAGTGTTTAATTCTATTTCAAATGAATACTGCCGCTCCAGCTTTGGCTAATCTGTCCACATCTGGATGGGCTACATGCTATGCATCAAAATTTGGGAAGCTAGTTTTTGAGGTTAGATGTGAGGTTCAGAGACTAATATTATGTCAATTTTGTTGGTTACTAGGAATACTTCTATCTATTATTTGTATTGCTTTATGCCATTTGCGTTCCATAGTGCTCTAGTTAATAGCTTAATCATGAAAATTATTTGTGATTATTATTTGTGGCCGGTTTTAATTCTTCTCTGATTTCCTAGATGAGTCGGTTTCTTGTAGTTTTGTTGCTGTTTTGTTATACGTTATAGGTATTGTATAAACCTACTATTTTGGGTTGAGTCGTGGGCATTTTGCTGTTTTGTCATAGATCTTGTTATGTTGGTAGCACTGGCATAAGTACCTGATGTTTGGAGCAAGTTTTATACTGTTTGCTTCATTTTAGTGCTTGACTTGTTCTTGATCTCTGTTGATGTATTCTTACTATTTGTGGCGCATTATTTATTGCAGGGTATTTTTTATTTAAGATGTACTGGTAAACTTGACATATTTTAAAATTTGCTAGGTGGGATATACCAAATAGAACACATTTTGCCAGGTTTCCATCATCCTTGGTTTTTTTACAGATGCGATAATCATTATAAAACATATATATCATACAGACATGACAAGAACTACGCATAACACCATACAAACAAATTCGTATTTGTTCAATCACAAATTAATCCCTTAACTTGTAATCTCACACTATTCTTAACTTCTTAACATTTTATAGTTTTACCTTGTATAACTGAAATATTGTGAAACATATCGAGTAATATTTTAATAGTTACGAGTCAATTCACCTGCATATCTGCAACTTAATAAATTGCTAATAATATATTTTCTAATTGAACTTCCTAAGTGTTGCAATAACGGACTGGATTTAATTGTATTATAAGCTCATAGTTTAAAGTTTGTTTATATGATAGAAGCATTAACCTCTGTTGTGCTGAGGTATACATTATTTGTGAAATTTTAAATTGGGGATTTGAGCTCATTTGGGCTCAGTCTATTGTAAAAAGTTAGATAACCAACATTTAGAGTGTAATTATTAGTAGCTGTCAATAAAACTATAACTCTTAGCTCATATTTCAATCATTTATTTACCATCGTCGATGCAGAAGAATCGGACCAACGAGCATTAGAAAACAATTCAATCCTGATATTTACATCGAATCTGTCCAGCATTAAAAAAAATATTAGGGTAAAAAAGGGGATATAATATTGGAAAGAGACAGAGACATTAATAATAAAACCTATAATTTAGGGCTAACTCGAAAAAAAATGTAAGGTAGATATTAAAAAAAAATGTGGTAATAATAATAATTAAAGACGATATACGCCAATACTGAGTACTGACCAAATATACTACACAATGCAATATGATTCTCTAAATAAAATACTTGGACAGGTACGAATATTAATACAAGAAAAATATATTGTAACAGTCATCCTTCCGTTGCATAATTTTAAATAGATAAATATTCTTAAAAGAGTCAACCATATAATAAAAGAATGTCCAGAGTACACCTCAAAGGTCCAGGTTACAAAATTCAATGAAATTCTAACTTTTTTAAATTACTGTAAACTCTATAATAAATTAATTATGATTTAATTTTTGATATATGTACATACATATACATTGTACCATATTGATGTAAGTCATGACTTTTAAAATGTACCTTATTTTCTCTATTTGTGTCATAAACCTACCGCTAATAACCCCAATGGTTGATGCAGATAAATAAAATAAAAATGTATATATTCTTAAAGATTCATAGTAATAAGTTATTCTCATTTAAAAAAATGATTATTATTAAAATTAAAATAGTATTAGCATAATATAGGTTTAATTTTGAAAAGGACTGCGAAAAAGAAAAGATCTTTTGTTTTTATTTTACAAAATAGTCGCATCAACCTCTGAGGTTATTAGCGACATATATACATATACATAAAATAATTTATTTACAATAAATGTTAGATTTTGTTAAATACATTGATATCTTTAAGGTATTTTACCAAATGTTCAATTTTACAATTTTCTCCCAAGATTTCACTTGTTGATCCGATGATGTGGTTGTTTTGTCTCTGCAAGTGGTATCTTGGGCACTCTACAAGTACATGCTTAACACTTAGTGGGATATAACAGTTTTCACATAAAATGGGATTAGTGTGACCAATTTTATGTCCGTGAGTAAATTGGGTATGTCCTAGACGAAGACAAGTAACAATGACTTGGTGAGTTCTGTTGGAAATTTGAGATTTCCACGGTTTTACAAACGTTTTCACTTCGCGAATTTTTGAAGTTAAACTGTACCACTGGTTTTGCCACAGATTTTCGACTTTCACTTTAATAAATGATATTAAATCGTTAAGAACTGCATCTCTCACTTCACTCGCGGTTTCACTGTTCCTGGCTTGTTGGACTGTACGATCCGCGTCTTCAATTCCTTGAAGGTGTGAAGAAACCCATAGGAATTGTACAATATAGTTATTGTTTTGAATGGTAGCTAGTTCTTTTTTGATTAGGAGAACAATTGGATGTTTCGTGTACAGTTGGTTAATGGTATTGATGGAACTGAGAGAATCGGTAATTATAAGAGCATTGGATATATTACTGGAGTTAATATGAACGAGAGCTTGATAGATGGCGTATAGCTCGCCAGTATGTATATAGCTCAAAGATAGTAGTTTATACTCAAGTGTAATATTTGGTGTAATGATAGCTGCTACAACTTCAGTAGATGTTTTAGAAGCGTCTGTGTATATATGATGAGATTTTGGTGATATTTTTGGGATAGTTTGGGATATTGATGATATTTGGTATCGGAATTTGTAAAGTTCTAAGGATTTGCCTAACTCTTTTGTAAAATGGCTGTTTTATGTTCCTATTTTCAGTATATAGATTTATAAAATGATCGGTAAATATGTTAGTTCTGGATGGATTGTTTGGATTAGAATTAGCAGCAAATGCGTGTGTGAGAGATTTGCATCCTGCTATATTTAAGTGATGGCTCTTAAGGTTCTGCTCGTAAACTTTCTATTGGGCTGGTCCAAAAATGCTCCTGTAGCTATTCTTAATGCCGTGTTTTGAATTGCGTCAAGATGGTGTAATAGGTATTCTGTAGCAGATGCATATACTATGGAACCGTAAACTATTTTGGATCTAATTAGGGTTTTATAAACATGGATTAAGCAGTTATAGTCAGCTCCATAGCTTTTATTAGATAGAGTTTTCATAAGATTAATTCCATTTTGGCAAGTTTTCATGTAAGTTTCGTATCAAAAATCATCCCTAGAAAAAAGAACCTAATGTCATCGGCATAATCCAGGATTTGGTTACATAATTTTAGTTGCGGTTTAATCGATCCACGTTTCTTTGAAAATAACAAACACTTTGATTTACTGAGTGAAAACTGCAATCCTGTTTTCTTCGACTAATTTTAGAGTTGATGGATTCGACCGTTACTTGATGGAAATTCATTATATGTAACAATAAAACACTGAAAACTTTGTTTTCAAATTTTCACACAATTTTTATTTTAACTATTATCATTACAGCTGTTTCGGCTGATAGCCTTTTTCAAGTGATCTATTTTTGGCTTGGGTTTACAAATTTATAGTCTCTAATGAAATAGGTTGAGGAGGGGAGAACTGTTTGTCTCAAGTTGGTCATTCAGAATTATATCTGTGTTTTTTAATTTGTTGATTTCCATAGATTCTAACAAAGATAGCTTAAGGCCTTTATTTTGAATGAGAAGAATTTTAAATTTGTCATTAAAAGAATGATTCTGATCTAGAAGGTGAAGTGCGTACGTCGAATCTGTTTTTCTATTGCTGAAAGCCCTTTTATGTTCTGCTATTCGTTTATCAAAGTTTCTACCAGTTTGACCGATGTAAGTTTTTGGGCAGTCGCCACATTGAAGTTTATACACACCACTATTTAAGTGTTTTTTATTTTGGCTCTTGTTATTTTTAATATATTTACCTAGGTTGTTATTTGTTCGGAAAGCTGGTGTTATTCCTTTCTTTTTTATGTGTTTGGCAATTTTTGTTGTTATTTTGCATTTAATCGAGCAGAAGGTACTGGGTTTTTTCTCTGGTGGTAGAAATACTATTTTCAGGGCTTTCTTGTGTAGTTTTTGATTTAACATTTTATTAATTGTTTGTTCGTTGTATCCGTTGTTTACTGCTATTTGCTTAATTATATTTAATTGTGTCTCAAAGTTGTCTTTTGAAATCGGAATTTCTATTAATCTATGTAACATACTATGATAAGCTGCCAGTTTATGTTGTGTTGGATGAGATGATGAATTGTGTATAGTCGTGTCAGTATGGGTAGGTTTGTGAAATATGGAGAAGTCATGTTTGTTTTGAAGTCTGCTAATTTTTTAAATCTAAAAAATTTATGCATTGATTTTGTTCTGTTTCTATTGTAAATTCAATATGACTATGAAGTGAATTAATATACGATGAAAATTGGTCGAGTTGCCTGTTAGTTCCTGTGAAACATGGTTCCACCAGCTTTCCGCACAAATAACAACCTAGGTAAATATATTAAAAATAACAAGAGCCAAAAAAAACACTTAAATAGTGGTGTGTATAAACTTCAATGTGGCGACTGCCCAAAAACTTACATCCGTCAAACTGGTAGAAACAGATAAACGTATAGCAGAACATAAAAGGGCTTTTAAGAATAGAAAAACAGATTCGACATACGCACTTCGCCTTCTAGATCATAACCATTCTTTAAGTGACAAATTTAAAATTCTTCACATTCAAAATAAAGGCCTTAAGCTATCTTTGTTAGAATCTATGGAAATCAACAAATTAAAAAACACAGATATAATTCTGAATGACCAACTTGAGACAAACAGTTCTCCCCTCCTCAACCTATTTTATTGGAGACTAAAAATTTGTAAACCCAAGCCAAAAATAGATCACTTAAGAAAGGCTATCAGCCGAAACAGCTGTAGTGATAATAGTTAAAATAAAAATTGTATGGAAGTTTGAAAACAAAGTTTTCAGTGTTTTATTGTTACAGTTTTAAAGTTCATAAAGAGAGGTTTGTAAGTGACGCTGTACTGATGAGATGTTTTTTTCTAAAGATACTAATACCAGATCATCCGCATATAATCTGCCACGAACTAAGCTGGAGTTTGATGGTATAATATTATTTATGGAAATTAAAAATAACGTTGCGCGTATTACAGACCCCTGAGGGGTGCCATTAGCTTGACGTCTTATTGAAGATGTGCAGTGGTTGACTCTTACTTGAAAATTGCGTTGTTTAAGGAAATATGAAATGAAATTAACGATATTACCTCTAATATTTCAAGTGTGTAATGATCTGATAATATCGTAACGCCATGCTGTGTCAAATGCTTTTGTAATTTCTATGAATACTGCAACAGTTTCTTGCTTGTTCGCGAAAGATTCAAGAATATCAGATTCTAAATCAATGAGGTTATCAGTAGTAGTTCCATTTTGTCGAAATCCACTTTGCTCGTTAAACAGAAGGTGATTTTCTTCTAATATCCATGGCAGTCTTTTATTAACTATTTTTTTTTCCATGACTTTGTACATTACATTGGTAAGAGAGATGGATCTATATGAGGAAATTTTAGTTCGTGCATTGTTAGGTTTGAGAATAGGTATAATTATTGAATCACTCCAGGAAGTTGGAAAGACATTATTTAACCATATTCGATTGAAAATTTTTAGAATAAGGTATATTATCGGGTCCAGAAGCAGAGTTTTTTGTAGTATTGAGGGTAAAGTTAAGTTCATCTAAGGTTAGTTAAAGGAATATTGAAGAAACTATTATCTCTATCTTCACAATCGAGCTATTGTTTTTCTGTGATGATTTTGTGTTGTATAAACTCTTCGGAATAGTTGCTATTGCGGGAGTTTTTTTCGAAGTATGTAGCAAAAGCATCAGCTTTTTCGTTAGGTTTTGTTATTACATTAGTATTATGAGCAATAAAAGGCACTTGATAAAATTTGTTTTTGACTGATATTTTTCGAATATTGCACCATACTGTAGATAATGGTGTTGTACTGTTTATATTTAAGACAAATTTGCTCCAGTTGGTTTTTAGAGCATTTTTTGTTATATATCGAGCATGTGCTCTCTGTTTTTTGTAATCAGTTATGTTAGTTGTATTACTATAATTTTTCATTCTTTTAAAAGATGCTTTAAATTGCTGAATTTTGACATTCAGTACTCCACCATGGTAGAGGTCTGTGTGTCCTTAATATTTTAGTTTGTCCTATATGTGTTTCTGCCGCGTATGTAATAATATTCGTAAAAATGTTGAGAGTTTCATTTATATCAGTGTTTTCAAAACTAGATTTTTACGATTCTATGACTGTTTTTATGGCATCAATGTACTTGTTCCAATTGGCGTTTTTTAGGTTCTATTTTCGGACTGGTTGGTATTCAGAGATAGTGTCATCAGAAAATACAGAAATTTTTATTGGGTAATGGTCGCTCCAATATAAAAAGGATAGGGGATCCCATTAAGAGCTATTGAAAGAGTTGGGTCAGTTCCATCATTGGGAATGTTAAAATTTTCTTCAGTTAGCAAGTCTTCGATTAGCTTGCCTTTGATATTAAAATTTGTTGAGCCACACAATGGGTTGTGACTATTGCATAGGTATTTGTGAAATGAGTGCTTTTAAGTCGGTTAAGGTGAGAAGTGTATTTGGGGGAGTATAGATGCAACATACATTAATGCATTGGGAAGCTTTAACTGAGACAGCTACAGCTTCGATGTATGTTTTTAGAGGAATCGTTTGTGCTTCAAGAGTAATTTTAACATAAACGGCCACTCCACCACTTGCTTTTTCCTGATTGTTTCTATTTTTATGAAATATTGAAAAAATTTTAAATATGGGGCAATATTGGTCTTTGAAATTCGTTTCTTGGAGACAAATGCTAGCGGGGGTAATATCATTAATTAAAAGTTTTAACATTTCATAATGGGTATAAAACACATGTATGTTTCACTGTAATAAATTGAATGTTATTAATTATAATTCTTGAATGTTCAGCTCCTGGGATAATTCAGTCGATGTATCCGTGTCAGGTTTTTCATCCTCGTAGTTGTCTGTTGAGAACTGTTAATTTTGATTAAGAGTTGTCTAAATTCTGGAATGTCTACTGTATATTTATATATAACGCTGATAACATCTTTTGTTACATGAGTGTTTTCAAATAAATCAACTGTTTCCTCAAAAGTTAATATTTGCTTTTTGGAACTGAATAACTCTTTAATTGGTTGCATTAGCCTTTCTAAAGGTATTGTTGGTATTTTTGTCTTTATTTTTTTTTTGTTTTTGAATTAGTTTCACACTCGCTGATGTTCACACTTGATACTCGCTGATGTCTCAATCGGGGGCGATATTGCTTCAGATACAGTTCGTTTGGAGGACGATTTAGATGTATTTTTCTCGTTGGATACGCTAAATCCTTTTGGTGCTGGATTCTCTTTAATTTCATTAACCGAGACAGAATTATTATTTAGACTGGAATGTGAAGACTGGTTAGTTATGATTCTGGGAGATGAAAGGGCTGATGAGGTGGGTATATTTGGTTTGGATATCAATGGTATTGTATTATCTGAAGTTGATGTGTCAAGAGATGGTAGGTTAGTTGTAGATAATATTTTTGTTAGTGACGTTAAATTATTTGATATATTTGTAGAGGTGCATGTTGTTGAACGTGTAATAGAAATAATTTCTGTTGAAGCTTTCTGTAGCAGATTTGTTTCTGTTAGAAACTGTAGCAGTTCGGACGGCTGTGTCTGAGTGATTTACAGTTACTGAGCAACTACTGGAAATATGGCCGTGTTGTTTGCAAAGAAAACATAAGTTCTCTAGTGTCAAAAACATTCAATTGTTAGTATCTTTATGAGTTATTAAAATGGAATCGGGAATTGAGCCTGTGAGTGGAGATACGTAAATATGTCGACGGAAACTGAGTACATGTTTGTATTCAGGATTGTTGGTTCCTATTCGCATAAATGACATTGATAAAATTGGTTTTAGCCCTAAGATTAGTAATTCGTTTTCTATTACCTTATTCGGGATAGTGGGAGAAACATTGGATATTAGGAGTCTTTCACTTGGAGTAGTTAGTCTACGGGCTTGAATTTGTATTATTTACAGTGATGAAACCCCTGCCGTTTGAAAAAAAAATCATCTACGACTTGTTTGGTTGAGAAAAAAATACAGATGCGATTTTTGGTGATTTTTGATGAAAAAAAATGTGTTTTGGACAAACTAGAGATCTAGACCTACCGCTAACAAATATTCTTAACGTCATTGAGAGAATTAAAAACTACTGCTTGTAGCTTGGATGGATAGATCGGTTTTTGTTGTTTGCTGACTGCAGCTGAGTAAAATAAAGGTTTTTGTGATGTAGATTGCGATAATAATTCATCGCTATGATTAGTGACGTCAAATTCCATTTCTCAACACCATTTAATTTTCGTAAGTACGGACCTGTTCCGCTTAGGGTTTTGGTAATTGTCTTTAACGGCAAAAAACTGGTGTCGATTAATGACTGGTGTTATTTATTGACGGTTTTATAAAATTCTTTGGTTATGAATTACTTATTAATATAAAAATATGTACTCACAGAAAATGTTTTTCTATACACACTGAACTAACACTATTCTACTTGATGTTAATGTAGTGTAAGAATTCTATGATTGGTTTTTATAAGTTAAATTTACTAATTTGTCAGGATCGGTCAAAAAGCATGTGTGCTTATTCAATATCAGTGCTGGACTCCAAAGAAAAGATCTGTTTACTGTAAAAGTATTTAAAGAAACAAATCTACCTGTGAGTAATCTGATGTATGAGTGTGTCAAGAATTATAAAAAAAGCTTTTACCAATGAAACACGACAATGACAATGTAACTAATTCCTTGTAACAGGTTTTACATTAATACATATGTATATCAATTTTAATAATAATTACCTAGTTTATTTGTTTTGATCTGTTGACTTTGAATACGAAAATCGAATCGAATCGAAACACGACAATGACAATGTAACTAATTCCTTGTAACATGTTTTACATTAATACATATGTATATCAATTTTAATAATAATTACCTATTTTATTTGTTTTGATCTGTTGACTTTAAATACGAAAATCGTTTTCAAAACAATCTGATAACAAGTGAAAATTACACCTGTAAATGTTGTTTATAATTTCGATACACTTAATATAAACAACATTTATAGGTTACACATCAGTTTCATAATTTTGTAAAAGCCATAGCCGGATTGGAAATATTATTTATTTATTTAGCGTGTGGCTACATCACAGGTTCATATAAATATAAATATATAAATATAAATTATATAAATTACAAACAACAGTAAATATAAAAATATTATTCTACAAACAAACATCTAGATTATAAATATATTCGATTCTTTTGTAGCAGCCAGGAAATCTGAAGGGTTGCCATTATAGGATCTAATCGGGCATTCCTCTACCATGTGTTTTATTGTTTGCCTTTCGGCGCCGCAGTCGCAATTTGGTAATTGTATTTTTCCCCATCTAAAAAGTGAGTCGGAACATCTGCCACAGTTCGTCCTTATTCTATTGAGTGTGGTCCAAATTCGTCTCGGTTGGTTGAAGCCCTCAGGTTTGCTTGTAATGCATGGCATGTTCCAGTTAGCTGGTGCAGCGTTATTTTCCCATTGTTCTCTCCACCGTTCAGTTACATTAAAGTTTTGATCTACTAGCCTTTTTGCTGTTTTTAGAGGCAAGTGTCTTGAACGGAGCCTATTTATGTCTCTGGCGGAAGTTTCGACATGGGAGCGGAGCTCAGGATCAGTATTGATTCTTGTAAATTCTCTGACAAGGGCATGTTCCCGGCGGATGGGTGGTGGAGCTATATGACTCAAAGGTGGTAACCAGTAAGTGGGCGTGGCCTTGATTGTGCCCGATATAGTTCGCATGGCTTGGTTGAGTTGGACATCAACACGGTGAGTATGTGAACTGTTTATCCATACTGGTGCATAGTATTCCGCTATGGGGTATACCAGTCCTAATGCTGTCGATCTAAGTGTGGGTGCTGAGGAGCCCCATGTAGTGCCGCAGAGCTTTTGCAGGATGTTGTTACGAGTTCGGAGTTTTGCAGCAGTCTTAGTAAGATGCTCTTTGAAGTTCAGCGTTTCGTCAAGTGTAACACCTAAGTATTTTGGGTGTTTATTACATTTAAGGAGTCTATCCCCATAATTGATTTGAGGTTGATAGTTGGCCATCTTGTTGTATAAATGGAAGCAGGACACTTCTGTCTTAGTTAGATTGGGTTGCAATCTCCATTTGCGGAAATAATTCCCTAGAGCATTTAAATCGTTTGTTAGAATGCGTTCAGTGACCTCAAATTCTTTATGACTTGCGGCAAGCGTCCAGTCGTCTGCGTATCCAAACTTTTTTGATGTGGTTTCTGGCATATCTGCTATGTAGGGGCTGAAAAGCATGGGAGCCAGCACGGATCCTTGTTTAAAGTCCAGTATTCAGTTTTTTTTTGGCTACTAGTCTTGTCTCCCAATGTAACTTTAAAGCATCTGTTGGATAGCATGGCGTTAATAACCTTAGTGGTCTTTCTGCATGGGATTATTCGCATTAATTTATATATTGCCCCTTGTCGCCACACAGTGTCATAAGCAGAAATGATTAGAGGATTAGAAATAAAAATGACTATTTTAATTATTAACTACTCCTTCGCATTTGTTAAGTAACAAAACTCTCTGAGTAATAAAATTAATCCGGTCGAGGTTTCAATAGCGACTTTACCATTTTCAATATCTAACAACTGCTTCAAAAATCAAATTGCACTTCGATCTTATTGCAAAAACATTCCACTCACATGGTTTTTGTCAATTGGAGCGTCTTTACATGCCGCCACAAATATGATGATGTTATGCATCCGTTTACTTCGTCCGCAGTAGCTAATTAGGGAATAATAATTAAATAAAGAACAGTCTGAAAATTAAATCATGGCTCCACCAAAAATGTTTTTTATTGTCACGAATATTTTTCAAAGTTCTGTCCGGTCCCTATAATGACCAACGTACGTTCATCTCAAACGATTAATTTGCATATTCGTAAAATTTCAAGGCAAAATTTGCAACTCATTTGCCTTCCAATAAAGTTGAAGATCTTTCAGATGAAGCCAACGATAGATTGCTGCAATCAGATCCTTGCCAATAACAATAAATTAAGTAATATTTTTCTGTCCATACCCAGCACCAAGAAAGTAAATTACATTAGATCCAATTTTCACAGCTTCTATCAAGCAATCGTACGCAATCCTTTGTTGTTGATTCAATTGTAGAAAATTTGTATAAAATATTTCGACAAATTCTATAGTATTGAACTGTTTGCAATATATTAATTTGTTATCGTACTAATTTTAACCATCGAACCAGTTTGGTATTAAAATGTTTTGAGTTTTTATTTGTATTAAAATGACATTAACACTAAAGAATGCTGCAAAAACACTGGTTTTAGTTCAAAATTGTCGTAGTTAATATTATGCCACACAGTTGCTGAGTGTAAGTCATTGTCTCGTTTAAAGAGCCATTCAAAGGTTCAGTCGAAATTGCAACTACACTAGAAGGTCATAGATAGGACGTAGGGGAGCAATATCCTTACGAAATAATCGATTTTTGGTTTCTTTGTGTTTAACAAATAAACATCTAACTTCTATTAAGCTGGCAAATCACAGAAACAAAGACGAAAATGTGGATGTAAGTAGGTTTACAGTTCGTCGGCGACCTGATGAATTTAATTCATTATTCAAAAGATTAGCCGTATATCTATAGTTATACGTGGAACATTGAATAGCTTGACTTTCTTTTGCAAGAAAACACGAAAATTGCAAATAGGCAGATTAGAATAATATTGTGTTCGCATATATTATAAGTCCAGGCTTTGCTTAAGATGCAAAAGAATCTGGAAAAAACAAAATAAGGATATAATAATACTTATGATATAGGATGGTATACGTAAGTTCTGATGCCCGCACTGACTTAATTCTTGTGGATGGAGGTTTTATGATAAGAGTAAGGAATATAACAAACGTTTTGGATGAGCATGTTGAACTTTTTGCGCCATTCATAGGACCTAATCTAATTTTTATGGACAATAACGCGCGTCCCCAACGTGGTAGAATCGTCAATTAATACTTTAGGGATGTCAAGATTGTCCGTAGAAAATGGCCAGTTTTCATCCTCAATCCAAGAAAACATTATGGAATGCAGGTTAGAATTCAGGTTTGGTTATCCCGCTAAAACAACTTGCGTTAGCTTAACGCGGCTCTTCAGATTGTAAAGGACAAATTGGACCCAATTCATGTTCAAAAATTTTCACAATAAAAAGACATATTCGGGCTGTTAAAGGGCTAAAAAAGAAATACTAAGTATTATAAAAAATGGCATAAACATAACTGTTTTTGATCAAAAAAGCTAATTTTCGTTTCTTCAATTTTCGAATAATACCGTATGTTTTAAAAATAAATAAGTTTTTCGCATAAATTGTATTTCTTATTTACATTTAATGTTTCTTCTTACATATGTCTTCTCTATAAAATAGGCATGGATCGAATTTTTTGCACCTGAGTGCATTTTATTTTATTCAATTCTATTTTATTATGTTATTTTACTCTATTTTATACTATTTCATTCTAATTATTTTATTTATTCTATTTTATTTTAATTTTATTTAATATTATTTTATTTAATTTATCTCTATGTTATTCTACTTTATTTCATTTTGTTTGAATTTATTATATTTTATTTTTATATTATATGTATTCGGTATTTGGTTCTACTTTACTTTATTTTATTTTATTTTTTCCGATGGATATTCTCAAGTTAAAGTTTATTTCATGTAATCGAATGAACTATCTTATAAGTAAAGTCCTCCCAGAAGCGCAACTCAACGATATTGGCAATATCATTTTAAAGTCGTCTACTTTAAAATTTATAAGGTATGTCTGAATTGTCAATATAAATGAGTCAGAAAAAATTAAATTATTAGAAGAATTTTTCACTAAGTAACAAAAAAAAAAACGAAATTAAAACGTCAATAAACGTATTGTAACCTTTAATTGTGGCTTATTCCCATTTAAATAGTAATTATTTTATTTTACTTTATTTTTTTCTACTTTATTCCATATTTTACGAATTTATTGCATTTTATTTTACTTTATTTTACTCTATTTTATTCTGTTTCTATTGTACATTTTTTTTTTTAATTTTTTTAATTTTATTTTGATATATTTTATTCCAAATATTTTATTTAATTCTATTTTTAATTATTTATTTAAATTTAATTTTATTTAATATTATGTTATTGTATTCTGTTTTATTTTATCTGGTTTAACTTTACTCAATTTTATTCGAATTTATTTTATTTAATTTAATCCAATTTTATTATATTTTATCTTTTCTATTCTAGTTTACTTTTTTTATTCTATTTGATTTTATATTATTTTATTTTATTCTAATTTATTTAATTTTACTTTACTTTATTTTATTCTAGTTTGTTGAAATCTATTTATTTTTTTTTATTTTAATTGTATTTAATTTAATGGCGTTGACCAACTAGGATTTTTTAAACAATGGTGGTATTAAAGAGAACTAAAAATGCCACTTGGGCCTACCAGGGGAGGAGCACAGAACACATTCGTGGGCCCAGAATCTGTCGTTGTTATAGTAAGAAATACAGACAAAAGAACAACATCGGGATAGATGGAACGGGTGAAGCGTAACCACTGGTATAAACAAATGGGTTTTAAAAATTCAAAAGCTTTTGTACATGAACCTTCTAACCAAAGATCGAAGAATAGATCAAAAGATCTACTAAACATTCTACTAAACTAGACTAGACTAGCACCCTACCGGGACTGTAATTTACCTCGATGCTTGTGGGAGGGCCGAGTAACTGGTCTTGGTCCCTATTATTGTGAGAGGACCATGACCAGCGAAACGAAGAACAGTCCAAACAGCGTCTGGCGTCGTCGCACCGGGTGGCCGCCTCTGGAAGCTGAAAGGCACCGCAATCACTCCCAATTGCGATGTACATCATCCTCATCCGATTATACTTATTCCTTTTTTCAAAATCCACAAGGAAAATAATTCCTGCAGCTGTTCCAAGTTAATAGTTAACGAAATATTAAATAAAATAAATATATTAACAGGATAATTAATAATGGGATTTGACAAAATAATAGAATAATATGATTTTACATCAAACATTTTACATTTTATATTAAATTAAAGTCATAATCAAAACATTTTATTTACAAACCACATTAAAAAATAATTAAATTAAAAACATCATTCTACTTTTAATCAAAGTAAGTGTTCAATATGCATCATTTTCGTCATATGCAACGTCCGAGACGAGAGGTCTAACTTTGGTGTAAAGCGGTATTTCACGTTTGTTGATCAATCTAATTCATGCATCGATCTTGAAGTGTGCAGTATTATATCAAAATGTGGAAAAAGAATAAACCTTTGAGTGAAGCTGAGTTATATGCCTTACTCCTATCAGATAGTGAAGAAGATGATGTTGCAGAGCTGGATGAAAGCAATAGTGAAGCGAGTGATAATGGCGGTTGTGAGCCAGAAGCACATGAAGGTAATTTATCAATTATTGAACACGAGAATGAAGAAGTTTTAGCGACAACTTCTGAAAATATAGATAGTGAAAGATCTAGCGTATCTGATGTTTTGTGCGAAGGGTAAGACATTGGCATGTAATTTATTACAGAAAAACGTAGGTCTAACTAAAAAAAGTCAAAATATTGAGACATGCATGGATGCCTTCAATTTATTTTTTTCTGATAGTATATTGTCAGTGATTCTTGAGTATACCAATAAGAGAGCTATTGAGTTCATAGCTGCGTATAACAGTAAGAACGAGAAAAAAATGAAAGATTGGATTGAAGTTGATCTAGTCGAATTGCGTGCTTTTTTTGGTATACTTATATTATGTGGAAGGTTCAGAGAGTTCCATGAGAAGGTGCATAGTTTATGGTCCAATACAAATAATGCATTTACGCGTCCTATATATAAAGCATCTCTAAGCCGGGATAGATTTATAAGTATTTTGAAGCATATTCGCTTTGATAATTTGGAAACGAGAGCAGAAAGAAGAGAACGAGATAAATTAGCTTCTATTCGAGAAATCGCTGATCTATTTGCCCAAAATTGTGGGGAATCATACGAACCATCTGCTTTTGGTACTGTTGACGAGCAGCTTATAGATTTTAGGGGACGTTGTCCATTTCTGATTTATATACCAAGTAAACCAAAGAAATACGGTATAAAGGCTTGGACCCTATGTGACGCTGAAAATTTTTATTGCTGTAACTTTGAGATATATACTGGAAAGATTTGTGATCAATCTAAACGTAACCAAGGCCCAAGAGTTTCAAAACACTTGCAGAACATTGGTATAGGTCTGGTCGAAATATTACAACTGATAACTTTTTACAGATATTGCTTTATCTGAAGAACTGTTAAACAAAATTTTAACTATTTTGGGTACTATCTGAAAAAATAGGAAGAGTTTACCCAAATCATTGCTTGAAATGACAGATCGCTCACTGTAGTCTTTTTTGTTCACTAAAAACATTACCTTAGTTTCATATGTAACCAAGCCTAATAAGTTTGTTGTATTATTATCGACCTTACACAATAAACATGAAATTTCTGATGAAAACCAAAAATTTAAACCAAAGATTATTTTGTATTACAACAAAACCAAAAGTGGAGTCGATATTTTAGATAAATTGATCAGAGAGTACACATGTAAAAGAGCAACAAGAAGATGGCCCTTACGTATATTTTTCAACTTTTTGGATATTGCGTGCTACAATGCCTTCGTTCTCTGGAATACGAAAAATCCTGAATGGAACAGAGAAATAAATATAAAACATCGAAGAAAACTATTTCTGGAGGAGCTTGGAAAACAATTAACCTCGCCCAATATAAAACGAAGAGCGGAAGCAATACTAATTATAAAATAAAATTTTAATTTCCACTTTAAGACCCTGCATCTTTCTTAATATCAACATTTTATTAAAGCAACTTGACTTAAATCGTAATATTTTAAAGTATAGAATCTACGGTTTCTTTTTGTACAATTACTTAGGGACCACCCTGTATAGTATATCGATGAAAGACAACGATGGGGCACATTAAAAAACACTAAGTAATTTCTAACTATTTGGACATTTGGATTAGTACGGTGCAGCCAAGTTATAAAATTAGCATGGTAATTTGCGAAAGGATCACTACAGGAGCAATGCGACCAATTATAATATTTATTACACAAAAGATCCGGATGTTTTCCAGGATTCAAATTTATAACAAAGGTTGTTATACATGAACTTTGATTAAAGATTTTCCAGAATTTTTATAATAATCTTTTTGAGTACTTTACTTATTCAGTCTGGAGTCTATAGGTACATCAAACACTAGTTAGTTAAAAAGGTGATTTTCATTATCTAGAATAAATAATTGTGGCTTAATCCTCTATAAAAATACTATTTAAAAAAAATTAATGTGAGTAACTAAGTATTGATGTATTTATTTTTAAATAAAGTGAGAAACAAAAAACTAATAAATGACGTGACTGTTTTACCGTAATAATCTAGTAAGATGAACACCTTTCAGTTAAAAAAACAACTAAGTCTACTTTGAGATTATAGATCTCTGTTCGCACAAAGAAACCTTGAAAGAAGCGCGGCTTTAAAACTAACATTTTACGGAAAGAGGGCGCCACAAATGCTATTGTTAGTAGATATATTAAAATTTAAAAATAAAATATCAGATTTCGAATATTAATAAATATTGAAATAATAAATCTTTTCTTAATTTATATGAAGATTTTAAAAAACGATAAATCCAGGAATAATCATCATAACAAGCAATAAATCTAAAAACTCGAAATGATATTTATGCCAGATATGACCTAATGCCAACTGTTATTGGTTTTTATTTCTTTAACGACTTGCCTTTTAATAAGAAACTTTCGTTACCTCTTTTAACATGTCTGATCGAGTTAACATAATAACCTTTTGTAGAATATAAAAAATATTTTTTGATTTATTTCGGATGCAACGTTTTTAACATATTATTCCTACTAAACCATACAGATTGTTATATCTTTTTATTATTATACAAACATCACATTCTTGATTTTAATTATTGTTCTCGGTCTATATCTATATTCTGTTTAATTTAATTTAATAAGTCGTATTTGGTATTCTTAAAGTTACAGCCAGTTCGTTTGATTCGTCTGATCCTCTTTTTGCAAGTTGATCTGCTTTTTCGTTGCTTTCGAGCCTCTGAGGACCTGGTACCCAGACAAGCTCAATATAGTTTTGGTCTAATAATCGAATATAAAGATCTGTTTTTTCAGGAGCACTCTCTATCAGGAACATTTTGTTAACTTGGTTTCTAAATTCATTCTATAGTTCTCTGAATCTTCTATAGTTGACCTCCGTTGTTCTATCTTCCATTGTTAAATTCTTTTTTAATGTTATCTTCTATGATTTTATCGTCATAGTTAAGTGCGTTAAGAAAGCTCTAACTTACATGTGTTTATAATATAATCTATATGATTTCTTGAATAGCCAGGGTTGTTGGCAACATCAAATGGGCATTTCCAAGTATATGGTCGTTACTTGGATAGTTTATACCAGGTGTTTGCAATAACCATGTCGTTATCTTTACAAAATTCATAGAATACTTTTGTATTATTTTCATTTTAAACGGTAAAAACTAACAATAATTATAATATTTTACATCTCTACCAAAGTACCTATATTAGTGTTTATGAAATTTACCTAAGTAAGCACTATTTTTATTTATAATATTTTGAAATAATACTCAACAGTATTTACTGAAATTTTTCATTTTATCGAAATCTGGTCAAAGCTATCGGTCTCTCATCACCAAACTGGTTGATAAAACAGGATCGGCCTTAGTTTTGTCAGAAATCATAAAATTTTTATGTAACAATGGATGAAGTTCCCTACCACTTCCACATCAAAATCATATTCATCAGTTACCAGTCAACAAAAAAATCATCATATCCTTCAAAGAAAAAAGCAGTAATCGTAACGTCAATAAATAAAGTCAAATTGGAAGACTATTGTACCGTTTTTAAACAAAACGAGCGGTTCGAATTTATATAAATATATTTATTTATAACTTTACAGTTCGGTATTCTCTTATCAACTAAACTCACTCCTAATATCGTTACATATATATACCAAAGTTACTATGTTCTAGAAAGTTCCCACCTCTAATTCGCGTACGTGACCGATTGTTCTCTTGCCTTCGAGAGATCCGGTGATGATTCTAGAAGCCGTTTCGAGATGCAACCGTTATATGAGCCATGCCGAAAGCATGTTCGTAACACTGCTCCCCTCTTAGATCTGAGCGTCCCGATCAGTAACTCTATGTAGGCCCAGGATGGCGGAATCTACAGGACTCTCCAGCTCTGCATGAACCCCTCAGAAAGAAATAACAGTCTACTGTCTTTGAAGGACACGATCTCTTCGGATTAGTGCAACACACAGCAATTCGTACACCGGTTTACCTTTCTTTACTACTTTTGGTTTACCTTTCGGCAACTTCTTAATTCGGTATACTACGTCATTTATTCTCTTTTTAATTTCATACGGACCCTCTCATTGTCTTTGCAGTTTAGGAGACAAGCCACGACAACGTTGTGGATTATAAAGCCCAACAAGATCATCTACTTCATAGCTTTCATTCTTGCATCGAGAATCGTATTAATCTTTCGTTTTGTCACTGGCTAACTGGATGTGTTGTCGGGCAAGTTCATGAATGTTGTTCATTCTTAACTTTAGGCGATCAACATAATCTTCGCTTGCAACATGTTCTTCGGAAGGTCTGCAGCCAAACTCTAGGTCGCAGGGCAAACGAACTTCACGACCTAACATCAAGCAGGTTGGAGTCTGGCCCGTAGTTTCATTCACGGCCGAGCGGTACGCCATTAGGAATAAATGAATATGCTGGTCCCAATCTCTTTGATGTTCTGATACAACATTGGACAGGTGTTTACCCATCGTTCGGTTCATTCTCTCGACCATTCCATCTGATTGAGGAAGAAGGGGTGTCGTTCTGGTCTTATTGACACCATTCAATTTACAAACGTTTTGGAAAAGGTTTGACTCAAAGTTTCGCCCTTGGTCGGAGTGGATCTCCAAGGGAACACCAAATCGGCTAAAGAATTATTTAACCAGTAAGTACCTCTGCAACGGTAGCAGCTTCTTGATTTGGTAGCGCATAGGCCTCAGTCCATTTCGTAAAATAATCCATGGCTACCAGGATATATTTATTTCCATCATTTATCTCTGGAAGTGGACCGGCAATGTCGATTGCTACTCTTTCCATGGGGCTACCAACATTATACTGTTTCATTGGTGCTCTCTTTTTACCAACTGGACCATTACTGGTTGCACACAGTTCACATTTCCGGCACCATCTTCTTACATCATCTTTACAGTTCACCCAATAGAACTGTTCTCGAACCTTCTGCAGGGTCTTCGTAATACCAAAGTGTCCACCTGATGCACCGTCATGTAACTGACGCAATACTTCTGACACTTTACTTTTAGGTACAATCAACTGAAGCTTAGTTTCTGTACCATCATCGTTCTCAAAAGTTCTATACAGAAGATCATCTTTCAGCACTAGGCAATTCCATTGGCTCCAGTAACACTTGACTTTGGGACTACATGCACTAATGTTTTGCCAAGAAGGTCTTTTACTTCGACGCATCCAATAAAATACTCTTTTTATACACGGATCATCTGCTAGAGCATCTTGTAGCTGTTGTGGCTGCCATAATCTTCGTCTGCAACATGTTCTTCGGAAGGTCTGCAGCCAAACTCTAGGTCGCAGGGCAAACGAACTTCACGACCTAACATCAAGCAGGTTGGAGTCTGGCCCGTAGTTTCATTCACGGCCGAGCGGTAGGCCATTAGGAATAAATGAATGTGCTGGTCCCAATCTCTTTGATGTTTTGATACAACTTTGGACAGGTGTTTACTTATCGTTCAGTTCATTCTCTCGACTATTCCATCTGATTGAGGATGAAGGGGTGTCGTTTTGATCTTATTGACACCAATCAATTTACAAACGTTTTGGAAAAGGTTTGACTCGAAGTTTTGCCCTTGGTCGGAGTGGATCTCCAAGGGAACACCAAATCGGCTAAAGAATTCTTTAACCAGTACCTCTGCAACGGTAGCAGCTTCTTGATTTGGTAGCACATAGGACTCAGTCCATTTCGTAAAATAATCCATGGCTACCAGGATATATTTATTTCCATCATTTGTTTCTGGATGTGGACCGGCAATGTCGATTGCTACTCTTTCCATGGGACTACCAACATTATACTGTTTCATGGGTGCTCTCTTTTTACCAACTGGATCATTACTGGTTGCACACAGTTCACATTTCCGGCACTATCTTCTTACATCATCTTTACAGTTCACCCAATAGAACCGTTCTCGAACCTTTTGCAGGGTCTTCGTAATACCAAAGTGTCCACCTGATGCACCGTCCTGTAACTGACGCAATACTTCTGACACTTTACTTTTAGGTACAATCAACTGAAGCTTAGTTTCTGTACCATCATCGTTCTCAAAATTTCTATACATAAGATCATCTTTCAGCACTAGGCAATCTTGGACCCGCTGCAGTCTTTATCGCGTTCTTCTAGTTGTTCACGCAACTGTTTTAATGAAAGTTGTACTAGCAGCATCTTTGGTCAGGCACACACGTACTTTTTAAATGTTCTTTTGTACAACGATCACTGCCGAACTACGCGGATGTTCCCGACGAACAATACTTTTCAAAAGTTCAAAAGTCTTTTCTTTTTTTTTTAAAGTCACTGCTGAATTTATTATTTTAATAAATCAATTGTCCTCACACTGTGACACCAAATGTACCGTTTTTAAATTAAAGGAGCGGTTCGAATTTATATAAATATAATTATTTATAACTTTACAGTTCGGTATTCTCTTATCAACTAAACTCACTCCTAATATAGGTTCATATATATATATATATATATATATATATATATATATATATATATATATATATATGTATATATATATGTATATATATATATATATATATATATATATATATATATATATATATATATTATTGTGATATTTCAAGTCTTGGTGCGCCAAGCAATTAATTAGCTAATTAATTAATTAATTAAAATTATTTAAATGATATGATTATGACTCTATCACACTTTTTAATTCTCTTATCTCAGGGTTAAATTCGTGCTTCAATATCTATGCTATGACATGTGAAAGGTAAGGTCCAAAGAATACCGGAATAAAAAAAAAACATATGATATAACACTATATATTGAAATAAAAATAATGAAATAATTCACACTCAAATGTTTTCAATAAACAAAATCTCATATAATGATTCTCAAAATTTTGGTCTACGTACGTGAACCTTCAAAATTAATGGTACAAACAATATTAGTTGAAATCTCAAAATCCAAATATTATTCTAAATCTCCTAATCAAAATATTTATATCCTTTCTAAATTAAGTGTAAAAATTGTGTTATCAATGGAAGAAAAACTGCAGAAAACAAAACTATCTCTCTCTGATGATGAGTGGTCCAAATCCTTGTTATTTGTTGACTATATTATTTACTCGTGGCCGCTCCCTAGGTAATCAGCAATCTTACAACAAATTATTGCAAGTATATCGTCCTTAATGATCTCCTTCAAATGCACGAATCGTTCAAATTATGCTGGCTTCTTCTTCTCTCAATAAACTGAATCTCTCGTTGGCCTGAACAGTGACTCTTGGAATATAAGTAGAAAAATATGACTTACAATATTTTACTGGATCAGCTTCTGTCAGATACACTAACTACACGAAAACTCACAAACTTTTACTGCTACTGCTTCCTACCTCTGGGAAACTACCCGGGAACAACGGCCGTTTGCCTTGCACCCTTGGAAACCAACTGATTCTCTCTTCCTTCTCAAAAATCTAGCTAAACTTTCATTCCTACATACCTATCCCACCTTTTTTAATCTCCGTCAATCAAAGCTCATCACAATTCTCCCATTTTTTCATTTCGATAACAAACAAATTTTTACCTATAATTATAAAATTTCCTAAAACTTATTTACAAATAATATTTTTCTACAATTCTTAAAAACTAACAAAAACCTATCTTTCTAAAATGTATTCTATTGTTCTTAATCGCTGCACTAATGTATTTGGAAAACCCGGTTCAATTGTCTTTGGATTTCACTTAAAATTATGCGGGTCACTATATTATAACAACAAGTATATTATAACAAAGAAGATAATTTATGCATAGCTTACATTTTGTTTAATACAGGTAATCCAAAAATTTAAAAACTTTCCTTCTTCGAAATGTTTGTTGGTTATTATCCTACTTATCCAAATTATTTTAATGTTTTTGAACTTTGAAATATTTTAATCAAACCAATATTTTTCTCGATTTTACATATAATAACAATATATATATATATATATTATATATATATATATATATATATATATATATATATATATATATATATATATATTATTGTGATATTTAAAGTCTTGGTGCACCAAGCAATTAAATAGCTAACTAATTAATTAATTAATTAAAATTATTTAAATGATATGATTATAACTCTATCACACTTTTTAATTCTCTTATCTCAGGGTTAAATTCGTGCTTCAATATCTATGCTATTACATGTGAAAGGTAAGGTCCAAAGAATACTGGAATAATAAAAAACATATAGGATCTAACGTTATATATTGAAATAAAAATAATGAAATAAAATTCACACTCAAATGTTTTCAATAAACAATATCTCATAATATAATGATTCTTAAAATTTTGTTCTACGTACGTGAACCTTCAAAATTTCTGGACAAACAATATTAGTTGAAATCTCAAAATCCAAATATTATTCTAAATCTCCTAATCAAAATATTTATATCCTTTCTAAATTAAGTGTAAAAATTGTGTTATCAATAAAAGAAAAAACTGCAAAAAACAAAACTATCTCTCTCTGATGATGAGTGGTCCAAATCCTTGTTCCTTGTAGACTATACTATTTACTCGCAGCCGCTCCCTAGGTAATCAGCAATCTTACAACAAATTACTGCAAGTTTATCGTCCTTAATGATCTCCTTCAAATGCACGAATCGTTCAAATTATGCTAGCTTCTTCTTCTCTCAATAAACTGAATCTCTTGTTGGCCTGAGTTAAAAATGACTCTTGGAATATCTTTTCTTTACGATAAACTAAATCTCTTGTTGGCCTGAACAGTGACTCTTGGAATATAAGTAGAAAATATAACTTACAATTTTTTACTGGATCAGCTTCTGTCAGATACACTAACTACACGAAAATTCACAAACTTTCACTGCTACTGCTTCCTAACTCTGGGAAACTACCCGAGAACAACGGCCGTTCGCCTTGCACCCTTGGAAACCAACTGATTATCTTTTTTCTATCAAAAATCTAGCTAAACTTTCATTCCTACATACCTATCCCACCTTTTTCAATCTCCGCCAATCAAGGCTCGTCACAATTCTCCCATTTTTTCATTTCGATAACAAACAAAATTTTACCTACAATTATAAAATTTCCTAAAACTTATTTACAAATAGTATTTTTCTACAATTCTTAAAAATTAACAAAAACCTATCTTTCTAAAATCTATTCTATTGTCCTTAATCACTGCACTAATGTATTTGGAGAACCCGGTTCAATTTTCTTTTATTTCACTTAAGCTTATTCACGTCATACAAATATATTTTAACAAAGAAAATAATTTATGCATATCTTACGTTTTGTTAAATACAGGTAATCCAAAATTAGAAGACTTTCATTCTTCGAAATGTTTGTAGTTTATTGTTTGACTTATCGGAATTATTTTAATGTTTTTGAACTTTGAAATATTTTAAGCAAACCAATATTTTTCTTGATTTTACATATCATAACAATATATATATTTATATATATATATATATACGTCTTCATATCAAGGCGAGATCCGATTAAATCGAAGACAACCCGAGATCCACCAATAGGAAATTAATTAATGGAGTATATTGTTCATAACTATCTTTATAATTAACATATTAATCATGGCACACTTAGAGGGGAAAAGATTTTTGAACTTAAATTTTTTGGATAAATTTACAACAAAATGAGATCCGTAGCTGAAAAGGGAAGGGGAAGACTTATATACGAAATTTTAGATATTTACAGATCAACGCGAGATCAGACACTGTTGCCAGCTCTAAAGAGTATTAGTCGAGCGACCGGAGCTCGTGTTGTATTGCATATTTCCTACTCAAACAGTAAAGTTATTTGCGGTTATGGTGTTTTGTATTTTAAAAATATTGCAAGGGCAGCGGTTAGTTGAAGTATTGAAACAAAATTCAAAGATAACAGAAGCTAAGTAATGATTATAATTTTTATGTATATTATTAAATAATTCAACATAAACTTTATAAACCGAATTACTAAAATGCTCTGTTTTATTGAATTTGTGAAATCTATTCTCAAAGCTATTTTTGTTTATTATTTATGTACAAAATTAAAAAGGGGAAATTATTTAAACTAAACAGTTTATCTGTACCTATAACAAAAGATATCATTTTAACATTCTAATCGTGTTTTAACATAAAAATATTAGTTTTGTACAAGAGTAAATACAATTCCATACCGAAGAGTAAATAGACTGGAAAAATGCTTCTAGAATAGATTTTGGTGGGCACTTTGTTGCTAAAATACAAAACCTATTTTTATTCGTTTCTAATATCTTTCTAATGCAAAATCACTTGGTCGTCCAAAAATCGTAGCGCGAGGGGAGTGGTGGAGAGCCTTACAAAAAAAATGCTAATTTGTTTTTCGTCATTTTTCGGATCTACGATATCCGAAAATTCATTCTTCAAATTTGCATATCGATCCGGACATTAGAAATATTTTTATTTTATTTATAAAAAAAACGTCAAACCATTGTTGTATACGGAGTGCCTTCATACAAAATGACTTAGAATGAGTCTGAAAACCCATATTTTTAAAATACCCCGAAAAATATTGGGTCTAGCAAAAAATGGCTTTCTATAAAAGTTATAGACCAAACATCAGAGAACATGTCGGTTTGTTTAGAATGTCAATTGGATAAATAGTTTAAAAAAAAATTAAAAAAATTGAACGGCATGTCACGACACACTGTGGCAAACGCAGAGATGCGAGCAAGGGCGAGATTCATAATCTGAAGTCAACCTTGAACATTGAAATTCTGTTGTGTTGTATATTCGATTGCCAAAGTGCATCATTGTGCATTATTTTTTACTAATAGCACGAAATCCACTGAGCTGAGATTTTTAATATTAGAAGTTTTAAATTATTTTAATGAACAGCAGCAGGTATGACAGTGAACTTGAGTCAAAAATCAGATTACGGCATGTTTCTTTCCGTAAAGTCCATTTCCATTTTAGTTTGCTGAAAGAAGCGGAAACTGGAGAATACATTTTTGTTCTAGTTTTAGAAAAATGTACCCCTATTTCTTTGCATTTGACCATGTGAACTATTCTTTTTGGGGAACATTATATTTGTTGGACATGTACAAACTTGCTGATAAGGCTCCAAAATTACATGAAGACTTTATGAGAAGAAATTTTGTTGTGAAAAGTTTGAACAGCAACTTTAACCAACTATTTGTAGATCCAGCTTGAAACATATAAATACAACTCAAAAGATGCAGGAGGAATCGTGGGATTGACTAAAACCAACACAAAACTAGACGAATGGTTGTTAAGCTACAATATGATTGGAATGATGGTAGATGAATTTCGTGCATCATGGGACTTAAGCAACCACTTAACTCAAAACGTAGAAAATAGAACAAAAAATAAACGGATGAAAATTAATGAATATTCTGTACAAAAACTACATGATCAGTTTTTTACGATTTAATGTATTTTTCAAAAGCGTAGATCGTCTTCTCGTAATTTCAGCTAATGAGATTGCATTGCCAAATATTCAAATACCCTTACTTAAATAAACAAAAAAAATGGAGAAGAGTCTAGCAAAATTTCTTCTTACTGTTAGAGCTCATAATTTTTATCAGCATACAAGAAGTACTTTCAACACTTCCAACACTATAAAACTGTTTCTGAAAAGAAAAAAATTATTCAAGCTGAGCAAGAGCTTTTACAAAAAATACTAACAACCAAGGCAATTGAAAGTAACATAAATATTATGAGAATATTTTCAAATATGAATTTACAGCACATCCAATGTCACTTGTACCTGTAAGAGTTTTATCGATACCATCAAATAAATCTGCCTTAGGTTCTATAATAGGACAGTTTACAGTTATGTCTAAATATCTACCATTACCATTATAAAGTAACAAAAGTGTCACATTCTTGAAGGTATGAGTTTAATCCAAGCCGTTGGCAAACCCTCCAACTGCAAATCATTTGGCGACTATGCAAGAATTTTAAAATTAATAGTGTTCAAGAACCTCTACAACCCTAAAAGGATTGGTTTTGTATTTGACCAGTACTAACAATCTTTGTACTGGTCCATATAAACATATAAACTTTCTCCTACTTCAGACAGTATAATATATAATATTCGTGTACATACTCATCCAAACGAAGGTATGAGTATGTAGCGTGACACCAAGATTTTGACTGTCGAATCTGTTGCTGCTAACTGGCTGGAGTAAAGAAAATGTAGAGCTGGTACCAGTTTTAAGCACGGAATCCAAGTTGAAGAAACATGCATACATATACTATACTCCTAATAGGTGTAAAAGATGAGTTTATTTTTACCTTTTTGTGACGAATAATTATTATATTGGTTTTTTTAAATTATCAGATTGTACGGGGGCTCAAATACTCGTGTAAACGGAAACGAGATCAAATTCATTGGTTCTTGTAAATATATTATGGCCCAAGTGAAATGTTACAAAAAAGGTGATAAACGTGAACAATTTTAACCATAGAGAGTGTTACTTCTTTTTATAGTAATGAAAAGTCTAACATAGAGTAAGATAACTAACACAAGATAATAATTAAGAAATAGGTACATATATTTAATTGTTTTTATTACTATCCTTTGTTCTTGAACGTGGAATTTGCTGCCAGGGAAAAACCGTTGCAAATTTAGATGTTTTATATATCACAAGCTTTTGAACTTTAACGCCGTTACAACGTCCTTAATAAGCTTTATATAATACTAGATAATAATGTAAGAAAATTTTTGGGACAAACTCCGATGTACCAAGTCACCTAGGAATCGAACACAGAAAGAGTCCCACAGGTCAATCCTTTTGATAAGGTGGGTGTCTGGGATGAGTGAATTTTCCCCTACGAGGGAGTGCGAGCTGTAATGCTAAATTTGGATTTTCTTCAGTAAACGAATTTAAAGGAAATATGAAGTTAATTTGTTTATAAAGCTATAGCTCGTAAACTATTTGACGTACAGTGTCCAAGTTTAGCATAAATGAACTACATATATTGAAAAATATTCCCGTGGAATCTTAACATAGTACGTGAACAGCATAGTTGGTCCCTTAATTATAAATGATATGTAAATCAGATTTGTATTTGTAACTCATTCAAATTGAACGCGGTTAGCTTTATTTTGTAGGTCTTTTAAAAGCGATTAAAATAAGTTTTTGACATTTTTTGTAAAACAAACAGTGGAGAAAATATGCGAAGAAAAATTGTAAAAAAATAATACTACAAATAAACAATGTCTCCAAAATTTTTTAGACTTCGAGTACTTACCAACGTGTTCTAAATAATTTTATCTAAAAAATTACTTAAAATCATCTAACTCCTAAAAATGTCATCAAAACGACGATTTTGAAGCTCTTCCCACTGGTTAAAGAAGCTATTATAGATTCACACAAAAGCTGTGTATTTTCAACTCTAAATTTCTAATTTAATTAATTATTCTTATTTTATATCTATATCCATAATAGTTCTAATATAATTTCAAAATGTTTATTTAAATAAAAATAAAGGGTTCCAGTTAAAAATTCAAAGTTGCTACACCCACCGCGGTCGCAGGGAGAATAAGAACCCTGGTATTGCATAAGTATATTGATTTTGAAAAACCATTAAAAAAAAATCCTAAGTTTCTTCGATACGACGTCTAGTTCTCGAGATATTTGACAATCGCCTTTCTGGACAGAGCTCTTTAATAATGTAAATAATATTATTCAAACCGGAAATAAGCTGAAGCGAGGGAGAGGTCTGACTGTAAAATTCATTTGCGATGTTGCCAAATTTACCGGATCTCGGGTTGTCTACAAAATGTATATTTAGCATATACACAACGGATCGCTCGCACTGCCTCTACAGCGGATTTAGTGGAACTACTGCAATATAAAATTCACCAAAAGGGGTGCAAAATGAGGTCCAGACAAAAATCGATTTCTTTGTACCCCCATAATTGTTACATCGAGATATCACTATATACACGTGAATACAAGGTGAGATCCAAAATCGGATCTCGCCTTGCAAAACGGATCTCATTTTGTATAGCTTATGATACAAACGGATCTCGCCTTGATATGAAGACATATATATATATATATATATATATATATATATATATATATATATATATATATATATATATACCAAAGTTACTATGTTCTAGAAAGGTCCCACCTCTAATTTGCTTACGTGACCGATTGTTCTCTTGCCTTTGAAAGATCCGGTGATGATTCTGGAAGCTGTTTCGAGATGCAACCGTTATATGAGCCATGTCGAAAGCATGTTCGTAATACTATCTTATAACAATTGGCTCCATCATCAAACCGGAAGACATCATATTTGCATCCAGAATCACAAACAACAGAATGTGTGTAGATTTATCCAGCGAAGATTGCGTAAACAAATTTCTGATCAAATACAATGGAACAATAAAAATCAATGATGAAGAACTTCCCATCCGGAGACTAATCACACCCAAAGAAAGGCCATTACTGTCTAACGTGTGCTCATCAATACCAGATCAGTTTATAGAAGAGAAACTTACCAAATTGGTCATACTTCTACTAATTGTGCAAATCTCACTACACTAATACATAACAACACACAATCTATTTCTCAAGAACAGATTACTTAACAACAACAGATCTTTTAAACATATCCAAAACACATAAAGAAAATACATCTCAATTTTTGAAAATGTTGTTAAACATGCACCCATATTAATATAGTAAACGTATGAAAAGTTTAAGTACAAAAAAAGAAGAACACTGATGTCTCAGCTAAATTTATCTGAACTAGCAATACAACAAGAAACAGAAGACTACTAAGATATATCATCAATAGAATCATCGTAAGAATAAAAAGACGCATATGGACATAATTCTGCAATGGAATATTAATGGATTTTACAACAACTTTCGAATTTTATAAACACTTAAGCCAGAAATAAAACCATCTATCCTGTGCCTGCAGGAAACTAACACAACTTCAAAAGTTATCAATGTTTTAATAAAAATAGGCAAAACCTAGTTAAACTAGTGGAGGTGAAGCAGTATTATGTACATGAAAATTACAAAGCTAAAGAAATGCAGATAAACACGAGGAATTTTGAAGTTTATATATATATATATATATATATATATATATATATATATATATATATATATAATCGGTTTAAAACGTCCTCCGACGTCTTCCGATGCCCAATCTCCATGCATCTCTATCTTCCCAAAGATCTTCGTCTAAACCTCTCTCTCGGATCTCTCTGTCTATTCCTTCTCTCCAGCTCTTTCTGGGTCGGCCTCTTTTTCTCTTTCCATGTGGTGACCAATCTATAATCTGTTTGGGCAGACGATGTTCTGGCATTCTCTGCACATGTCCATACCACTTTAGTTGTTGTACTCTTATATCTTCGACAATCGTATGTGTGACTCCCATAACCTCTCGTATACGTTCGTTATTAATTCTTTCGAGTTTTGATTTTCCTGCGGCCCGTCTCCAGTAGTCCATCTCCGTGGCTTGTAGTGTTCTTTCGGTAGTTGCCTTTAACTGCCACACGTCACTTCCATACATTACTATGCTCTTTATAATAGTGTTCGATATTCGATGTTTATTTTTTTTTGGATATATGTTGATCCCAGATAATACTATTTAGTTGAGATATGGCCCTTCTACCCTGAGTGTTTCGTTTTTTTATAGCCTGATCTGATTTGCCGTCGTCTGTGATTTCTACTCCTAAATAGGAATATTTATTGTTGTACTTAATGTGTTGTCCGTCGTTTAAAACTAGATTTTGTTCTTTACCACCGATGTTCATGTACATTGTTTTATCTATGTTGACTTCTAATCCCCATTTTTTGTATTCTTCGATTTCGATTCGAAATCGAAGAAGTTTATATACCATTCGGTAAAAATACAGATAATCACAATTTGACTCTTATTTTGAACTAAATTCCTACTCCACGTTTAATGTTAGAGGACAACAGTCAATATCAAATATGGGGATTAAAATATCATTTCCATCACCCTATAAAAAAATTGAAAATGCCAACTGGAACAGTTTTTAAATTTCAATCGAACCCAAAATACAATCTATTCGCTGTGAGCCGATGAGTAGAGGGGATTTGACAGTTTTCACCAACGCTGTTAGTGGCAGTTTTGTGCATTTAACTTGTAAACATTCAAATAATGGCGAATATGGATTTTTCAAAAAGAAAAATATATGATACATGTAAAAATACTGGGTACAACAGTCATTGTAAATTATATTCATTTCATGTTGCCAAGCATAAAATAGTTCAAAGAGAAAAATGGATTATTGGTATCAACGAGAAAAATAAGTAAATAACCTATAATGCAAACATGATATTTTTATGGTGTAAAATTAAAAAGCTATTATATTTCGAAACATTGCGTACATGCCCTGCATCAACTAAACCTTTTCCCTTTTTTGGTGTAGCTGGTTGAAATGGGATATCATGTGATATAGACTTAAAACCAGTATAATGTTTAATATCCATTTTGATAGAATTAAAACAAATTTAAGAGGTGGAAGCCATAAAACGAAAGAAGAAGAAGAAGAATTAAAACAAATTGATATCTAAGCACTAAGGCCTACGCATACAAAAAATAACAGCAATAACAGAATAAAAATGTAAAATAAAAACAAGAATTACAACGTTACAGAGGTAAAGGTAACCAGAATATAGACGTTTTAAGCGTCTATAACCTTAAATATTTGCTTTAACCATTAAATATTTTCATATAAACTTCTTCTTTTTCTCAATGACCTCTTGCGTAAGTAGTCATCCAGTCGCAAGAACTTATATCTTAAATATTATAATTATAATGAATAAAATAACAAGGCGTAATTACTTTTATTATTAATTCTGTGTATTCGTTCATTAATCAGTTTACCATAATATTTCAGTTCATTATTTTGTATTTTTAAATAAATATCTATTTTTCTCGTTTTGTCATATTTCATTTACACTGATTTTACAAGAAAAGTACAAGTTTCAAACCGCGAGAGAGCGCTACCGGCGAAACTCACAGCGAATAAGAAAAAGCGGAATTACAGACATAAATAAAACAGTACATATTTTTCTGTTCTACATTAATTGACGTAGCCAATAAACACATCGGAGTAATAACAACCAACAATAAATATATCCCACTTCTATGGTGAAATGAAAAATGTCAACAAGCTATAAAAGCGTGCAAATTTGCCTTCAATAGGTTCAAAAGGAATTAGTCAAACGTCAGTCTGATAAATTACAAAAAAATTGGAGCAGAAGCTAGATATATTGTAAAAAATAATAGAAAAGAATCGTGGAAAAAGATTGTTAGTTCAATAAATAGTTCAACACCAACATCTTTTGTCTGGAAATGTGTAAGATAAGTTACAGGAAAGAAATAAACTCCCAAAATCCCATTCTTAATACAAAATGAAAAAAAATTTTTTTCAAATACAGCAGAAATTACGGAAATATTAGCAAACCAATAGGAAAATAATTAAGGTGACAACTATAGTGACGCCTTCCTGGAAACAAAATACACCAAAGCAAAAGAATTAATGGATTACGATGCTTATACATACAACTCAATAAATAACCTCTTTACAAAAACAGAGTTAGACGACGGTTTAAAAGAATTTAAGAAATTGTGGTGCACGCCCTGAAAACATACTCATTATTTGCCCGAGAGTCCCAAAGAGTTTTTACTCCAAATATATAATCACATATGGTCTAAATATGTATTTGCTTTAAGTTGGCATGAAGCCATAATTATTCCGTTACTAAAATGTGACAATGACCGAACTATTCCAGAATCATATAGACCAACATCGTTAACAAATATTATGTGCAAGTGTTAGAAAAAAATGGTAAACTAAAGATTTAAATAAGCGAAAGAAACTTTCGCTTATTTAGTCATATGAGTCAGATTTAATATTATCTTATCTTCAAAGAAAATACAAACAAACGGCATCCCGCAAGGCTCTACAGTAAGCACGGCCCTTTTTTTAATTGCTATAAATGATATTGTAGATTACTGCTCCAAACTAGTAAAAGGAAGACTTTATGCTGGTAATTTGGTTATATTTGCTAAAGGGAAAAATATCACATCTACCCAAAAACATATTCAACCTTCACCAGATAGCTTAGGTCGCTGGTTAGAATCCATAGGATTGAAGTTTTCTAAATCTAAAACAAAGTGTGTGTTTTTTTCGAAAACACATTTGCTAGTAAATCCATCATTATACCTCCAAGGGCAATTCTTAGAATTAAAAAATAGCATTCGCTTCCTAGGTGTGACTTTTGATAAAAAACTAACCTGGGAAGACCATATTGTAAACTTAAAGAAAACATGACCAAACCGAATAAATTTATTAAAAACAATTTAGGTCTAAAATTGATTATGGTTCTATTGTTTATTCTTCTGCTAAAAATCTGTATTAGAGCAACTAAATACAATACAAAGCAGTGCAGTACTGTTACGAACGTGCATTTAACGAGGCACGTATAACGGTTGTATCTCGAAACAGCACCTCATGCTTCCTTGCGGCGGCATCTCGAAAGCGACTCGATATTTCGAGAAAGATCAGTCGCGTACGCCTAGAGGTGGGAACTTTCTAGAAAATAGTAACTTTAGTATATATATGTAACGATCTTAGAAATAAGTTTAGTTGATAAGATAGTACCGAACTGTAAAGTTATAAATAAATATATTTATATAAATTCGAACCGCTCGTTTTATTTAAAAACTCTACAGTTGGTGTCACCGTGTGAGGAAAATTGATTTATTTAAAAATAAATTCAACAGTGAAAAAAAAGAGACTTTTGAACTTTTGAAAAGTATTGTTCGTCGGGAACATCCGCGTAGTTCGGTAGTGATCATTGTACGAAAGAACATTATAAAAGTACGTGTGTGCCTGATCAAAAATGCTGCTAGTAGAACTTTCAGTAAAACAGTTGCGTGAGCAACTAGAAGAACGTGATGAAGACTGCAGCGGGTCCAAGAAGATCCTCCAAGAACGACTAAAGAATGTTCTTAAAAAGAATGGAGATGACCCAGAGACATTCCATTTTCAATCAGCAGAAGAAGCAGTTTTAATGAAGATCGAAGAGAGTTCCAGAAAAAATGATAAAAAATTTGAAAACGTCTCTCAAATGATTGAAGAAACTTTTAAAAAAAAATGATGAAAGATTCAATGAAACGTCTCAAATTATTGAAGAAGTAGCTAGACAAAACGACGAGAAACTCGAAAATGTGTCAAAAAGATTCGACGAGAAATTTGAAAATGTTTCTCAAATGATGGAAGAAACTTCGAAAAAGAATAATGAGAAATTTGAAGAAGTTTCCAAAACATTTGAAAAAGTAGAAGAGAAGATCAAACAGTTAGAGAGCATGATAACTAACACAAAAATGCTACCACCAGTTAATACGGTAGCTTTAGATCCGGTAGTAAAAGAAGAATCACCGAGAGACGAAACAACACATCATATGAGATTTAAATTGCCACCGTTTGATGGAAAGTCCTCTTGGTCTATATACCTTAGACAATTTGAAGCTATTGCGACAGCCAATCATTGGACAGAACAAGAAAAAGCTGTTTCCTTGACTGCTGCTTTACGAGGTGATGCTGCAGATATCCTAAGATCGATTCCTAAGGGTCAAGAAAAATATTACCAGACCTTGTTCACTCGACTAGACAAACGTTACGGAGATGCCCATCTACAACAAATCTACAAGGCGCAACTAAGAAGTAGAACTCAACGAGCAAGTGAGAATTTGCAAGAGTTTGAAGCAGATGTTGCTCGTATAGTACGGTTGGCTTATCCGGAGGTACCAGACAACATTTTGGAAGAAATTGCCGTAGATACCTTCGTCAATGGGTTAAAAGAAAGTGAATTACAGAAAGCTTTACGACTAGCAAGACCGAAAGTTGTAGATGAAGCGCTCGCTATTGCCCTAGAACATGAAACAGCTAGTCAAACTTCACGGAGCCATCGAGTAAGAACTATTGAAGAAGGCAACGAACCAAACGATGAACGTCTAGAAAAAATGGTACGAAAAATAGTTTATAACACGATGCCGAAGAGACGCGAGCCCAGATGTTGGAATTGTGGTGACGTAGGTGACATTCGCCGTAATTGCAAGAAAATGATACAACAGTCGGAAAACTAGAACGGGTCGACACTAAGGGGCAACTGCCGACCTCGAGAAACACAGCCCCCATAGTAACTGTTAACATTACGTCCTCCGGTGGAATTCATAGCTTGTACATCGAAGGTCGTATTAATAATAAATGTATATCGTTTTTGGTAGATACAGGTGCAACAAGAACTATAGCACGGCCAGAAGTAGTACAAGACCATCTTAAATTATTGCCTGCAACAGTAAAGCTTAGAACAGCAACTGGTGAGATAATTAATACATATGGCGAGGCTAATATGTCAGTATCCATTGGCCAGACCTCAGTGAAACATCGAGTATTAATTGCAGAGATCTCCGACGAGTTCATATTGGGGATGGATTTACTACGGAAAGTTGGGGCTGTATTGAATGTCAAAGATAGAGTTCTCGAGATCGGTGGTGAAGAGTTGCCGTTTCATGAAGACAAAGAAGATGTTATCAGCTTAATAACTACTTGTGACGTAACAATACCCGGTAATAGTGAGAAAATTTTGATGACCAAACCTGATGGTTACTGCCGAGAGGGAAGTTTAAGGATGGTCGAAGATGTGAACAATGCCGAGTTCCTAACGGCAAAAGCTTTGGTGAAAATTCGAGACGTCGTTCCTGTAAGAGTTATGAATTTGAAGGGAACTGCTAGTAAGTTAAGTAAAAGAACTTTGATCGGACAGTGTGTTCCCGTGGCTTCGATTTGTTCCATGAGTACTAATGAGAAACCGTCGAAATCTAAGTATTCAAAGTGCCATGATCTTGATGATGAACGAACTGAAAAAGTGAAGTCTATGCTGATAGAATTTCAAGATATTTTTGCTATTGATAAGAAGGATAATGGCAAAACAAGCATAGTAAAGCATAAAATTAATACCGGAGACGCTCAGCCAATCAGACAACAACCTAGACGACTTCCATTTGCGAAAAGAGATGAAGCCGAAGACATCATCAAAGATATGAACAAACAAGGAGTAATTGAACCATCAAACAGTCCATGGACATCACCAGTAGTGCTAGTAAAGAAGAAAGATGGTTCAACACGTTTTTGTATTGACTACCGACAGCTCAATGCGGTAACTAAAAAAGATAGTTATCCTTTGCCCAGAATAGACGATACTTTGGATACACTTTCTGGTTCTCGGTGGTTCTTCACACTCGATCTGAAAAGTGGATATTGGCAAGTAGACATGGAGCCAGCTGATCGTGAGAAAACCGCATTCTCGATAGGTTCAGGGCTTTGGCAGTTCACAGTTATGCCCTTTGGTTTATGTAATGCCCCGGCCACATTTGAAAGATTAATGGAGGCAGTTTTAAGAGGTCTAACATGGAAAACATGCCTGGTTTATTTGGATATTGTAATTGTAGTAGGAAGATCCTTCGATGAACATGCCAATAATTTGACAGAAGTCTTTCAACGATTACGGGCAGCAAATTTGAAGTTGAGTCCGAAGAAATAACACTTGTTTCGACGAGAAGTGAAGTACTTGGGACATATTGTAGCAAGTAATGGTGTAACAGCTGATCCTGAAAAACTTGCAGCAATTAAGGATTGGACGGTACCAAGAGACAAACACGAAATTAGAAGTTTTCTTGGCCTTTGTACATATTACCGACGTTTTGTCAAAGGATTTGCCAACATCTTCAAGCCATTAACAAAATTGGCAGAAGAAGGCAAAGAATATACATGGAGCGAAGAGTGCCAAAGAGCTTTCGAACACTTACAAATGGCTCTGATCAGCGCACCGATTTTAAGCTACCCTAGACAGGCAGGAAAATTTGTGTTGGACACCGATGCAAGCAACAGTGCAATAGGAGCTGTTCTATCCCAAATCCAAGATGGGCAGGAGAAAGTCATCACTTACTTTAGCAAAGTCTTGTCGAAACCAGAAAGAAACTATTGCGTTACCAGGAGAGAATTGCTAGGCGTAGTAAAGGCTTGCGAGCATTTTCATAAATACTTGTATGGCAGAAAGTTTCTTCTTCGCACGGATCACGCTGCTCTAAAATGGCTCCTACAATTCCGTAATCCAGAGGGCCAGATGGCAAGATGGTTAGAACGATTACAAGAATATGATTACGAGATCGAACACAGGGCTGGAAGAGTTCATTTAAATGCTGATGCGCTTTCGAGAAGGCCGTGCAGTGAACATTGTAATCACTGTCTTAAATTAGAAGAAAGACTTTCCCCCGTGAGACGAACCACCGTCATTAATGATCAATGGCAGCCTCAACAGCTACAAGACGCTCAAGCAGATGATCCATGTATAAAAAGAGTATTGGATTGGATGCGTCGAAGTGAAAGACCCTCTTGGCAAGACATTAGTGCATGTAGTCCTGAAGTCAAGTGCTACTGAAGCCAATGGAATTGCCTAGTGTTAAAAGATGATCGTCTTTATAGAACCTTTGAGAACGATGATGGTACAGAATCTAAGCTTCAGTTGATTGTACCTAAAAGTAAAGTGTCAGAAGTATTGCGTCAGTTACATGACGGTGCATCAGGTGGACACTTTGGTATTACGAAGACTCTGCGAAAGGTTCGAGAACGGTTCTATTGGGTGAACTGTAAAGATGATGTAAGAAGATGGTGCCGGAAATGTGGACTGTGTGCAACCAGTAATGGTCCAGTTGGTAAAAAGAGGGCACCCATGAAACAGTACAATGTTGGTAGTCCTATGGAAAGAGTAGCAATCGACATTGCAGGTCCACTTCCAGAGACAAACGATGGAAATAAATATATCCTGGTAGCCATGGATTATTTTACAAAATGGACTGAGGCCTATGCGATACCAAATCAGGAAGCTGCTACCGTTGCAGAGGTACTTGTTAAAGAATTCTTCAGCCGATTTGGGCGAAGGGCGAAACTTCGAGTCGACCCTTTTCCAAAACGTTTGTAAATTGATTGGTGTCAATAAGACCAGAACGACACCCCTGCATCCTCAATCAGATGGAATGGTCGAGAGAATGAACCGAACGATGGGTAAACACCTGTCCAAAGTTGTATCAGAACATCAAAGAGATTGGGACAAGCACATTCATTTATTCCTAATGACCTACCGCTCAACCGTGAATGAAACTACCGGCCAGACTCCAACCTGCCTGATGTTCGTGAAATTCGTTTGCCCTGCGACCTAGAGTTTGGCTGCAGACCTTCCGAAGAACATTGTTGCAAGCGAAGATTATGTCGACCGCCTAAAGTTAAGATTGAACAACATTTATGAACTTGCCCGACAACACATCCAGTTAGCCAGTGACAGAATGAAAGATCAATACGATTCTCGATACAAGAATAAAAGCTATGAAGTAGGTGATCTTGTTTGGCTTTATAATCCCCAACGTCGTCGTGGCTTGTCTCCTAAACTGCAAAGACAATGGGAGGGTCCATATGAAATTAAAAAGAGAATAAATGACGTAATATACCGAATTAAAAAGTTACCGAAAGGTAAACCAAAAGTAGTTCACATAAATCGGCTTGCACCTTATGCTGGCTCAAATGAAACAGAAGAAGCACGAATCCTTCAACATGAGATCGAAGATGACCGGCGACCAAGCTTTAATAAATTTGTGTCAAATTACGCAGAGAGAAAGAGTGCTAGATTCGACGTGACGACAGAAGTTCAGCAGGATCTTTTTAGTGTTCCGCATAACGTCACTCTAGCCCACTGTGTTGCCCAAGATCTTGAGATGACTAAAGGAATCTCATCCGTATTTTATAAGAAGTTCGGTCGTTTGGACGAGTTAAAAAACCAGCAGCCTAAAGTTGGAAGAGTACTGAGATTAGAAGATGGTTCTAGATCTTTGCTGTATATGGTGACCAGGAAGTAGTATACAGACAAGGCAACCTACGAGGATATAATATGGTGTGCTCTAACTAATTTGAAGAAAATCGTCTGCAATTACGACATTAAGAATTTGGCCTTACCCAAGATAGGCCATGCACTAGATAATCTGGATTGGAAGATTGTCAGAAGCATGCTAGAAGTGATCTTCCGAGAAAACCGGTGTAAGAATTACCGTGTGTTGCACTAATCCAAAGAGATTGTGTCCTTCAAAGACAGTAGACTGTTATTTCTTTCTGAGGGGTTCATGCAGAGCTGGAGAGTCCTGTAGATTCCGCCATCCTGGGCCTACATATAGACTTGCTGATCGGGACGCTCAGATCTAAGAGGGGAGCAGTGTTACGAACGTGCATTTAACGAGGCACGTATAACGGTTGCATCTCGAAACAGCACCTCATGCTTCCATGCGGCGGCATCTCGAAAGCGACTCAATATTTCGAGAAAGATCAGTCGCGTACGCCTAGAGGTGGGAACTTTCTAGAAAATAGTAACTTTAGTATATATATGTAACGATCTTAGAAATATGTTTAGTTGATAAGATAGTACCGAACTGTAAAGTTATAAATAAATATATTTATATAAATTCGAACCGCTCGTTTTATTTAAAAACGCTACAGTACGAATTGTCACAGTAGCTTTCCGAACATTGCCTGTTGTAAGCTTTGAGTGCCTAATGGGAGAACCACCTTTAGAATGTAGGAGAATGTACTTAAGTTTATCGTATGCATCAACTACTCTTGCAAATGATAATATTCCAGTCAACTATAATATCAAAACCAGCCATTTCCTAATATATACTTTAATAAGAGACAAGATCAACCTTTTTACGAAAGAATTAGAAAATATACAAATAACCTTAAGCTACAACTACCAAATTTCTTTGCATCAAATACCAACACACTTCCTCCCTTGACAATTTCCCCATTTCAAATCAATACTGACCTAACTAAATACAAAAAACTGAAATAAACCATAATTACATTAAACAAACTTTTCTTAAGATAATGAACCAACATAAAGATTATCTTCCTATATATACCGACGCCTCAAAAACAGACCAACATCTTGGAGCATCAGTAATATCTCCTAACGCTGCTAAAACTTTTTAACTATTTTCGTTTATTAGCATCCTTACAGCCGAATTGTACGCCATCTTGGAAGCAGTAATATTTGCAAAATCGACTCATCACTTCAAAGTAATAGTAATTACAGACTCGCTAAGTTCCATCCACACCATCCAACAGTTTATACTCTAAACATCCAATTGCCAGCTTAATAAAATTATAATGATTTTTTCTGAGGTAATCATGATACCAAAGCCTGGGAAGCCTCCCAATGAGGTGACATCATATAGACCAATATCACTCCTACCTGTGATGTCCAAGGTATTTGAAAAACTCCTCCTGCGAAGAATCCTACCAATAATTGAAGAAAAGGAACTAATTCCAGATCATTACTTTGGACTTAGAAATAAGCATTCGACAATTGATGAGGTGCATAGAATAACTGCTATAATTGAAAGATCATTAGAGAAAAGAAAAGTCTGTTCTGCAACCTTCGTAGATGTGGCACAGGCGGTTGATAAAGTCTGGCATAGGAGTTTGATACATAAACTTAAATCATTTATGTCTAAACAATATTCAAATATATTACAATCATATCTAGCGAACAGACATTTTAGAGTTAAACAAGAAGATGTATACACTGATCTCAAGGATATTGAAGCAGGTGTTCCACAAGGGAGTGTATTAGGTCCAGTCCTATATCTAATATACACGTGTGATATACCTGAACTAGAAGACGACACCATAGCTACCTTCGCAGATCTGCTGCAGAGCTGCTGTCTTAGCAGTAGGTGACACCGTCGAAGAAGCTAGGGAAAAACTACAAAATTCAATAAATAAAATCCATGAATGGACCAAAAAATGGAAAATTAAGCTGAATGAGAATAAATCAGTCCATATAAATTTTACCAATAAGAGAATTAATAATATTCCAATTAGAATAAATGATGTCTAAGTGCCTATTGCAACATCAGCAAAGTACTTGGGGATCACTCTTGATGCGAAGCTTCGCTGGAAGGCTCACGTGAAGAAGAAAAGATAAGAACTAGGTATCCGCTACAAGAAAATGTATTGGTTGATGGGAAGGCATTCCTCTCTATCCATAAATAATAAACTCCTAATCTATAAACAAATACTGAGGCCGGTATGGACCTATGGCTGCCAACTCTGGGGCTGTGCCAAGCCTAGTAACATCAAAGTAATCCAGGTATTCCAGAATAAAGTGCTGAGGAACATCGTAGATGCGCCTTGGTACGTTAGGAACAACGATCTTCATTGCGACCTCAAGATGGAAGACGTCAATCAGATTATCAAGAAATTTGCAGGGAGCCATGAACAACAACTGCATCATCATGTAAACGTCGAGGCTATCCAGCTCCTCGACAATACAAACCTAGAGAGAAGCCTAAAAAGGACAAAGCCTTTTGAACTGGTATAGTGAGTGAGTAAAAAGCAGAGCAAAGTATTGTACACGTATGCATGCTAAATTTAATGCTAGTTATTAGAAATAATAGGAAACATACTAGTGAGTAGACACCTAATTTTAAGTTTGCGTTAGTAATTTAAGTTAGAAACAAATTGATAATTGGTCTTACTGACCAGATTTTAATGTAAGTACACTTCGGTGTCTTTAGTAAAAAAAAGATTTTTTCTTTACCAATTAGAAATTAAATTATTATGGGCTCCATCACACGTAGATTTGTACGGAAATAAAAAAACAGATTTGTATGCTAAAGAAGCAACAGCCAGCACCGAAGTAACAATAGTGCGCGAAGTAGTAGCGAATGATATGAAGGCGGTTATTAAACATAAAATAATGTGTATGTGGCAATATGACAGCAACGAAACTTAAAACAATAAAACCGAGTGCGAAACCGTGGAAACAACTAAGTCGTCTGAAACAAGTAAAAATTGACAGGTTACGCCTGGGTCATACAAGACTAATTCATTCTTACCTATTTAATAGAGTCGATCCTCCTAAGTGTGAGTTTTATAATAGTTGTTGAATTGTTGTTCAATATATTGTTTTTCGAGTTAAATATGAGGAAGCATATTCAGAATTAAGAGAAATTAAAGCTGGAGTTCCACAAGGAAGTGTCCTGAGGCCAGTGCTATACCTGCTCTATACCAGCGATATTCTATCATTAGAACCTAACACAATTGCGACATTTGCAGACGACACATGCATTCTAGCAGTTGGACAAAACCACGAGGATGCAGCTACCATGCTACAGAACTCTGCTGAACAAATTAACATCTGGACCAGCCGATGGCGTATCAAATTGAATGAAACAAAATCTGTTCATGTCAATTTTACAAACAAAAGATAACAACATATCCCAGTACATATAAATAGAAACCAAATACCTTATGCAAATACGGTAAAATATTTAGGTATGAAGTTAGATTCCAAGCTACGTTGGAAAGCACATGTTATGAAAAAAAAAAGGAGGAATTAGAAATTAAGTTCAGAAAGATGTACTTATAAGCAATTCCTTAAAGTGATAGTGACATACGGAATACAGCTATGGGGCTGTACAAAAGAAAGCAACATCCAACCTATACACCGATATCAGAATAAAGTATTAAGGAACATCGTTAACGCTCCATGGTACTTTAGAAACTGTGATCTTCATCGAGACCTCCAGATGGATACAGTTATCCAGACAATAAGTAAGTTTGCCGAGAGTCATGAACAAAGGCTCTCCAACCACGTGAACGTCGAGGCCATCAAACTCCTAGACAACGCCAACCAGATAAGAAGACTAAAGAGAACGAAGCCGTTTGATTTAGTACTATAAGTGAGTGAAAGTGAAAAAGCAGAGTAAAGTACGGCTAAAGTGTACACGTTAGCTAGTAGTACTTTAATATATTAGAGCCTAAGGAATATTGCTGAATATAACCTTAGATAAGTTTCTTGTAATATTTATATATAGATCTAACTTGCTTATTGATCATAGTGAATGATCAGATAGCAATAGTCATAAGATTCCTGTTGGAGTTTTATTAAACAAAAAAAAAATATATTGTTTTTGTTTAACTCAAGCATTTTATTTCTCTGCTACCAGCACTTTCCCAGATTAAATATTGGATTTAAACATTTGCTTTACTATATTTTGACCATAAGGAAAGATTAGGCTATATCAGTCTTATAGATAAGTGGGTGGACTATTTCCACTGAATATATACAAATTTAATGATTGAGGTGTATGAACCAGTGCATCACAATAATGCACTGAGTAAGCATACTGTCCTAAGTCCAATCTATTGATTTTATAGAAAAACGAATTACCGGTTTTCGGTGAATATTTAGAATTATTACAGATATAAATAATCAACAACCAGTTTTTTAAGCAGTTAATAGTACAGGTAGAGTATTCATCATCATCATCCAGCCTCAAGAGTCCACTGCTGAACATAGGCCTCTTCATCATGTTTCCAACCTTGTCTAACTTGCGCCGCTCTTATCCAGTTTTTATTGAGTCTTCTTAAATCGTCAGTACATCTTGTAGGTGGTCGACCGACGCTTCTCTTGTCTCCCCTGGGCCTCCATTCCAATAACCTCTTTGTCCATCGCCCATCTGTCATTCTGGCTATGTGTCCTGCCCATCTCCATTTTAGTCTGACTATCTTCTCGATGATGTCAGTCACTCCGGTTCTTCTTCTGATGTCTTCGTTTGTTATTCTGTCTCGGAGAGTTATTTCTAACATGGACCGCTCCATTCTTCTCTGCGTGACTCTCAGTTTGGTAGCTGCTGCTTTTGTTAAGGTAAGTGTTTCTGCTCCATACTTCAAGACTGGGAGGACGCACTGATCAAATACCTTTCTCTTTAGGCATGTGGGCAGCTCACTTTTAAAAGTTTCTCTCAGTTTTCCAAATGCTGCCCACCCAAGGCCGACTCTTCTCTTCAGTTCATGAGTCTGGTTATCTCTGCCAATCATAATTGCATGTCCCAGGTATTTATATCTATTTACGAGTTCTATTTCTTTCCCACCAATACTGATGTTCTGGTTAGGCACCAAATTGGTCATGATTTTTGTTTTCGAGATATTTATATTTAAACCTACATTTTCTGTAGCCACAACGAGTTCCTGTACCATCTCTCTTGCCATACCTAGATCTTCGGCTATTATAAGTATATCATCGGCGAAACGTAAGTTGTTTAGATATTCTCCATCTATTTTTATTCCCTTTGTCATCCAATCCAAATTCTTAAAAGTATGTTCTAGCACCGTATTAAAAAGTTTAGGTGACATTGGGTCTCCTTGTCTAACCCCCCGTTCTATTTTTATGCGATTACTGTTAGTATGCAATCTGACAGTGGTTGTTGCCTGCAGGTATATTTTGTATAATAATTTAGTATATCTATAATCTAGCCTGCATTCTTTAAGCGCCTGTAATATTTTGCTTAGCTCAACTGTGTCAAAGGCTTTGTGAAAATCAATAAATATTAGAACTAGAGCTTTATTGTATTCCACTGCTTTCTCTATTAGAGTATTATAATCCACCAATTTCAAATTTTTGCAATATTTTAATTTTACAAAAAAAATGTACTTAGGACCTTATGCTTCTAAGTTGTATTTTTTTTCCGAAAATATTTTTTATCTTAAGTCACCTGTCCTTACTAACAATCAGGAAAACGGAGATAGATATACTAATTTCATTTTATTAGGATTAAACAAAGTAACAACAGCAAGTAAAATAAACATGAACTAAAAATTTTAAAGTACGTATTAGCTTAAATAAATTTGATGGATCAGCATCTCCTTCTGAATAAACGTTTCGATTTAGAGCATGTGGTAAGCTTCGATAGTATTTGTGGAACTCCGATGGTAAAAGTGGCAATAAATCCATGAGGTCATTATATTTTGCTGTTGAAATAGACACTTCCGTTTGATTTATTTGGTACAGATCCTTCGGTAAAGTAAGTTCGGTTCGTGTGTTCCTTCTCAAATCTAGTACCTCAAAATTTGTTGCTTGAAATGATGTTTTGTAGTACAGTGTTCCTAACTGATCTTTTCTATACTGCAAGTGAACTACTTTAGACAATAGAAACGGCTGTTTATTACGATTCATTTTTCGAGCAACAAAAGGTGCAGCATGTGAAGAACCCCTTGCAACAGTATACATTAGATCAAAATATTTAAAGTCGTCCAATTCTAAGTTTTTTTTTTTTTTTTTTTATTTAAACATACAAAACCCACATCAACCACCAAGGGTTATTAGTAGGGGGACATACACAGTAGTACAATTTGTTAAATTAAAGTTTATTATAAATGTTTATGTCTTTTAGAAACTGCAATAAATCCGAGATATTTGTCGTAAGCGCACTTTTCAGGTTTCCACTAATTCCTCGGCATGTTCTCTGAGGTTGGAATTGCGGACAGTCGACTATCAGATGCTTCACCGTGAGTTGAGTAGAGCAGTAGGTACAAATTGGAGCTGGTTCTTTATTTAGAAGGTGTTGGTGTGTTAGTCTTGTGTGGCCGATTCGAAGACGATTTACGATTACTTGATCTCTTCTTTTTCCTTGTTGTGGTAGGCTAGAGTCTACTCGAGGCTTTATTGTTTTCAACTTAGAGTCTGTTGCATCCCAGGTTGCTTGCCATAAATTTATTATATGATTCATGGACTGTCGTTTATGGTCGGTGTGGGGATATTTAGTAATTTCTGGAACATTTTCATTTCTGATAGATTTTAATGCTAATTGATCAACTTCCTCGTTGCCTTTAATCCCAATGTGTGAAGGTATCCAGATAAATGTAACCTTTTTATTTATATGGTGTAGTGCATTAAGTTCATTTCTTATGTTTTGTGCAATAGGATGGCTAGGGTAAAGTTGATTAATTCCATGAATTGCGCTCAGTGAATCTGTGATGATTAAAATATTATTTTCAGTCGTTGAAGAGGATTTCTTGATAGCTTCTAATATCGCTGTGGTTTCTCCGGTGTAAATGCTGCAATGCTGTGGAATTCTAATGGCATATTTGAAATTTTTATTTGTGAGGGCTGCAGCATGGCCACTTTCAGTTTTTGATGCATCTGTGTATATTATGTGGTGATTTGGATACTTCTCAATAATTTCTTTGAATGCGTTAATGATAAGGTTAGGATTTGTGGTATTTTTTGGATACTGTGTTAAAGTTAAATCGGTGATGGGTAAGGGGGTAAGCCATGGAGGAAAGTCTAATTTTGTAGTTATGGATAATTTGAATTCATTGCAATTGAATCCTTTTTGATTGATTCTTTCCCTAAAGGGTTTGTCTTTATATTGTTTGTTTCTATATAAATTGGATGTAGGTGCGTTAATAATCTCAGAATATAATGGGTGCTTTTTATTGGAAGATATTCTTGCTGCATAATTTAAACTAAGCAGATGTCGTCTTAAATGTAGAGGGGGTTCTCTTGATATTACTTGTAAGCTGCTTACAGGACTGGTTCTGAAGGCACCGACGGCTAATCTTAGAGCTGTTGTTTGAATTGTGTTAAGGTTTTTTAGAAACGTTTTATTTGCTGTATCGTAGCATATTGCACCGTAGTCTAGTTTACTGCGAATAATTGATTCGTAGAGGTTAAGCAGAATACTAGAATCAGCTCCCCATATATTATTGGATAGAATTTTCAGCAAGTTTATTCTATTTTGACAAGTTAGTTGTAAAGTCGTAATGTGTGTTTTCCAGTTTAATTTGTAATCAAACGTTAGGCCCAAAAAATTCGATTCCTCTGAATGAGATATATTTTGACCGTTAAATATTAACGAAACAGGAATGGTATTCTTGCGTTTGCTGAAAACTGTGTAATGTGTCTTATTAGTTGAAAAGAGGAAGCCTGTTTTGGAAGACCATTCTTCGATTTTGTATAGAAGGTTCTGTAGTATTTTAGCCCCAGATGTAATATTTTTGCATTTAATATACACAACTAAATCATCAGCGTATAAGTTTGCTTTTATAGGAGGCTTAATTGTATTTATTACATCGTTAAATGCAATTAAAAATAGAGTTGGGCTTAAAATAGAACCTTGTGGAACACCGTTGTCGAGTATTCTAGTGGTAGAGGTGTATCCATTTACTCTTACTTGTATTTCTCTTTTATTCAGAAAGTTTTTTATAAACGCAAGCATATGTCCTTGAATTCCCCATTTATCAAGTTTATTTAATATGAGGTATCTCCATGTTGTGTCGAAAGCTTTATTCACATCAAAAAAGACTGCTATAACTTTCTGATCTAGTAAGAATGCATCATGAATGGTTGACTCAAGTGCCACTAAGTTGTCGTTAGCAGATCTTCCTCGTCGAAAACCACTTTGAACTGTGGTCAGGAGATTTTCATTTTCTAGATACCATGTAAGCCTGTAATTTAAAATTTTCTCGAGAAGTTTACACATGCTACAGGTGAGGGAAATAGGACGGTAAGATGTGGGACAATCTTTTGGATTGTGTTGTTTATAAATTGGGATTATAATAGCTTTGGTCCAATTATCAGGAAAGTAATGATTTAAAAAGATGTGATTAAAGATGTCTAAAAGTATCTTTTTGCATTTTTGGGGTAGATTTTTTAAAAATATCGATGGAATATCATCAGGACCTGGAGATGTGGTTTTTAAGTTTAAAAGAGAAAAATCTAATTCTTGCAAAGTTATGGGTACATTTATGGGAGAGATCTGGTTGCGAATTTTGATGTCTACAAATTCTGTGGTAGTCTTATGTGTAGAAAAAATCGGATCTAGTACAGAATCGCTAGAGTTTTTTTGAAATACGTCCACTAGAATTTCAGGAATTTCGTTTCTATAAGAGATGATTTGGTTGTTATATGAAAGTGCATTTATTGAGTAAGGTAAACTTGATCCTTTTATTTTCTTTATTTTGTTCCAGATTATATTTGCTGGTGTGGATGTGTTAATGCTTCTAACATATTCAATCCAGGTCTCCTTCTTACTCTTTTTTATTAAGAATCGTGTACTAGCTCTCAATCTCTTAAATTTTATTAGGTTTTCCTCTGTTTTGTGTCTCTTAAAAACATTAAAGGCGTGCTTGCTAGCAGCCAAGGCTCGAGAGATTTCTTGATTCCACCAGGGTACCGGTTGCCTTTTACACTGTTTAGTTTTTCCTACAGATGTAGATGCACAATTTAAGATAATGTTGTTAAAGTCCGTGACGGTTTTGTGAATGTCATTTGATATCTCATAATTTTCCATCTCATCTTCCAAGTCTTTTTGAAAAAGTTCCCAGTTTGCTGATTTTATTTTCCATCTTTGATATACATTCGGATTAAGAGGTTGGTTTGTCTCGATTGAAATAAGTAAGGGGAAGTGGTCACTGTCGTGCAGAGTTTTTGCTGTGTTCCATTGAAACATGTGTGCTAGTGATGGGCTACACAGAGTCAGGTCAATTGCAGAGAATGATCCGTTATATGAGTTGAATCTTGTTGGCTTTCCAGTGTTTAATAAGATTAAATTTGATTTATTTATCAGACTGTGTAGAAAGTTGCCACATTTATCGATTTTTTGGCTACCCCACGCTGGGTGATGGCAGTTAAAATCGCCTAGAATTACTTTGGGATGGGGTAATTTTTCTATGAGTGCTGTTAGTTCATTTATGTCGTCTTGGTTAGGATGCGGTAAGTATATATTACAAACATTGATGTTTTTTCTGTAGGTAATTGACACAGCCACAGCTTCCAGGTTTGTAATTAGTGGAATGATTTTTGCTTCAGTGTCATTTCGAATGAAAGTAGCTACTCCACCACTAGCATGCATTCCATTTCTGTTTTTCAGAAATGGCACACAATTTCTAAGTGTTACAGAATTGTTTTTAAAGTGAGATTCTTCCAGACAAATTACAATGGGGGAGAAATCGTTTATAAGAAGTTTTAATTGCTCAAGGTGGGTGTAGAATCCGTTTAGGTTCCATTGAATTAAAAATGTATCAGGCATTATTTATCCTGACTAATTGTGTCGTTTTCAGATTCTTCTGTAGATGAATAATAATTTGAGGATAATTTTTTCTTAATAGTTGTAATTGTTCTTTTTAAAGAGGGATTTTGAATATTTGCGTGGATAAAAGTGAGAATGTCAATAATTTCGGATATTTCATTGGTGTATTCTTTTGCTATAAGTTCAGGTTTTTAGAGTTAGTGGCATTTTCTAAAAATAGGCATATTTCTGAATAACCTATGGGAAAGGGCGGATTTTTTTGTTCTATTAAGTTTTTAATAGGATCGAGGACAGCAAATGTATTTTCAGTCGACTTGGCCCTTTTTTTTGGTTTAAATGTTTTGGGAACAGAGAAGACGTCTTGTGATGTGGGAATATCAGAAACATCTGGAGAATTTGATAATTGTCTTTTGGCCTTATCTTTATTTAAAGATGGGTTATCGTTGCTAGTTATAGATAGGGTAGGAGCTGGAGGGTTATAGGGAATGTTGACTTCAGATGGAGTTTTATTGGTGGTTTCAGTTAGCTCTATATTGGTTTGGTTATTTGAATTAGAATTTTCAGGTACTTCTGTTTCCATTTGGTCACTGGGCGAATCCGTTGTTTGAATGCAGTCAACTTCTCGGTGTCCTATTGTTCGACATTTAGAGCAATTAAATTCGTCTATAGAAAGGTATATTCGATATGTTGTGGAATCAAAAGAAATGTTGAAAGAGTCTGTTATGGATAAGTTTTCTAATGGATTGATGTAGATTTGCCGCCGAAAACTTAGAACATGGTTATATTCTGTCTCAGACATACCCACTCGAAGAAATGTCATTTTTGATATGGCTATAATTCCCATTTTCTTGAGTTCTTCTTCTATAACTTCGTTTGGAATGGTTGGACAAACATTCAAGATGACTAATCTTAATGCTGGAGTTATTAATCTGCGGACTTCTACTTGCACGTTGCCGATTTTGACGTATTTGTGTGAATCAATGAGTTGGTCTACTATTCTTTTAGAAGATAAATAAATGCAAATGCGGTTGTTTGCAATTTTCGAGGCAAAAACTATGTTCTTTGGAAGGACAAGTGATCCAATGGCAACTATATAATCATGAATTTTAATTCCTTCTATGGCAGATAGTACAATAGCTTGGTCTTTTGCCGGATATTTGAATGAAGTTAGTATGTTTGAGTATGTAGATGGTGTGGTGTTTTTTGAAGGATTATTCTCTTTTGGATTCATTTTTGGTTAATAATTTTTGTCTTTAAATTTATTTATCATAGTCAACTTTTTACCCGTGCCAATCCGGCTCTGTATTATCAGCAGAGTTTTAAATAAACCCGCTCTGAAACCGGTTGAAGCGGCCTTTGTGATAATTTTGTTGACTATCAGAATATGTTGTAATTATGTATTATTGAGAATATTAATTTTACTCACTGCGATTGTAGACCAATCGATGAAAAGCACTGTAGATTTTTGTAGTAAACACTTTTTACTAATTTTTGATCACTTTAATCTATTAGATTTAAACGATATTATCGGAGCTAACCTAAATGTGGTTTGCTAAACCAAGGTCAGAGCCGTATTCAATTCTAAGTTTATTACTTTAAATTTTAGGGAACAGTGAGGGATAAATTACTGTCAAATCCACGGAAATACAACTGTCATTGTATGTTTTTTTTCGCTGATTTTCTGTTTGTGCATGAACGGTGTTAGCTTCCATGTGATTATGTCCTTTTAAAAGAAATTTTTGATCAGTTGATTTAAGCTGTGGATATTTATTTAGAATAAAATGGAAGCCCATTACGATGCTGCTGTTCTTATTTTGGCCAAAGCAATTATCAGACCAAAGCGTTATATGCTCTATATTAGATCCAGTGAAGTTTAGATTTGCCCATTTTACCAAAGCTGATGCCAACTCATTCCCACCTCTTTTACCTTTTGATTCATCTCACATCATACACTAGGCTGAATTATTTTAGAAATTAAAAATTGTATAATTTAAAGTCCACAGCTTTCTTTTATAAAAAGTAGGCGCATTGTTCAACAATGGTGTAGGTAAACATTTCTGAAGATCTGCTGTGAGTACCTTATGTTTGCAATTTTCTTTAGTTTCATTTGTGTCTGAGGATTTAATATTGTACCTACGTTCTGCATTTCTTTCGTTTTTATACGTTCTATATTAGTGTCGTGTACTGCTGTCTTTAACTGTGCTAAAAATAATTCAAATGTATCACATGTATCCACTCCTGGTGGTTTAAGAGTAAGATTAATTTTTTTATTAAAAATATCCTTATAAAGCCATAGTTTTGCTAAATCGTCTAAATGAACATGTTGTTCAAAGCAATACTCTTTATAGAGCATATACATTTGCTGCACTGACAACTGAGGACTTAAATATGCCTTCTTTGACCTTTCTAGTTGCTTGCATATTTGAGAAATGAGAAAATATATGATACAACGGAATCGATTACATGCTGGTGAGTTGTATTACTAGGTGTATGCTTACCTCTCTTGTCAGCCATAACTACTATGCCTCCTTCTTAGTGCTTTGCTAAAGCGGTGTTCACTACTGACAGCGATATGCCCAATGTATTCACATACATGCACTTACACACTACAATTTTTACACTATCTACTGTTAATGTATATATAGGTTATTCCACGAATATACGACTGTTTGTAATTATTGCTACAACGAATATTTTACTGTACAAGTAGAAGTATGAAAGTAAATTGGTCTAATTATTATTCCATAAAAAAGGATCTTCTGTTACTATGACATATAAACTAAAATTATTTCAGTTAATAGATGTTCAGATAGACGCAAAATTTATTGTAAAAATTAATCCGAAAATAACAAAAAAATTCACGTAAACGCTCCTACAAATAAATACAATGACCTCTATGAAGTTAAAATGTGTTCATCATCCATTTGGGTTGGATTTCGGTGAAATGTAAACACCAAAGAGGCGCACCGGGTATCTTTATTACTTTATTAGGTACTACAACGGTATTAAAAAGAAATATATTATTTTTAATATAAATAAAAAGAAATTGGCAGCACGATGGTTCAGAAACCAGAAAAAGAATCTAGTATTCCACTTTGTTAGTTTTTTGTTTGCTTTGAGTGGATATACTCTTAAAAGTTCCGAAAGTAACGGGTATAACATGGCGGCTATTGATAGTTAAAGTACCGAGTCATTACAGATATTAAAAAGTAACGAAAATTTACATACAGTTTCATAAATCGCCGACTGATTTTAGTCTTAAAAACCGTCCGTATAAAGGTGTCCGGTGAAGAGACGTGTCCGTTAAGAGAGAGTTTAGTGTAGTGTATTTGTTTGTAATGGTGATTAGGAGAATAAGAGTAAGAGTAATTTTTTTTGTTTTTCTAATACTTATTGAATATTCGACTAAATACATTAAACTATTTAATCACTTAAGTATTGTTACACTGTTTAAATCACTTAATTCAAAAACCAACTTGTTTACAATACTAAAGTCAATGAGAGTAATTATACGAGTATACTTTAAAATCTGAATTACAATTATTGTATAAACTATCAATTCTATATTTAGATCATAACTTCATATTTAAATCTAAGGTGTATATCTGTCAGGACAGTATTTTAAAAATGGGGAGAATTTACCATTGTACAATTCAGCACATTGGACCATTTAAGTCGACACCTTAAAGCCAATTTAAAACAGTCGTATATTCGTGGAATGGAGTATACCAAGGTGTTTTTTCTTGCTTTTGATTCGTGTCCTAATCGCGATCTTTGTCTAGCTGTAGGCCTAGTTTCTACACGGGATAAAATGAACTGCCTTTTCACATTATAATCTTTTTCGTTATCCTAATAATAATTAAAAGTCTCATCTCTCTTTTCTTCAATTATTTTGGAATAAAATTTCATACGACACGAAGCAGCTCTGTTTTTTCTTTCAGGCATCTCTTTTCCGCTGTTACTGAGATATAAGACCTAAATGAGTATCTTACGTACTAATGGAGTGTAACAAACATAACAATATAAGAACTAACCATAACCTTGCAACTAACCTTACATCTTTTTTAAAAAAAGATTGTAATTCGGTAAATGTTATAAATTTTTTCAAGAATGTAGGTCTATTTCATCAGTTGTAATGTAATAGTATATTACATAACGGGAGTTGTAAGAAGCTTATTACATGCGAGTAAAAAAACTTGCGCGCGAGCCGCGTAGCGGCGAGCGCAGTAATTTTACAAGCATGTAATAAGCTTACAACTCAAGTTGTGTACTATACTTTTTCTACCATTATTTTCGTTTATAAAAATAAAAATTAAATTACCACTATATTCACACTGACAAATTAATAATTTTTAATCTGTCAAAATAACGTATGTTTATTTGTTTCCATGGTAACTCGACCAACTGACTTACAAGGCTTATGTGATATTACACATTTTTATAAAACTGAAGCGTAATTTTTTTTATTACCTGCTAGTCATTACGTGTCAGAGTTACGAATGTCAAAACCGAAAACGGATTTTTAAAAATTTTATTTTCGTAACAAAATTTATTTTTGAGAACGTACAGGTATGGTAACAACTACAAAACAAAAAGCTCTTAATCTAATTAAACACTGGTATATATAGTCTTTCTATATGTCGTCACATATTGGATAATCCAGGGACGTAACTCCTCCACCCTTAGAAAGAAGGATATCCTTGGGATGTGCTTCTTTACAAAATTAATTCCGGGGTTTCTTCTTTTCTTCTTTCTTCTTGTTTTCTTTGACGCACATTTTTACAATATTTAGTTAAATAATATAAAATTAAAATGAAAATTATTATATATATACAGATTGTCCAAAAACTTGTTTGTTTAAAATAAATTGAATTATTATCTTTCAAATTATATTTTTGTGTTTCTAACTTCTCTAAAATATCTTTAGTCTTTCTAAGGTTAATTGTATTAAGATTTATTGGTGAAAAATTTGAACTTTCATTTTGAAAAATATTAATAGAAGGAATAACTTTTGGAAGATTTATATGAGCAAAATGAGTTTTACTAAATTTTTCTGTTTGGAAGACTTCATTCTTGATTTTCACGGTACAATCGGGAACTGATTCTAAAACATAGCTTCCATGTATTGGTAAATTTTCTTTTGATTTTTGGGCATTCGATAATTGCTAATTCTTCTTCTGGAACTGTAACTATCCATTTTCCGTCGCTAATTCTTGTGGATTCTATCTTCTTTATCTTTACTTCAAAATGTTCACATGATAATGCCTTCTTCTTAAAATTTATTAATTGGACTGCACAAGGGGCTTCTTCGGTTATGGTTAGTTTATTACTTCCTTTACATATGTACTCTTCTGAGTCTATTTCTGTGCATATATCTTCCATATAGACATAGCTAAATTCATTAAGTGCAAGGAAAGGTTTGTAATGTAAATGAATAAGATAATTTGAGTTGTTCATAGGAATAGGAATAGGGAATAGTTGGTAGTAATCATATATTTCCGATTCAACTAATGGAATCTCTAATACAAATGTTATTATAGAATTTACTGAATAGCTCTTAATATTTATTATTTTCTCGTACTGAATTATTTTTCCTAGTGTAGTATCAAAAGGCATTAATTTTGACTTTGTATGAGATTTTGCTTTCTTAATTTCATTTAAAAGTTCAATTGGATTTACTATAGAATTGTGCAAGGTATTTATTTTAGCAAATGAGATTGCAGTTTCTACTTTCTCAAAAATATCATAAATTGTTTGATAAAGTAAAGTAATTTGATTTATTACTATAAATGACTGAATATGTGTATACATACTTTTTTCAAATAAAGCTAATTTATTCTCTATAGCTTCAATTTTTGATTTTAAAATCAATTGATTATGTGAAATATTATTGATAGCATTATTAAAAGTATTTATAGAATCTTGCAATAAAGATATTTGTCTTAGGGAATTTACTTTTAAGTTATTTTGATTATCTTTTAATTGTTTTATTTCGTTCTCTATTCTTTGTGCGTCTTCTTGGTCCATATTTCCTGTAATACATTTTATTATTGTTCCTAGAGGATTTAGAAGTCCTCTTTTTGTTCTCTTTTCTTCCTTATACAAAGGCGGATTAATTTGATATATCTGCTCTTCTATTTTATTTTGTAATGTAATTAGAGGGATAAATGAGTTTTCTAATTCTGAATAATAACTTGTCTGATTTTTAAAACTTGTGTGTAGTCTTTGAGCTTCATTTTTCAATAAATAAAATTCTTGTATGACAGAAGTTAAATTGTAAATTTGTATAAATGTCCAGTGTGTAGAAATTATTTTAGAGGTACCTAATCTGAAAGGTAGGAGTCCTGGATATGAAGTTACATCTTCAAACTTGACTAAGTTGTCTCTTGCGTTGATATAGTTGACTGCTCCGAAGATTCCGACGATGAATCTGAAATATTAGGCAAAATTTTAGTTTCGTTTATGTGGACTATTATCTTCTTTTTATTCTTGGGATTTTCAATTTCTATTTTCCCATTTTCTAATATTTGTGTAAGTATATATGGTCCCGTATATTTTCTACTTAATTTTCCTCCGCGAGTTTCTGTTTTCCTATAAACTTGTGATCCTAAACGAGGATCCTTTGATTTTCTTTCTTTATTTCTTTTTCCAATTACGTTTTCTTTCAGTTTTTGATTTTCTTCTTGTATACTTGTATATAGAGCTTGAGTATTATTTTGATGTGCATTAACATATTGAGTATAAGCTTGTGCTGGAATAAGTCTCATGGGATCTTTACTGTCTGTATGTCCCGATACTAATTCGAAAGGTGTATGGCCAGTTGCTGAATGTATAGTACTATTATAGGCAATAAGAGCATAAGGCATAATAGAAATATTATCTGCATCTTTATCTTTTTCTTTTAGTATTCTTAAGTGCTCAGTTAAAGTAGAATGGAATCTTTCTACTGGGGAATTGGATTCGTGATGATATGGAGTAGTAAAATGTATTTTTATCTGATGGGTCTTTAGTAATTCATCTACAACGTCATTTTTGAATTCTCCACCACTGTCTGCAACAATTTGCTTCGGTATTCCGAAAAATGAAAAGAAATGTACTAATTGTTGACATGCTGATATAGCTGTACCAAAATATGGTAATGCTTGGCCATATTTTGAAAATTTATCTATAATTGTTAAAAATCTTTGATTGCCAACTTTATAAGTATCTATATGTATTATCTCAAAAGGCTTGGAGGGTGTGTGGGTTAATATTAAAGGTTCTTTATGTGGATTTCTATTATATTTGGATCTCTGGCATATTTCACATTCATTTATATATTTTTCTATGTCCTTTTTCATTGATTTCCAGTAGTAATTTAGTTTTAAAGCTCTAAGAGTCTCTGAAATTCCTCGATGATTTGTTTTTCCGTTGTGCTTATATTTTATTAGTTGATTTCTTTCTTCTGGTAATACATTGTTAACTAATTTTGTACATTCAATCCATTTTAATTTTGTAAAATATTTACGCCATACATTCTGAAATATTGGTCGTAATTCTTGAGATAAGAAATAAATGTATAAAGTATTTTTGCACGCATTTTCTTTTAGGAATTGGGTTACACTTTCTTCGTCGGCTGAAATAGTAGCTTTTATTATTTTATGTCCTTCAAAATTCTCGCATTCGCGTTTTAAATAATTTGCAAAAGGCGCTCTTTTAACGATAAGTTGATAGGCTTTATTGTTTATTATTTCATCTAACAATGAGAACCTATTTTCATTTGAAGATTCAGCACTATGAGCTGTGTCTGTGTCTGAGTTATCTATCTCAACGTTTTCATTGTTCTCATTTCCTGTTGATATAATTTTATTTACTAGTGGGTTTTCTGTAACCTCATTGTTATCAAGAATTTGCAAAGTTTCATTTATTACATTTTCATCAACTATGTCTGGGTTAAATTCAGCTAAAAATTGGTCGATATCAAAATCTATGTCACCGGGATTATTTATATTTGATTCTGTTTCAATTGCGTTAATATTTATTCGACTTAAAGAATCGGCAATATTCGTTTTACCGGGTTTATATTTTATAGTATAGTTAAATTCTTCTAATTTTAATCTCCATCTTAATAATTTGGAGTTGGGTTCCTTCAAATTAAATAACCATATAAGAGGTCTATGGTCGCATAAAATTTCAAAAGATCTGCCGTATAAATAAGGTCTAAATGTTTTACAAGCCCATACAATTGCTAAAAGTTCTTTTTCTATCGTAGAATATTTTTGTTCTGTTTGATTAAGAGTTCTTGAGGCATACGCTACGGGTAAATCATTTGGTACTTTTCCTTGTGATAAAATTGCACCTAAGGCTATATTTGAAGCGTCTGTAGTTAATATAAATGGTTTTGAAAAATCTGGATATTTTAAAATAGGGGCATTAATTAAAAGTTCTTTAAGATGATTAAAAGATTTCTTAAATTCGGGAGTATGTATTACTTTTGCATGTTTCTTTAGACACATTGTTAATTTAGTATTTTAGCGAAATCTAGGATAAATCTTCTGTAATTTTCTGTAATAACCTAAATCCTAAAAATGACTTTATTTCTTTCTGTGTAGTAGGAATAGGAAAGTTTTTGACTGCATTTATTTTATCTGGATTTGGTCGTACTCCTTCTTTTGTTATAACATGACCTAAATATGCCACTTCTGTTCGTAAAAATTCTGATTTATCTAGTTGTATTTTTAAATTAGATTTTCTTAGTCTTTCAAAAATTGATTTCAGTCTTGTAACATGTTCTTGCAATGATGAGGAAAAAACAATTATATCATCTAAGTATATATAGCAAATTTCATTCTGGTATCCTCTTAATACATTATTCATAACTTTTTGAAAAGTAGCTGGGGCATTTTTCAATCCAAACGGCATACGTAAAAATTCATAATGTCCTGTCTCCGTGGAAAATGCTGTTTTTGGTACATCGGCTGGTTCCATTTCTATCTGATGGAAACCATTTGCTAAATCTAACGTAGTAAAATATTGAGCTCTTCCTAGACCATCTAGAATGTTATCTATTAATGGCAAGGGAAATTTATTTTCTATAGTATTTTCATTTAATTTGCGATAATCTATTACTATTCTATATTTCTTTTGGTTACTTGCATCCATTTTCTTCTCTATTACCCAGATGGGTGAATTAAAAGGCGAATTTGAGTCTTGTATTATTCCATTTTTTAACATATCATTTATTTGTCTACTAACTTCTTTTTTATAAACTTCCGGATATCTATAATTCCTTGTGTAAACCGGAGTATCATTAACTAAATCTATTTTATGCTTTATTTGATTCGTAAAACTAAGGGGCGTTCCGTCTATATAAAAAATATCTCTATATTCATAACATAATTTACTTATGGCTTCGTATTCTTCTTCGTTACAATGATTAAGTCTAAGTTTCTTGAGATTTTCTTTTTGTAGATAATCTATTTCTTCTTCTTCTATGTCCATCTCCTCAATATGATATGACTGAATATTATTTAAATTTTCTTCTTGAATATATTCTACATTAAAAGGTTCCGTAAATTTAATTTCCGCTGGAGTTTCTCCTAGGTTACTTATCATAGTAAAAGCGTTGTGATCATTGATATCAATTAAACATGAAGGAATTTCTGCATTTCCGATTTTTGTATAATTTAGTATCGCTGTACCAGATCTTCTGTTAACTGGGACTTTAACTTTTTGAGCAGTTCTTGGTGGTATTATTATTTTACTTGGTTTAAAATATTTTTGTTTCGTTGGGTCTTGTGATGCAAAAAATATGGGAAGAGAAATGGTTGGGGTCTTTAGTTTTGAATCTTTAAAATCAATAATAGCATTGATTTGTGATAAAAAGTTGCATCCTAGCAAACCATCAAAATTAGGAGAGAAATCGAAAAGATAAAATTTATGACAATTTGGATTTCTGAAACTAGGGAATATTGGAATGGTCATAGTTTCATCATGAATTGAAGTAGCGTGTGCAGTATGCACAGCAAATTGCTCAGGAATTATATATTTCGGAAAAAGTTCTCTTGCGAGGTCAGGTCTAAAAAAGCTTTGTTCTGATCCCGTATCTATTAAAAATGTAGCATTAATTTCTGGAATTATTATTTTAGGTAATTTATCATATTGTTTAATTGCATTAAAATTTATGTGGCTGTACTTGTTGAGGCTTGGACTGGAAAATTTTCATCATTATATATTCTTTCATTTTCATTATATCTTCTTAAATTATTATTATTATATATTCTTTCATTATCATTATATCTTTCTTCTCTTACATTATTACTCGTTATTTTATGATTAAATAAATTATTTGGAGAACGTCTATCATTTCTAAAGTTACTTCGTAAACTAAAGTTATTGGAACTTGTATCCATTGGCTCAGGTCGCATTGAATTTCTGCTTTGACTTTGGGTAGGAATAGATGGTTGATATCTAGGTATATTTGGAAATTGTCTTGGAAATTGGTTACTATTATTATTATTAAAACCATTGTTCGAAAAACTTGGACGATTTTGAAAATTATTATTTGGATTTCGGAAAAAATTATTATTTCTGTATTGACTAGAACTTTGGGAAGAATGTCGATTTTGAAAATTATTATAATTAGAAAAATTCTGATTTCGAGAAAAATTATTCCTATTTGGAAATGAAGAGTGTTGGGAATTAATATTTGAATTTCTATTAGAATTATTATAGGATCGAGAATTATTAAAATTTGAGGGTCTCGTATTATTACTTCGATTTTTGAAAGAAATAAAATTTTCTTCTTCTTTAGCGAAAGCCATTGCTTGCTCTATCGAATCAGGATTCTTTAATCTGACTACTAACTGCATGTGATAATTAAGGCCATTTATAAAAGTTTTAAGACAAAGATCTTCATATTGTTGAATTTTTAATATTTTTACATTTAATTGGTCATTAGACATATTAATTTTTGAACAAAGAATGCTTCTAGCATCTTGGATTCTTAAACCAAAATTTTGTGCATTTTCATTTCTTTCTGGTTTCATTGAAATAATATCTTGTACTAAACAATCAATTGATCTCTGATCAGAAAATGTTACTATAAGAGAATCTTTAACTTTTGCCCAAGAATCAAGTTCTGTTCTTGATGCAATAAGGTCTGCTGCTCTGTCAGTTAATTTACTTAAAACAGTATCAAATAGACAAACATTTATAGGATTATTTGCATCTCTATTACTATGATTATTTAAGAAATTTTCACATGATTTAATAAATCTATTTAATTGTTTCGGATTGCCATCAAAATTAGGAATATTATCAGCTTGATATTTAATTAATTGAAAATTAGGTTGAGTCATTTCGTTAAATGTTAAGTTTACTAAATGATCCAAAATATCTTCCACCGTGAATCAAAAAATATATAATATATAGGTAAAAATATGGATATTGGTAAAATAGGAAACACTTACATGAATATTTTCATTTTCTATAGACTTCAGACTATGTTTGTTCCTCCGTCTGCACCAATAGGATTCTGGACGATGCTTGTTCCTTCTCCCTGGTCTTGGCTTCTCCAATAGGTTGTGGACGATGCTTGTTCCTCACCCTGGACGTTTGGCTGTTACCGTACCCGAAAGCTGGATCTTTTCCGTTAATCTTTAAAAAGAAAAATTGTACGCGAAATTCGGCAAGGCTAACACGAACACTTGTACAACTTCGAAAAATCCTACTGACTGCGCCAGTTACGAATGTCAAAACCGAAAACGGATTTTTAAAAATTTTATTTTCGTAACAAAATTTATTTTTGAGAACGTACAGGTATGGTAACAACTACAAAACAAAAAGCTCTTAATCTAATTAAACACTGGTATATATAGTCTTTCTATATGTCGTCACATATTGGATAATCCAGGGACGTAACTTCAGTATCTGTTATGATGCATTTATTTAGCATCCAAATAGTAGGTAATATACAATTTACTAGTAAGAGAGTAGAAAAATATATTTGTAGAGCAATGTAATGTAATTTATGTCGCTAATAACTTTTAGGAGTTAATGCACATAAATAAAACAAAAAAAAAATATGAAGCAGTCTGCTGTGCTGCTATCGGAATAATATACACTACCGTCTTTTTTACAAGTTTCTGACTCTGGCTATTACTTTTAATTTTCCTGTAGTTTCCTGTAATTTTGTTCCACCAGCTTCAATAAATTTTCAAAAGAGAAGCTGTGCCTTTATTCAATGGCGCATCTGCGAAGTGTTAGATATACCTGAATACTTGAATACCTGTTATTCAAACGTATTACGGTTTACTTAACATACTCGTATGGGGTTTTGCTGTATTTATTAGCATGCTGTGTATAATATTTTTTACAGTATTATTTGATATTATTTGATATATCAAGGTTATATGTAGGTTATGTCCACATGTGTTTGTTTATTTTTTTAACTTTGGCAAAATTTTTGTTATACAGTGCAAAATATTATGTATGCTGTTTTATTGTGTTCAGTTAGAGTGTAGCACCTTGCAAAAATATTGATAATATATTGACTTTAAGTGTACCTCATTCAGTACCTTTCGATTTGGTCAACTGGAGTAAAATGTGGCAGGTTTTGTCTGAAATGGGAGTCCCCAATCATCTGATACTGCTAATTAAAAGCCTGTACAATAACAATCATGCCAGAGTTAGAATAAATGGGGAACTAACCGATAGTTTTAGGGTCGTCACAAAGGGCGTGAGACAAGGCTGCATACTAAGCCCAATTCAATTGAACATCTATGGTGAATGGATAATGCGGAAAGCTACTGAGGACTGGAACGGTGGCATCACCATTGGCGGGAAGAAGATTTGCAACTTGAGATATGCAGCTGATACTACTATCCTCGCTAGTTCTGAAGCTGAATTGATTTACCTGCTACAACGGATAGAAGACGTAAGCTTAACGAAGGGCCTTAAATAAACAGAGATAAAACGAGAATCAAACGAGAAATTTAGCTAATAGCTTCATGATATCACGATCCTGCATCAAGTTAACGAATAAGAAGAAGAAGAAAAAGTACCTCATTCATTTGCAAAAATACTGTTATGTTTTAAGTGCAACAAAGACTGTCATATCGACAAATGCTGCAAAACAGGCATTTTTGGCTATCCCTGTGACTTATGTTCGAGATTTGTGTGCCGTATTTGCACAGGCTTACACGTGCAAGACATTCGGTGCATACCCAGCCCATCTAGAGTTATGCTGTTTGTCTACCCGGATTGTCGCAAAAATATAGAAGCACCTGGTCGCCCCAAAGTCTCATTTGACATTACTGATGATGTTTATAATGGTAATCTCCCTGATTTTCCTAACACCAATGTTGACATGATTTCAAACAGTTTAAAAGCTTTGATTGATTCTAATTTGACACCAAAACTCAAAGCATTGATTTTTTCCTTTAAGGATGATATCATTACTCATATTACAACAAAACTGAGAGAGTGTAGCCCAGGAGGCTGTGGCAAATAATCATTCAGTAGCACTGAAAAATTACTCGGACCAAGTTATATTGAAGGTGAATGGTTTGAATATGGCCATACAAAAAGCCCAACAAGAGATTGTGCTGAATAGACAAACCATGAACGTATAAGCATAGATGGACACAGCAATAAGATACCTTTAACACACAATGTTTTGAAGCTTCGATAGAATGTGATGCTTCCGCAATGAGCATAAGCGTGCTTGAATTTTTGCTCGCGGGTAATTATTCAGATTTTAAAAATTAGAAGTAGTAATAATGTATAAAAACACGTTCAAAGAATTAAAAAAACAACAAGAGTTTAACTAATAACAAATCACGTCTTTATAGAAAAATTAAAATACAATTTTATTTGCTTTAAAATTAATACAATTAAATATAGTTGAATTCAAGTTAATTTTTTAATAGTATCAGAATAATGCTACAATAATAAATCTTTATGATTTCTCCTTAATTTGCTACCCAAATAGTTTGATCGTCAATATTATTTGGAAACCTACATAGAAAAATAAATGAGTTTTATTCATTTCACTAATTTATTTGTATCCATGAGAAATAATAAATTAAAAAGGTACTAAACAGATCTTTTTTAATCAGATGATGTTTACTTACAATTTATAAATGTCTACTAATTTCATGATCTTATTCAATATATTAATGAACATGAATAAACCCAATGGTACGCCTATTAAAATGTAAACAAACACGCTTCCTCATTTCCTCATCTTAAATAATGTAAATTGTATGTAATTACAAATGAAATGAGAGATCGGGATGTAAATATTTCGTTTATTTTATTTCACTTTTCACAAATATCACTCAAAATACAGCCAAAATATCGAAAAACAACTTTTACTAAAAAGTAAACAAACATGGAACAGTATTTGAAGTTTGACGTAGATCCATAAGACAGAGAAATGTAAACAACCGTTGCCATTTATAAATAGTTTTCAGTGCTTCTACATATAAAATAATTGATTGATATCTATTATAAGCTATTATTAAATGATAATGCACACTATGTGCATACTTGATATTTTGATTACTTACAATTAAATATATTAATCTAACCAATAAATTATTATTTTGGTTTGATAGCACCTGTAGAGTATAAAATACGGAGTAATATTTTCAGCCACTCGCGTGGCAAACAAAACGTGACAACAGTTGAAGGTGCTGAGAATGTGACCTATTCAAATAATTTTGACTTCACAATTTTATGTAAATAACTGAGTCCATCTGTGTTTATACGTCCATGAGACAAACCATACTGACAAGTAAAATTGATAATGAACCCACTGAAAATCCGAGTGACATACCTTCTAGTGCATCAGTCAAAAGTTCTGCTGTGCCGAGTGCTACACAGTCTCTCTTGAGTAATCTAAGGCCCAGTGAAGCTACCCATTATAATGCTCCCAGAAAATCTTTATATGCACTAGTTTGCGGAAATGGTGCCTGCTCAGACCAATTAAAAGGTGTCCTTAAAGCAAATCATAACAAACGTTCATGGTTTTACCTAGATAGGGTGCAAAACTCGGTTGCTGAGTTCGTTGTAAAAGAATACATAAAGAAAGCTGCCAATATTGGCAATGAAAAAAGACATTTATGTTAAACTGTTAAAATCTAATGAAGAATTTAACTCATTTAGATTTGGAATTCCTACTGAGTACGTGACAATAGTGAATAAAAGTGATTTTTGGCCCCGGATGTCCTTTTTAGGAAGTTTGTGTTTAACTTCCATAGAAATGTTGATTCTACCAAAATCCAGTCATTAGCCAACACATCAACTCATCAAACAACAGTTAACCAGCCAAAAAACTGAGAAGTAACCTAAAATGTTACGTTCATAATGTTGGTGGACTTCGACCTAAACTCTCTTAGTTAAGGGACTCTTTGCTACTAAATGATTATGATATTGTTATTTTGATTGAATCGTGGCTATCTGAGAAGTTTCTGGTTAGTGAGACTGATCTAGTACCTAAAGTATATTGTTTATAGACAAGACCGCTATCAGCATGGATTGGACATAGTGGGCGGAAGAGTGTATATTGCAATCAAGAAAAACCTACCCTCTAAACTAATATGTAAGTCAAATTCGTTTAACATAGAACAACTTTTTGTGAAAATTAAACTGAATGATGATCAGCTTATAATAGGAGGAATGTATATACCACCTAGTTCATTAGTTGAAGCATATGAATATCACTGCACCTTTCTTGAGGAACTGATAAGTAAACATCCACAAAGTTCTGTGATCTTGGTTGGCGATTACAACCTGGGAGATGCTCAATGGGCCAATGATCAAAACGGGGTTTATTTATCCACCTCACTTCCTGATGGCTCTCATGTGAATACAGTATGTGGATCTTTTGCATTTTTAAATCTTCATCAGTGCAACAATATACCAAACAGACATGGAAAATTTCTGGATCTCATTTTTTCACATATACCTGATCTAAATGTGTGTACACCGGTCGATCCATTGTTTTGTAAATCATTCAGGCATAAGCCATATGAATTTTTGATCCTTATTGGCTATTTTAAAGAGTCGGTTTTTTATGAAGACTATGTTTATGATTTCAAAAACTGTAATTTTAATTCTGTTAACCTTTATCTATCTTCAGTTAATTCGGATGCATTATACCATTATAATAATATAAATGAGGCTTGTCAAATATTTTACAGCCATATGTATCAGTGTTTCGATATTTTTCTTCCTATGAAGGTTGTCAAGTGTTCCTACAAGTTCTCAATTTGGTTCTCAATAAAACTTAAAGATCTTATTATTCAAAAAAAAGCTCATCTGAGATTTAAATTATATAAATCAAACGAGGACTACTTATTGTTCTCTAATCTGCGTGATCAATGTAAAGTTAAACATACACTTTGTCAGAAACAGCATTTTTCGTCTCTTGAAAAAAATTTTAGTAATAACCCCAGGGAATTTTTGGGATACATTGGCAAACTTCGTAAATCTTCAAGTTATCCCCAAGAAATGTATCTCCGTAACAGAACGGCACAGGGCAATATCGAAATTGCTAACCTGTTTGCTGAGTTCTTCTCTGGTGTATATGAGAAAGATACAGGGCTCCTATTTCAGATTTTGAAAACTGTTTAAGACACATTGACCCTGTAAACCTAATTCAAGTTGACACTATATTAGTGTTTGATGAACTAAGAAAACTTCCAAACAAATTCTCCTTGGGGCCCGATGGAATCCCACCAGTATTATTAAAGCACTGTCTATGCTCTCTTACTATGCCCCTAAAATATTATGACTGGTGAGTTCCCTCCTTTCTGGAAGAACAGTTATATTGTATGCATTTTTAAGACAGGTAAAAGGGAAGATATTGGAAAATACCGAGGAATTTGTATACAGTCAGCAATCCCAAAACTTCTCGACAAACTAGTGACTTCTCACTTATCAAAACTAACAAATAATATAATAATACCCCAACAGAATGGCTTTCAAAGGGGTAGGAGCACAGTGTCAAACTTCTTGGTCTATCAAGATGATATATTGGGTGCCTATGAGAGGAAGTGCTAGGTGGACAGCATCTATACTGACTTCTCAAAGGCATTCGATAAAGTAAATCATCGTTATTTAATCAGTAAATTAGAAGCCATTGGTATAGCTGGCAAATGGCTTGATTGGTATGATAGTTTTCTTGTGGGTAACACCCAGAGCATTAAGATAAATGGTGTGTTGTCTCAATATATTGACGTCCTCTCTGGAGTACCACAGAGGTCACATTGATTGTGGTCCTCTACTTTTTGTCCTCTTTCTTAACGATGTTGAGAAAGTCATTAAGTATTCAAAATTTCTCAACTTCGCTGATAATAAAAAAATTTATAAAGTCATTACTTGTCAGTATGATCAAATTCAGCTACAAGAGGATATAAGCAGATTTAGCGATTGGTGCAAACCAAATGAATTAATATTGAACATTGATACATGTTGTGTTATTACTTTTTAAAGGAAACAATTTTAAATTACGATTACAATCAGCATTGATAACACTCAGCTATCTAGACAGGACTGTGTTAAGGATTTAGGTGTTTATTTTGATTGTAAATTAGCATTTCGTAAGCATCTAGAGGTCACAGTAAACAGTGCATTTAAGCAATTAGGGTTTATAACTAGAAACACTTCTCAATTTTCATGTTTTGTTTTACCAATTCTTTTTAATAGTCTCTTCCAGACTAGAATATGCAATCGTTATATGGGGACCTTACTATCAAACCTCTATAGACAAGCTTGATCGTGTTCAGCATAAATTTGGTAAACACTATAATAACCGTAGTGCTTTGCATGACCTCTCTGTCCCATACAGTTATAGTGTGATAGCTGATCACTTGAAAATGGTTTCTATGAATCGACGAAAAGATTATTTTTGCCTAATATTCCTTTACAAAATTGTTAATAATTTGATAAATTGCCCTGAACTTTTAAATCGATTAGGTCTTAACACTCTTCATTGAACTAGGCATACTTCATTATTTTATCTACCATTTCATCAATTTAATTATGAATACTTCAAGTCTCTTACTCATATGGTGAAACTATATAATAGGTACCAAAGTGATCTGGACTTATTTTTGCAGTCCTTAGAACAATTTAAAAATGTGATAAAGAGACTGCTATTTGTGTGATATTAGTTTGTATTCTAGTTAATTATTAGTTTTTGTTAAACTTACTAATTATTTTCCAATGTTATGCTTACCTTGTAAAATTTTATATATTATATATTGTTCCAATGTAAATGGTATATCCGTTAATAAATAAATAAAAAAATATATATTTCATAAGCTACACAAGTGTATGTTCTAACTTAACCGAATTAAAACAAAACGCAAAAACTCATTCATTGCACGGTTTTATTTAATATATTTCTCATATACATCTATAATACATACATTAAATTAATATTCTCGTGCAGGTGCATTAAATTAAATTAATTTAAATTATTAAATAATTCTTGCGGAACATGCCTTTTACACAATACAAAAAGGATATTATAAGAAAAATAATACAGAGGCGGTCCACCCTAGACTAAAAATCATTATCGCAGATACTTGTGGTGCACTACTTGTGAGATCACCAGGCTACACTCACTACTAATACTCTAAGTTTGGAAGAATCGCATAAATTAGAAAAAGTATACAAAGAAATCATTTTTTAAGATATTTTTGATAGAAATTACCCAGTAGCATTTACTTCAAATAGTATTTTTAATTAGATAAAATAGTAGTCAACGGGTAGAATAACTTTCAATCGCATAGAAGAATATGGTACAAAAAGTATGCTAACTACATAGATTTCATGGTCGTATATTCGTTCTAGTTTATGCGATTTAGATATAATAATATAATACATTATACACATAAAACGACTTTATACACACGTTAAACAAATTCGATGAATCGTTACAGGAACAATCTTTTTGAAACCTGTGAGTGATTTGGTGAAGTTTCAATCCTATATAAATTAGCAAATGTTCGGGTAACGTAGGCAAAATTAGATTCGAAATTTTGTTGGTATAATAAAAAAGAGAAAGGAATGAGAATCTATAATCCTGTAGTGTAAAATTAAGATAATTACGGATATTAATTCGCAATAAAGACAAAAGACTTGCTTTATAGATTTAAACTGTACAAAACTAATTACAATATTTTACATAAATAAATAAAGCAATTAGAAAATTTGTTTACTTGTAATAATATTACGAGACATGAATGCAAAGAACATGATTATATTAATAAAAGTAAACAGCTTAAGTAAAGATGCCAAGTATCCCTTTAGTTACCCGAATCAGAACACAGTCAAACCAACCTCACCAAACCAATATCGCTATCAATAATTTAGATGACAGGAGCCCTCATTTTATTGATGGCATTTGTAAGGTGCATAATTTCTGTATTTAACTGGTGTGCAAGTGATTCCAATTTTTCTACTGAATCTAGGACTTCCACCCTTCCGGTGTGTGGGTTGAATCTGACTTCGAAGGGTCTGGACATTTGAGATACCCATCTTCTGAATTTGTCTTTCATATCTTCAATACTTTCTGCTACGTAGTACACTGGTTGGTATTCTTGATCTTGATAAGGTTGAAGAGCGGTCTTAGCTGGGTCGAAAGGTCTGTGTTCAGGTTTGTCAGAAAGAGCATGGAGAAGTTCTCCGTACGCGCTGAGAAGACCGGCACCATATGCTCTGGTTTCTCCATTTTCCTTGCAGAGTCCGAATTCAACTGTGAACCAATAAATCTGAAAACGAAAGGTAAGAAAAGTGTTAAAATAATTTAAAAAATATATTTTTTTCTTAGTTAACATTCGTAATAATTGGTGTGTATAGCATTTTAACTTCTCTGCTTTGAAAATTAATTGTGGAATGAATGTTTGCTGCATTGCTAAAGGTAGGTGTTTTGTTTTAGATAGTCTATTATTAAAATCATAACGATGTTATTTTTATAAACTTAGGAACTATTAATTTTTTATTTTAAAGTTTCGATAAAGGTGAGAAAAATGCAAAAATATACAAAATTGCCAACAAATGCCATTAATATAAAATCAAAGATTTTTCACTCAAAATAAAGTAATTATTATTTGGTAGAAAAATTATTCAATAAGATTTAAATGCAGATATATATTATATATCTGTTTTAGAAATAAGTAGAAATAAAAAATATTACATATATTAATGCATATAACTAGTTAACAGAATCCAATTTCTTTTTGTTTAAGAAGTATTCGTCTTAATTATTTCAGAGCAGCATTTAAAAATCTATTCTATACATTAATATTTTTTCCAAGTGGTCCAATTCTACCTAATTAATTTAGCGATTGCACATATTTGAAGAATCTGCGTTGCAAGATAAACAGGTAATTTCCATGCTATTAGTATTTAAACTGAAGCAATAGCAATTAGATGGCGACAAATCAACGACACTGATTACTATTAACTAGAAAACCAGAAAGAAGTCAGTAAAACTTTAATAATTAATTTTAAGAACGATTAGTGATACATCGATAATATGTTTTATGAAAGGCATTATTAGTTATTTAACTTGTACATAAAATGTTTGTTTATATTTTAAATGTATATTACCAAACGAATATCCACACGTAGGCATCTTTAATTATATCAACAGACAACAAACTTATAGCTTTTCTAAGAAAAATAATCACATGATATTGAATATCTGAAATCCTAATAATTTAATTGTCTATAATCCTAATGTCCTAATAATTTAATTAATATCTCTTCAAAATGTACTTGCTGATTTTTAAACAATTATTCTCTCAAAAGAATTAAGGCAGCAACAACTAAAAGAGTGTTGAGTCTATAATTTTTATTTTGGCAAAATTGTATATATCTTTAATATGGTCTCGTTATTCTCGGCTTGTTATTTTCGGTTTCGATAGGCACGTATGTTTCAGCTGAAAGCGAACAAAATATGTTAGCATAGTAGTTAAAAATAATAGAGGTGTCTAAGATCAAATTACGATCAGAAATATAGTTTTTTACAATGTTACGCTATCATGAGAGATGTTAGAAACCCAAGGAAGCAAGTAAGAATATATACATAGATAAAGAAGGTATACTTGGGGTAAAAGTAGTTTGAAAGAGTATGACTACTACTATTAGAGATACTGCTGTTGAAATACTTGGAAAACCTCAGCGAAGAAGGAAACCACAAAAAACCATGAAAAAAGTACAGTTTATTAAGTGAAGTTGACGGTTTATTAAATAAAGAATTTGATAGCAAACCAATTGAGCTGAGAGAATAACAGCAATTATCGCCAAAATAATAAACGAATAAGTTGCTTAAGCGATTCGAAAAATAAAAAAAGATAAAATATTTATTGGATCAGAAGATATTAATATAGAAGTGTAGAAGGCTTTAGTAGACCCAGAAACAAATTAACTAGTAGGTCTATTTAATATAACTACAGAAGTGGGTAAAATTCTAGACAAACAAAGGACATATATTTAAACGCACAAACTCCAGAAAGAGGGGGCAAGGTGAGAATTATTGATACACAGGTACGTACAAAAACCGAAATGTCCAAAGAACAGTTTGGATTTATGCAAGTCAGATCAACAATATATGCACTTTTTATTATAAAGCAGCTGATTATAAATTAGAAGAATAAAGAAAAAAACACTCATAATATGGTATGTATTTATGGTGAGAAAACATATGATAGAGTTCCTCAACAAGTTATGTGGTAGGCTTTTAAAAAGAAAGGTATTCCCGGTGGATATGTGAAGATTAGGAGAGACTTGTATAAGAGAGTAGCAACTAATATTAGAATAGGTATGACAAAGACTGATAAAATTTCTTGTGAAAGTAGACCTACATCAGCGCTAGTCATTCTTTATTCTCATTAGTGTTGGATCAGACAACAGCGAAACTATATAGTCGCATTCCCTGATGCTTAATGTATGGTAATTAGTAATAAGTGTAGTGTAATATAGTGTTACTAGGAAACACATGAATGGATTTAAAACAAAAACTAAAAGTAGTAAACATAAGCTCTTAAGGAAATCCTTTAAAACTTAGTGTGGCAAAAACAAAGTATTTGAAATGATTATTTGCAGATAAAGTTATTACTATTAATACAATGCTAACTTTGGATAGTGACATTAAAAATTGTAATTGAAAGATTTTAATGAAACTGAAAAAAAAATTCTATAAAACTGTCATAAGATCAGCTCTGATGTACAGAACTAAATGTTGAGCAATAAAGGAAAACGAGGAATAATGAATGCATATGGAGGAAATGAAAATGCTTTAACTTAGTAAGGGAGCCACAAAAATAAATAAAATTACGAATAAGTATAGGAAGGGATGTTTAAGAGTGGTAATATTGATGTCAAAATGATTCGGGTAAGCTCACCATAGAGCAAGCAACATTTTGCAAGGGTAAACATTAAATTTACTGTCGAAATAAAACATTATTTCTAATATCGTACAATAGCTTTCAGTAAGCTTTTATTTATGGTTATTGAAGAGATCTCTCTTGGCTTTTTGTTGCTTCATGTAGAGGTTGCTACTAACATACACATGCATATAATGTTACTAGAATGACCATATCCATGATAAACAGCATTTCATTTTAATTCAAGCTATCACAAGTATTTCTGATGATAGTTGAAACCTCTTAACACGTGTAGGAGATTAGTAGCCAACCAATTGTCTTCAATATATATATATATATATATATATATATATATATATATATATATATATATATATATATATATATATATATATATATATAAATATATTGAAGACAATTGGTTGGCAATGATGATGCAGGTGTTGAAAAGGAGGATGAAGAACAACTATTATAAAGTTGTAGTTATAAGATTAATATTATTAAGTAATTGATGTTATTGGTTTGAATGTTGCACAGCTTAAAGCAAAAACTTGTATGAAAACGAAAGAGATATTTTAACTGAGGCAAATGATAATTACGATTTAAAAATCTGGTATATATAAAAAAAATCTTATATTTATATAACTTAACGAAATACCGATATATTCAATAATATGCAAATAAATATTGTAGAATTTTCTATCATTAAAACCAATTAAACTCACGGTATAATTGGTTGCTAAAGAAAAATGTATTCTATTTATCTCATTGCCTTGCACCCTCACTGCTATGAATAATATGAGTACATGAATACTAAACCTCGGTTTGTTGTCAATCAAGCAGAAAATCAATAACCACTTCACTACTTGTAATTAATACATATTTTCTAAACAAACAAAACCGTGATAATTACCTTCGGCTGATGTTCTGGGACGAAAAAGGTGATTTTTATGAAAAAATGCGACTAATATGTCATGGTCAAGTGTATTTACGCACGATCGATCATTATATCATTGGGCAGTGCATTGAATGCATTTACTCAATCTGCACATGGTCAAGCATCTATTTTGCAATCATAGAAACTAGGTCTGAGACATATATATGCACGCATTATAATTTAAAAAATGTTTAGGTGGGAGTTTTTATTCTACATGACAAAAACAACAACTAATTGGAATTTGCTACTTGTAAAAACGTCGATTGAGAGAAGGAATATGAATATTGATAAGCAGTGTTTTTTGTTAGTTTTTGCATAGTAACAAGAACGAAAAGATGCCGAAATAGTTTGTCGTTTAAAAAGTACGGTTCATTAAAACATTGTTTTTTATTAAAGAGATTAAAAAAATTATATTTCTTAACATCATTTTTATCCATATTTTAAAAACTTCTCCTTTGTTTTATAAATGTCATCATTATTTTATTAAAATAAGTAGCTACTAATACTTACGGTAGATAATTTTTCAATCTCCTCATCAGATGCTCCAAGTGATGCAAGACCAATTTCTTGTGAAAATTGAGCGAAACTTGGATCGGCAAGTAAAGGCATGTGTCCTAAGATTTCATGAATGCAGTCACTGAAAAAGTAAAAGAAAAACTCAATAAAGACTACCGATTCAATCTGGAAATAAGTACTTCCGATACGTTTAAATTTCAAAACGTCCCGTGGGATGCAAGATTAGGTTTATAGGTTATCAGACTGTAATATTCTTTCGTCAAGGAGACAAATCTTATTAGGGTATATCGGTACAATGGTGCACAGTGGATATTAAAAATTCTGATTAAATACGATTGCAAAAAATTGCTAAGAATTCACAAAACTAAAAATGTCTTAAATTTTCAGCGAATATTTATTTTTGCTAATGCGAAATAATATGCACGAGTAAACTTTTGAATTATGTGTAAATTTGTGTCTCCGTTTTGACAACTTATACACTTATTTTTTATACACTTAGCGGCAAAAAAGTGGCCACCCTATAAATTTCCGAAAATAAAAATTCATTGTAAGTTTTATGCACTATAATTAAATACAATATGTTGTATGCTGGTCTTTGACAGTTTCGACGTTTATGATTCCGGTCGTAGAATAGTTACCTCGCAAAAAGATGATTATTTTATTGTGATAGAACTTTTAAAAAATCGCCATTCCACTGCAATTTTGAGACCGTCTGCAGAAGTTTCGAAATGGAATGTTAGTGAGAGAACGGTTAGACGCCTCAATAAAAGAGGGCTAGAGGGCTAATTACAACCTAGACACTGTACGAATAGATAAGTTTTTTCTCGACAACATCAATACTGGGATATACAGGATTGGAGATAAATATTCTTTACTGATGAATCGTGGTTCTGTTTAAAGTCTCGCGATGGCTGAGAGAGGGTTTGGAGACAAAGAAATGAAAGATATGTCCAAGCTTGTATGACCCAGAGAAAAAAGTTTGGCGGTGGTGGTATCATGGTTTGGGCTGGAATCTCATTTGTAGCTAGAACTGAATTTACTTTCATTAATGACCTCCTGAATGCTCATTGGTACATAGAGGATGTTTTGGTACATTGTAATTTTATTTGGTTCTTTTATTAGGGACAATTTCGGCTTTATGCATGACAATGCACGGCCGCATGCTGCAAGAATTCTGACATATTATTTGGAGAAAGTTGGAATTAAGACTCTAGAATAAACCAGCATGCAACCCCGATCTGAATATCATCGAACATCTTTGGTATAAACTTCATCGTAAGGTTATAAGTCATTTAGGCCAGCCCGAAAGTCTTGCAGAACTTTAAAACATGCTTCGTGGAGAATATGAACGTATTCCTCAAGTTTTTATTAAAATTTTTTCCTTTTCCTTCCAAATCGTATGCAAACGGTTATTTATGTTTTATGGCATAATACCCAATATTCGACAATTTTGTTTAAGTTCACTCGTAATTCTTATTGTTTGTAATACGAATAAATTTTAAGAAACTTCAAATATTTGTTTGGTTTTATTATTGTGTTATCTGTACTTTAGTACAGATATTATAGAAGTTTTTATTCTATTTCAAACTGGTATTTATATCAAGTTTGACATTTTCTTGTACAACCTAACAAATAATCGTGATTTATTACTATTCCTTAGAGAAAAATTTCTATGTCTTTGTTGGACATATTATTAAGTTTCCCATTTATTTTTAGAATTCGCTTTCTATCATATTTTAACATAAAAAAAAATAATTTAAAATGAACGACACTGGAACTGTTAGATAATTTTCAATTGCAAAGTTAAGCGATCCGCTATTAGTCTAGCTCTCTCGATATAATGGAATACAGATTCAATTACACCCAAGTTCTTTGATGACACCAGGCCCTTTAATGTACTAACATTATATAACACTTCAAAAATCTATAACACGTCTATTAAAGATTGGTAATTTACAACAACTTTTGCAATTTCCGCTGTTTGATAATTGGTCGCGAATATTTATAACTGACTGAAGTTTAATTATTATTTAAATCTATGTTATAAAATCGATATTGCAGTTTACTATTTTTATTGGGAATAATCCACAATTTTAGTTTAAAATGAGTTTATCTTAACATTTTGATTATTCCTCATAAAAATAGTAAATTGCGTATTACCAATAAAAATAGCAAATTGCATTAAGATGCCTCAAGACATTAGCTTCACAATATCGATCGATTTTTTTTTAATTTTTGATCACACTTTCTTAAATTATTAACTTTTTATTAGTTGAATTTTTTAAAAACCTTGCATATATATATATATATATATATATATATATATATATATAATAGTGAAAGTAAAGAGGCCTCTGAAGCCCTGAAGAAGATATCAGAGAGGATGTCGAAAGCACATGTCAGAGAGGATATATCAATATAGTAATAAATAATTATACTGAATATAAAAATACTTACGGTTCTGGGGTGTGGAAAGGTGTTTTTGTGTGACGGACGTATTGTGTACTTTGGAAAATTCTGAAAGCAAGTGAAGCCAAGAAATCTCTTGCTGTAAGTAATCCAGCGGCAGGTCTCAAAGTAAATCCTGTGCGTTTCTTCATAAAACAAGACATTTCTTCCAGTTGTGGCACTTTGTGTGGATTGAATATCCCTTCATCCTGAAGTATTCTGTAAAATATAATAATATTAATGCTATAAAAATGTTAAATTTAGGTTTGGTTTTTATCTAAAGCAGAAGATATTTATTAAAGATAATTTTATAAATAAAATTAAAGACCACTAATCAGAACAAACAATTAATGAAGTTAATCGATGAAAACTCTGGTTCCTTTGGTGGGCTTATTTAATTAAATATACACAACAGCAATCTTTTTGATATATATCTATAAAGAATGCTAACACTATTGAAAAATTAGTCTTATGTCAGCCACGTCAAAACTCTCTTAAAAATAATGCATACAAAAATACATTGCCAACCTCCGTAACGGATATGGCACTTACAATAAGTCGACAATATGATCGCAATAACTAGGAACATCTAATAAAATGGTTTTAGAAGTACGTGAGGCTTGCACCTGAATATAAAATAAGCCAACTAATGAACAAATATAGCAAAATACAAAAATGTTATATGCTACGATAATTTTGATATACAGGAACAAGACAATAACACAAAAAAAGGATTTTAAAATTTAATAACACAAGCAAACAATGAAAAACGTCACATATCAATATTTTTGAAACAAACCGGAAGCGGTAATATTGATGAGGCAAATAACAAGAGATAAAAAAATTAAGTAAGATTATGGTAAAAATTGAGTTTCATAATTTAACGAAGATATGAGTAAAATTAACTACTTGAAATAACGCAGAAATATGCAAATAGTGAATATACGATTGCACTTGGACTATTATACCTATTTAATCAAGGAGTAATATATGGGAAAATTTGAAAATAGGACATAAACGACGTAAACATGTAAGACATAAACGATTTTATGTGAAATAAAGGACAATCTATTTATGTTATAAACGATTAAAAATTTGAAAACAATACCAACAGGTTTTCTCTATTAAACTTTTTGAAGTAATACCAACTGGATTTCTCTTTTATTGTTAAAGTAAATGTGTGCAAAGTTAAACTTACCTGAATACTGTTCTGTACTCTGCACATGCATGTTTGTGCATTAATTCACAAACTGTGGTAAATACTGCATTCCAAGTTTTATTTTCGGTTTCAGTGTATTCAATGAATGGTACTGGTTCCCCACTGAAAAATAAATTCAATTGTAGTAAAAAAAATCAGAATTCTTTTAAATTTTGTTCTTTGTGTTCAATTGTTAGGGATACATGAAGTAGGAAACTAGCATTATGTCTCTTGGTCATATTAAACTATATCATAACTTGTTATTATTTACTTACTATTTATAGGAAAAAGCAATTTCTGCAATTTCTTTTCGTCTGGCTCTGTATTCTTTGTCAGAGAATCCAGGGTGATTCATATCAAGATCAGGTTCGTACTTGGTCATCAAATGATTGCAGCTATCCAATTCACTGGCGTGTCTTGGAAACCATGGGTTTTTTGCAGAAATATTGTCCTCTCCAATAAGAGTAGTATGTTCCAAAGTTCCTGATTGTCTAAGACCCTACATAATAAATAATATATATTTTTTTAAATATTTATATCTACACAACTTGTAATTATAACAATAGTAATAAAGCCAGAAAATTTTACTTCATTTAGGAAATTATTTAAAATGTTGGTAAATGCTATGAACCAGGAAGAACAATATTATACTAGCTTTCGCAGTAGTCTTAAATCACAGATTTAAATGAGTACTAAATAATGATTTTAATATGCAACTAACCTTAAGAAGTTGAAGTAAATTAACACGGGTCATCTCGATCTTAATAAGAGCATCCAATTGTCCATTTTCGCGTTGGTTAGGGCGAGTTTCTAAATGGAGAACTATACCCTGATATTTTTCGATAGCTTTAAGTACACGCGATAGTGAGTTCATTCCTTCACGTAGACGAAGGATTAAGGCGGCTTTCTGGATGGCTTTTTCGGCCTCAGGTCCTTCAGTGATGGCATTTGCGAGCACAATTTCTTCTTCGGTTAATCCAGTATCTGAAATAATTTTATATTACTAAAATACACTTTATACAATAATAGTTGTTAAGCCAATAGCAACATGCAATTTATTTGTTGGTTAAAAAGTCTAATGGATAAATCGATTTGGTTATTCTCGACGAAACATGCAGACTGAGAGATTATGTGATATTTATACCGGAAATAATATATTATATCCGATAAATCCGATAAAAATTTACACATTTACTAAGGCGTCCATTAATAGTTTATAATTTTCCTCGTTTCTTAGTGTCTTATTGTGTATGTTTTGTTAGATGATATACCTAACTGTTACTTTAATATACGATATTAATATTTTTGTTTTTAAGAGGAAATGTCATTTTCCAAAGATTTAACAGTATTAACATAATAAAAATCTACTTGCGCCACCTTTTGAAATCTAATAATAAAACAATTCAACAAAAATCTGAAATATAAGTGTAAAGTACATCATTACTTTAACGATTCTCTTAGAGTGCTGGTCGCCGAGACCATATTTTCAGAGCTTAACCACTAAATCTAGTTCTTCCTGACAAATGGAGGGTGAAAATTGACTTTTGACAACATAAAAGCGATTTTCATCCTTTGTAAAAGGAGGAGGTGCACTTTACTTGGTAACTCGGTAACTCCGAACCCACTCTTCACACAATTATATTCCTTTTCGCATGAAATATCTACAGAGAAAAGAAAAAAATTATGAATTTATTGTCGCTACATTCAACTTCGACTAATTGTGTCAACTTTTAAAAGCATGAGCGTCGTCAAGAGAATACTAAATTTATTACAATGACAAATTTTGTAATATTTTTATTAGAATAATAATTGATTCCATGATTTTAATTTTAAAGATTAAACAAAAAGATTCAAGCTTCTGTTTTCTGTATTACTTTAAAAAAAAAGAGAAAAATACAAGAAATTTTCAAGTTCCGCGAACTATAGATCCATATTTTGTGATTATACAGAAATTACTTATTACCACAAAATTATTAATAAATTGAACCTAAAAGGTAAAAAACTTCTTTGATATACAAAGATTACTACCAAACAAAAGAGCTTAAACATTCCTAAATGTTTGAACTAAAAGCTCAATCTTGCGAAACTGACTAATAAATAACATTTTTTACAATATTTTTAAACTTATTGTTAGTAACTAAAGTAAGCGGTGCGTATCAAAAACTAACCTTGCGGTATTAACACAAGAACTTGACATAATTACTTGAACTTGGTTGTTGATATGCTAGCACGAAGAACAAGGATGTGGTTAGGCATTTTTAGATAAAAAATTATCGAAATATATCCCGGTGGATATTTTCTTATTATAGAGAAATATATTAACAATATAATTTTAATTTATCAAAAAACAATTCCAATGGAGTGAATTTAAAGTCTAGTTCCTTTCATAACGTGATTACTCGACTGTGAAAATGAAACAAAAAAATAAGTGTTTAAAATTACGGATACGCGATATTAAATAAATATATTTTAAGTGATAGATTGGACCTATGTTCTATCCACGACGAAATTCATCAAAATAAAATTGTTTTATTTATTCTGATTATAGACAAGGAGTGTGGAGAAGGTCTGGGGAAAACAATTTCCAATGTTGCCTCTCCCAATTATCTTAGTTAGTTCTGTGGTTTAGGGATAATGGTACGTGGCGGCATTTTTTGGGAAGCCCATACAATAGTTAGCTTAGTAGAGGGTAATCGCCTAAATACCCAAGCGAACATTGAGAAATATCTGGAAAAAAAATATGGTACCTTACATGCATTTTGTAAGTTAAAATTTTCTCCGAATGCAGATAATGCTGGCGGCACATAGCCATGGCAACAATACAATACATTACAGATGTTGGTATTTGAGTACTAGTTGTGGGACAACTGGAAAAGAGCAGTTTGGTAAAATTATAAAGAGTTTAAAACCGTGATAGAGTTAAAACAGGCGCTGGTGTAATAATGGGAATAAATACCGCCAAACGATATTTGTCTTTGCCAGAAAGGATAAGAGCTCTTATTTGAGAGTAAAAGTATTTTACACCGAGATAGAAAGAAATTGTAAATTTTTATTTGTTGTTAAATAAATCAATATTTTGGATTAGAAATTAGGGATACAGAAATATCGTTATTAAGTAATAGCCGCGAGTTGTGTTATATGAGGTAAATCGCCAAATTATATATAAAAAAACCAAAAGATAAGGAACTAATTAAAAAATACTGCAAAACTAGTATTTTTATAATTATATAGTCAAAAATAGTTAGGTATATGCAAAACAAAATTTTATCTAGATGATCTGAATACTAAATTTATTATTTGTTGCTAATTGAACGTTAAAAAAATAATATAAGGCAAACACAAACAATTAACAAGCAGAAAGCCGACACACGCATTTTTAAGAAAATAAACATTGCTCAGGGCTATACCAAAAAGTTTGATCAAGGTTACTTCCTCGTTTTTTTCACTTTCTGACAACATTTTAGTAAAAAAATATTATAATATCTGGTATTATCTAAAGTAAAATTGGTTCTATTTTTATAAAAGACTAATTTAGAATTTAATATCTGCCAATAAACAGCTGATTATAATTTTTTAAACTAATTTACAAATTACATATTTTTTATAAATTATATATGAATACTTAAATATATAATTTATTGCAGGAATTTTATTTGAACTCGTGGCATAAGCTAGGTCACCTTTGTTTACATCCAAAATGTAAATTTAATGAAATAAAAAATGTAAATATTCTGGTGAAAAAACTAAAAAGCAAAAGTAGAAAATACTTCATAAATGAAAAGAAAAAAATGGGAATATACACAAGTATAAATTATGCAAAACAAACTATTGCGGAAGAAATTTGAATTTTTAAAAAAATCAGTGTTACTCTCAAATGAATAAGACGATGCTAAGATAAAAAATTGGAAATGCTAATTATAATGCAACATCAAATTAAAATAATCCTACACCTTATGTTGTATCATGTCTAAAATGAAAAAGGCTCTATATATCCCCAGAACAAAAATATCTCAAATATGAAGACTTCTAACTAGATGACTAGAATAATTTGTTTAACAACAATGTAAAACAAATTTTACCTAAAGAATATTAAGAAAAAACAAAGATACAAGATATTGTTAATATTTGTATATTTCTACTAACGAGATGTTTCATGGCTGAGCAAAGAAATTATTGCTTTATTTTAATATTTATTAACGACTTTTAACATGATGAAAAATCCGTATAAATTGTTAAAAATGTAGATTACATGCTCTAATTGTTTAAGTCGTAGTTGTATGCAACTCGTTCTAGATACATTTTATTGTTTTAAGATTTTACGATAATAATTTGCTTATTATCATATTACAACAAATTTACCAATATAAATTTTTTTTATAAAAGTGATAGTTTTGATAATTTGAACTTAAATTATTATCTCCGGTGATATTGTAAGTTTTATAAAATTTTGTTCCTAAAATCATTACGTTTTTAGTAAATTTTGCTATATTTATAATAGCGACATTTAATTAATTCGGTATATTCTAACTATTGATTATTGCTTTCTTTGTAGGTATATGTATTATAAATATATATGATATTGTTGTGACATATCCCACTTTTAATGAAATATTACAACATTAACGTCTACGCTAGTGCAATCTTTTTAAAATTACACGATACTGCGAATAATAGAATATCAAAACCGTATTTAGGATGAAACAAATAAAAATATTTACATTGTGTAAAAATTTAATATTTACTAATTTTGGCTTATTCAGAATATTCTTAAAAGCAGCAAAGCCAAACAAACAATTACGGTTTTTTATCGACTGTTAAAATGGGACGTTTGACTTCGTTTTATTTTATATAACAACTCTTGCAGTATTGCAACTTATGCAATGGCACGTAAGCGCGTACAAATATATAAACAAAATATTTAAAAAATAGAGCACAAAATTGAGGAAACGTAAAGAATATGGCCACAAAGTATTTATTCTAAAGGATGATATAACTGTAATTATTAACGCAATAACTGATGCAAAAACGAGCAATTGCTTTTTATATCAATGTATTCTATCGACCAATTCCTCGATTAAAATTAAAAGAAATTACCAGGGAAGTTTTAAATGTTCTTAAACAGTAGTAGGGTATACTTTTTTGTCTTTTCTTTAACCTTTTCCTCATAAGTTAGTATTTTAAATATAGTTTTCAAATACGCTAACTAGAATAATCATAGTGTTTAATTTGTATATGCGATTTATTTTGGTTTCATGTTCAGTTCTATTGTAGTTTTCAATATGCTAGTTATTACAGCTTTTTTTTTCATTAATTTACCTTAGTAAATAAGATATCAATAATTTGATTTAAATTTAAGTAACGTTAACAAAACAATTTTAAACTGACTGTCTAACTAATATCTAAGGCGAAGCTGTACGCTCTCGCCGACTCTTTTCAATATATACTATAAGGAAATTTTTACTGAAGCCCTCACAAACCTAGAGATGGGAATCCGAGTGAACGGTGAATACATCAATAATATCCGCTACGTCGATGACACTGTATTACTAGCAACCAGCCTAAATAATCTACAAGCTTTACTAGACTGAGTGAGAACTGTGAGCGTAACATACGCACTAGACCTTAATATTAAGCAAACTAAATTCATGGTTGTCAGCCGTGCAAATTTAGATACTGGAGCACTAATGGCAGGTAGCAAAGAGATCCAGAGAGTCGACAAATTCACTTACTTTGGAACTACCTTCAACTCACAATAGGACTACGCTCAAGAGATTAGATCCAGAATTGAAATGGCACGATCTACATTTATCAAGTTGAGATCCTTGCTGTGCTGCAGAGATCTAAGTTTGGGAACTAAGATGCGGATAGTAAGGTGCTACGTTCTTTCAGCGTTACTATATGAAGTTGAAGCCTGGACACTGACGCAAGCCACAAAAAAGCGGATTGAAGCCTTCGAGATGTGGATCTACAGAAGGATACTAAAAAGATGTGGACCAACGTTGAGGTCCTACGGCGCATGATAAAAGAAAGAGAAGTTCTTAACTTAGGGAAACAACGTAAGCTTGAGTACCTCGGGCACATAGTGCGGAACGAAGAAAAATATCGAATTCTTTAACTGGTTCTGCAGGGTAAAGTATTTGGCAGGAGAGGACCGGGACGCCGTCGTATCTCGTGGTTAAAAAACCTCCGACAATGGTTTCGGATGACCTCTGTAGAGCTGTTTCGCAGAGCAGTAAACAAAATCATGATAGCCTTGATGATCGCCAACATCCGGACCGCATAAGGCACTGAAGGAGAAGAAGTCTATCTAATTGTTTGAAAAATTCGATGGCTGCGTCAAAGTTGTGAAACATCTAATAACGTAATACCGACTTTTTTACCATTTATGCGAAGAAAATGATCTTTCAGGAAAAGGGGTCATATTTCGTCTCAATCTTTTATATATATTAGTGTATGCAATAGTAATTTTTGAATTTATGCCGTGCTGTTATTATTATTATTGGTTCTTGTATCTATTTTTTATGAAAACTTTTTATTGATGGTTTACTTCAAAATTAATTTGTTTTTTTGGTATGCTAAATATTTAGCCATATTTAGCCTGATATTCCTCTGTAAAATTATTATTTTGCAGATATTTTATTTTTAAACGGCGAGTTCTTTGCCGTGTCTAAGCTAAATAGTGGAAATTTTAAATATCCACTATTTTTTTATTGCTATTTTACAATATTTTGTTAAAATTAATTTATTATATTAATTTTTTAAATACTGTTAAACTAGTGAAAAATATAATGTAAAACGTTACCAAGTATCAACAAACATTTTTACCTTTACAAATGATTTACATAATTCGTAATTAGGTAATTTATGTCTATTTTTACTATTTTAGAAGCGCCCAAGGAAAGTGTAAACTGAACAAGCAATATCAAAAGCTTAAGAAGATATATTATATTTGTGTTAGTAGTAGATTCAATAATTTTCTTTAGCTTCATGTAATTATTTATGATAATATGATTTTTGAGAAGCCAAGGTATAATAAAAATGCATGAAAAAACCATTATGTGTGTTATTTATATTTTGAGGTTCATTTTTTATAGCCTAAAGTTAGTAAAAATATTATTGATAAGATATGAGTCTTAAAGTAAGGTTAGAAACTGTTTTTGACCAAAACCAGTATATTAATAAACTATTATATATTTTTTCAATTTTTTTTCTCACACACTTACCATCTTCTGTATTTGGTTCAGGTTGTTTTTGAATAGGTGTTTCATCTACTTCAGGTTCTAATGTGTCTAGAATAAAAAAATATCGTGCAAAACATCTAACGTGCCTTATTTAGCATGCTGTCATTAATGGAGCAATAAATATTAGAAGAATAAAACATAGATTCATTATTTTCGAAAAATTCAAAATGTAACGTTGAAAGATACAGTTAGGATTACTTATGTACAGAATTTTTCTACGAAGATCAACTTAAGAATTACTAATAAGCTATAAAATGTAACTACAGAATAATTTTATGTATTACATTGATAGTTTTATGACTGGAAGAAGTTATAACCAAATAGACTGGGGAAGTATCGAATGAAAATGAAAGACAAAACAAAATATCTAGTACTTAGAACACAACTACTGCATACGTAACTAGAAAGACAAATTTAATTAAACATATAATAAATAAATAATAATTGAGTCGTCAAAAAGTAAACTACTAAATAAAAGGGATTTTAAGTCTGACAGGAAATATGATACCAACAAATTATTAAGCTATACCGAGATTAGGGAAAGAAATAAACCAGTGAAATATATATATATATATATATATATATATATATATATATATATATATATCATTAAAAAACTGTGATTTACGGTTGGATTTAGATTTAATAACTAAAAACTTCAATTATGTGTGGCCCACATCTGTCCAAATGTTTATTGTAGTAGACCATATAAAAAACAATAGTGCATTGTTTACCGGGTAGGAAAAGCTTAACATTTCTGGACGACTGTGAAGATTGCTAAGTCGAGGCGCAAGCCGAGACTTAGCAACACAGAGTCCAGGAATGTGGCTTTTCCTACGAGGTGAACATACTATTTTTCCGCAAATCGTTTAAAATTCGACAGATATTGATTGATTTAAAAAAAAACGCGATAATTTTATTCCCAAATAAATGGTGCTTTGAAATTCCTAATAAAATTACTTGGGTTACTATGGAAACGTATTGAGGTTGAATTGTCAAACTTGACGCTTATAAATTTAATTGCTGGTGTACACTAACAACTGTACGGAAATTTCATTTCCTTACAGTAAGGAAGTCCTGACTTTTTCTTCAAGAAATTTTGACAGGAATGTCAAAATTTCCTGGCGATTTGCGGAAAAAAATGTTATTAGATATCCACATTAACTATACAGATAGTATTATTGAAACCATTATTATAAAACAAAGATATCTGCATCAATATGAGATCATATCATTTGAAAGAGATTTGTTCTGTGTGATGCATTTAATTATTATAAAATTTAACAAAAACGATTTTAAAATGTAAACTACAGTAATAACTGGTTATAGCAAAAGGTTCTAGGTTCATAACAATTAACTTTATCAGCTTTAACTTATTTTTCCCGCATATTAGAAAGTAATTATTATCAAACCTTGCTTAATTACATCAAAAGTGCCTGTTTGTGAAACACATTTAGAACATGCACATATCTTTATTTTATATTGCTACAGTGTGACATAAAACACTCATTGCAAAAAAAAAATCATTAACTATATCCGTTAAAAACTCTTGTAAGTTTATATTGCTTACAAAATTAAAATTAAAAGTGTTACCTAAAATATTTTTAGATATACCATCAAGAAATAATAAATAAAACATTTGCATCGAAAATCGATGATAAATACATAACATAAAAATCTTAACAGAAATAGTTCTGAATGTTGGAAACAGAAAGTATAACAATATAGAAAAAAAAAAGAAAAATTAAAATTATAATCGAAAAGAAAATATGGCAGATATATCAAATTTGTAAATCAGAAGTTAAACCAAAAGGCAATTGAGAATACTTTCGTATTTATTATTAGTTATTTAAGTAAGTAGTTTTTAAAGAGAGAAGCGTTATTTGCTTTTAATGTGTTAGCTCAAAGATACATGGATATAAATGTTGATGTGCATGTTTGTTACGTTGATTTTGAAAAAACATTTGACAAAGTAAGACATAAAAAATTAGTCCAAATTCTAAAAACATAGATCGTAGGAACTTATGAATAATAGCAAACCTCTACTGGAATCAAAGAGCACAAATCGTAATAGATGACGAACCCAGTCCAAAAATTCAAATCAGGGGAGGAGTTAGGCAGGGATGTATTATGTCCCTACTACTATTGAATGTATATAGTGAAGAAATAATAATTAACGGATGATCTATTAACAATATAAGATATGCAGATGACACCATGATTACAACTGAACTGAACAACTCCAATTATTGCGAAACAAAACAAACAGTTTCTGTGAAAAATATGAACTAAAAATAAATATAAAAAAGACCAAATACATGATAATAAAAAGAAAACAAATATAATAACAAACATACATTTGAGAAATGTACCGATAGAATGGTTTGATAAATAGAAATACCTGGAAACTTGGATTTCAGACAATAATGATCAAACAACCGAAATAAGAGCCAGGATAGAACTGGTAAGAAATGCGTTTGTAAAAATGAAAACAATTCTCTGCAACAAAGACCTTAGATTAGAATAGAACTGAGAGTAAGAGCACTGAGATGCTCTTACTCTCAGTATAGCTATATGGACTTGATACTGCAATATATACTGCAATATGGACTTGAAAGCTGGACATTGAAGCAAGAACACATAGCAAGCAAGAATAAATAAAATAAAAATAAGAGTTACAATATCTGGGACACGTAATAAGGGGACAGCGATATGAACTGCTAAGGCGGATAATACAGGGAAGGATAAGAGGAGGAAGGAGTATAGGAAGAAGGAGAGTGTCATAGTTGAAGAATTTAAGGGACTGGTTTAAATACAGTTCTATAGAACTCTTCAGAGCAGCAGTAGATAAAGTGAAGATAGTGATGATGATATCCAACCTCCGATTGGGAGACGGCACTTAAAGAAGAATAAGAAGCTTTTAAAGTAGTTATGATAATTGTAAAACAGATGAATTAGAAGGAATATAGCTTTAACTGCTTTAATTTTAAATGAAATATAACTAACCAATTTAATAACAAATTAAAAAATAATAAATTTATAATTTCGTGTTTTGTTTTAACGGTTTCTATTTAGAATAATTATTATCTCACACTGTATTTGCTACGACACATATTACATACAATACACATAAAACCCAGCACATCAAATAAAAATATAAAAAGCAATTTTCATATAAATATTCCAAAATGCATTTAAAAAGAGAAAATATTTATATAAAATAAATATATAACCCTTGCAAACATGAAAGTACATTTCCTATTAAATACTGCAAATAAGCTGATTATTTACCATTTGCACGTTGTCTTGCTTCATCCAAAACAGTTTGTTTTGTTTGTTTTACCACTAAAGTTTCAAACCTGGCATCGTCGACTAAAGAACGTCTTCGTGCTGGATATCCGTTCTGAAAAATAAAAAAAAATGTTATTAACCAATCACAAGTTTAATTTCACAAAAAGTCAAAAAATAATAATTTCATCATCATCATCTTTGGCTCGACAATCCTCTGTGGATCTTGGCCTGCTCTAAGATTCGTCGCCATTCTGTTCGGTTTTTGGCAACATGTTGCCATCTTCTGATTTTTAATATTCGTAAGTCGGTTTTTACTCCAAAAAATAATAATTTATTATCCTAAATTTAGAATTTTATGCATATTTATAGTAGTACCGAGTAAATTGTCTATGGAAATCCATTTAAATCACAAGTATAGATATTTTTTAAAAATATGGAAAACTATCACTAAAACATGTTACTGGAAAATTCGTGCGAGAAAAATGACCATTAATAGTAAGTTATATTCAAAAGCAAATGCGTAAGAAGTTAGTTGAAACGATCTTATTAGAATAAGTGGCTGAGATTTCGTTAAAAAAATAAATATATCTCAGAGCTTACGATGGTATTGTCTCTAGCAGAAGGAAGCGTATATAAGATCGGAAATTAACTTCCTTCAAGCTAAAATTTTAACAAGATAAGTTCTGAATGTCTTGATTGTATGTGAATGTCAGACTAGACAAAAGAGGAGAGCATATTCTTTGATGGTATACAAAAATATTTTTATTTTTGAAAGTGTTTTATTTTGAGTAAGTAATATAACTATATGAAGTTTGGTGTTTAATAATGCATTACTGATTTTCATTAATACATAATCAGTTAACTTTTATTGGAAGAAATCAGTTAAAAGAGTGTTAATTTTATTTCAAAAATTATTATGTAAAAACGCTTCGAAATTAATAATAAAAATTTCTAAAGAAGAATATTTTTTTCCATCTTTTTACCTTGTACAAAGAGAAAGCAGAAATAAAAAAATATAACATTCGAGTAATAGATCACTATGCCTCCAGATCTAATTTACATTGATCCATTATAAAAAAATGCAAATGCCACATTTTACCTTGAATGCTGTGTCTACGTGACATAGGTGACATTCACAACGATCTAAATCATTTGCTAACTTTCATTCTTTTATACTAATTTTCATTAAGAATAGGAAATATTATTCATGAGTTCTGGTATGCTCTTAGATGTAATTATAAATAATTATATTTCTCATTAGTTGATATAAAAAAAAACTATACCATTCTCTGTTTCCGGGGCTGGGTTACCAATGCCCTTGAAAAGTAAGGGATACAAAAAGTGTCTTGCTACATAATTATTATATTGGTTTTGTTCAGGGTCGGACTAATTCAATGTTTAATAGAGATAAGATTATTATTTTGAACAATACAGGATATATTTCAATTATAAAGAAGGAAGTATAATCTACAACATACAACATTGAAACGTTTCCTTGGAGAATGTTACGCGCAGGTGAGTTATTTAAATTGGCAAAAAACAATCAGTGAAAGTCTACAAAGGCTAAATCTACACAGAAAGCAGTCAAAACCGATATGACAAAATAGGAAGATCTGAAAACTAAAATGATTTAATGGTTGCTAGATCCATAATTACTTAAGCTGCGGTAGTTCGGTGGAAAAAAAAAACAAAGCAACCACAAGAGAATAGCAGAATGACAAAAAATATAAAGACTAGCTTGTGTAGAAATTACGCGTGCTATGATATTCTGGCACCACTACAGTCTTAAAGTACATGCAACCATAAACGCATAATTATAATAAGGATATCTCTATGTGCCTTTAAGGTTAAGAATGCCTTACAGTTTAAACCCGCTAACTAACTGAGCTTCTGGAGTTTCTAAAAATTTAACCTTGTAATGAAAAAAAAATAAGATGTTAATTTAACCCAAAATAAAATCGCTAAATTCATAAGGTATACCGTCACTTATTGCACTCGTGGGTCAAAAACCCATAAAAAAGTAGGAATAATGATCCTAAAAATAGACTATTAATAGCTCTCGAAAATACTAGCATATTATTTAGAATCAAATTATAGCAACATATTTTTGTACTCAAAAGTACCTAAAAAACGCTTAATTCGATTGAAAGATTTACTGCATCTGACAGCAAAAGCAACTTGGATTTAGACGCAGTAAAGACTATCAAACCTACAACTTGATAGTGTATGACAGATTTAAATTAAAAACGTTCTCTTAAACAATTTACTAATACCCGCCACAATAAAGTTATTCTTTACTACTATGCCTGCCAGTCCGTAAAAGAATAAGTAGTAAAAAGATAGCTAAAAAAGATAGCCAAAAAAGTTACACTTAATAGTGGATTAGAGTCTTGGCATGAAACGGAAACACTGCCGTTCCTGATAACATTTCGTCGCAACATGTGGGAATAATATGCTACAAGCAAACCTTCAGCAGAAAAAGATAGATTTGGCAGAAGTGCTATTATTGCTATGAGAACTTTTCATTTTGCCTTAATATAGAAGCACTGGCCATAACCGGGCCAAATAAAAGTTCTATATTGTGTTGGCAAGGAGTGTATTTATAGCAGATATCTCGAAGACTTAAACAATGTCTTGAGGTCTTTTACAATGGTTAAGTACAAAGATGTATCATAAAAAATAGAAACAATGTATTATTACCGCCGTTACGACGTTTATTGATTGGTTTTTTATGTAAAAGTGGAGATTAACAACCAGTTATCAGAAAATGAGAAATTATTGAGTTTCATCACTGAAAACATATATGACATAGGAACGACAGCATCAAAGAGTTAATAGTCTAATATATAAATGTAAATAACACTAGCCATAAAATACTAATTTAGAATCAACAGAGCTCGGGTGAAGTCTTAGCCTGTTCAATTAGTCGTCTCTATTTAAGCCTATTTCTCGCTTTTGCTCTTCAGTTTCCAGTTTTAAATATTTTCCGAATTTTCTGTATTTATGACTTTGGTTAGTTTGGAGGCATTTATGCTGTCCAAATGAATTATTCATCCCATTATCAATCAGATTTATCTCATACGGTTCTCTGTAAGTTTAGTATAATTTAAAATTGTATTGCCTGCACTAAATGTAAGTTATGCAGACACCCCCCATGGAATGTAAATTCTTAAATAATTTCTATTTTTTTCGTTTTTACCAATATAATAATTTGACTCTGTTCTTTAAGTTCAAGTTGGTATTTCTTGCAATGTATTCTAAGGCTTAATTGAGTAGAGTCTAAGAAAAATCGTATACTTATGTAAGGTTCTTTTATGCTACAGAAGTAAATAGCAAACATATTAGTGATTCTTCTTCTTCACGTACCAAATCAGAATTATGCGATGTTGGCGATCACCATTGCGAAGGCTTCTCAATCTTCTGCAATATGGAATAATTATCCTGCATTTGATATCTGACTCCATTCACGAATGTTTTTTAACCAATAAACTTGTTTTCTTCCTACACAATTAAGGATCAATAGTTGTAATACTTTATATCGACCTTTCCTTGCTATATGTCCCAGATAAGACTTTTTCGTTTAACAGTCTTTAGCAGTTCTCTATCTTTGTTGACGCTTATTACTACTTCTTCATTAGTTTTCCTTGCTGTCCAAGGTATCTTCAGTATTTGTCTATGAACTCACATGTCCAATGCTTCAATGTTGTTCATGATCAATACTTTTAGCGTCCACACTTCTGCACTATACAAAAGTACAGACCAAATATAACACTTTACCATTCTTTGGAAGATAAATAGCACTTAACCAATAGTGATTAGTGGATTAAAAAAAATTGAAAATGCTAAATATGAAAAGTAAAGAATTAGAAATGAAAAAAATTATGTTTAAACCTAAGATAATTTTGATTTGCTAAGAAGTAATTACAAAATATTTTAAGGAAAATTTTTTTAGTGCAAACCAAAAAAGACACACGAAGAATAAATTAGACAAACAGCTATTTAGAAGTAAATGATCTTATTCTATCAACTGTTAAATATTAGACATACTTATGCGATAAAGTGTAAAGTAATAATTTGTATAAACACAAAGTGACACGTTTTAGTGTACTGTAGGGTTGAAATTATTTATAAAATGTGATAAGATGCTTTGCAGAAATGTCACCACTTCATTCTTTAACTGGAAAAAAGTATATTACGTAGTAGATAAGTATGGCAAACAACCAATTGAGTCTAATATTTTAATGGATTAACAAAGAATGTGTTCGTCATAAATTTGAGACAGATCGAGCAGTAATAAACCAAACCACTGGAACAGATAAAATAAGGGGACCGAATTATTTAAAAAATTGGCCATTTTATTTGGCGCCAATCAAAGTATATCATTAAGTCTAAAGGTAGTGAGGCATATATTAACACCTAAATGGTTTAGTCAACTTCACCATTATCTGAATGCATCTTAATTTCCATTTGGGTATCACTAAATATACTTTGGAGCCAAAACCAGTCAAAGGTTTTATCAAAACAAGAGTCTGTCTGTAGTATTCGCATATAACACGAGTAGTGACCTTTTGGCTATTAAATACGTGTGTTATAAAAAAACTCAAACTGCAACACTGACGGATACGTTTACAAAGAATTTAATGTTAGAAATTAACGAACCAACAGATTCTTTTTTTATTATTTTTGTAATACGACTGATTATCGTTTTATTAATGACACAAAAAGGAATAAAAATTTCCAGCTGTTAATGTATTTTACCATTTTCATACATTTTATGGTACATAATCATATAGGTACATGTAACAGGTACCTAGTTTTTATTATATTTCCTCGTTAATCTATATTAATAAGTTTAATTCATTCTATTAATTCTATTTTATAATTGGGTAGGTAGCAATCAAAGTTGATTGATTATTGAATCGTTAAAAGTTGCTTGATACTTCCTTGTGGTGAAATGACCTTCGAAATTTTAACTGTATTGACATTGTGAATTTTAATTTTATAATTGGATTGAAGTAGAATTCTTGATATAAAATACCTATAATGGAAACGGCTAAAATATATACATTTTTCAAAATTAGTCAAAACTGAAAATCTTTCATATTGTATTAGTATATATCTTAATACGCGCATTCAGTGAAGGTATTTTTAAAAATATTAATTTTCTTGAATATATTTACTTCTCTCCTTCTATGGATTAACTAGAAGAACAATTCATTATAAGAAAATGGCACAGACTAAGGCAATGAAGGACAGAGAATACTAGTTTCCAGATAACGCAAATTTTACTCAAATTAGGATCAGTAGACGAATACAAGAAACCAACAATAAAGAATTAGTCCATACAAAAATAATGTGTGAAAGAAAGCATTTATACACACAAATTTTTATTTTTTTTGCAGATGAAACTGCGTTTAACAATAGGAATAAATAAAGGTTTAGTTTGTTGTTTAGAAGAGAATGTTTATGTTTTTATGTGTTATATTATTGTTATACGAAAAGTTGTCTAAATGATATAAATAATGAATTATTGCTAATTTATGTATGAGAATTTTGTGGGAATACCTTGTTTGGGAACTACCAGTTATGCGAACGTAAACCAGTACAACGCAATGAATATATTAATAACTTCTTAAAACTGTATTATACGGATACCTGTTTTATTTATAGATTCGAAAGAATATCAGCAGCGGAAAAGATAAACCAGATAGTATACAGTTACATCTCATTCATATTTCACATCATTAAGTTTTTATGCGTATATGTAATTATTTTGAACTGAATTAAATTAGGTGTATAAAGTAAACTTGAATATTATAATCTTATCACGAAAACAAACCAGACCAAATAAATAAATATTATACTTGACATTGTTCCAAACCAATACTCGTTTTTTCTTTTGTCTCAGTCCCGTTTGACATAACATAAAAATTTACAAATAAAAAATGTTGTTATAACAACGATTGCTACAAAATTACCATAATCAGGGAAAGAAGTGAAGTTAAAAATATATGACGAATGAAATGAAGAATAAATAAGATACAGAGAGAATTATGTCTAAACAAAATAAAGAACTTTAATAGTCAGTAATCAAAAGAAGCGCAAATTGGTTTCACTAATTATTGAAAAAGAAAATCAACATTAGTTTGTAAATATCGGAAAAAGAAAAAGAGGCAGACCAAGAAAAAAATGGATACAGCAAGTAGTAGAGGCGGGAAAATTTAAACAAAAATAACTCGAGGAATTGAAAATAATGACAGGAAACAGAAAAGAATGGAAGAGGTGGGTAAATGGAAATTAAAATAGCTAGCGCAAATCCGATACCCTGATAGGGTAAAAGGAAGGGGAGAAAGAAAGAAAAAGAAAAAATTTAGAGGTATCAAATATGTCGAAAAGTTTCATCATACAACAACAATAATTGTTGTCTGTCACAGTCAAGGAGAAACATAAAGATCTCCAAGCAGATATAATACATTGTATATATATATATATATATATATATATATATATATATATAATATATATATATATATATATATATAAGTTTAAAAAGGTCTAACAATAAAAAGGATATCAAACATGTAAGGTTAATATCTTAATAGATTTTAATATTTTTAATAAAAATTATTAATTTCTGCAATTTTTCTTAAGTTTTAAGTACTTCAATAATATTGTCTGCTCTATTTTTTAACAACTATATTAGTAATGACAAATAATTTTGATTATTTGTTTTATTTGTAAAAAAACTAGTATTTATGTTTCTAAAATAAATCATAACATAAAATAAAACAGGGAAACAAGTTTCCAAAATATTAAATTAATAATTTAGAATGCAAAAATAAGAGAATCAAACGTTACTGTAATAAATGCAGTTTTTGAATCGTATAACAATAAAATGATATCCTTTCTATTGCTTACCTCATATGACGTTTAATGCAAACTATCACAAATTCACGTTACAATAACACAAAAGTCACAAATACACATACCTCGATACTGTAAGATTTTTTAATAGCGAACATTTCGCGATTTTTCTGTGCCGCTGCTACCGCCGCCATTTTTAGTTGCAGGAACTTTGTAAAAGATTTTAACGGGTGATGAAGAAAAACTCGCTGTTCAGCCTGAAAAAACACTTTTCACTGCTGAATTAAACCGACGCTGAAAAACCGCTTCGACCACGATCGGTACCGTCTGTCAAGTTAAGGGCTATGCAACGCTGGTTAGCGAGTTGTTGAGTGAGTGATAGCGCTTCGACGAGGCGGTTTAAGTAGTAGTTGCCCCTTACTGGGGGGGACCGGCCCTTTTTTGGTGACGCTTGCGTGCGGGTGACTCCGGGATCCCCGCGAATGCGTGTTTTACAAGGTTTTCTGACAGGGATCACCGATACGGTGGTTCTTTTTCTTCGCCTCCGTAGTGTCTTGGAGCTACCGAAGACTGTAAACAGTGGCTCGCAGAGGAAATTTCTGCGAATCTATGAATTTTAAATGCGAATTATTTGTCATTTGTGTTCAAAATTGGTGAAATACTTAGTTTAGTTTTATTAAAGTAGTAAAAATTGTAAAATTTTCGATGCGTGTAAAATAAAATCACCAAAATGTGTCATAATAGTATTTGTTACGAACATAGCTTTTACAACATTTAGTATAATTTACATTATTATATATTTTAATTCAAACGTTAAAGTTGATCTTTTATTGAAATGCAATTTTTTATCAAGTTGTAATACATTATAAAGGCATAGATATGAAACTATTACTTTTGCCCACTTTTAAAATTGTATTCGTTATTTAAGAACATAGTTCTTATTTTATGATATTATTATATTTTACATTTACAATATGTAATGCCATAACGGTATAAGGACTTTACGAAGTGAGTTTAAATTGTTATAAGAATTCGGAGATAAAAATTGCAATATTGCAATAAAAATAATTGTAATACATTTTATTTTATAGCAACAATAAGGAGAGCTCTGAAATAACGATATTATAATGACAACTTTTAAAATAAAATAAAAATTGTAAGTGCATAATTAAGGTTTCTACATGATTAGTACAGCAAAATATTTCGGTTAGAGTAAGCGTTTATGTATATATATATATATATATATATATATATATTATATATATATATATATATATATATATATATATACGGATTGGGTTTAGTAGTCAATATATTGGCCTTTAAGTAAAACTCTTTTAGGTTTGCTAAGCTTTCGAGTTTATTTTACTCTTTTTCAAAACATACTAAAAATTAACATAAAAATTTACATTAGAAAAATGAAGTTCTTATGTCTTCAATAGGCTTACCCTTGTGAGAATTGTCTTTTAAAATTAGCAAAATTTTACATTTTGTCATTATGTCATTAACATAATGACATTAAATTTGATTTACTTTTTATTTCTGTCAAAACTTATTACTAAGGTTTCCATGTCTCTTTTATTTTTTATATTTATTTTAGGTGAGTTTGACAGAGGAAGTGTCTATGTTTATGCAAACCTTCATTGCAAATTTTGATATAATATTACAGTTATTAAACAAGCAACAGAGTTTATGTTACTAAGTATTTAAGAAAGAAAAAATACAAATAAAAATAAATTTTATCTCATTTTAACTTGGAATAATCCCTTTCATATGCGTAACTTTTAAGAACTTTTATATTGTTATTCTTTTATTTAAAAGAAGATTACTGTATATAGCACTAAGATTTTCAATGTCTTCTCTTTTGTTTAAGGTGTTTTGTGTAGTTTTAATTAAACACATTTCTAGAAACTTAAAGGCTAATATATTGACTACTAAACCCAATATATCCGTATATATTACTCACATAGTCACTAAAGCCCTTTCATACCCCACTAAAGCCCCCACTAAAGAATATATATATATATATATATATATATATATATATATAAAAGATGGTGGTTTTATTGACTGTTGATTTAAATATCAAGTGGTAATTCTTGAGGATGCAGTCTTTCAGTCTTTTGGCCCACAAGACAAAGAAAACTCTTTGATTTACTGTCAATCCTTCGAATTTATTTTAAAAGACATATGTTAACAAATCAATATAATAAATATTTAGTTATAATTATTAATTTTCTTTTTTACTAGTCGTGAGATTACAGAAAAAGTTGTACTTTACAAACACCATTATACATTTATAAAAGTTTTTTAAAGAATTTTCTTAACATAACTATATTGTCATTATATATTATGTCATTATTATGTTGGCTTGATTAATATACATATGAATGAATATACAGCTACTTTATGTGGAAAGCAAAACCAGTAACAATGGTTTTTATTATTATTAATTTGATTGTCGATGAAAATAAATTAGTCCAGTTAGTTAGTTTAAGCTTACCTTACCAGTTTAGCCTACCCTTATTGATTTTGAATCTTGTCTATTAATACGGTATATATACCCTGGTCTGCGTTCTTCCTTTTCTGTATCTGCTTAACTAACTTACTATTTGGGACTTAGACTTCTTCTTTCTATTTCTGTATTAATACCTTGGTAAATTATTATTTATCTCTTTAATCATTTCATGTTCTTTTCATCGATTAATCCATTAACTATGATTCCTTTTAAATCTGAATTCAGCTTTATTCGTTCAACTTTATGGGCAAGATAAATGTAATTATAATAATAATTATGTTTATTTAGTAACACAAGATGCCGAGAAGATCTGAGTACAAGAAACAAAACCATACTTAATATTAAATAAACATAAAAGCTACCACAAAAGTAGCATCCCTTATGCGTGTGACTTTAAAATATATATTCAAATAAAAAGATAATTAACAAATATACAAATAGCAAGTTATATATACCTACGCACCAACAAATATTAATTAAATTTATTATAACAAAAATGAATAATTGAAGATAATAAAAATGAACATTAATTTTAGTTTTAATCTAGCAGGTGATACAAATGTGAATACATAAATGTGAGTACATGATATTAACTGCAATAAATTCAAGAAATGTTGGTAGGTAGTTGGTAATTAAAGTTTATTTAGATATTTCTCATTATTAATTACTATTGACCATTAATCAGTTTTTCATAAATTTGTGGTGTTTTGTTTGTAATACTTATACTTAGTATACTTAATTTGTTTGATGTGTTTCCTCAATATCCATATTTTTATTTTTATTTTGATTCTGAACTGTTCTATGCATCGAAATATTCTTTTAGCCCTTCAGTGACTGGTTGATCACCCATATGAATGTACAATATAAACTTTGTAATTTTTTATTGATAAAATTGAAACCCTATATAATTTTTCTACTAATAAAAATATAATTTCTCTGCCAATTTAAAAAGAAAAGGTTCACCGAACTTAAAATAAATAAACCGCTAATGGGCCTCACAGGCCTCACGTGACTGAACGTGTGATATATTTTTTTAATAAGTTGTAGCTCCATCTATATACGTTTGAAGAAAAATTACCTGTGTAGTTACCCTACATTTAGTACAGAATATTAACATTTAGCGATAAGTTGCACAAACACAAACATACAACAAAGTTAATCCCAGCTCAGGGGGACATGTGTCAGGGGGACATACAAAATGTGCTGGAATTCTTTTGAAAGAGGACACAACACTTGCTCCAAACAAAAGTGGTTATTGCAAACATTCCAGAATTAAACAGATATTTTTGTGTTTATTCTGTAAGTCTTGGCTGTGTATTGTACATATAACAGACCGAATTTGATTACCAATATTTTGTGTATGGTCTCTTTTTAAAACATTGTTGTTTATTAATTATTATTATCACAATGTCATTTTTTTTTATAATGAAATATTTGTTTTTGGATTACCTTCTCTTATTAAGTAAACTAAAAATAAAAACAAAATGCCACACATGTTGAGGGTTTTTGTATGCTTGTTTATTTCTGACAAATCTTAAATATTGCAATTTTATTTAACTTTATTTTTATTTATTTAACTGCATGAGTTTTGCATACGTAGGGGTTTTGTGCTAAGAACAAATAGATTGGATTTCTTTTAAGGGAATGAATAAATCTGCAATTAATTTATTACTTTGAAATTCCGCTTTGTGTTCCCCGAGGCAACATCAATGCCTTTTTGTTTCATTTCTCTAAACAGCTTTGCTGATGCGGCTTTTGTTTGTTACAGATTGACCTGCAGGAACCTTATTTCTGTCTTCACTACGAAGAGTTGTTCAGTTCTGGGTCCATCGACGTTTCTTCTTGTTTTGTGGGTCCAACGCACTCCTAGACAGTAGTCCTTGATTGATGTTTGTTCAACCAAAGGTTGTTTCTCTTCCTAACCCTCCATATCTTAGACAGTGTTTTCCTGTTTTACTGGAGTGACAACTGGCTTTTCTAGTGTTTTTGCCTTCCCTTCTCTGTATCGGAAAGTTAATTTTCTCACTCCTAAAAAGGGTGATATTTTGAGTATCAAAATCTATTGAAAAGATCCATAAAACTTTTTTGTTTAAGGCTTTGCTTCTCCAGACTCTCCATAGATATGTCCTGAGTCCATCCAGTGCATAAGTGTAGCTTGGGAATATCTTCCCCCTACAACCCTTAAGGGATGCAGTTTTTTCAAAGTGGGAATTACTTCCCTTAGCCACCTACCACTTGTGCTATCCGCATACTTAAGTTGTTGGAAATTTAACCAGTGGCTACTCTTCTGGAAGCAAACCTAAGGTCCTGTTTTAGGAATTTTTTTTTCATTTTAACTTCTGAAAATCCTGTTATTACTGCTGCAACTTAAACACAAGTGGCAGCTTGGCTGAAACTCACATCGTGGGTTGTTTTTGTGTTGTCATGGCCTCCAATCGCTTTGCAACAACTCTGTTGCCCGTGCAGCAGCCTTGGTAAAAATGGCATTAGTTAGAGCTTTTTTGCTTGTTTTTTATCTTGGCCTCGTTTCACCAGCCTACTGATTTTGTTTAGAGATGCCACAGAGCTTTGAAGCCTTAATCTCTTTGTAAAGATATAAAGATAAGATAAACGTTTTTCAACGCTGTTACTCTGACAGACTTTATTGTATCCTGCCTTTTAGCATAAAAGTTTCCTTTGAAACTACCTCTCCTTCCAGCGTTTGCATTTTCTTTAGAAATTGTCTGCCTTTCGGCTTTAGGAACTGTAATTTTGGCTTTAGAGTTTCCTGGTCTTTCGACTTAGTCCTAAGTTGTTTCTTTTTTTTTTATTTTGTTTAGCCCTGGATAAATCTGAAGATAGCATTTTACTCCAGTCACTCAGGCTATTCACCTTGCAATTTTGTCGGACCAAACCGATTCACTTAAAATTTTGTGAGTTAATGGGAAAGGGCTTAAATAACAATAGCTGAAAATTATATAACGCTGATGTTTGCTTACTCCCCAGATATGGTTGCTACCCCTTCTCGGGGGGTCAAAACTCATTTGCCATATTGTTTCAGGGGCTACAAACTCTCGATGCATTTAAGAGTGCAGATGAAACTACAGATAAAAACTTAACAATTCCACTAGATCACGGAACGAAGCATCAGTATTATTTTCTAAAATCTTTTACTTTATATATACATACACACACATATATATATATATATATATATATATATATATATATATATATATATATATATATATAATATATATATATATCAAAAAACCACAACAAGAAATATACCAATCTGTAAATTCAAATTTTTTAGGAATTAGAATTATTAAAAATAAAAACGCTTTAATTACATCTGCCAATAAATTATTCATTATTCATTTTAATTGCAGAATAATTATATTTTATATAATAGAAACATATGCAAGCTAATTATATTTTCCTAGAGGCTGTTGTATAAAAGCCACGACGAAATTATAATTGATAATTTTGAAAAATTATATTTCGTAACTTATAGTTGACATATCAACTGTAAATGCAGATCACTGTATGTGTTTTGATAGTAACTGTACTTTAGAATAGATTATGCCTTTAACATTGATGTGACAAATTTTACCACAAGTCCAAGTTTTCTTATCAGACAACACTGAGTACTATAGACACGAGCCAGCTTTATACAGCTTTTTACAATAAAATGGTATACATTCTATCCATACTATAAATTTTGGTTACTGTTAAGGGAAAACCTTATTACAGTTCTTTTTTATTTATTCCGAAAAGAAGCGGTTCGTTATCTTTTTTTTCCGAACCCCTTCCGAAGATTGAAATATATCAGCGAACCCTTTGAGCGAGCAGTCGTTAGTTAGAGTAAATAAAACAGTACTAACTACTTGACTATAAATAAAACTAATTTTTTGTTGTAACAATAGTTATTAAGAGCAATGTAAACTAAAAGATAACTGTAAAGTAAAATTGTAAGAGATCTTATTAAAACAAAGTAATGCTATACTTGAAAAAAATCCTCAATAGGATATTTGTGACTATTTGATGGTTAAAAGAAATTAAAACTTTGGTTCAATGTCTAAAAGTTTAAGTCTTATATCGGGGTCTGGATTAAATCTATTTCTGTATTTATCTTTAAGGTTAGTGTATATTGAAATTCCTTTCTCACAAATACGTTGTGCAGAACGGTAATTAGATTTTGATGGTCTTTTTCGCTAATATGGTATTTCATTTTATACACTCAAAGTCAGAAGTCTATTAAAGTATGATCTGCAAAAACAGCTTTTACAGAATTGTCAGAGAACAAGTCAATAACGTTTTCTCTTTTAAATAAAGACAAAGAAGTGTTAAAAATTATTTCGCCCCAAAACGTTAGCTTATCCAGTTGTTGGTTTCAGGTTTATTAGGAAAATACCTACTCTTAAATGTTAATCGAAACTGTTTGAATTGTTCAGTAATATCTCTTTTAATGATTTCTCGCTTCATACGATTCATCGCAGTAGAACTTGACGGATTATTGTAGCGGCGGCATTGCAATATTAAGGACAAATTCCGCCATTATCATAATTTTTTAAGGATCATTGGAGTTGGAAACCACCGCTTGGAAAACGCTGCTGTAGAGCCATAGACGTACAGAACGTGTAAAAGCATATTCTCCAACCACAATTTATTTCTACACAATGAGCTAAGGCATTATTTCTTTAAATTCTGAGTTATTTTATACACATACTATAATCATAAATATTTTATACACATTCTCATAACGATCGAAAATATCTACCAAAACAATAAAATAAAAGTAAAAGTAGAAGAAGAATTAAATGGCACTATTAAAGCTTTCAATGGAATAAGACTCCCTGAGTTCTCTATTGTCCAACCTGATTACGGATAAATTAATAAAAAAAGTAAGAACTAAAAAGCATATCAAATCGGAGAAAAACACTGTAAAATATAATATATCCAAACCAAAAAAGACAAAATGCATAGTTATACTAGCAAATTTACTAAGATGCAAATTGGAGCTGGAAGGTCAGATAACAGATGGTGGGTAGAAAGAATAAGTGATGGATTTTAAATATCTAGGCATTACAGATATACGACATTGATGCAAGATTGAGAACATCAAGGACGGGGTTAAAAATAGAAGAGTATAATGGAATAATCCTACAAGCCAAATGATAACAAATAAAGTGCTAAAGACGACAAAAGACCGTTTTTCAATAAGAAGACAATTAATAGAAAGACCACGAAAATGATGGAACGACAACGTACTGTAGGCACATCTAAAAACACACAGACTCATGTCTACATAAAAAGAAGAAGAAGACTGTATTCTCACATTTAATCTATTAGTTAATACTTTTCGAGATATTAGCAGAAAAAAACGTTTGTTTTTATTTTATATAAATACAGTGGTGTTAAAAAGTTCTGCATCACCTAAGCGCGTTATAGTTTTTTGAGTTTAACAGAAGTTTTTTTGTATATTTTCGCTAATTCATTTTAAGTTTGTGCTTGTAATTAGCATTATTGGTATACTTACTAATGTTTTTTAATTACTAGCTCAAAATTTTGCAAAAAAGATTAAAATAATATGATTGAAGGGATTTCTCATAATCCGAGATAATTATGAAGTGATCATTAAGTCATTAAAGTACTATTAAATTGAATCTTAATGACAAATTACCACATATTTTAACCATATAAACACTGTAGTTACCCTAACACATTTATTTGCTCTTTGATTTTTGATTAAAAGGTCAAAATGTCATCCCAGACCAAACAAACTAAATTATCGGACGAAAAGCATTTTGAAATTATTTTTCACCATAAAAACGACAAATCTAGTTGCGAAATAGCATCCACAGTAAACTGTAATCAATCTACAGTAAGATTAAGAAGTATGCTGAACAAGGAAAAATCGACAACACACCGCGTAGTGGCCGACCAAAGAAAACTTCTCTTCGGGATGACGCTGCGTTAAGAAGAACAAGTCTGGCAGACAAAAGCCTTAATTTCAACCAATTGTCGAAGCTGTGGTCTGAATCTACAGACGTGAGCGTGTGCACTTTCACTGTGAGAGAAAGACTGCTTAGTTTTGGACTTAGAGGATGTAAGGCACGAAGAAACAACTACTTTCAGAAAAGCAAATATTGCACCGTTTAAAATGGGCCAAGGAACATTGAATCTGGACAGAAGAGCAGTGGCAGAGTGTACTGTTTAGTGACGAATCCACTTTTAATATTAATAATCATGCTGGAAATGCCTACGTCAGAAGATTTCCTGATGAAGGATTTTCTCCAAAATGTGTTCTTCCCACAATTAAACATCCAACCACCATTACGATATGGGGATGCATGTCCGCTCGAGGAGTTGGTCGCCTACACGTTGTCTCTGGGATGATGAATGCTACCAAATACATTGAGGTACTATAGAATAAGACGCTGCGTATTGGAGAAGATCTGCTCGGCGAAGATTTATTTATTTTTCAGGATGATAATGCTCCTTGTTATAGAGCAAAATTGGTTAAAGCTTGGATGGAGAGAAATGAAATTGATAGGATGGATTGGCCACCGCAGTCCCCGGACCTCAATCCCATCGAGAATTTGTGGCAAGGGATATCAAACAATATTTCCAAAAGCAAATCCACAAATAAAACAAAATTAATCGAATCTCAAATCCACGTTTGGCATCACTGTATTTTCATGTAGGAATTGCAAAAATTAATAAATTCCATGCTCAAAAGATGTGAACTAAATATTAAAAATAAGAGTTTGCCAATTAAATATTAAAAATAGTTTACATTTCGTCAATGTGATGTACAATATCGTCTTGTCACTACTACTACAGTAGTAGTGACAGTGTAGTGAACAAGTGTAGGTAAAAAATAATAACATTGAATTAAATAAATCAGTCAACATAACCTGAAAATGTAAAGTATTTGATTTTAATTAAATATTTGATTACAATTAAGTTTGGATTAGCGTGCGAAAAATTGTCCCCTAGAGTACAAAATTATTACAAATTGTTACTTCGGAATTTACATTTTAAAAATATTCTTATTCACTTGATTAGAAATTAAGAACGTTACTTTGTTTAGAACTATTTTACGTTAATCGTTCTTAATTTACATTAAATGTATTGCGGATAATTTTATTCTAGAATTTTATAAATTAGTCAACTCAAATTTATATGTCAAAACATATGGGGTATTGTACCATAATTTGGTTATTAATGATAATTTTCAGAATAGTAGCTACTTTCTATGTTTATTTTTGACGAATCTAACCTATTGGCTAAGATATTACAAATCGGCAGGTCCGTATTTAGAACAAGATTATAATTTCATTTACTTGTGTGTATTGTAATTATGATATTTATTGTAGAATCTGTTATCAATAGCTATTTCTACTTTTATTTTTAACGAATGTATGCTAATGGTTAAGCTATTATCGAGTTTATGGGAATATGTGGTTCACACATGACTATTTGTATTTCATAAGTTTTAGAACAAAGTTATGTACTACCCAATTTTAGGTTTAATTTTTCTGGTGAGTCCAAGGTTTCAAAGGTTGAATACAATTTTAATACTTTCTATTTTTAAAACCAAAAATGAATCATCTGAATATAATTTAATTTTAATGTACAGTGGTGTTAAAAAGTCCTGCATCACCTTACCTTCTTCTTCTTAAAGTGCCCTCTCCTCAATGGAGGTTGGCTACTACAATTTTAAACTCTTCTCTATCTTCGGCTGTTCTTATTAGCTGTTCAAAATTTAGCCCTGTCCATTGTCGGATGTTTCTGAGCCATGATAGTCTTTTCCTTCCTAGGCCTCTCTTTCCCTCGATTTTTCCTTTCACTATAAGTTGGGCATATTGGTACTTATTATTTCTCAGTATGTGGCCTAGGTATGATGTTTTCTAACTTTTACTGTGTTAAAAAGTTCTCTTTCCTTGCCTATTCTATGCAGCACTTCGTTTGAGGTATGCGATGTCCATGAAATTTTGAGTATTCTCCGGTAGATCTACATTTCAAAGGCCTCCAATTTATTTACGGTTGATGTTTTAAGGGTCCACGTTTCCACTGCATATAGAAGAGTCGACGAGACGTAGCATTTTGATAAACGTAGTCGAATTTCGAGTTTTATTCGAGAATCACAAAGCAGTTTTGTTTATTTTTTCGAAAGATTTTCTAGCCTGTTCTATTCTCGACCTTATTTCTTGATCAGGATTTAGGCTGCTATCGATCCAACATCCCAGGTACTTAAATCTATTGACCTGTTCTAAGATGTGCCCATTTATTGTGCAAGGTTGAGGTACGTTTTGGTTTTTTCGGATTGACATCACTTTGGTTTTTTTAATGTTTATTTTCATACCAAATTGCTCACAGGTCGAGTTGGTCTTGTTGATGAGTCGTTGTAGTCCTGAGTCGGAATCCGCAATTACCAATTACATGAAAAGAGAAGTTTAAGGCATTTACCTTGAATATTTTTTAACCATTTACTATCTACATCAAACAAGCACTTAGACACAATATTATAAAATGGAAACACAGCAAAAATTGTGATTAAAAAAAAAGTAGTAATGTCTGGGGGCTCGGGAGACTGAGACCTCGGAAGCCCTGAGAAAGACATCAGAGAGGATGTCGAAAGCTCGGCCCAATGGACATCGATGCGGTTCAACCGGAAGCTTGATGAGTTTAATATTCATTTTTGTAATAGTATTAATCTTAGCTCTAGGTTTCATTGTACTAACCGCAGAAATCTTTCCGAACAATATATATATATATATATATATATATAATATATATATATATATATATTTCAGTTTCTTGAATCGTACTATATTTAATAAAAAATTAATATTTATTGGGTTAGGTTCAATAAAATGTATATTACATGTGGAACTAGATTTTATTTTCCATAGCAATTCCCGTTTCGGCAGGTAACCCTTGCCTTTGTCAAGATTCAAAACGTAAAACGGGACACAGACATTAATGAAGTCAGTAAATGAGTTTATTACTGAAGACGACCAATAGTCAGAAATACGTATATACGGTTGCCTTCCATCCTATACACACATTTTATTATATTTTTTTTCTTTTGTTGCGAGCTATGCCGATATCTTTTACCTTTATTTTACTATCAACCCGCATTAACCTTTTTCTTGTTGTTTGAAACGTTCTAAACGTTTGGCATTCCTTTCCTCAGATAGCTTAGCTTCCTCCATGGATGTGTAATTTATGGCTCTGGAAACCTCAGAGCCTTCTAACATTATTGCGACAAATTAGTCGCATTTCTCCTGTAGTGATCCTTTTTCCTAAGTTAATATGCTCCTTTTCTAACGTGGCTGCATCGTACTGAAGATGACCAATAGTCAGGTTGCCTTCCACCTTATACACATGTTTTATTATATTTTTTCCTTTGTTGTGAGCCATGCCGATACTTTTTACTTTTATTTTATATACATATACATATTTTATTATATTTTTTTCCTTTCTTGCGAGCTCTGTCGATATTTTTTACCTTTATTTTATATACACACACACACACCATATATATATATATTATTTATATATATATATATATATATATATATATATATATATATATATATATATATATACATCCTACTATCATTTTGGCATCGATACATTATGCTTTTACCATCAATTTAGCATCGTCTTGCAAAGTAGCATCTGTATATCGACGCTACTTTACAACACCTATGTAACTTTTTTTCTGTACTTGTTACAAGAATTTTAACCATCTCACTGATTAGAGATTTGATACCGTGTTGGTATTTTAAAATATCGGCTTTCTCTTTTTATCCCTTACTGAGTTATATAAGTTTATTCCAGAAAATGTTTGAGTCTAAAATGATGGTACGGTGAAAATATTATATATATTTAGTTCAGGGTTTTACCGTTTACTCGATGTCATTATATACATAAAAATGTATATCCAACTTTCATTATCAATCATTTTAGCATCAGAAATTTGGCATCGCTGTTGAATATAATATTACCCACAACGAAATAGTAAATTTAAAAATATATATATTTTTTTCATCCATAAATCATTCTGGCATCATGTATCTTCGCTCCAATTGGTCCAGTCGTGACGTACAGTATCTCAAATGATAGGATTTAACCAATAAAATACAATAAGACAGAAAAATCAAATACAGCAGCATGTCAAAAAGGCCTTAGTTATATATCTTCGTTTCTATAAGTCCAATCGTGACGTACAGTATCTCAAATGATAGGATTTAACCAATGGAAAACAATGAAATAGAAAAATCGGATACAGCAACATGCCAAAAGGGCCTTAGTTGTGTATCTTCGGGTCTATTATTCTAATCATGACGTGCAGCACCTCAAATGAAAGGTTTTAGCTAATAAAATACAATAAGGTATAAAAATTAAATGGAGTAGCATGTCAAAAGGGCCTTAGTTATGTATCTTCGGTCCTATTAGTCCAATCGTCACGTACGATATAGCAAATGGTAGCACTTAACTAATAGAATACAATGACTTAGAAATCAAATACAGCAACATGTCAAAAGGGCCCTATTTACATATCTTCGTTTGTAGTGGCACAATCGTGACGTACAGTACCTCAAATGATAGGATTTAACCAATCAAATACTATGAGACAGAAAAATAAAATACAGCATACATCAGCCTGTCAAAAGGGCCTTAGTTATGCATCCGCGGTCCTGTTAGTCCAATCGTGAAAGGGCCTAGTTATGTATCTTCTATCCTATTAGTCCAATCGTGACATACAGTACCTCAAATGATATCATTTAACCAATAGAATGCTACGACGTAGATCAAATACAGCAACACGTCAAAAAGACCTTAGGTATAAATATTTGCTCCTATATATGCTATGTCAAAAGAGCCTTAGTTATGTATCTCCTGTCCTATAGGTCTAATCATGACATATGGAGCCTAAATGATAAGATTTAATGGAGATAATACGATGGTGGAGACAAAGTAAACATGGCGGCATGTAATATCACGGTAAACTGGCAGCAATAAAACGTAATAACCCACAGAGGTCTATGGCATATTACGTGACAGAATTTAGCGAATAGCATATGATTTGCATACGTCTACTTTTAGTCAACTACTGTACATATGATAAACGCGAAAAAGTTCCAACATTCACTGTTAGACATATGCCTCCCGTTCACTGCACACATTTACTGCTCCTTGACGCTGTGACGTAAATTGGATAGGATTTAACAAATAGAATGACAGAAAATTAAATAAGACAGTGTGTCAAACGTGGAATGCATCGTAGAACGTGAAATATATAATATACATTTAAGAATATGAAATAATACACCATTTAAAAAAAATGACGTTAGTTGAGGCAGATCAGACCAGAAAAAAATGTCAACATTTGCAGAATACTTAGCTAGTATTTTTAAAATATACCAACCAGATAATAATAATCAAGCAATAGAACACTGAAAACTTTTGTTTTTAACTGTACGCCCATGAATGACTAGCCATTTTTAAATACCTTTTGATATTGCTTTTTTTTATTGTATTTTTCCCATTTTTCAAGATAATTCTTGTAGGGATATATTTATTTATAACATACGGTCTTATGGTATTACGAACAGTATTACGGCTTTAATTTGTACCACACTGCTAATTGAGAACTATGTTTGTAATGCAATAAGAGGTCCTGATATACGAGACACCAGTGACTCATGCCCCACTGATACAAATCCGACAGGAATATGCATTTCTATAAAAACAATAGATTATTTGTTTTGTGTATTAATTAAGTTTAGGTAAACGAACAAGACTTGCATTATAAAAGATTTTTCTAAATGTAGAATGTAAACCATATTTCGTATGCTTTGTGAAAGAGAACCAGTTTATAACATTCCGGACGACGCAAAAACACTTTTTTATTAGAATATTGGTCGATGAATTATAATCATAGTTTAAAAAACGAATTTATGTGCATATGGTCTACTACAAAAAATGTAAAACCAAAATCTTGATTAAAAAAGTGGCAACCGGTTACTTATAATGAAATTTACCCCCATTATTGATTTCACAAGTGAAAAAATGTGTCAACAAAAAACCAGTTTTAATTATTACAATATTTCAACATAATAGTTTTATCTTGGTTTAATCAGGTGAAAAGAAAAATTATACACAAGTGCTAAAACCACAAGCTATTCTCGATTATAACTTGGTGAAAAAGAGTGTTGATTTTAGTAATCAAATTGCTTCTTACCAGAACCCAATATCCAAAATTCTGAAGTGGTACCGGAAAGTGGCAGTGAAATTAATATTTAATACCGCAGTAGCCAATGCTTAGTTGTTAAATAATAGAAAAGGCGAAAAAGCGACAACCTATCATTGAGTTCAGATTGGTGTTCGCGAAGACATTTGCAAATAAATAAATGTTGGAACGCTCACGACCAGTTACACCCAAAAAATACCATCTTAGGCAAAGCGACGTAGGTAATAAAAAGAGAAGAAAGTGTACAAGATATTACAAAAGTTTAAGAAGGAACATGACTAGTAGAAAGACCGATAGAAAAGTTAAAATAGTTAAAACATACTGTGGAGCATGTGATGGTAAAACTGCAATATGTCTAGTGTGCTTCAATAAAGCACATTAAAATACAATTTCACTTATACAGGAACTATTATTACGTGAAAACGTATTGTTCCTCAAGTACCCTTATAGTATTGAAAATCGTAAATTATTAGTTTCTATTAGTACGTTTTTATTGTTAATTACCTCTGTAAAAGTGAGTTATAAAATTGTTTTTGTAAATTGTATTATATTTGTAAAAAAAATAGATGTAAATAATATGCTTTCGACATCTAAAAAAGCTAGATGTGAACATAAACGTAGATTGACCACTGATAACTTCTATAATAGTGTTCAATAAGCTAGACAATCTAGACAATTGCTCATAGTCTATATTAAGAAATAACCGAATAGACAATCTCTACTTGTCAAAGAAACTAAAAACAACGTGAGATGGTCAGTATTTACAGTCCTGAAGAAATATGTGTGACCAAATGCAGAGATAAACGAGATATATACATGATATATTCAGAATTTCGTTGTCAGAGGGTTAGAATTAGATCAAGAAGAGGATTGATATTTAAAAGAGTTAATTGATTAATATAATAAAAATAAATGTGGTATACACTTACGTGAACAAATGCTGAGCTACTATTCATGTGAACATATAACATATTTCTTATATAACAGTGGATATCAAAAGAAGATTTCCCTTTGCGATTTTAAACTTTCAGTCAATGGGAGTCTTTAAGGACCAAATTCCAAGTACCTACCTATTAAAAAACTGGTAGTCCACCATTTATATTAAAATTTTCCAAAAACTGTTTTAAGAAAAACTAGTTAAGCGCAATACATGATGTCGTATCCTGTTGGCATCACTTAGCCTCTCCTACTCAATTCCTATCTTCACCTCCACGCTGGTACACACCGGTAACCTGAGCAACCCCACTGGAGACTGGGTAACCAACCCCAGTGGATGGTGGGGTCAGGGCAGACGAAGAAGGGAGCCTTGGTCCTCCGATGAAAAGGGGGTTGAGCGAAGGGTTAACAACCCTTCCTTGTAGAACTCAATTGTTGCGAATACAATGGCTAATGAAACAAACGGACGGATCTCATAACAACGAACTCAGCACAGAAAAATGGACATGATTATGGATTTAAAATTTAGAACCCGGAACGTGCGAACCTTCTTAAAGGCAGGAGCTATGATAAGTATGGCAGAAGAACTTGAAAAATACGGAGTTGAAATATTGGCACTGCAGGAAATCAGATGGAAGAGCCAGGGAGAAATTCATAAGAATAAATTCTCACTATACTACTCCGGAAATGAAATGAGACAAGGTGAAAGAGGAGTAGGGTTTATAATAACCAAAAAACTGCGGAAAGCCATTATCGCATTTACACCAATATCAGATAGAATTTGCACCATAAGATTTAAAGGTAAATTTCATAACGTGACAATGGTTAATGTATATGCACCGACGGAAGAGGCTGATGAAGAAGACGTTGAAAGATTCTATGGAGAACTACAGGATGTATGTGATAAAATCCAAAGACACGATGCTGTTAAAACGTTAGGCGATTTTAATGCTAAACTGGGGAAAGAAGAAACGTTTGCAAATATATTTGGGAAACACAGTTTGCACACTGAAACCAGTCAAAATGGACTCAGGGTGGCACAGTCCGGAGCAGCAAATAATTACGTAGTTGTCAGTACTAACTTTCAGAGAAAAGATATCCATAAAGGAACATGGAAAATACCAGGAACTAAGGAAGCAAATCAAATTGACCATATACTCATCTCAAAAAGATGGGCAACAGACATAACTAATGTCAGAACGTATTGCGGGGCGAACTCTGACTCAGATCACTATCTTGTAGGGGCAAAATTACGGTAGAAAATAGCGACAGTAGCAAAAGGGAAAAATATTCAAATCAAAAAATGGAATGTCGAAGAATTCAAAAGCGCAACAAAGAGACAAGATTACAGAAATGCTCTCCAAATAAAACTCAACTGAACTAGAGAGGAAGATACTGCAGAGGAGGAATTTAGACAATTAGAAACAATTATAACAGAGTCAGCAGAGGAAACTGCCAAAAGGCAAAGAAATGCGGAATGGTATGATGATGAATGCAGAACTGCAGTAGAGGAAAAAAGGCAAGCTAGGCTTAACCAACTTCAAAGAAACACAAGAAATAGCAGTGAGATTTATAACGAAAAAAGAATACAAGCGACTAGAATATGCAGAAGAAAGAAAAAGGAGGCTATGAAAAAACAAGTATAAGGAATCGTAAAGCATAACAACAGACGCGAAAGCAGAAAATTCTATAAATGCATAAAAGAAAGCACACAGTCATTTAGACCAAAACTAACGATATGCAAAGACAAGGACCGAGAACTACTAACAAATAAGCAAAAAATTATAATGAGATGGAAACAATATTTCGAAGAAAATCTAAATGCAGACAACGAAAATGATCAGAACGAGACAAAATATTATACGGCGGAGCTGCACATCGAAAATCCGAGTTATGAATAATATTATATAAGTAGTTCAGATAATAAATAAAGTAAAAAACAATAAAGCACCAGGAACGGACGGAATTTTGGCAGAATTATTAAAGCATGGAGGATCCGAACTCTGGGAAAGAATCCATTACCTAATAACATTAATATGGACGAAGGAGCAAATGCCAGAGGAATGGACAGTTGGCCTCATACAGCCAATATATAAAAAAGGAGATAAGAGGGAATGCCAGAATTATAGGCCAATTACATTGCTAAGTAATATACAAAATTCTTTCTGGTATAATCTACAATAGATTATTAGAATACTCCGAAAATATAATTGGTGATTATCAAAATGGATTCAGACCAAATAAAGCCACTACAGATAACATATTCATACTAAGAACGATACAAGAAAAAGCTTATGAATACGACATGGACCTATATACTATGTATATAGACTTTAAACAATCTTTTGATAGTGTGACAAGAGACAGAATGCTGGAAGACCTGTATAATCTAGGTATACCTAAGCAATACATCAGCTTCATAAAAATGACGTTGCAGGGTTCAAAAGCCGCAGTCAGAGTAGATGGAGAACTGACTCCCCTGTTTAACATCAACATGGGAGTAAGACAGGGAGATGCCCTATCAACCATGCTATTCAACCAAGTTCTTGAGGCAGTCATCAGAAAAACCAATATAACCGGCCATATAAACACCAAATTAGTACAAATTACTGCATATGCAGACGATGTAGCCATCATTAGTAGGAATAAGCCACGACTAATGGAAGTGTTTAAACAAATTGATCCTGAAGCAAGAAAAAGAGGTCTCAAAATAAACGAAGCAAAAACGAAGTATATGACAGTCAAAAGAATAACTGACAATGAAAATAATATCACAATAGACAACTATACTATCGAACGAGTGGATGCCTTTACATATCTCGGCACAGAAATCAATCAGAAAAACTCCGTAAGTAGCGAAATTAATGCACGTATTTCCAGCGGGAATCGTACATACTATGCTAATAAAAGATTGATGACATCGAAATTATTAGACAAAAGAACCAAAATGACTATCTACAGAACACTGATTAGACCCGTAGTAACCTATGGATGTGAAACTTGGGTAATGGCGAAAAAAGATGAAGCCCAACTCAGGACATTCGAGAGAAAAATACTGAGGAAAGTATAAGGTCCGGTACAAGAAGAAGATGGCACATGGAGAATCAGAAGAAACGACGAGGTTAATGAGTTAAATGAAGATTATGACATTGTAAGATTTGTGAAAAGTCAAAGACTGTCATGGCTGGGACATGTGCAGAGACAAAACGATGCAAAAACAACAAAGAAAATGTTACAATGGAAGCCCATAGAAAGGCGAAAAAAAGGAAGGCCCAGAACGAGATGGTTGGATGACGTGGAAGACGACCTGAAAACAATCAACATAAGACAATGGAGAAGAAGGGCACAAGAGAGATCTGAATGAAAGGACATAGCCAGACAGGCAAAGACCCGTCCAGGGTTATGATGCCAAAAGAAGAAGAAGAAGAAGGTGCTGCAAATTAGTATCAGTTATTCATTCTAATGTAAAAAGTTTTTTATTATTATTTTTTTATTTTTCTTTAAGTATTTTTAACTTTTAAAGCAACATTTCCACAAATTTTATTATAGTAAATAAAAAATTATACATTTACATAGTTATTTATTATTTTAATAGAAAACAAATAAACATGAACAGTGCACTGGTAGCATATACAATATATTTTAAATTTAATTTGAAACAAAAAAAATTATATTCTACATAAACAAACAAAATTTAACCAAAAATTAATACTAATTTTAAAAAACTAACCGTCTGTACATCAACATATTTTATTGGAGACGAACGTTTTTCTCGTATTTGTCAATTTTACAAGAATAATACAAGTATTACTCATCTGTTGCTGCCAGCGGCAAAATTCGTTTCGATCGTTCATTCATAATTTTTCACAATTCTCTGGGAAAAATTACCTGCTAAATAAATATACAACCAAACCATAATAATAAATCCGAGAACCCTAAAAACCGGTCTGTAAGGTTGAATGTCGGTCGGTGAACTATACTAAAACGGATCGATATGTATGTATCTATGTTTCAAATAAATATATATATTTTGGCAACATCTCGTGATTCTGTATTGACGCAAGACACAATGATTTGACCTATAGGGAGTTAAAATGTCTGTTGAGTGTAAAAAAATAAATATATAAAAAAATCGATATATTAAAAAACTGACAACAATGTCAAGCCTAAAAAGATACACTAAACGAATATACATGACTTATAATTTGAATATGATAGTATTTCTGGGTGATGCTAAATTACTGCAACGTGAAAAGAGTTCGAAATGATGGTGGGATGTATATATATATATATATATATATATATATTATATATATATAATATATATATA